>CM077163.1:87652470-88852470 GCA_039583875.1 Platanthera guangdongensis
GGTTCTTTCCTGAATTAGCCCAGGCCAGAGAACAACTTCATCAAGAAGAAGAAGAACAACGAATTACTATCAAGAGTCTTCTTCCTTCAACTCTACAGGATAACTTTAAAGGACAACAAACCTCTATCTGTCAAAGAAGTTCCTGAACAATCTCTGGTCCAGGCATTCCAGTTTTCAAGACCCGTCACCCTGAAGTAGTGCTCCAGTTTTCCTTATCTCAGGGGGAGCAAATCTGCTAACATAAATCCACAGTCTTCTAAGTTGTTATTGAGAAAGAGAAGACACCATCACCTCTCTTCCAACTCCTGTACAGGTCTAATTCTCTTCAAAATTATTCCTGGTTGCAAGTCTCTTACCAAAAAACTTGATGTTTTGGTTTTTGAGCATCTAAACAAAAGCTCATTGGTGTCAGGCACCTGATCAAAAACCTGAGTGGATTCCTACCAGGGTGGTAGAAGAGTGGATGTACCCAGGTTGGGGAACCACTATAAAATTTCTTTTGTCGTCTGGTTGCCCTTTATTTTTGTTTTGGCTGTGTTGTTCTGTGATTAATAGGTTGCTGTGCTTATTTTATTTTACTTTCTGACTTGTTCACTTAGGATTAGAACAAAAGTTGTAAAAAGTTTTGTAGTGAGCACAATACTCTATTCACCTCCTCTAGAGTATTTCAGATCTAACATGCACTTTCAATTGGTATCAGAGGGAGGTTGGTTAAAATACCACACCTTTAGAGATCAAGTGGTTGTACAGGCTAACACCTGAACCAAAAAGATCCCTCTTATTAGATCTGATCGTTTTGTTTTTGTTATTAGATTTATTTCTTCGCAGACATGGCCCAAAATAAAGATTATGGAAGCATCAGACCTCCAGTGTGCAATCTTAACAAATTTTCCATCTGGAAGGCAAGAATCAGGTTATACATGAATTCTATTGATGAGGATATTTTTTTCTGTTATCTAGACAGGTGTACGTCCAGCACCTATAGCTTCTACAAGCACCTCAACAAAAATGACTGCAGTACGTCCTCCAGAGAACAATGAAGCTTACAAGAAAGCCAAAATGGCAGATGCTAAGGCAATGAACATCTTGGCTCAAACTATGTCAGATGACATTTTTCAAAAGGTGGCTGAGTGCACCTCAGCCAAGGCCATTTGGGATTCCCTCAACCAAATGGTAGCTGGTTCAGCAGATGAAAGGAAAGACAGGAGATCCAATCTCATATCCCGAGAACAACACGGTCTTGTACACGCCTGTGTCCCAGGCCGTGTGACCCCAACATGGCTCTAAACGTTGTCCATCCCTCTTTCGAGTTTCGGGGCATTACACAAGATTGTTCAACTGAATCTCATCACAGAAGGATTCGTAGAAATCTAAAAGGAAATTTGCAACATAAAAATAACATTAAATCAAACTATGAATGGAGGCCCATTATTCAAAATAGTGCACCCATTCCACACAAGATGGCCCATTCAACGTCATCTCCGCAAGGAGTACCATGCTATGCTTGGGTACCCAAACCAACAGTCACCCCTGACTCCTTTTGGATACCTAAATCTCTTATACATTAGTATACGCCAATTGCGTGAAGTAGAAACTAATCAAACCAAAATTACTCGATAATCTACTTTACGATATGCTCAATGTTCTTTCTATTTTTACTATTTTGTTTTTTTTCAGTTTTTGTTTTTTTGCCAACATGTCATGGACACTGTAGATATATTTTTCCTATATGACTTTCTCATATTAGGATTAAAGATAAATCAATCTAACTGAATAAACTTGAATAAAAGTCATATCATATCTAAGTGGACATAATTTACCTCTTTATCATAATTCTATCACGTTGTGTTATTATGTATGCAATCATTCACCCATTTTGTATGTCTCATAATAGAGGGGGCGTAGGTGTGTGTGATTTAGAAATGTTAACCTATAAACCACGTCTTGTTCTTAACTGAGGAGGGTTCCAGTAGGTCCATATGTGGCATTGTGGGGAAAGAGTGCTAGGTTAAGCGGGTCTTTCTGTATGCACATGTGATTAACATCCCACCCTATAAGACCCCCCTCCCGGAACACAAAACACAACACGAGGGAATTCTCATGCCCAGAATAGCCACCTTGCAGTAACATTAGCGCACGGGCTAACTTGTACTATAAGATGCCTATCCTGCCAGCTAATTATATCATCCATGCCAACCCAACATAAGGAATATATAAATAGAAGTCAAAATACACACTAGTATATAAGTCAACGTGTACAAAAGAAATAAGAAGCAACCAAATCTTCTAAATATCAGAGTGCATGCCCCAAGGGGCTACAAAAGAGTCTCTCTACAAAACACTCACATCAGTAACTGACGGCATCGATTGTACCATCACCTAAGGCATTGTCGTACTGGCCTGGCTGTCCTACTATGTAACCTGTTGCTCTATCTGCGGGGTTCCGACATAAAAAGGAAGACATAGCAACCGTTAGTCATAAAGAATAAGTGGCTATCACATCCGCTCCCCCGTCGACTCCTCGGCACCGGGCAGAGAAAAGGACAAAGTACAATATATAAATATAAAAGAGCAGTAGTACGGACATGTGGTATAAGAGATAACAATATCAGAGCATGTCAGTAAAACACCAGGTGAGTAAACAAACTACTCTAGCAGTACTACCATCTATAATAGTATAAAATATAGAACTACAACAGAAAGTAACTCAACAGTAAAGTAACTCATCGTATAAGAGTGCCCATACAAACTTATACGATAAGGATCTTGTTTATGCAATGTAATGTAATGACATAAATGCAATGCAATGACTCACCCATGATCACGCACATGCAACTGATATGTCGACACAGACTTGTAGTTCCCAGTTTTCGAGCAGGTAGCTAACCTCTCAGGCATCAACCGTCGTGGATAGGCGGTGAAAGTGAAGCGGGCTTCTCCACTACTAGGCTGGCATCCACACTACCAAGCCTAGGACTCAGTACACCTCAACGCTAAGAACACAACAGTGGAGCTCACATGCATACTACGGCTTAGAAGGGGTCTCGAGTAGATGTGCACAGAGAGCCCATCCCAACTGGCCTATCATCATGGCACGGAAAGTGCCTCTGTGAACAAATCACCAAAGAACCAATGCCAACCATCCACTAGCATGGAGGGTGCCTCGGGAAGTAAGAACCGAAGACCAAGGCCCAACCACACAAGTCTATCTGTTGACTCCTGTCGGTGTGATGACTGGCGAGCCTGTAGAACTGCCACACTATCCTTAACACAAGATTACGACACTGCGTGTCTACTCACACCGCATGCAATTTCACATCATCGTGGCACGGAAGGTGCCTCTGTGAACAAATCACCAAAGGACCAAGGCCAACCATCCACTTATGTCTCTTTTTCATCATTACCAATCCAGTGCGGTCAAACACCCGCACTTACACCCTTTCACAATCTTGTGCGCTAAGTCACTTAAGGGTTCGTCATCAACATGGGTGGCAAACCACCTCATACAACATATAATCCACACTGCTTCCCGTTAGGAAGCGTACCTCACAATAGTGGACCACCTTAGACTTCCTTATTTGTCAAGCCTCATGACATGCATCAACCTCTTCCGATTTCTTTCAAGGAATCAAGTATCCACAACCATTATGCTTTTGCCACGGTAATTACATCCACAAAAAGATAGTTCTTTTACAAGCGCCACTCCTTCTTCCAAACCCGTTCCATTACATAAGTTAAAATCACGCCCAATAATGTTTCCCAACCATTTGTTTATCACATTCTCATAGGGCCAAATTCGTTCAAACCCCAACAATTAATCTTCTATTTCATTACTCGAACCAAACCCAACACTATACTAACCCGAGAGTAACAAATAGAAGGAATTGGTTGTACAACCACTTCGTTCGGCCATTTCTGAGTCTATGGAAATCGTATGAAGGCGTGTAACCATCCGTTGGAAAGGTATTTCCAAGGAATATAACTTTTGTATTCGGCCAGCAACACATTTCAGACCCTAACACACTTGAAATCTGCATCAAAGCCTATTGCGTTCAGAAAATAGTTTTATATACGTTTACATATAGCAGGTTCGATCAGACTTTCCTGTGGATATAGACCTCAAATGAAGATGTGTAACCATTCGTTGGAAAGCTATTTCCACGGATACTACTTTCGTATTTAGCCAAAAACCCATATCTGGCTGCACCATGTCTGAAAACAGCCTCGAAGATCGCTGCGAGCAGAAAACAGATTTCTGTGCGCATCTTAAAGTGGAACGAACATCATCGGTTCGTCTTCTTCCTCCAACCAAAATCATATCAAGAACTCCTCATCCCTTATTCACCCTCAAAAGTGCAACTCTCTTCACGAAACCAAGTCCCTTTCTTCACATGGAAGGAAGGAGTGGTCGAAGGCATCTTATCTCTAGGACACAAGCCCTATCATGGCCTTCTCCTAGGAAAACGTCTTCTCATGAATCAAGAATCCTTTGAGTCGATAGCTCTCCTAGGAATAATTAGAGATCTATCACCAAGGGAGAGGGTAGGAATCTCACATCATATCCGGCGGTTCGAGGTTTCCGGCCATGAACCTAGTCATCCTCCTCGGCGACATACTTTTTCTCTTCGTTGGCGACATTTTTCCACGGGAACGATGAAGCTTTTTCCACCAGAAATCTCCGACTCCGGCGGCCCGTGATGTTCGTCTCTTCTGCTCCCGACCGTTTCGCAAAGTGAGTGAAGGCTCGGTAGAATGAAATGGAAGAGATGGCTAGGGTTCAGTTTCTTCCTTTTATAACAAGGTATTAGGTTTAAACCCCCCCCCCCCCCCCCCCCCCCCCCCCACTTACCACGTGTCGTTGTATTAGTGGACCGCCTATTAATACCCCTACTATGTCTTATTTGAAATCATCGGTCCAAGAAAACCGAGCCGTACTCATCCCGAAATTCAGTCCAACCCACCTACATAGGACTACGGATTCCGACTGAACCGAAAATCGCACAAGTCAAATTCGGCGAGAATCGGCTTCAATACTCGACGAATCAACAAGTATAGTCGGGCATATTCGACGAATCCTCCTTCAGTCCCGCCGAATTGGCATAGAGATATTTGCCGAATTCGTCGAATATCCCCAGCGATATTCAACGAATTTTACTTAGACAATTTCCTGGTTTCTAGCGTCTAGAGCTTCAAGTTTTAGACGACGATACTCGACGAATAAACGCTATACTCGACGAATATGAGTTCGATGAATTTAGCGTTCGAACAATTTGGCGTTCGATGAATTTAGTGTTCGACGAATTTACCTTCAATCTTGCCAAATCGACTAAGCGATATTCGTCGAATTCATCGAATATCCTAGCGATATTTGATGAATTTTCCTTAGCCGAAATATACATCTTCAATACCGTCGAATTCTCCACCATACTCGATGAATTCATCAGATATCCCTGATGATATCTGACGAATTTTCTTTGGTCATTCTCTCTAGACCATTCCCTTTGATTCGTTGGGTAACACTCTACCCAACCCTTCATCCAATGCACTCGGCACTTTTGCCAGTGCACCTCGAGCCTGACTGTCAAGTCTCTTGACTCAATAATGCGAGGTAGGAAAAAGGGTTTCGGACTTTTGCAGCTTTTACATGCAATTTATGCAGCTCTCATGACCATCTGCAATTGTACTCGCTAGGATGTAGACATAGAGCTTAGGAATTGTACTATTGGGCATACTTTAGGATTCACATATCAACTGCATGAACATTATTTCACATATCAAGTACGTTATATTCATGCACTATAATCTATCATGATATTTTGTGTTTGCATCATATATCTTCTTGAGCCTTCATGGTTTTAGAAAAAACACAAGTATTTTTTAAACATATATATATATTATATATATAATTATAAAATAATTTAAAAAAGCAAAAAATTTTATATATCTCTTTGTGTGTTTATTGTTTTGTATTTTATTAAAAAATCAAAAAATATTATAAAAACTATTATTATTCATTATCATTGTCAAGGATGAATACATTCTATCATTTAAGATTAAATACAATGTTTAATTTAACTGTCAAGTTTCTTTAAAACATTGTTTTGGTTGTATCATGTCTTGAATATTATTTTATTATGTGCAATGAAATTGAATATACAAAACATGTGTAGGATTGCTTAGTGTGCCTAAAATATGAGTAATCGTTTATGTTTGATAATGATTTATTTCACTCACCTATTTTGACTCTTGGCGTTATATTGAATTGAAAAGATCTTTGTATTAGGCTCCTATTTGAAATTTAGAAATTATGCTTGCAAAAAAGGGGATGTTCATCTTAAGAATGCTTAACATATTTTTATACGTACTACTTATGCTTAATCATGAATATTTACTCTCTAACCAAGTGGTAAACTATGAGTACTAAGTGTTATTATGTGCTTAATAAGTGCTATGTTTAGATTTTATTCAAGCATGCATACATTTTACCCAATAGGTGAAAGAGAGTTATATATGATCTTACTCAATGTATCCCATTTTTTCTTCTCGAATATAGACCGTTTTAATTATCATTGCATAAACTCTCCTCTACCCTCCTTCTATTCTACCAAACAGGGGGAGAACATCGAGCATCAATTTCTTTTTGTAGGGGGTACATTAAATTTTGTATAGAAAGCATCTATGTAGGGGGAGTAATCATAGGACGTTGATATTTTTACGTATGCCCGATCATGATAAGTATCTTCACAAGCGGTAAAGTATATTTTTAGGTATCTTATGGGAACAGAAAATCTTGGACTTTGGTACCCACATACCACCGATTTCACACTTCACGGGTACTCTGACTCTAAATATGCGGGATGTTCACTTGATCGCAAGAGCACATGTGGTACATGTCATTTCCTAGGCCCTGCACTAGTCTCCTAGCCAAGCTGCAAACAAAACTCGGTTGCACTCTCCACCGCTGAAGCCGAGTATATCGCCTTAGGAAGCTGTTGTGCACAAGCACTATGGATGTATCAAATGTTAGAAGACTTTGGCCTAACTTTCAAGAACGTTACACTTAGGTGCGACAACAAGAGTGACATAGACTTGACAAATAATCCAGTGCATCATTCAAGATCAAAACATATTGACGTGCGTCACCAATTCATTTGAGATCACATTAAAAAGGAGAACGTGAGAGTAAGATTCATTGGAACCGATGACCAACTAGCTGACATATTCACTAAACTGCTCCCAGATGCACGTTTCTCATTACTACGACTCGAGCTCGGCGTTTTGGACCTCTCTTCCTTATCATTGTATTTTTGTTTGCGTGTGTTTTTTTCCTTTGGTTGTTTTTGTCTATGTTTCATCTTTTTTTTGTTTATTTGCTTGTGTGTTAGTTATTTGAGTTCTTTGCCTTTTTTTAAAAAAAACAATATATATATATATATATATATATATATATATATATATATATATATATATATATATATATATATATATATATATATAACTAAAACATAATACTGTGAATTGATCATGTCTCAAAGGCACACAAGGCATTGATTTAGACCACAACACATACGAACAATGTTTGAGTTCAGACTGTTAATCTATGTAAACATTGTCCTCCAGTCATGGTATGTCGAATCTATAGTTGCTTAGCTATTAAGTGCGACAAGACGGGTTAGTGCTTGTTGATTATACCTCTAAATTTGTGTGAGGATTTGAATAGGGGAATGAATACACACGTTCTACACATCCCTAGACAAAGCACTCAAGAAAAATGCTAGGTTAACATGATATAACTCGTGATATTGCATCTTCACAAGTTATAAATACTTTGAATAATCAATATCACTTTGGGCCAAATCTCTAGTGCTAAAGTCCTATGTATACAAGTTAAAAAGTATTTATCTAGGTGGATAGATTTCGATTAACTCGGGTCTCCTTGAACTCAAAAATATATAAAAGTGATAGATCAAAGCAAACTAAAAGGAAAACTATGTAAGCTATCACATGTTATGTCAAGAATCCTCCAAGCACTACTCATTCCTCCTGATAAGTCTTTATGAGCATTGTGGGGATGAGAACCTAGGTTCAAAGAGTCATTTTGATCTTGTGCATAGACTCTAACTTAATTTAGTGCCCCGAGTTCAAGTCTTAGTATGACATAGATAGCTATGTGACGTGATTATTCAATATATTTCTCTTGTGTTAGCATTTTAAAAGTATCGAGATAAACATGTAAAATATGATATTTTTACTTGCTGTTTTTTCTCTTTTGTTGATGCTACACGTACATGTCATTGCCTTATTTAACGCTTCCATGCATAAGAATTGGACTAAAACTATGCTATATGTTTTTAGCACACTACGCACTAGTACATGATGCCCACTCATGATGTTTACAATGTTATCAATTTGATTAGATTTATAACTCTCATAGCATTATATTCCTACTTGTTGTGTGCTTAGTTTAGTCTGTGTTGTCCAATTCACATTAACTCTGATAAATGTTTTATCTATGTCTGTGTATTCTGCTCTGTTTTATGACCCATGTGCTTCAAAGTCTTTGATTTGCATTTTGTTTTTGGATAATCCTGAAACACATACCTTGCGGTGATTTAGTCAATAAGAGGCTCTGGAAATTTTGGTGTGATCATTGCATGTCATAAACTTATACTTCATGTTTAAAGTCTTAGGAGGCATGAATTTAGGAAAAATTATTAAAAGGCTGATTTAATTAGGAAAAATACTAAATTCTGGATTTGGGCTCAACAAGTCATGGTAGACCCATAGAAATAATTCTAAGGTTGATGACAAAGTAGATTGGAGTATTCACCTTCATACACATAAGCCGGTCAGCTGGTCTGCATACAGTGAATTGAAGTAGTCAAGGTAGAAATGTAGGCCTCATGGGGATAATATAGTGGGTGCACCTAGTTTGGGTGGAGTCTTGATGAGGTCACCCTTAGGGCCAAATGGTAGGTTGTCTAGGTACCAAGATGATGGTGTTGTGCTTCGGGCAGATGAAGTATCGTCTTGACCAAGAAAATAATAATTCACTTAAGTTTAGTTAAAGAGTAATGGGAAAAAACGGTTTTGGTAATAAATAGTTTGTAATGCCCCGAAAATCAAAGGAGCAAAGGGGGACGTTTTGGGCCAGTTTCGGGTTCTGGCTGCAGGCACACGGCCTGGGACACGGGCGTGTCCCAGGGCGTGTCAAGCCTGTGTCGACACTGAGACGGGGTGTCGACACTTTGGTCTCGACAATGTGTCGAGACTGGGCACACGGCCTGCGACACGGGCGTGTCGCAGGGCGTGTCGACCCGTATCGACACTTAGCCGCGAAGTCGTCGAGATTTACTCGACGATTCGTCGATTCGTCGAGACTGGGCACACGGCCTGCGACTCGGGCGTGTCGCAGGGTGTGTCGACCCGTGTCGACGATCTTCCCGCGGAGTCGACGAGATTCGCTCGACGATCGTCGAGACAAGGCACATGGCCTAGGACACGGGCGTGTCCAAGGCCGTGTCATCAGGTCGACGATCTTCACTCGACGAAATGTCGAGTGTCGATACCGTGTACACGGCCTGGGGTCCAGGCGTGTCAAGGTGATACGGGTAAGGACACGGGCGTGTCCTAGAACCCGTGCAGTGCTCGGGTTGATTTTGGGGAAAAATCATGGGGTACACGGCCGGCCACACGGCCGTGTGAGGTGTAACACGGGCGTGTCAGCTCGAACACGGGCGTGTTTGATACCTGTGTGAGGTTCCAGGAGATTCGATTTTGACGGTGAATGCGGCACACGGCCCTGGACACGGGCGTGTGCCCGGCCGTGTTCGGTCCAGATTGGGCATTTCAGTCCCGAATCAAAGCCGTTCGTTTCCTTATGTTGAGATCCAACGGCTGGGGGTTGTTCCTGAAGGGATATACCCGGGTTTTGACTTAGAAAACCCTCACTTTTTTTAAGTGTTCTCTTTCTAAAACCTTAGAAAAAGAGGAGAGCCAAGGGAGGAAGAAGGAGCTAAATCCCGCCATTGGAGGAGCTTCGGAGCTCCGAATCGCGAGCCGACTCCGGATCCACGGATGCAACGCTAGTGCGGTGGTTTTCATCTGATTACTTTGCCATGGCGCCAAAGAGGAACGCAAGGGTAACGAACCTCATCTTGAGCATGAGTAGCTCTCTTTCTTAGCATAGGAAGCCCGCTCTCGCGAGTTTGCGGATAGTTGGAGGCGTTCCTTCGGGTAGATATGTGAAGTCCCCGTTGTTTAGAGTCCGTAAGAGATAACAGACATAGGCATGATGTGTGAAGCCTATCCGGACATGTTGGTCTGGATCGGTGATGTTGCATTGCATAATGCCGGAGAAGACTCCGTGCTATTGGTTGTTTTTCGGGTTTTCTACGCGGTAGATTGCAGCAGGGAGCCTTGGGGACTAACCCAAAGGTGCACTCAGAAAACTGGGCGGATACGAGATCTTGCCAACTTGGTGGCTTGAGAGCGAACTTGAATATAACCGGGTTATGTGACTTGTGATGGAAATGAGACTCGGCGGAAGTTTGACCCGCGCAAATGGCTTAAATTGTCGTTGCGATGTGAGCACGTGTTAGATGGAACCGTACCCATTCTATGTCGTTCGGTTAAAGAGACCTAAAGGCACGTGACACTTACCGTTGGCATAGAGTAGGGTCTTCGGCGGTCAATGGCTTAAATTGTCGTGACCCAGGCTAGGAAGACAAATTGCTCATAGGTTTGGCCGTCCAAGTGGCGGTGGTGAGTCCGGAATGTCTATGGCTTTAACTGACGTGACATCGACCGGTTCACCGAGAATGTGCCCTGAGAGCACGGGGCGTGTGGCCGTGCGAGCCAACGTCTGTGATGTATTGGCTATTGATATATATTGCTCGCTTATGCTAATGAAATGCAGGGAAGGAGCATCGCCGCCCCGAGTTGGGGGCGGGATCGTTAAAATTTGGTCAGCATTGCTGACCGTTGCCTTGTTTTGCCACCGTGCGGTGGTTTGTTTCTTGTAGGTGCAGCTGGACCAAGCGGTCAATAGCGGGCTAAAGCCCTTTTTGCGAAGCCGGCCCTCGAAGGCCCAAATGGAAGTGTTTTCTGTTTTATTCATGTATGACCGGCCTGCGTGCCGTGGTTTGTAAAACATGTAATATTCAAGTGAAACATTTTGTAAGGCCTTAAGGCTTGTTTTGGGTATTTTTGTATAACATTCCTAATTTGTACTAGTGGACATTCGTGCTTTGATTCTGGGTTCTTGTTACAACTTTAATATAATGCTTCTACTAGAATGCTCTGTGTAGGACGTTGAGATTGGTTGGATGGTTTCCATAAGTAACCACGCGGTCTGTCTGTGGCATACGGCGTCGGGCCCCGGCCGGACCTACTGCTATATGCTATGTGACGGATAGGGGGTGTTACATAGTTACCCATAAAAGTAAGTACCTTGAGAAAGGGAGTTTTGGTCTTCAGCCCATTATAGTTCCTAGTGCCCCCGAGAGCCCTTCGCCAGACATGCTCTGGGTAGTCCAAGGTTAACCCTAAGCTGTAGGAATAAGTAGACTGAAAGAGTAACCAATAATATTCCACCGTCACTTACACACACCCCATAATTTCGAGGGGATAGGTGGTTTATATTCAAGAGAGGTCGGCTCGGTGTTGATAGAATTGACGGCTTAGATTGGTGAGTCAATGGCTCGGGAGCTCTTTATAGCATGTGTGTATGTGCATTAAGTGGTTGGTCCTCGTTATTGGACGGTCGTTCACACCGACATCGATACGTTGACTCGACAATTGTAAGTGTTCACTTACCCCATAAAAGACTGGTGGTTTTTCCAGCATAAGTACAAGAGACTCCATAGCACCTGACTGTGGGTGTACCGAGTAGTACACAGTCTCTAGGTTATGTAGTGTGAATACCAACCTAGGAGTGGGGAGGCCCAACCCACTACCTCTGTATGCCTCTACGGGAGGTACCTGAGAGTTTAGCTAACTCCAAATGAGGGAACTAAAGATCTGTATTGATAGAGTCGGGTTGGTGCATTGCATTTGTGTGAAACATATTAGCTACCAGGTATAGCAATTCATGTTATGCATAACTTACATAAAACCTCTACCCCTATCGTAAAGAATATTATGGGATCTTTTTTACGTTATGCCTTGTAAAACGATCCTTTAATTTATAAGTTTTTATGTGTATTCTTATAAACTGAGGTTACTTTCTCTGTGATGATAGTTAGTTGTTCTACCTTTACTTTAATCTACTACTTCTATTATGCTGCTACTTTTATTATTTGTACATTTATATACATGTCATTACTGTGATAGATACTTTTAGCATATGATAGTTAGGTCCACTGTCACCTGCTCTTTCTTAATCTCCACTTTCAGTACCTCCCTTTTCATCCCCCCCCCCCCCGCATGGTGACTAGGAGTCGCGGGGGAGGGGAGGGGGACCAAGACTTTGAAAGCGTGGGATAGATACAGTTTCTATACAGGGGGGTGAATACAGTATAAAAAATGTCTAGATTTATTGCGGAATTAAAATATTGATACTTATAAGAAAAAGGTAAAAGCAAGAAACTATCACACCATAAGGCACAAAGAAAATACAAGGCAATCCAGACGACACAAGAAATTTTATAATGGTTCCCCAAATCTGGGCACATCCACTCTTCTACCACCCTGGTAGGAATCCACTTAGGTTTTTGATCGGGTGCCCTATCACCACAAGATCTGCTTCAGGTAGATCTAGAAACCCTTCAGGCTTTTGATCAGGTGCCTAAAAACCAATAGGTTTTTGATCAGGTGCCCTATCACCAAGGAGTTTACTTTTTAAGGGAGTAAGAACCCTGTACATGAAAGGTTAAAGAAAAATAGATGACAGTCTTCTCCTTCTCAAACACAATGAGAAGACTATGTGGATTTGATGATGCCAAAGCACCCCCTGAGATATTGAGTAGTTTCAGGAAGCAAGAAGCTTTGTCCAGGGTGTAGGTCTTCAAATTGATGTTGATTCAAGTTCTTTGTAGATTGTTGAAGCCTGATGAAGGAAGAAGACTAGAGAGATTTTTGTTCAGCAAGTTCTTCTTCTTCCTTGCATTTTGCAAAGACAGGAGACTTTCAGAGCAAACAAAAAATTGATTTTCTGACTTGTTGTATTTTGATTCTTCTTGTCTCTGTCTTTTTAAGTTCTCTGTATATTTGGAAGACTAACAGCCTGAATTTGAATTCCCAGACAGTACTTAATTCTCTGCAAGAATTTAGGAGCCCAAACGGGTAGAATGGCTGGCAATTATAAATGCACTTCCATAACTGTCTTGACCAAATATTCTGTGAATACCATAATCAATGCTTCATGAAATACGACTATCAGCCTTAAGAATGTCAGCATTAATTATCAGAATATATTTGCCTTAAAATGATTCATCATAACCAATATAGATACTTCTGACCGGACTGAGAGAACTGATAACTTAAAAGAAAGCGTCGACCTGAGATCGTAGATCGTCGAGCTCAGTTCAGAGATTAATCTCTGAGATCGTCGACCGGAGATCGACGATCGTAGAGCAGAGAATGGAATTCGTCGAGCTGAGAATTGTTTTTGGACTTGGAATATTTTCTGGAATGACATACTGAGAAAGCCAGAAATCATCGACCTGAGAATTTGGTTTGTCGACCTGAGAATTTGTCTTAACCTTCTCAAACAGCTTCTTTGAACTGTGTCGACAAATGGTTCTGGGTGTCGACACAAGTCCTTCTCGTGTCGACTGATACTGTCGACTAATAATCCGTGAACTGTGTCGAGACAAATCCTTCGTGTGTCGACAGAGCTAGTGTCGACTAATATTATTTGTGTCGACTGATAGTCTGAGTGTCGACACAAATCTTCTGGGTGTCGACACAACCTCTCTGTGTGTCGACACAATTCTGCTACTGGTGTCTACACATCTTATTCAAAGTGTCGACACAATTTTGCTGAGTGTCGACTGATGTAGTCTGTGGCGACTGATGTAGTCTGTGTCGACACAACTACTTGAGTCTCTGACAGGCTATTGTAGGCTGATCCATGTGATGTTGACTCTTGGACTAGACTAAAGAAATAAACCTATGACCCTGACTATACATTTTGAGTCAGTCTAAGCAAACCTAATAGTGATCTTTACCCAAATCAGAACTAGGGTTCCAACAATCTCCCCCTATTTAGGTGAGGATACTATTTACATAACACAAAGAAAATACAAAGCAATAAACTGGAGCATTTGCTTCTGCTGTTGTTATTGCTAATGTTTTTTGTTGATGTTGAACCTTACCCAAACCTGTGTCTGTACAATTTGTATCATCATAATCTGCTTCTGCTATTTCTGGAATTGCTACTGCTGTTGGAACTGCTGCAGCTTCATTGGTCATCTATATCTGCACAAAATTTCTGAAACACTTCTTCTTCCTGTACTGCTGGAGGAGACTGAGCTTGAAGGTCTGCTGAGGCTGAACCTGCTGCACCTTCATTAGACACCTCCCCCTGCCTGGTTTCAGTGAAAACTAGAAGCAGGCCCCTAGATGAAGAAGTGACAGAGGAAGCAGAAATGGAATGGTCATTTGTTGAGGGAGAGTAAGCCCATTCTATGATCTCAGCAACACATCACAGTGACTGATACCAATTGAAAGATAGGATCACAGTGAACTTCATCTTTGAAAGAGCCACCATAGAAATCATCATGGAAGATCTCTTCTCGTAGTACTCCATTTAGGAAAGTACTCTTGACATCCATCTGATAAACTGTGAACTTTTTGAATGCAGCATAAGCCAGAAAAATCCTTAGAGCTTCTAGCCTGGCAACTGGAGCAAAGGTCTGATCATAGTCAATTCCTTCCTCTTGCCTATATCCTTAAGCAACAAGCCTAGCCTTATTCCTCACAATCACACCTTGGGCACCAAGCTTATTCCTGAAAACCCACTTAGTTCTAATTACTGGATAGCCTTTAGGCCTTGGAACCAAGTCCCAAACTCTACATCTTTCAAATTGATTTAGTTTCTCTTGCATTGCAATGATCCAGTGGGGATCTTGTTCAGCATCAGTTATGGATTGAGGTTCAATTTGAGAGAGAAAACAGGCATGCATCACATCATGGTTGAGTTGATGCCTTGTCTGTACACCTGTTGATATGTCTCCAATTACTTGGGATCTAGGGTGATCCCTAAGTGTGACAAAATCAGATGGTGGAGTTGGTTCAGCAACAACAATTGGAGAGAATTCCTCTTGTGGAATTACTTCTGCTGTTGGAGGAAGTTCAGTTTCTTCCATAGAGTCTTCTTCACTGTCTTCATTTGCTTATGATGAGGCATGAGATATCACCTTCTGGGTGATATTTAAGTCATCCAGCTTTTTGCATAGACTTGGTACCTGCAGATGATCACTGGTAGAAGCTTCCTTCTCCTTATAAAACATATTAGCTTCATCAAATGTAACATGTATTGACTCTTCAATTTTCAAGGATGATTTATTGAGAACCCTATATGCCCTGCTAACTTGGGAATATCCTAGAAAAATTCCCATTGTCGCTTTGGCTTCAAACTTTCTAAGATAATCTTTGTTGTTATTATGTATATAACTGGTACAACCAAAAATTCTAAAGTAGTCTATTTTAGGTTTATTCCCTTTGAGTAATTCATAGGGAGTCTTGCCCTTACGTTTGTTTATCAAACTTCTATTCAGGACATAATATCCTGTGCTTACAACTTCTGCCCAGTAGGATAGAGGAATGTGAGCTTCAGTAAGCAATGCGCCTGCAGTTTCAATGAGTGTTCTGTTTTTTCCTTTCAACTATCCCATTTTATTGAGGAGTTCTGGGAGCAGAGAAGCAGTGCCTAATACCTTCCTTCTCACAGAATTCTTGCATAGGAAGAGATTCAAACTCAGTGCCATGATCACTTCTGATCAATGCAATTGGAGTAGAGTACTCAATCTTTATGCATTTTAGAAAGTCTGTAAGAACTTTGAAATTATTAGACTTGTTTCTCAAGAAGAAAACCCAAGAGAACCTAGAGAAGTCATCTACAATAACTAAAGTATAGGTCTTCCATCCTAGGCTTTGTACAACAATTGGTCCAAAAAGGTCCATATGAAGAAGATACAAAATCCTAGGTGAATCATTTTTATTAACTGATTTAAAACTATTTTTAATTTGCTTGCCTTCTTGACAAGCCTTGCAAAGGCTTTCCTTCTTATAGGGGCAAGAGGGCAATCCTCTAATAAGGTTGTCCCTAGATAACCTAGCAATGTTTCTTAGATTTACATGTCCTAGCCTTTTATGCCACAAAGTATTATTATTGCTAACCTGATTAAATAAACAGATTTCTGAACAAGCAGAATTAAAATCAACTAAATAGATATTACCTAACCTAATACCTGATAGTACAGTAATGCTGTTTAGAGAAATGTTGCATTTAGATTAGGTAAAACATACCTCATAACCTGCATCACATAGCTGTCCTATGGATATCAAGTTATGTTTCAGCCCACTTACATATGCCACTTTCCTGAAGGTGACAGCTCCAAGTGTAAATTCTCCATAGCCTTCTGTCTGACCAAAGCTTGAGTCTCCAAATATAACCTTTGGATCTATCTTTGCCTTGTAGTTACTTAGATTGGCTTTGTTTCCTGTCATGTGCTTGGAACACCCACTATCCAAATACCACTTATCCTGTATGGTAGGATAGGTCTTTATCTGCAATGAAAACTTTTATATATTTTGGACCAAGGTAACCTTGGGTCCTGCCTTCTTTTCATATTTAAAACTTGAAATAAAAGAGTATACAGGTTGAATTTTATAACCTAAGGGATGAAATCTCCTAGGTGGGATTATCCAGTTATTTAAGGGATTGAAAGTTTTATGGTTAGATTTCTTATTGAAATTTCTATTGAAATTATAGTTTTGATAGAACTGTTTTGAGTTCGACGATTTTAGTTCAGATCGTCGATCTGCGTTCGACGACCAGCATTGATATCGTCGATCTTGGTTATCAGAAAAATAGTGGCTATTATCTGGGTTCCACGATCGTCGATCCCTGTTTGACGATATATAATGATATCGTCGATCCCCGTTTGTAGAGTGTTTAGGCTCAAGCTCTGGGTTCTGAGATCATCGATCGTCATTCGACGCAAAATGCTGAGATCGTCGATCTTGGTTTGACGATTTTTGTTCAGACTAAGCATTTTGTTTTTCTTTATTTATCTCAACTTGTTTTAAAACTTTATTAATTATTTTAATTTGTTTTGTATTCTTCTTACCTTTATCTGAAATAAACTTTATAGGTTGTGAAAGGTAGTTTTTCTTAATAATTGGTGGTTAACTGGATGATGCACCTAATCCTAACTTACTTCTATTAAGTCTAGTATTAAGTGTGCTGGTAATTTCTACTAGCTATTTGCTTCTTCCATTCAGTGATTCCTCTAGCTGTTTTGCTTTACTTAATTCAACTTTCAAAAAAGTGATTTGTTCACTATACATGTATATTTCATTTTTCAATTTAATGTTTTCTGATACTAAGCTATCATAATTTAATTGTTTATCTCTAAGAAGTTTGATTTCCTTCTCAGATCTAATCAGATCACTACACATAGATTTAAAGTCATTTTTAAAATCTTCAGAGGTAAAGTCAAAATCTTCCAATACCTGATCACAATCTGAACATTCTTCAGATTCTTATTCTTCTGCGACATGCCCTGAAGCATTGATGGCCATTAAGCATATTTCTTTGGCCTTTGCTTCCTCTTCATCTTCACTAGAGATGGAGGAAGGTGATTCTTCAGTGTCACTCCATGTTTCTGCAACAAGCCCTCTCTCCATCTTCTTGTGCTTGTGGGAAGATGGTTTGCTGGAGTGCTTCTTGGAGTCTTTCTCCTTTCTCCTTTCCTTATACTTGTTTTCTGGACATTCTGGAAGAATATGTCCAGGTTTCCTACAACCAAAATAGATAATCTCTTTAGAGGGAGTTTTATCATACCTTGGTTTATCATCACTCCTTGATGATTTCCTTCTGAATTCTTTTCTCCCCATCTTGAAGAATCTCTTTGCAAAGACTCATCAACTCTTCATTAGATGGAGAAGTTTCTGATTCTTCTGAAGCTTTGAAGGCTATATTCTGCTCCTTCCTAGTTGGTGTAGCAGTCTTGTGTTGCTCAGCTTCTCTTGTCTTCAGCAGCTGTTCATAGGATTTCAGCTTTCCTAAGACTGATTCTGTAGTCATCTCATGTATGTTTCTGGTCTCTCTGGTAGGCCAGATTCTAGAGTCCCATGAGCTGGGGAAGCACATGAGAATCTTGTCATTTATTTCTGTGACTGAGATGTCTTTGTCAAGAGTTTTCAGCTCATTAACAATGAGACTGAGCCTATTGTACATCTCAGAAACTTGCTCAGTTTATTCCTTCTTAAAATTCTCATACTGGGAGATGAGATGAGCTTTCTTGTCCGTCCTTTCATCTGATGATCCTGCAACCATCTCGTTTAAGGAATCCCAGATGGCCTTGGCTGATTCACATTCAGCTACTTTCTGAAATATATCATCAGACATTGTTTGTGCCAGTATGTTCATGGCTCTTACATCAGCAATCTTTGCTTTCTTGTATGCATCTTTGTAGTTTGTAGGAGGTACTGCAGTCATGTTTGAGGAAGTACTTGCAGGGGCAGCTGGTGGTGGAGGTACTCCTGTTAAGATAAAAGCAATAATGTCTACATCAATAGAATTCATATATAGCCTGATTCTTGCCTTCCAGATTCCAAACTTTTGCAAGTTGCAAACTGGAGGTCTGGTGCTTGCAAATTCCTTGTACTGTGCCATGGTATAACGAAGAATAGAGTAAACAGATATCTATCAGAGATCTTATGTTCAGGTGTTAGCCTGTACAACCTTAAAAAACACACCCTCTAATACCAATTGAAAGTGAGGGATAGATACAGTTTACTCTAGAGGGGGGTGAATAGAGTATAAAAAATGTTTAGATTTATTGCGGAATTAAAATATTGACACTTATAAGAAAAAGGTAAAAGCAAGAAACTATCACAGCACAAGGCACAAATAAAATACAAGGCAATCCAGACGACATAAGAAATTTTATAGTGGTTCCCCAAATCTGGGTACATCCACTCTTCTACCACCCTGGTAGGAATCCACTTAGATTTTTGATCAGGTGCCCTATCACCACAAGATCTGCTTCAGGTAGATCTAAAAACCCTTCAGGCTTTTGATCAGCGGCCTAAAAACCAATAGGTTTTTGTTCAGGTGTCCTATCACCAAGGAGTTTACTTTTGAAGGGAGTAAGAACCCTGTACATGAGAGGTTAAAGAAAATAGATGACAGTCTTCTCTTTCTCAAACACAATGAGAAGACTATGTGGATTTGATGATGTCAAAGCTCCCCCTGAGATATTGAGTAGTTTCAGGAAGCAGGAAGCTTTGTCCATGGTGTAGGTCTTCAGATTGATGTTGATTCAAGTTCTCTGTAGATTGTTGAAGCCTGATGAAGGAAGAAGACTAGAGAAATTTTTGTTCAGCAAGTTCTTCTTCTTCCTTGTATTTTGCAAAGACATGAGACTTTCAGAGCAAACAAAAAACTGATTTTCTGACTTGTTGTATTTTGATTCTTGTTGTCTCTGTCTTTTTAAGTTCTCTGTATATTTGGAAGACTAACTGCCTAAATTTGAATTCCCAGACAATACTTAATTCTCTGTAAGAATTTAGGAGCCCAAATGGATAGAATGGCTGGCAATCATAAATGCACTTCCATAACTGTCTTGACCAAATATTCTGTGAATACCACAATCAATGCTTCATGAGATACGACTATCATGCTTAAGAATGTCAGCATTAATTATCAGAATATATTTGCCTTAAAATGATTCATCATAACCAAAATAGATACTTCTGACCGGACTAAGATAACTGATAACTAAAAAGATAGCGTCGACCTGAGCTCGTAGATCGTCGAGCTCAGTTCAGAGATTAATATCTGAGATCATCGACCAGAGATCAACGATCATCGAGCTGAGAATGGAATTCGTCGAGCTGAGAATTATTTCTGGACTTAGAATATTTTCTGTAATGACATACTGAGAAAGCCAGAAATCGTCAACCTGAGAATTTGGTTCGTCGACCTGAGAATTTGTCTTAACCTTCTCAAACAGCTTGTGTGAACTGTGTCGACAGATTGTTCTGGGTGTCGACACAAGTCCTTCTGGTGTCGACTGATACTGTCGACTAATAATCTGTGAACTGTGTCGACACAAATCCTTCTTGTGTCGACAGAGCTAGTGTCGACTAATATTATCTGTGTCGACTGATAGTCTGAGTGTCAACACAAATCTTCTGGGTGTCTACACAGCCTCTCTGTGTGTCGACACAATTCTGATACTAGTGTCGACACTGCTTATTCAAAGTGTCGACACAATTTTGCTGAGTGTCGACTGATGTAGTCTGTGTCGACTGATGTAGTCTCTGTTGACACAATTTCTTGAGTCTCTAATAGGCTGTTGTAGGCTGATCCATGTGATGTTGACTCTTGGCCTAGACTAAAGAAATAAACCTATAACCCTGACGATACATTTTGGGTCAGTCTAAGCAAACCTAATAGTGATCCTTACACAAATCAGAACTAGGGTTCCAACAGACTTTGTTTAAACTAATGGCCCGATGGGCATAACACTCGAGATTCCAGCTGGGAGACAGGGTGCAGCACCAGGGTAACCAACACATCTAGGAGGAGGTGAACCAGCCTAGACTAGGTGTGGTAGCAGTAGTAGTAGTCATAGGATCAGTGAGTGACTAGTAGCTTTACTTCCGTGAGAATTATGTAGTGGTGATTACATGTACTCGACAGGAGCACCTTTTATCTTTCCTTTCAGACTTACTATTTCATGTTGATCAACTTTTGAGTTTATGTGGACTTATATATATTGCATGTGATGGTGGATTGGTTTATCTCTATGGATATCGCTTCTTTTCTTCTGTGTATATACTCGAGTACTTGCCGGCAAAATCGGTGATTTCTGACAATGATCTTCCCAGCAGTTGGTATCACCACAAAGCGGTGATTCTGGGCAAAAGACCATGAAAACAGGGGTCTTATATGTGTTGACATGCAGTGTCATAATCCTGGGTTAAGAATAGCGTGGCAGGTCTACGGTCTCGCGAGTCATCAAACCAATGGGAGTTGACAGATAAACCTTGGGCGATTGGGCTTGGTCCTCGGTACTCATTCCCGAGGCTCCTTCTGTGCTAGTGGACAGTTGGGCTTTGTCCTTTGGTGATACACTCCCAAAGGCTCCTTCCGTGCCATATATAGGCCAATTGGGCTGTGTTCTTGCCGAGACCCCTTCTGAGCTATAGTACGTAGGAGCTTCGCTGCTGTGTTCTTAGCATTGAGGCATATGGAGGCCGAGGCTTGGTAGTGTGGATGCCCGCCTGGTAGTGGAGATGCCTATTATACTATCACCATTTGGTCATGACAAATGATGCCTGAAAGGTTAACTACCTGCTCGAAAAGTGGAAACGACAACTATATGTCAGCATAGCAGTGTTCATGCGTGTGAGCATGGGTGAGTCATCATATTGAATTCATGTCATAACATTGCATTGCATCGCATATGATCCACATCATATAAATTTGTACGGGAACTTTTATATGATTAGTTACTTTAATGTACCCGATCCTTAACTTATAAATTTTTATGAGCATTTTTATAAGTTAAGTTAATTTATGTCCTTATGATTAATGTTGTGCTACCGTAGACCGCCAATTATATATTATTGATTACTACTCAGACATATCTTAGTTTAAATGTGCTAATACTTTCATATATGAACTGCTATACAATACACCCTTGTCACTTGAATGTTGACATATAATACTACTATATTGAGCTCCTCCTTCCCTTTCTCCGCCTGGTGCCTAAGAGTCGTTGGGGTGAGTGAATGCGATAGCCACTTAGTCTTTATGACTAATGGTTGCTACGTCTACCAATTTAAGAGCATACCCCGCCGATGGAACAGCAGTAGTGCCAGGTGCAGGAGGACATTCAGGATAGGGAGGCAGGGCCTGAGATAATATTACCCTCACTTCCTTCGGTGACCGATGTGAGTGGAGTGTTTTGATGTAGCCTTGGGGCAGTGTTTTGTGTACTCTGATATTAAAGAAGCTGAATAGGTTCTTATTTATTGATGTACTCTTTTGGACACTTATGTGATATTATGACTTCTGTGCTCTTATTTTTGGTTGGTGATAAGTAAAATGTGAGATAGTTTAAAATTGAAATTTAAGTTGGATTTATAAATTAGTCATTCTACGTAATCAATCTTTTTTCACTTATATACTTCGATTAAGGCAAGCGTACCTATCGAGTAATAGTATAGTATTTTAAAATATCAAGGTCGTATTTTCCATGGATCTATGTCAAGTACTCTAGTTTAAGGACTGAAACTATTGTTTTATCAAAAAAAGAGTTGGAAATTTTTAAAAAAATTTAAATTACAAGTAATACTTAGGATTTTTTGAAAATAGATGGGTAGAGAGCCCTCGATTTTGTCTTACTTTGAGAAATATTTTTTAAACAAGAAAAACTCTACTTTACTTTATTAAAATACTTGACCATGGAGGTTCTTAGCCTCTCATTGGGATGGGGGTGGTAGTAGAAAAGTAAAAGGACATATAAAAGTGCATAAATAATATCTTTCTCAACGTATCTCGGTTGGTGCTAAAAAGTTCTTAGCCACCAATCCGGATAGGGGTTGTAGTAAAAAAATTAGAAGACTTAAAAAGGTGAAGAAATAATATCTGTCCCAACCATCTTAATCAAGCACGAAAAATTTTTTATCCTCTCATCCGGGATGGGGGTGGTATAAAAAGAAAAGTACTTACGCACATACCCTTTCTCAACAGATTATGAAAGCTAAGTTATAAGCAATAAGAGATGAAAATTTTCTAAAAGCGGAAATTTTATTAGTTAAAAAAGTGTTAAATACTAGGAAACCCAAACTAGGATTAGGAAAATATCACTCAAAAGCTACTTATAAACAATATATAAAACTAGTTTGAACTCTACAAGTTATTCCTAAACATCTTCCTTGGCCCACCTTTTATAGCCGAAACTTTTGAGGTACACGCCCCCCCTAGGCCGTATCGCCTGGGCGTGACGCTGACGTGGCAGATCTAGATAGAATTTCCGATGATTTCTGGATTGGATTGAAAGTACATAGGCGTGATAGATGGCACACGGGCGTGTATGTCTGGCATGACTTGATCTTGATGGCTTTAGGAATTCGGATGTCGTGATAGTGGGTTGAATGCTTGGTCACGGGTGATGTCATGGACATGACAGATGTCATACAGCTGTGTCATGGGCGTGTCTTCAGTTTGCTGGCCGAAATTTCACGAAACATTGGAATTACTGTTTTAAAGTTACACAGCCGAGGTCACGGGCGTGACTTAGGAAATTCTCCTAAAATGCCCTAAATATCTAGAAATATCTATAGGGTACAAAAAAAATAAGTTTGAACTAAAAAATAAGAAAAATGATTTATTTAGGTATTCATATGATATATTTACATTTATTATTAAAACAAAATAAAAAAAATATACTATATATATATATTGTTACTCATCAAATACCACCATACTTAAAGATTTGTTATTCCAGAGCAAAACTATCAGTTAATTATACAAACAGTTATAAAATTTCTAATTCCACTATCAATTTATTAAATCAAGGGAAAATAGGCGTAATGATACAGAGTATAAAGCGTTAAGTCCTACATTATGGAAATGATTTAGCCATAAATAAATGTTCATAGCTATAAAACTTATTGAGAAAACCAAATAGCAAGCAACATTGCAATCATTAGTAACAAGTTAGATTGGATTATAAAAACTGTACTTTGAAAGAGATATGATGGAAAATAAACAACCTATTAAATATGCACTCTCAAAATTTCAAACAAAATTAGATCAAGTTGTAGTGGTTTTATGGGATACAAACTTGTTTTTTGCCTATAAAGCAGGCAATGATGTAGGAGGTGATGAATTTTATCATCTCACCTTATTCTTGTATATGTTTAGGGGCACATACTTCATTTCATATAGTCTTTTAATAATTATTGGATGTCTATGTTTATGGAACGAAATCTTATTCTCATTGACATAAGATCTTTTCTTTTCTAGGAGCACATACTCCTAGATGCTTGCTTGCATAAGAAAACATGCCAAACAAAAAGTAAATAGGTAGGGGGTTTAAAAACAATATTCAAATTTCGATAAAAAAAATTTGAGAGTAACCATAATAGCTTGAAAATTCCTATATTCTAATAAGAGTGGTGTTCTGATAATTACAGTCTACAGATGTTTAGCTAACATAATACACATGCTTCTATTTATCGAAAACTAGAAGTAGTGCTCAAAACAAATCTTCTAACTTTAAATTAAATACAGAAGATATTCTTTAAAACTTAACCCCAAATATTTAGATCTATCTATTTATGATAAATAAATGACTAGCAAATTGTAAAATTAGATAACTATCTATATATCAACTCAAAAATTATGTTTTTGGTTTTAGAAAAGAGATAAATGAAGTAGGGGTTTTAAATTTATTTTCGGAAGATTGATTAAGCAAAATTATATATTTTTAGGTGGATGTTTTTGTTTCTAAGTAAATATATACATGACCATTAAAGAGAAAACATTGTGTATATAAACAAGATTGTAAAAAAAATTTTGGAAACTATTTATATGTATGACAACAAGAAAATACACCCCCATACTTATGTTGTGCATAAGTAGGAAGAAAAATAAACTATATACAAAACTCTTAAAGGACAAGAAGATAAAGAGGCTTTCCTGATTGGAAATTGGGGAAGCCGTAAGCAAAAACCTGCATATTTAGTAAAACAAAATAGATAAAGCAGATAAATATGGGGTGCCTCCCATAAGTGCTTTGTTTATTTGTCACATAGCTTGACTTATTTAGTGGATTATTTATATGTTACGAAGGATGCAGGATTCTATTTATTTATTTGAAGAGTCCCCAAAAAGATAAAGTTTTAAGTAGTGCCCGTTTACTTTAAAAGAGCCTAGTTCGGGGTGAGAAATAAGAACAGACCCATATGACCAAACCTCTTTAGCAGTAAAGGGGCCAGACCAGCGGGATTTTAATTTCCCCGGAAAAAGTCTAAGGCGTGAGTTATAAAGAATGACGAGATTGCCCGGTGAAAAAGATTTTGGAAATTATATTTTTTTTTCTTTCATGATAATGCTGAGAACTCTCCTTATAGAATTTATTGTTTTCATAGGCGTTGGCACGCCATTCATCTTGTTCATTTCGTTGAAATTTTCTTTGTTCGGCGGCTAAGTTTATATCTATGTTTAAAAATTTTAGTGCCCAGTATGCGCGATGTTCTAATTCTTTCAGAAGATGAGACGCTTTTTTTGTATACTAAACAATAAGGCGTACAACCGATAACGGTTTTGTATGCCGTGCGATAAGCCCAAAGTGCGTCATCAAGCTTAAGCGACCAATCTTTTTGATTGATGGCTACTATTTTCTCAAGAATACGCTTCAGTTCCCTATTAACTTGTTAATGCATGGAAACGAAGAGGAGAGGTTGTCGCGGGCACCAACATCTAACGGGTGTGTTCGGTCTCACAAACGAAAAGATTGAAGAAGAAGATTGTGGGGATAATGGAGTGGTTGTTGAGGATGCAAGGAAAAGCCTCTGAGTGCTCGAGAGTGGAGCAAGCACTTGATCAAGGGTTGCGGGGACAATAGGAGGAAAGGTGGATGGTGATCTGAGTGTGTAGATGGCCGGGAGGTTGATTAGGAACTATCGAGCAGACGATTACTTTGGCGGTTGGGTTTTCAGGTTGATGCTGAGAGAAGTGAGTTGAGAAGAAGAGGGGGCCGCTAGCAGTGGAAATAGTAGACTTCGCCAGCAGCGGCTTAAATGCCACTCTTGCGACGGGTTTTCCTTTAATTATAATTCATTATTACAGCCTAAATTGCACCTTTTACATGGAAAGCAAATAAAGGGTACAAAGGGGGAAGCTGGCGGCTAAGGAAAGAAGTTGCCAGAAATGGCATGCAGACTGCGCAGAGAGGTCAGGTAGACCGCACGGGTAACTGATCCCGCAGCTCGCTGGAGTTAGCCGAGCAGACTGCACGATCAGGCAGAGAGGACAGTTGAGGTCGTGCAGACTGGGAAGTGGAGTCCGCAAGATCTGACTCCTTAACCATGTCGTCGGTTGTCCTCGTGTGTCTGTCACTGGTGTCGGTGTCCAGAATGAGAGGTATGGGGGGCTATTTATAGGCCCGAGGAGGTAACGACTTTTGGTAACGTCACCCCCGGTGAGTCGGTAAGTCGTGCGTGTTGAAGTGGAGTCTGTCGAGTCCGCACCATGTCGTGCGGTTAGGCACTTGTGTTTTGGAGTTGATTCCAATGTTAGCGGACTGGGACGAGTTCGCCTTTTCTATGCTGAGTGAGCCCATGCCATGGTATGCGGGCTGAGGAGCTATCCACCTGCTGCTGGGAACAAGCGGATGTTGGAAAGCTGATTAGCGGACTGCATAGTGTGTCTGTCTCTGTTGCAGGGAAGCGTGCTAGAGTGGTGGACTGGAAGAGTCCGCCCAGCCCGTGGTGGATGAGATGAGTCCACCTCTACTGGAGGCTTGTCGCTTGGTGAGGTTGGCAGCCTGAATAGAGTAGGTTGCCTTTACTGTTGGAGGAGTCCGTCTACTACAGGCGGACTGAATGGTTGAGCGGTGTAACGAGTCCACCTAGCATGCAGCGGATGGGATGAGTCCGTTGAATGATGTGCGGTTTGGCGGAGAGATGGAGCAAGTCCACGCTAGTTGATCGGACTGAGATCGAGTCTGCTAACTGCTAGAGGATGAGTTGGTTGACTGGGTGACCTGGCAGACTGAATAAGAAGGTCACCACCTTTGCTGAAGTGTACCTCCTGTTGGATGGAAAGGCTTGCCTCCCCTGCTAGGCAGCCTGGAGGTTGTCGCCCTTTATTGGGCGACCTGAAGGCAGGTCACTGACTGTCGGGCGGAGTGAGGTGGAGTAGGTCGCCCCTGCTGTTGGTCGACCTAGAGAGTTATCGCCTGATCGGTGACCTGATGCTCATGGCTTATTGTTGGGCGACCTAGAGGCAGGTCGCCTAGTGATGTGGCGGTCTATGTGGATAGCAATCCGAGTCCTCCATAGTGGGGTATTCCACCTATTGGAATGGAGAATCATGGTGCATGTAGCTGATCAAACCGCGCAGCCTGCAGGGGCGGACTGAGGAAGCAGTCCGCAGCCCCTGCAGAACAAGCAGCTGCTGCGCAACCTCGGCAGTAAGACTTGGGAGACCGCCTTAGCCTCACAGCCTGATCGGACAGAGAAGTCTGTCTGCCCATCCTTTGACTGGTCGCGACCTCTAGGGAGAACCTGGAGCAGGCCGCGACTAGCAAGCTAGCTACCTTGGGAGGGATCATTGATTTCTGGGTTAACATAATCCCCGCACTTTTTTAAGTCCCATAGGGAACTTCAAAAAAGTAGGAGACCCACGAAAATCGTGATCCACACCTTAGAAAAGTAAGAGGTAAGGAGATATAGAACCTGATGTCTGTCCTTAGAAGGAGTTTGCCAATGCCAATCTTTTTCCTGCAAAGGCAAAGCTAATGTAGGCAAAGAAGTTGGGTACATCTTGTGTGTGACTGAATTGCCTTCGCAAATTGAAGAAGACAAGAATGCCTTCCACTGAGCTATGCAAAAACAAAGATGTGAAGAAAGGCACAAAAGAGTAATAACTTGCAAGTACCTGATGGAGGCTTGCAAGCACCTGTTATCCTTTACAAAAGGAAGAGTAAGTAGTACGTGTGAAAGAAAAATAAGTTGCAAGTACCTGAAGGGTACTTGCAAACGTCTGCTAGTTTCTACAAAAGAGAAGTTATACACAGATATGATGGTATATATGAAAGTAAGCTGCAAGTACCTGAAGGGAACTTACAGATACCTACAAATCTCTGCAAAAAGGAAGAGTGAGCAGCAGATATAAAAGAAAAGTAGGTTTGTAAGTACCTGGATGGAACTTGCAAATATCTGCTTATCTCTGCAAAAAATAACAGTGAGCAATAGATATAAAAGAAAAGTAGGTTGCAAGTACCTGGATGGAACTTGCAAATATCTACTGATCTCTGCAAAAGAGAAGTTAGAAGCAGATATGAAAGTAAAGCTAAGCTACAAGTACCTGGAGGGAACTTGCAAATACCTGCTAATCTCTGCAAGAAAAGAGTTAGAAGCAGATATGATATATGAAAGTAAGCTGCAAGTACCTGAAGGGAACTTGCAAGTATCTGCTGAACTCTGCAAGAAAAGAGTTAGAAGCAAATGTGATAGAAAATTAGGTAGCAAGTACCTGGAGGAAACTTGCAAATACCTACTAATCTCTGCAAAAAAAAAGTTAGAAGCAGATATGAAAGAAAGGTTGGTTGCAAGTACCTGGATGGAACTTGTAAATATCTGCTAATCTCTGTAAAAAAGAAGAGTGAGCAGCAGATATAAAAGAAAAGTAGGTTGCAAGTACCTGGGTGGAACTTGCAAATATCTGTTGATCTCTACAAAAGAGAAGTTAGAACTAGATATGAAAGTAAAGCTAAGCTGCAAGTAACTAGAGGGAACTTGCAAATACCTGCTAATCTCTGCAAGAAAAGAAGTAGAAGCAGATTTGAAAGAAAAGCTAAGTTGCAAGTAATTGGAGGGAACGTACAATGCTATCTGTTGATATGATAAGTTAGATATGATTGGATAGCAGAAGAAATGTCTGATTGCTTCTGTTGATAACCGAATAAAGATAAAACTGCAATAGTGATGCTATCTTGAATATGAAGTCTAGATCAGCAAGATGAAACCATATTAATTAGACTCCAATAGCATGGTTTGTCAATTAAGAAAAACCAGATACTTTGATTAATGATTGGTGCCATTAATATTTGATAAGAGTAATAGATAGCTTGTAAATCATCATCTGATAGAGCTTCATGCAAGCAATGCATATAAGATGAGTATAAGCAAAATGAATGTTGCGAATCCTTTTGATATGTCGGATTTAACCGGTTAACCTGTGAAAGAGGCAGTTGCTAAAAAGAGGTTTATACTCGGAGATGACCAAGAAAGGTCGGACACTGCCACAGGAGAGCACCCGTGGGCCTTATGGATCGCCTGCCCGAGAAAGGTCATTACGAGTATAGTCCTACTTAGAGCGGGCTTGCCGCACATCCTTTAGAAGGGTACAAAAGAGAAAAGCATAGGAAATCCTGAGAAGGATCGTTAGATACACTGCTCTCATGCCTCGTGTTATAACATCGTTGATCAGGCAGGCCAGGTTCTCCAAGTGGTTTGTAGCATTGCTCGCCTGTGGAAAGATCAGCGAAGTTATGGGCCCCGTAAAAGCGCAGATTGAGAGTACCATGGAGTATTCGACTATTACAATCATGAGATGATCAAAGAGACAAGACTACACTTGATCGCCATTACTTGTCAAGTAAAGATCATCGTAACTGTAATGTACCCTTAACGGAGAACAACAGAGCTAACACATGGGACATCCCTTGATAACTGCTTTGTGATAGATACCGGTCAGGATTCGAATTCCTTAAGTTCACCTTATAGATTGAGCGGCACCCACTGCACATACGCGAACACTCCCCACTATATGTGGTCATCGTGCCCTTAAGCCCGAGAATAATCTATGGAAGGAAACAACAAGACTCGACGATATCTCAGTGGTTCAATGATCTCTTTGTCAAAGAGAAAATAAAGGCGGAAGAACTCCAAAAAGGAAATGTGTCAGTACGGGAACTCTGACGTAAAATTTATTGAAATGAAAGAAACAACACTTGGAAGTGCTTTAGAGAGAAAATGTTTAAAGAGTAAAGTAGAAACAACTGGCCTTGATTTTGAGGATCTTTGAGGACTTTGTGTTGTTCTCCTCCTGCACAGAATAGTCTTCCGAGGGCACCCTTGTCATTGGCATCAAAGGTATTGTTAATAATGAGGTCAGGATAATTATCGATTTGACTCACTCCCTTTGAGCAGCAAGGAATATCTGCAACTTCTTTGCCTTTTGAAGGTGATGGATCAGAGTGGTCATCTTTCGGGAATAGGTCATGCATCTTACCCTGCCTGAGCATCCTTTGTAACAGTTGAAGAAGTTCTCGGTAGTTTTTCAGTTGAGTGCCCTTGCTCTTTATGAAATTCACAGTACGGATCCAAGTCTTTAGATCTTTGATCACCCGGCTGGTATGGCCTTTCAAAATTAGCCCTACCCATCATGACTTGGCTTACTTCTTGTATGGCCTCGTCCAGTTCGGACTCTTGCAAGTCATCATCTTGTTGCTAATGAACCGAAGTTGTTTGTGTAGCTTGGGCTGGTAGTAGTAACAATTGATCTTGGGCACGATGCAAGCCCGGGAAGGGGTGTCAATGACGTTGAAATCTTCTTTCCTTCCTTGAGTGGGATTGAAAATCTTTCCGAGGAGACCTCGGAGGTTTCTTGTCAGAAGGAGAATACTTCTCTGCTATAAGCCTGGAGATGAAGCTGGGGTTGCTCATCTCACCTCAAATGTACGAGTTGGCTAAGCAAATCAACTCTTGATATGTTCTTGGTGCTCGGACATTAGGTTCAAACATAAGCGGCCCTTCACGCAAACCGTGTATTAGAGCCACTCGATACATTTCTTGATCAATGATCTCAATGTCCAAAATTTCTTTCTGGAATCGATCTACAAACTGAGATCAAGTCTCGTTCTCTCATTGCCTGATCTCAAAGAGGGCTTCTGGACCGCCCTTTCTCTTTGTTGAAGTAGAAAACCTGAGCAAGAACTCCCTTCGCAGATCCGCAAAGGAAGTGATGGAATGAGGGCGCGGTCCATAAAACCAATCCCTCACTTGTCCATCAAAGGTTGTTACAAGGAGCTTCCATTTGGTAGAATCTGAAAGAGTCTTGAGGTCTACGGCTGATTCAATAGCTTGAAGGTGCTTCATCAAATCAGTCTCTCCAGTGTACATTGGTAACCCTGGATGTCTGAAATTGGCTGGAGTTGGTTCGTGTCGAACATTTTCTAAAAATGGTGACGGCTCTTCCTACTCTCCAACAACATAAGGAAAGAAGGGAGCATAAGTTGTGGCTGTAAAAGGAGCAAGAGAATGTAAGGGAAAAGCTATTGCGGGAGGAGCAAAGACAGGAGCTGGTGAGTAAGGATGACTTTCCTGAAAGTTCAGAAATCTTATTGGGCTTCCCCAGGCAGCTTCCCGGAAGAAGTTTTGACTAGCTACAAACTCATCATTTTGAGGTCGCAAAGGGGCGCAGGCACTTGCAGAAAGGTTGGTGTGTAAGGAGGATAGACCGGCGAATAAGCTGTAGGATAGGCGTGGTGATTCTCCAATGTCGGTGTTGGATTGACTGGAGGAACTGGTGCTGCTGTAGGTTGCATTTCTAATCGCTGCGCGATTGCAGCTAGAGTATGGTTGATTGACTGAAATTGTTGGGCGGCTTCACGGTATGATTACTCTAAGGCTTCCCAAAGTGAGTCCTCAGTAGGACTTAGGGCAAAGTAATCGGTTGATCGATGATCCGACATGGCTAACTATCGGTTTTCACCATCTTTTCTAGATCTGAAGGTCGCGTGTTAACTACTAATGCACGGAAATGGAGAGGAGAGGTTATCACGGGCACCAGCAGCTAACAAGTGTGTTTGGTTTCACAAGCAACATGATTGAAGAAGAAAGTTATGAGGATAACAGAGAGGTTGTTGAGGATGTAATGAAAAGCCTCTGAGTGCTCGAGAGTGGAGCAATCACTTAATCAAGGGTTGCGAGGATAATAGGAGGAAAGGTGGATGGTGATCTGAGTGTGGAGATGGCCGAGAGTTTGATTAGGAACTATCGAGCAGACTGTTACTTTGACGGTTGGGTTTGCAGGTTGAAGTCGAGAGAAGTTAGTTGAGAAGAAGAGGGGGCCCCTAGCAGCAGCAACTGCAGACTTCGCTTGTCGCGGCTTAAATGTCACTATTGCAATGGGCTTTCATTTAATTATAATTCAGTGTTACAGCCTGAGTTGCACCGTTACATGAAAAGCAAATAAATGGTACAAAGGGGGAAGCTGGCGGCTAAGGAAAGAAGTTGCTAGAAAGGCCGCACAGACTGAGCAGAGAGGTCGGCAAACCGCACGGGTAACTGATCCCGCAGCTCGCTGGAGTAAGATGAGCGGACGGTGCGATCAGGCAGAGAGGACAGCTGAGGTCGTGCGGACTAGGAAGTGGAGTCCGCAAGATCTGATGCCTTGACCTTATCATCGGTTGTCCTCGTGTGTCTGTCGTTGGTATCGGTGTCTAGAATGAGAGGTATGGGGGCTATTTATAGGCTCGAGGAGGTAACGTCAACCCCGGTGAGTCGGTAAGTTGTGCGAGTATAACATGGAGTCCGCCGAGTCTGCACCATATCATGCTGTTAGGGACTTGTCTTCTGGAGTTGATTCTGATATTGGCGGACTAGGATGAGTCCGCCTATTCTGTGCTGAGTGAGCCTGCACCATGGTATGCGGGTTGAGGAGCTATCTGCCCGCTGCTAGAAGAAGTGGGTGTTGGAAAGCATATTGGCAGACTACGTAGTGAGTCTGTCTCTATTGCTAGGAATCGTGCTGGAGTGGCGGACTGGAAGAGTCCGCCCAGCCCGCGGCGGATGAGATGATGAAAGTGCAACTAGATCTGATATACTCTAGAGGGGGGTGAATACAGTATATGGTGCTTTAAAAACTTTTACAAACTTTTACAATAATTGTTGTAATATGTGTGAGCAGGGAAGCAGAAATAAATCTAATCACAGAACTAAGCTATGCAAAAACTAAGCACAGAAAAAATCAAGGCCAGAAACAAAAAGACAGCAAGCCAAAACCAGATGACACAAGGGAATATAGTGGTTCCCCAAACTTGGGTACATCCACTATTCTACCACCCTAGGTAGGAATCCACTGCAGGATGAGTTGATCAGGTGTCCTAGGCACCAATGAGCTTTTGATAAGGTGCTCAAAAACCAAAGCAGATTTTTTGATCAGGTGTCTTGCCACCAATGAGCTTTTGACAAGGTGCTCAAAAACCAGGTTCAAACTTTTGAAGGGAGTTTGAAAAACCCTTTACAGAGTGGGGGTGAGAGAGTGATGGCAGTCTTCTCTTTCTCAAACAACTGAGAATACTATGTGGATTGATGTCAAAGCTCCCCTTGAGTCCTTGAGATCTTCAGGAAGAAAAGCTTTGCTGAGGGTGATAGGCCTTCAAAGATAGAACTCCAGCAATAGATGGTTTCAGCAATGGCTGAAATGTTGAGTGTCTGGAGTCTTGAAATGATGCTGGCCTTGAACACTTTGAAAGCTGAAGAGATCTGAAGATTTTTGAAAGCTTGATCTCTTTGATTAGTGTTCTTCAGAATTCTTTTAGACAGAAGATTTTGAATGAGTCTCTGTAATCTGTATTGTGTGTGCTCTATTTCTTGTTCTCCTTCTGAGATTCAAAAACATTCTCACTTTTATTCTCTGTTCCAGAATAGAATATCATCCTCTGTCAAGGATAGCCGTTAGCCTGCATTGATTGCATCCTTAATTGCATAATCTCTTCTGGAGGAAAGACCACAGAATTATTCCTTGAAAAATCCCTTGAAACTTGGTCCAGAATTGAATGAAAAAGGCTAGCAAATCTCTGAATTAATTGCAGAATAACTCCTAACTGATTTGAATTTGAATTCTAGAAGTTATCTGAAGTCGTCGAACTGAGCTCTGCTATCGTCGAGCTGAGCTCAGCGATCTGGAAATCTTAAGCATCAAAATAATCGTCGATCTGAGCTCAAGGATCGTCGAACTGAGCTTAGAGATAAAGATCCAAGGCAGAGTCAAAATCGTCGAACTGAGCTCACCGATCGTCGAATGGAGTTCGACGATATTATGAAGTTGAGCTCAGCGATCGTCGAATGGAGTTCGACGATCTGTCGAAGTTGAGCTAGACGATCGTCGACCGGAGTTCGACGAATCGTTGTGCTGATTTCGACGATCAGACTTAGTCTCTAGACAGAAAAACTTGGTCTTCAGGGCAGCTTCCAAACCTAGACTTCTAACCCTTAGACTCAATTCTAATTGACCTTTTAAGCTATACAGGAGGTCAAGCAAAGGTTCCTAGAGACATAGTGATCCTGACCCAAATTAGTAATAGGGTGTTCCAACAATCTCCCCCTATTTGGGTTAGGATTACTATTTACAGACTTTGAAGAAAAAAAATTTAAATAACATCATACAATCAAAAACACAGAAAAGCAACAGCTGGATATGCAGAAACATCACAGATATATATATATATATATATATATATATATATATATATATATATATATATATATATATATATATATATATATATATATATATATGTGGCATCTAGATAATCAGAAATTCAGAAACTGTCACCTTATCAAGTCATTTCTTCTCTTTGCCTTTAAACATTTTGATTTCTCTGTTAGGGTTTAGGGCTTCTTTGTTGGACCTGGTGTCATCTGCTGCATCCAAATAAGTTTTCTTTGTAGGCCTGGGAACCGCAGCAGCAGGATGCAACTCCATGTATCTGTCAGCATCAAAGAATTTACTGGAGCCATATCTGTCTAATTCTTTCTGTCTTTGTTCTGACAGTTGTAGAAATGTTGGAAGAATCTAATCCTTGTTCTTTGGCCTTCTTAATCTGATCCAGTGCAGCCAATTCCTTCATCCTGGCAGTCCAAGCAGCTGGATTCGTTTCAGGGTCCTCAAATGGTACAGGTGGCTCATACCTGTTGGAAGAATTGTCTTGAGGAGGCCTGACAGACACTGTCTCTTTTAGCTTGTAGGGGAAAGGATCAGAAGTAGTATCAGCAGGACTATGTCCTCCCCTAGAATATGGGTGCTGCCTGGAATACCCTTTGGAATAAACTTGAAAATCTCTCTGATTACCCCTGTATCCTCCTCTCCTAGAATATGAACCCCTAGATTGGCTTTCCCTTTGGTAGGATCTGGCATGGGGTTGATAGGGAGCCTGGCTTCTAGCTGGGGGTTGGCTTGCAGAGCTTCCACCTGCACCTGCGTCAGGAGGAGGTGGTGGAGGAGGATGAGGGTGCTGGAATTGGGAAGAGCCCTTTTCATACTTTCTCTTTTTCTTCATGGCTTTCAGCTGGTTTTTAGAATATTGCATCCAATATTCAGTGATAGGACAATTATGAAGGATATAATAAGGAATGTCATTATTATCCTTGACTTTTGCAGGAGGAACCCTTTTCGTAGCCTTGCTCCTTGCCTTCCTTTTCCTTGCAATAGTAGCAGAAGAATCATCAGAGTCTGTTTTGAACTCATCAGATTCAGAACTCTGGTCATCATATATAGCATCAATTTTCTTCATCAAGTCTTTCTTCAGTTGAACAGCAGCAGATGGAGCAGAGGGTGGAGCAGCAGATACAGGAGGTGAGGCAGAAACAACAACAGCAGCAGCAGGAGTGGTGACAGTAGCAGCAACAGACTCACTTACAGCAGAAGTAACAGATTCACTAACAGCAACAGATTTACTAACAGCCACAGAAGCTAGAGAGGAGATAGCAGCAACAACTTCATTGATAACAGCAGTAACATCATCAAAATCAGCAGCAGGCTCAATTTCAGTGGCCTCTGACATAGGGAAATCCTTGGATATTTGCTCAGCAGAATCAGTTGGAACTTCAGCAGCAATATGAACAATCTCAGCAGCAGCAGCATCTTCAGTAGCAGCAATCACTGAATGTACAAAAGAGGAGATAATGCTGGGGTCACAACAAGATAAAGGCACCAGTGCCTTGGATAAGTCTTCTGGGGGCTGGACATCATTACTCTCTGGCAGATAGCTGAAGGAGGCAGAGTCAAAAGCAGATAGCAAAGACCTTAAGTCAATTACAAGAACTGCAGTAGGAGTCTGACATTCTAAAGGCACAGCAACAGGAGCAGAAGGAGAAGCAGACACAAAAACATCAGCAGCAGCAGCAGTATCATCAGCAGCAGGAGCAGAAACAGCAGCAGCAACAGCATGAAAGCTTGCTTCATATGACATCTCCCCCTGCCTAGATGCAGATACATCTGGATCAAGGCACACTGCTGGAGGTGCTGCCTGAGGAAGGAGGGAGGAAAGCCTGGCAGAGAGGGCTGCCACTGACAGGTGTAGAGGAGCCAAGGAGGTCTCCAAGAGTAGAGAGAGCCTGAGGGCAATTAGCTCATACAACCTGCCAGCTAGGGCTGAGAGGTCTACTTGCTCAACTGCTGGAGCAGAGGTAGATGGAATAGGAGTAGCTGAAGAAGCTGGAAGTGGAGGGCTGGAGAAGTGTGGAATGGAGGGCTCAGGTGTGGGCAGGGTGGATATGGATGACAGGGGAATGGATATAGATGGGGTGAAAGTAGGTTGGTCTATGATATGGTGGAGGAGATCTTGGAATGAAGTGGAGGAGGAGGGTAAATCAGGAGGAGAGGATGGGGAATCATCCATATAGGAATCATCCAGGAGGGTGAAGGATGGAATGGATGGTGATGATGTGATATCTGGTAGAGGGTATGAGAACAGTGGGTGGAATTGGTCATCTGGTAGAGGTAGAATGGGTGCTGGAGATGAAGTTGATGTTGGAGAAGGGCTGGATATGGTAATGGGGGATGGAGCTGGAATGGTGGATGGTAGGGGAAGGGTTGGAACTGGAGGAGGAGAAGAGGCAGCAGCATCAGCAGCCAGGTCATCTGCAGGGGCAGAGACCTGTGGAGGAGTGACTCTTTGAGTCCTGGTGCCTGAAAGAGCACTTGAGGATGGCCTGCTAGGCTTGCTTATTTGCCTGTCCCACTTGCCAAAGAGGGCACATGTAAGTCTCTTGGAGGCATTTATGTGAACTCCAGAGGAGACCAGCAAGGCAGGGCACCTGGACTACAGAAAAACTCCAAGAATCCTTCCAAAATTAACAAAACTTTTGTTTATTTTCTTTTTGATTAAGTCAAAGAAGACCTCTCCACAGTTCAAACTTTTCTTATCCACCAGAGCTCCCATGAGGTAGAGCTGATGTCTGGAAATAGTATCATGTGCAGAGTGCTTTGCAAGCAACACTTTCCCTACCACATCTGCTAGGAACCTGTATTCAATAGACAGATTCCTTTTGAATAGCTTGCTAGGGTTTCCCTCTGGATGACCCATCCTGGCAAGTAGTTCAGAATAATCCTCTCCAGATAACTCAGCAATATCATCTCCATTTCTCAGGCCAAAAACTTCTGTTAAAACTGTGGGGGTCAAGGGTACCTGAGTTCCAGCAATAGACCTGACTATTGTAGAGTTGTCTAGATTATTAGCAGTATAAACCCACTCCTTTATCTCATCTGAAGACAACTTGATTCTAGTGGTCATGAGGGCAGACAAATTTTGATCCTTGAATAAACTCAGTATATCTTGGAAAATCTGATCAGTAGTGTTGAAGGAATCCAGATCAATGTCGAACCCAGCATCGAACTTCATTGCGGCAAGAACTGCAACTGACACAGCCATTGTACCTGCAAAAACTCAACAAACAAAACGACCAAGCGTAGAACTGTTTGGAGGGAAAGAAAATCCCGCAGAGAAATCGAAAGCGCAAGAGAGAACGACGGCGAAAAAAGAGTTTTATATTAGGGTTCGACGCAGAATTGGAAAGATCGTTGAACTCAGTTCGACGATCGAGGCTTTTAAAGGAATCTGAAGAGTCTTCAACATCGTCGATCTCCGTTCGACGATCTTGGATAGCGTCGAGCTCGATTCGACGATCGTTCAGAGAACAAAATCGTTGAGCGCCGTTCGACGATCGTTGACCGGAAGAGATAGTTCATACTGTCTGAGAGGCGCTGAACTCAGTTCGACGATTTTGGAAATCGTCGATCTCCGTTCGACGATCTTAGGGGAAATCGTCGAGCGCAGTTCAGAGATCAGAAAAATTCTAGACACTAAGAAAAATCAAATTTTTGCCTAGTCTTGGTCAATTTTTAGCTTTCAAAATCTTGGAAATTATTTAACACTTCCTCCATCTAACATTCCTAACTGATTTAGGAAGAAGGTGTGTTTCTTTTCATCCAAAGGCTTGGTGAAAATATCTCCCATTTGCAAATCAGTTGGGATATATTGTAATTCAATTTTGTTCTTTTCAACATTATCCCTTAAGAAATGATGTCTAATCTCTATGTGTTTTTTCCTACTACGGAGGACTCGATTTTGAGCTATGGAAATAGCACTTGTGTTATCACAAAAGATTTTAGACTTCTCTAAGTTGTAACCATAGTCTAGGAGTTGGTTTTGAATCCACAAGATTTGTGAACAACAACTGCCTGCAGCCATATATTCAGCTTCAGCAGTTGAAGTTGACACAGATGTTTGTTTCTTATAAAACCAAGAGACAAGTCTCTCACCAAGGAACTGACAAGTTCCACTGGTGCTTTTCCTGTCAATTCTGCATCCAGCATAATCAGCATCTGAGAATCCAGTTAAATCAAATGCTGAATCTTTTGGATACCAGAGACCTAGATTTGGATAACTCTTAACATACCTGAGAATCCTCTTTACTAAAGTTAGATGTGACTCTCTAGGGCTTACTTGGAACCTAGCACATATGCATGTAGCAAACATTATATCTGGTCTACTAGCTGTAAGATACAGTAAAGAGCCAATCATTGCTCTATATGTTGTCTGATCAACAGGTTTCCCATGTTCATCAGCATCTAATACAGCATTGGTAGGCATGGGTGTTTTCATACAAGATGCCTCAGACATACCAAATTTCTTAACCAGTTCATTTGCATATTTGGTTTGAGAAATAAAGATGCCTTCAGCATGTTATTTGACTTGCAATCCTAGGAAGAAGGATAGCTCACCCATGCTACTCATCTCAAATTTAGAATGCATTAGGTTAGAAAACCTTCTGCACAATTTTGAGTCAGTAGAACCAAAAATGATATCGTCTACATAAATTTGTACTAGTAGGGTATGGGACTTATGGGTTCTAATAAAAAGAGTTTGGTCTACTCTACCCCTTATAAAACCATTTTTCAAGAGAAAGCATGCTAAGGTCTCATGCCATGCTCTAGGAGCTTGCTTGAGACCATATAATGCTTTGTTTAATCTAAAAACATAATCAGGAAAAGTTGGAGAGATAAAACCTGGAGTTTGTCTGACATAAACTTCCTCTTTGATGTCTCCATTTAAGAAGGCACTTTTGACATCCATCTGATATACTTTGAAGCCTTTGTGAGCTGCATAAGCTAGAAAAATCCTGATGGCTTCTAATCTTGCAACAGGTGCAAAAGTCTGGTCGTAGTCAATTCCTTCTTCTTGAGAGTATCCTTGAGCAACTAGCCTTGCCTTGTTCCTTATAATTACTCCTTGATCATCCAGTTTGTTTCTGAATACCCATTTTGTTCCAACAATGGAATGATCCTTAGGCTTTGGCACTAGTTCCCATACTTTGTTCCTCTCAAATTGATGCAACTCCTCTTGCATTGCAATGATCCAGTGTGGATCTTGCTCTGCATCTTGAATGGACTGAGGTTCAATTTGAGATAGGAAGCAGGTGTGCAACAGGTTTTGGTTGACCTGATTTCTGGTTTGCACACCAGTTGAGATTTCTCCAATTATTTGGGAAATTGGATGATCTCTTGATGTTACTAAATCAACAGGGGGTGTTGATTGTTCACCAACCTGTGTTGTTGTTTCCTCTTGTGGTACAACAACTGGCTCTTCAGGTTGTGCTTCAATGTGTTGAGCATTCCCTTCATCTTCACTGCTTTCATTATCTTGAGCAACCTGCAACTTGTTCATATCTTCAACTAGAGAGTGTTCCTGCAAAGGTTCTATGGTAGAAGAAATCTTCTCCTTGAAAGACATGTTAGATTCATCAAAAGAAAAATGAACAGATTCCTCAATTTTCAAAGATGATTTATTATAGACCCTATAGGCCTTGCTGATCATGGAGTATCCCAGAAACACTCCTTCATCAGCTTTGGCTTGATATTTTGCTAGATATTTCTTGTCATTATTATGAATGTAGCAAATACATCCAAATACTCTAAAATAGTCAACTTTAGGTTTCTTCCCTTTGAGTAATTCATAGAGAGTCTTTCCCTTTAGTTTATGTATCAGACTTCTGTTCAACACATAGTTGGAGGTGTTCACTGCCTCTGCCCAAAAGGTTAGAGGTAGATGAGCATCTGACAACAATGTAGTAGCAGATTCAATAAGGGTTCTATTTTTCCTTTCAGCTACCCCATTTTGTTGAGGAGTTCTAGGAGATGAGAAAGTATGTCTGATCCCTTCACTCTGACAGAACTCTTGCATAAGAAGAGAATCAAACTCTGTCCCATGATCACTTCTGATCAGGGCAATGTGAGTATTGAACTCAATCTGTATGCATTTGAGAAACTCTGTCAGACACTTAAAGTTATCAGACTTCTTCCTTAGAAAGAACACCCAAGTGAATGTAGAGAAGTCATCTACAATTACTAAAGTGTAGGATTTCCCTCCTAGGCTTTGTACTGTGATGTGTCCAAAAAGATCCATGTGTAACAGATACAATATCCTAGGTGAATCACTCTTATTAAGTGACTTAAAACTGTTTTTAGTTTGCTTGACTAATTGACAAGCCTTGCAGAGTCCTTCCTTCTTGTAGGGGCCAGAAGGTAGTCCTCTAACAAGGTTGTCCTTGGATAGCCTAGCAATAGTTCTAAGGTTTAGGTGTCCTAATCTCTTATGCCATAAAACATTTGGTCTACAGACTGAATTAAACAAGCAGATATCTACATCAGTTGAAAGAAAATCTACTAGGTAGATGTTACCTTTCCTTTTACCTGTCAACACTGTTGTGTTGTCCTCTGACTTGATTTTGCATAAGGTTTTGCTGAAGGTCACCTGATAGCCTTCATCACACAGCTGGCTGATGCTGATTAGGTTGTGCTTCAGTCCTTCTACATAAGCTACCTTCTTGAAGGTTACTGAACCAATCTGGACTCCACCATATCCTTTAGTTTGTCCAAAGTTGGAATCACCAAAGATAACTTTGGGTCCAAGCTTGGCTCTGAAGGATGTGAGATTGTCCTTGTTCCCTGTCATGTGCTTAGAGCACCCACTATCCAAGTACCATTGCTGGTTAGATGTTGGATAGGTCTTCACCTGCACATAAGACAATTTACTTATTTTTGACCCAGTTTACCTTGGGCCTAGGTTGATAACCTCTAAATTCTGAAATGAAAGACATCCCAGGTTGACTCTTATATCCTTCAGGATGATATCTCCTTGGAGGTAAAATCCATTCAGTATAAGGGTTAAAGATTTGGGATGAAGAACCCTTAGGATTCAATTTTGATTTGCATTTGAAAAAGTTTCCAGAGCTCTGACCTCTGTTCGACGATCTTGGAGCTGCGTTCGACGATCTTGGGTCAGATCGTCGAGCTCCGTTCGACGGTCGACTATGGCTGAGGTCAGGTATATGAGATCGTGGACCTGCGTTCGACGACTTTGGCTGAGATCGTCGATCAGCGTTCGACGATTTTTCCTGAGATCGTCGAGCTGCGTTCGGCGATCGTCGATCTTCATTCGGCGATCGTCGATCTCCGTTCGACGATTTCTGCTGGGACTTAGTTTTCTGAGGCAGATCAGAATTTTTCCTAGCAACCTCTACAACTCCCTTTCCCTTGTCAGAAATAAACTTGATGGGAGTTGTTAGAACAATAGGTTGGCTGGATGAGGCACCCAAGCCCAGTGTACTGTTAAATCTAGAGTTCACTGTGCTTGTGATGTCCATCAGCTTGATGCTTCTCCCATTAAGGGATTCTTCAAGCTTCTTGGCCTCAGAGAGCTCACTTTTCAGTGTAGCTATCTGTTCCCTACAGTTCTCCAACTCCTGAGAGAGCTTGAGGTTTTCTGACTTTAAAACATTGTGTTCAGATAATTGATTTTTGAGAGAGATAATCTCTTTCTCAGACTTTAGCAGGTCTAAACACAGTGCTTTGAATTCAGATTTAAAGTCTTCTGAACTAAAATCAAAAGAACTAATTACCTGATCTTCTTCAGGTTGGGTCTCTGAGTCTGACTCTGACTTCTCTTCCTCTGAATTGTGCTGTGAGGCATTAATTGCCATCATGCAGAACTCCTTTTCTTCTGCATCATCCTCATCATCACTTGAGCTAGTAGAGGCTTCTGACTCCTCTTCTGTCTCACTCCAGGATTCAGCAACAAACCCTTTTCTTGTATGCTTACTTTTGCTTGAAGAAGGTTTGCCATTTCCATTCCTTTTGGAGTCTTTCTCCTTTCTTCTTTCTTTTCTGTCCCTTCTGTCCTTGGTCTTGTTCTCTGGACAGTCAGAAACTATGTGCCCTGGTTTCCTGCAACCAAAGCAGATAATGTCTTTATTGTTGCTAATGGACTTGTCATACCTTGGCTTGTCCTGCTCCTTGTATGATCTTCTTCTGAAGTCCTTTCTGGCCATCTTGTAGAATCTTTTGGCCAACAAGCTGAGTAGTTCATCATTGCCTGCAGCTTTATCTTCAGGCAGATCCTCAGTTGCCTTAAAGGCTATGGTCTTCTCTTTCCTTGTGGCTGGTGAAGCAGCCTTTTGTTCTTCCTCTCTATTCTTGATAAGTAGCTCATAAGATTTGAGCTTACCCAACAAGGCTTCAGTGGTGATTTCATTCAGACTTCTGGCATCCTTAATTGGCCAGATTCTTGAATCCCAAGTGCTGGGGAAGCACATTAGGATCTTGTCATTGAGTTCTGTCAGAGAAATCTCTTTGTCCAATGTCCTTAGTTCACTGACAATTAGACTTAGTCTGTTGTACATGTCTCCCACTGACTCAGTCTCTCCCTTCTTGAAGTTCTCATATTGGGAGATGAGATGGGATCTTCTGTCCTTTCTCTCATCAGCTGAGCCTGATACTATTTCTGAGAGCTTGTCCCAAATCTCCTTGGCTGAATTACATTCAGCTACCTTTTGAAATATGTCATCTGACATTGTCTGGGCTAGAATGTTCATAGCCTTGGCATCAGCTACTTTCCATTTTTTGATGTCAGCATCTGTCCCTGATGGAGGTGGAACAGCATTTGTACTTGTGCTCTCTGGGGGTCTTAGACACACTGTCAAAACAGAATTAAAAATATCTTCGTCAATGGAATTCATGTAAAGTCTAATCCTTGCTTTCCAAAGTGCAAACTTTGACAGATTGCACACTGGAGGTCTGGTGCTAGCATAATCTTTGTTTTGGGCCATGATTTGTGCAGACAAAATCTAATAATAAAATACAAAGGAAAAACAGATCTAGTTTGGGATCTTTGGGTTCAGGTGTTAGCCTGTACAACCAATCAGATATGGTATGTTTAACCAACCTCCCTCTGATACCAATTGAAAGTGCAACTAGATCTGATATACTCTAGAGGGGGGGTGAATAAAGTATATGGTGCTTTAAAAACTTTTACAAACTTTTACAACAATTGTTGTAATATGTGTGAGCAGGGAAGCAGAAATAAATCTAATCACAGAACTAAGCTATGCAAAAACTAAGCACAGAAAAAATCAAAGCCAGAAACAAAAAGACAGCAAGCCAAAACCAGATGACACAAGGGAATATAGTGGTTCCCCAAACTTGGGTACATCCACTCTTCTACCACCCTAGGTAGGAATCCACTGCAGGATGAGTTGATCAGGTGTCCTGGGCACCAATGAGCTTTTGATAAGGTGCTCAAAAACTAAAGCAGATTTTTTGATCAGGTGTCTTGCCACCAATGAGCTTTTGACAAGGTGCTCAAAAACCAGGTTCAAACTTTTGAAGGGAGTTTGAAAAACCCTTTATAGAGTGGGTGTGAGAGAGTGATGGTAGTCTTCTCTTTCTCAAACAACTGAGTAGACTATGTGGATTGATGTCAAAGCTCCCCCTGAGTCCTTGAGATCTTCAGGAAGAAAAGCTTTGCTGAGGGTGATAGGCCTTCAAAGATAGAACTCCAGCAATAGATGGTTTCAGCAATGGCTGAAATGTTGAGTATTTGGAGTCTTGAAATGATGTTGGCCTTGAACACTTTGAAAGCTGAAGAGATCTGAAGATTTTTGAAAGCTTGATCTCTTTGATGAGTGTCCTTCAGAATTCTTTTAGACAGAAGATTTTGAATGAGTCTCTGTAATCTGTATTGTGTGTGCTCTATTTCTTGTTCTCCTTCTGAGATTCAAAAACATTCTCACTTTTATTCTCTGTTCCAGAATAGAATATCATCCTCTGTCAAGGATAGCCGTTAGCCTGCATTGATTGCATCCTTAATTGCATAATCTCTTCTGGAGGAAAGTCAACAAAATTATTCCTTTAAAAATCCCTTGAAACTTGGTCCAGAATTGAATGAAAACGGCTAGCAAATCTCTGAATTAATTGCAGAATAACTCCTAACTGATTTGAATTTGAATTCTAGAAGTTATCTGAAGTCGTCGAATTGAGCTCTGCTATCGTCGAGCTGAGCTCAGCGATCTGGAAATCTTAAGCATCAAAATAATCGTCGATCTGAGCTCAAGGATCGTCGAACTGAGCTTAGAGATAAAGATCCAAGGCAGAGTCAAAATCGTCGAACTGAGCTCACCGATCGTCGAATGGAGTTCGACGATATTATGAAGTTGAGCTCAGCGATCGTCGAATGGAGTTCGACGATCTGTCGAAGTTGAGCTAGACGATCGTCGACCGGAGTTCGACGAATCGTCGTGCTGAGTTCGACGATCAGAGTTAGTCTCTAGACAGAAAAACTTGGTCTTCAGGGCAGCTTCCAAACCTAGACTTCTAACCCTTAGACTCAATTCTAATTGACCTTTTAAGCTATACAGGAGGTCAAGCAAAGGTTTCTAGAGACATAGTGATCCTGACCCAAATTAGTAATAGGGTGTTCCAATAGATGAGTCTGCCTCTGCTAGAGGCTTGTCACTTGGTAAGATTGGAGACCTGAATAGAGCAGGTTGCCTTTGCTATTGGGGGAGTTTGTCTACTGCAGGCGGATTGAAGGGTTGAGCAGCATAACGAGTCCACCTAGCCTCCGATGGACAGGATGAGTCCGCTGAAGGTTGTGCAGTTTGGCGGAGAGATGGAGCAAGTCCATGCTCGTTGGGTGGAATGAGATCGAGTCCGTGAAGTGCTAGTGGATGAGTTAGTTGACTGGGGGACCTAACGGACTGAAGAAGCAGGTCGCCACCTTTGCTGAAGTCTGCCTCCTGTTGCACGAAAATTCTTGCCTCCCCTGCTCGGCGGCCTGGAGGTTGTCGCGCTTTGTTGGGCGACCTGAAGGCAGGTCGCCGACTGCCTGGCAGAGTGAGGTGGATTAGGTCACCCCCACTGGTGATCAACCTAGAGAGTTGTCGCCTGATCGGTGACTTGATGTCAGTGGCTTATTGTTGGGATACCTAGAGGCTGGTCGCCTGGTAATGTGGCGGTCTGAGCGAATAGGAATCCAAGTCCACCATAGTTGGGTAGTCCACCTGTTCGAATGGAGAATCATAGTGCGGTTAGCAGATCAAACCACGCGGCCTCCAGGTGCGGACTGAGGAAGCAGTCCACAGCCCCTACAGAACAAGCGACTGCTGCACGACCTGGGCAGTCAGACCGAGGAGACCTCCTTAGCCTCGCGGCCTGAGTGGATAGAGAAGTATGTCATCCCATCCTTTGACTGGTCGCGACCTCCACGGAGAACTTGGAGCCGGCTGCAACTAGCAAGCTGGCTATCTTACGAGGGATTATTGATTTCTGGGTTAACATAACTCCTCCACTTGGCCGCTCATTTGTCGGTGATCAGTGGTGGAAAATTTGTGGGTGAATCCATATTTAGCTAAAATTTTAGCTAACTGGGTATTACAGAAATGTGTGTCGCGATCACTCACAATAGCACGAGGCGTGCCAAAATGACAAAATAAGTTTTTCAAAAATTTTATGACAACTCTCACGTCATTGGTGGGAAAAGCTTGTGCTTCTGCCCACCTTGAAACGTAGCCAACCGCTACTAAAATATAATGATTTTCATAATAAGGAGGTAGAGAGCTAATAAAATTTATTACCCATAGATCTAATATTTCACATTCTATAAATAAATTTGGGGCATTTCGTCCCAGCGAGAAATATTACCTGACCGTTGGCAGCCATTGCAAGTGATTACCAATTTCTAAGCATCTTTGAATAAAGTGGGCCAATAGAAGCCTGCTTCAAGCACCTTTCGTGTAGTCCGGTTTGCTTGATAATGTCCGCCAGTTTGTCCTTCGTGATGGTGCCACAAAATTTTGAGACCTTTCTCGCCCGAAATACATCTTCTAATCAATTGATCTGCACAGACTCAGAATAAAAACGGGTCTTCCCAAAAATAGTTTTTCGGGTCAGAAAAGATTTTCTTCTCTTGTTGACTTGAAAAAATATTTGGAATGACTCGGGTCACTAAATAATTGGCCAATTCTGCAAACCAAGGAGTAGAGGAATTCGTTACCGTTTCTATGGCGAGGAGACAATCTTCAGTGAATTTGTCCTCAATGTAGGCCTCCACTAGTGTATAAGTAGCAGTATTCTTTAATCGAGAGAGGTGATCGGCCGCCAAGTTTTCTGTGCCCTTTTTATCTCGGATCTAGAAGTCGAATTCTTGTAGGAGGAGAATCCTTCATACTAGATGGGGTTTCGCATCTGCTTTACTTAATAGATATTTTAGAGCAGAATGATCAGTAAAAACAATAACTTTAGATAGCGTTATATATGATCAAAACTTATCAAAAGCAAATACAATTGCCAACAGTTCCTTTTCCGTAGTGGTGTAGTTAGCTTGTGTAGATGTGAGCGTTTTACTTGCGTAATAAATAGGATGAAAATACTCGTTTACGCGCTGTCCTAATACATCTCCTTCTGCATAATCGCTCTCATCACACATTATTTCAAAAGGAAAGTACCAATCTGGTGCTACTAGAATAGGAGAATTGATAAGTTTTCTTTTATAATATTGAATGCTAATAAGCATTCGCTATCAACAATAAAGGGAGATTCTTTTTCTAGGAGGTGGGTTAACAGTTTAGAAATTTTGGAAATTTTTTGAATAAATCGCCTATAAAAATTAGCGTGGCCTAAAAAACTTCGTATAGCTTTTACATTTGTAGGTGGGGGAAGCTTTTCAATAATTTCTATTTTGTCCTTCTCGACCACGATTCCCTGGATAGAAATTTTATGACTGATAACTAAGCCTTCTTGGAACATAAAGTGACATTTCTCCCAGTTCAGCGCTAAATTCGTGCCTTCGCAGTGTTCAAGAACACGAGCAGGTTATCTAAACGAATATGGATTGAGTCTCCAAATACGAAGAAATCATCCATAAATACCTCCATAACATTTTCTACTAACTTGCCAAATATTACCATCATACATCATTGAAATGTAGTCGGCGCAATGCAAAGGACAAACGACATTCTTCGATATGCGAAGATGCTAAAGGGGCAAGTAAATGTGGTTTTCTCCTGATCTTCGGGGGCAATAGGGATTTCTAAATACCTCGACAGACGATCAAGAAAACAATAATATGAGTGGTCAGAGAACCAATCCAAAATTTGATCGAAAAACGATAGTCGAATGTGATCATTTCGGGTGGCATCATTTAGTTTTCTGTAGTCTATGCACATCCTCCAACTCATAACAGTCGAGTTAGAATTAATTCATTATTAGAGTTTGTGTAAGACCCCTCCCCCCCTCCCGGATCCCAAAACATGGCACGAAGGGGGGTCTTATGCCCGGAATAGCCGCCTTGCGGTAGTAGTAGCACACGGGCTAACCTGTACCACAAGATGCCTATTCCGCAGGCTACAACCAATAACAATATATACATGCCTACCCAACCATAATATAAAGAGAGAGAGAGAAGTCAATCCGCACAAAGCATATATGTCCAAATACATCAAATAGGAGAAGCTAAAACATGCTTCTACAATATCAGAGTACAACTATAAAATTGCCCAAACGGGCTACATCAAAATCTCACAACACTCACATCTGTAACCGACGGTAGCAATGTCACCGTCACATCAGACCCTATCGTCCTGGCCTGGCTGTCCTACTGTAAAGTCTGCGGCTGCTCTACCTGCGGGTTGACCTCCTAAAAAGGAAGATGTAGCAACTGTTAGTCCAAAAGACTAAGTGGCTTCACATCTGCTCCCCCGACGACTCCTCGGCACCGGGCAGAGAAAAGAGCAAGGGTACAAGTATAATAAATAGTGTAACAGGCAGAAGCAAGTGGTAATGGTACAATTAGATTAATAGCATTTTATTCTAGCAGTTCTACATAAACAATAACCAACTATCAAAAATAGAGAGGAAGAAAAAAATAGAGAGGAAGAACAGAAGGCTGCCTCACCAGCCACAAGAAAAGAGAAGACCATAGCATTCAAGGCAACTGAGGATCTGCCTGAAGATAAAGCCACAGGCAATGATGAACTACTCAGCCTGCTGGCCAAAAGATTTTACAAAATGGCCAGAAAGGAATTCAGAAGAAGATCATACAAGGAGCAGGATAAGCCAAGGTATGACAAGTCCACTAGTAATAATAAAGACATTATTTGCTTTGGTTGCAGGAAACCAGGGCACATAGTTCCTGACTGTCCAGAGAACAAGAACAAGGACAGAAGGGACAGGAAAGAAAGAAGAAAGGAGAAAGACTCCAAGAGGAATGGCAATGGGAAACCCTCATCAAGCAAAAATAAGCATACAAGAAAAGGATTTGTTGCTGAATCCTGGAGTGAGACTGAAGAAAAGTCAGAAGCCTCATCCAGCTCTAGTGATGATGAGGATGATGCAGAAGAAAAGGAATTCTGCATGATGGCAATCAATGCCTCACAGCACAATTCAGAGGAAGAGGAGTCAGAGTTAGACTCAGAGACTCAACCTGAAGAAGATCAGGTAATTGGTTCTTTTGATTTTAGCTCAGAGGACTTTAAATCTGAATTTAAAGCACTGTGTTTAGACCTGCTAAAGTCTGAGAAAGAAATTATCTCTCTTAGAAATCAATTATCTGAACACAATACTTTAAAGTCAGAAAACCTCAAACTCTCTCAGGAGTTGGAGTGTTGTAGGGAACAGATAGCTTCACTGAAAAGTGAGCTCTCTGAGGCCAAGAAGCTTGAAGAATCCCTCAATGGGAGAAGCATAAAGCTGATGGACATCACAAGCACAGTGAACTCCAGATTCAACAGTACACTGGGCTTGGGTGCTTCATCCAGCCAACCTATAGTCCTAACAACTCCAATCAAATTCATTTCTGACAAACGAAAGGGAGTTGTAGAGGTTGTTAGGAAAAATTCTGATCTGCCTCAGAAAACTAAGTCCCAGCAGAAATCGTCGAACGTAGATCGACAATCGCCGAATGAAGATCGACGATCGCCGAACCCAGCTCGACGATCTCAGGCAAAATCGTCGAACGCAGATCGACGATCTCAGCCAAAGTCGTCGAACGCAGGTCGATGATCTCAAATACCTGACCTCAGCCATAGTCGACCGTCGAACGGAGCTCGACGATCTGACCCAAGATCGTCGAACGCAGCTCCAAGATCGTCGAACAGAGGTCAGAGCTCTGGAAAAGTTTTCAAAGGTAAATCAAAATTTAATCCTAAGGGTCCTTCATCCCAAATCTTTAATCCTTATACTGAATGGATTATACCTCCAAGGAGATAGCATCCTGAAGGATATAAGAGTCAACCAGGGATGTCTTTCATTTCAAAATTTAAAGGTTATCAACCTAGGCCCAAGGTAAACTGGGTCAAAAACAAATGAATTGTCTTATGTGCAGGTGAAGACCTATCCAACATCTAACCAGCAATGGTATTTGGATAGTGGGTGCTCTAAGCACATGACAGGGAACAAGGACAACCTCACATCCTTCAGAGCCAAGCTTGGACCCAAAGTTATCTTTGGTGATTCAAACTTTGGACAAACTAAAGGATATGGTGCAGTCCAGATTGGATCAGTAACTTTCAAGAAGGTAGCTTATGTGGAAGGACTGAAGCACAACCTAATTAGCATCAGTCAGCTGTGTGATGAAGGCTACCAGGTGACCTTCAGCAAAGCCTTATGCAAAATCAAGTCAGAGGACAACACAACTGTGTTGACAGGTAAAAGGAAAGGTAACATCTATCTAGTAGATTTTCTTTCAACTGATATAGATATCTGCTTGTTTAATTCTGTCTGTAGACCAAATATTTTATGGCATAAGAGATTAGGATACCTAAACCTTAGAACTATTGCTAGGCTATCCAAGGACAACCTTGTTAGAGGACTACCTTCTGGGCCCTACAAGAAGGAAGGACTCTGCAGGGCTTGTCAATTAGGCAAGCAAACTAAAAACAGTTTTAAGTCACTTAATAAGAGTGATTCACCTAGGATATTGTATCTGTTACACATGGATCTCTTTGGACCCATCACAGTACAAAGCCTAGGAGGGAAATCCTACACTTTAGTAGTTGTAGATGACTTCTCTAGATTCACTTGGGTGTTCTTTCTAAGGAAGAAGTCTGATAACTTTAAGTGTCTGACAGAGTTTCTCAAATGTATACAGATTGAGTTCAATACTCACATTGCCCTGATCAGAAGTGATCATGGGACATAGTTTGATTCTCTTCTTATGCAAGAGTTTTGTCAGAGTGAAGGGATCAGGCATACTTTCTCAGCTCCTAGAACTCCTCAACAAAATGGGGTAGCTGAAATGAAAAATAGAACCCTTATTGAATCTGCCACTACATTGTTGTCAGATGCTCATCTACGTCTATCCTTTTGGGCAGAGGCAGTGAACACCTCCAACTATGTGCTGAACAGAAGTCTGATACATAAACTAAAGGGAAAGACTCCCTATGAATTACTTAAAGGGAAGAAACCTAAAGTTGACTATTTTAGAGTCTTTGATTGTATTTGCTACATTCACAATAATGACAAAAAATATTTAGCAAAATTTCAATCCAAAGCTGATGAAGGAGTGTTTTTGGGATACTCCATGATCAACAAGGCCTATAGGGTCTATAATAAATCATCTTTGAAAATTGAGGAATCTGTTCACATTTCATTTGATGAAACTAACATGTCTTTCAAGGAGAAGAATTCTTCTACCATAGAACCTTTGCAGGAACATTCTCTAGTTGAAGACTTGAACAAGTTACAGGTTACTCAAGAGGATGAAAGCAGTGAAGATGAAGGAAATGCTCAACACATTGAAGAACAACTTGAAGAGCCAGTTGTTGTACCACAAGAGGAAACAACAACACAAGTTGGTGAACAATCATCACCCCCTTTTGATTTAGTAACATCAAGAGACCATCCAATTTCCCAAATAATTGGAGAAATCTCAGCTGGTGTGCAAACCAGAAATCAGGTCAACCAAAACCTGTTGCACACCTGCTTCCTATCTCAAATTGAACCTCAGTCCATTAAAGATGCAGAGCAAGATCCACACTGGATCATTACAATGCAAGAGGAGTTGCATCAATTTGAGAGGAACAAAGTATGGGAACTAGTGCCAAAGCCTAAGGATCACTCAATTGTTAGAACAAAATGGGTATTCAGAAACAAATTGGATGATCAAGGAGTAATTATAAGGAACAAGGCAAGGCTAGTTGCTCAGGGATACTCTCAAGAAGAAGGAATCGACTACGACCAGACTTTTGCATCAGTTGCAAGACTAGAAGCCATCAGAATATTTCTAGCTTATGCAGCTCACAAAGGCTTCAAAGTATATCAGATGGATGTCAAAAGTGTTTTCTTGAATGGAGACATCAAAGAGGAAGTTTATGTCAGACAACCTCCAGGTTTTATCTCTCCAACTTATCCTGACTATGTTTTTAGACTGAACAAAGCATTATATGGTCTCAAGCAAGCTCCTAGAGCATGGTATGAGACCCTAGCATGCTTTCTCTTGGAAAATGGTTTTATAAGTGGTAGAGTAGACCAAACTCTTTTCGTTAGAACCCATAAGTCCCATACCCTACTAGTACAGATTTATGTAGACGATATCATTTTTGGTTCTACTGACTCCAAATTGTGCAGAAGGTTTTCTAACCTGATGCATTCTAAATTTGAGATGAGTAGCATGGGTGAGCTATCTTTCTTCCTAGGATTGCAAGTCAAGCAACATGCTGAAGGCATCTTTATTTCTCAAACCAAATATGCAAATGAACTGGTTAAGAAATTTGGTATGTCTGAGGCATCTTGTATGAAAACACCCATGCCTACTAATGCTGTGTTGGATGCTGATGAACATGGGAAACCTGTTGATCAGACAACATATAGAGCAATGATTGGCTCTTTATTGTATCTTACAGCTAGTAGACCAGATATAATGTTTGCTACATGTATATGTGCTAGGTTCCAAGTAAGCCCTAGAGAGTCACACCTAACTTTAGTAAAGAGGATTCTCAGGTATGTTAAAAGTTGTCCAAATCTAGGTCTCTGGTATCCAAAAGATTCAGCATTTGAGTTAACTGGATTCTCTGATGCTGACTATGCTGGATGCAGAATTGACAGGAAAAGCTCCAGTGGAACTTGTCAGTTCCTTGGTGACAGACTTGTCTCTTGGTTTTGTAAGAAACAAACATCTGTGTCAACTTCAACTGCTGAAGCTGAATATATGGCTGCAGGAAGTTGTTGTTCACAAATCTTGTGGATTCAAAACCAACTCTTAGACTATGGCTACAACTTAGAGAAGTCTAAAATCTTTTGTGACAATACTAGTGCTATTTCTATAGCTCAAAATCCAGTCCTCCATAGTAGGACAAAACATATAGAGATTAGGCATCATTTCTTAAGGGATAATGTTGAAAAGAATAAAATTGAACTTCACTATATCCCAACTGATTTACAAAGTGGAGATATTTTCACCAAGTCATTAGATGAAAAGAAACACACCTTCTTCCTAAATCAGTTAGGAATGTTGGATGGAGGAAGACTTAAATAATATCCAAGATTTTGAAAGCTTAAAAATTGACCAAGACTAAGCAAACATTCTGATTTTTCTTAGTGTCTAGAATTTTTCTGATCTCTGAACTGCGCTTGACGATTTGCCCTAAGATCGTCGAACGGAGATCGAGGATTTCCAACAATCGTCGAACTGAGTTCAGCGTCTATCAGATAGTATGAACTATCTCTTCCGGTCAACGATCGTCGAATGACGCTCGACGATTATGTTCTCTGAACGATCGTCGAACGGAGCTCGACGCTCTCCAATATCGTCGAACGGAGCTCGACGATGTTGAAGACTCTTCAGATTCCTTTAGAAACCTCGATCGTCGAACTTAGTTCAACGATCTTTCCAATTCTGCGTCGAACACTAATATAAAACTCATTTTTCGCCGTCGTTCTCTTTTGCGCTTTCGATTTCTCTGCAAGAATTTTCTTTCCCTCCAAACAGTTCTACACTTGGTCGTTTTGTTTGTTGAATTTTTGTAGGTACCCATGGCTGTGTCAGTTGCTGTTCTTGCTGCTATGAAATTTGATGCTGGTTTTGACATCAACCTGGAATCATTCAGCACAACTAACCAGGTTTTTCAAGATATATTGGGATTGTTCAAAGACCAGAACATGACTGCCATAATGACCATCAGGATCAAGCTGGCATCTGATGAAATAAAGGAGTCGGTTTATACTGCTCATAATCAAGGTAACAGCACCATTATTGGGTCTATAGCTGGAACTCAGGTACCCTTGACCCCAACCATTCTATCAGAAGTTTTTGGGTTGAGAAATGGAGAAGATACTGCTGAGTTATCTGGAGAAGAGTATTCTAAACTGCTTGCCAGGATGAGTCATCCAGAGGGAAACCCTAGCAAGCTCTTCAAAAGGAACCTGTCTGTAGAATACAGGTTCATGACAGATGTGGTTGGGAAAGTGCTACTGGCAAAGTACTCTGCCCATGATACAATTTCAAGATATCAGCTCTGCCTCATGGGAGCTCTTGTGGACAAGAAGAATCTGAATTGGGGAGAGGTTTTCTTTGACCTCATCAAAAAGAAAATAAACAAAAGTTTTGTTAACTTTGGGAGAATCCTTGGAGTATTTCTGCAGCACAGGTGCCCTGCCTTGCTGGTCTCCTCTGGAATTCATATAAATTCCTCCAAGAGACTGTCTTGTGCCCTCTTTGGAAAGTGGGACAGACAAATAAGCAAGCCTAGCAGGCCCTCCTCCAGTGCTCCTTCCAGCACAAGGACTCTAATAGTCACTCCTCCACAGGTCTCTGCCCCTGCAGATGACCTGCCTGCTGTAGTATCCTCTCCTCCTCCTCCTCCAATTCCATCCCTTCCCATACCATCCACCATTCTAGCTCCATCCACCGTCATCATATCCAGCCCATCTCCAACATCAACACCTTCTCCAGAACCTATTCTACCTCCACCAGCAGAATAATTCCACCCACTATTCTCCTATCCTCCACCAGATGTCACCTCATCACCCTCTCATCCATCCTTCACCCTACTTGATGATTCCTTTATGGATGATTCCCCATCCTCTCCTCCTGAGTTACCTTCCTCCTCCACTTCATTTCAAGACCTCCTACACCACATCATAGACCAACCAACATTCACCCCATCCATCTCCATTCCCCTATCCTCCATTTCCACCTTGCCAACACCTCAGCCATCCCTTCCACAATTCTCCAGCTCTCCACTTCTAGAACCTTCAGCTGCTCCCATACCTTCTACCTCTGCTCTAGCTCTTGAGTAGGTAGACCTCTCAGCCCTTGCTGACAGGCTGTATGAGATACTTGCCCCCAGGCTCTCTCTACTGTTGGAGACCTCCTTGGCTCCACTCCACCTATCAGTGGCAGCCCTATCTGCCAGGCTCTCTTCCCTCTTCCCTCAGGCAACACCTACAGCAGTGTGCCTTGATCCAGACATGTCTGCATCTAGGCAGGGGGAGATGCCATATGAAGTGAATCTTCATGCTGCTGCTGCTGCTGTTTCTGCAAGCTGTCTGTCTGTTGCTGCTGTTAGTACTGCTTCTTCTGCTGCTCCTCCTCTTGCTGTTGTTGTGCCTTCAGCGCAAAGCCAGATTTCAACTGCAGTCCTTGCAATAGACCTCAGGTCTTTGCTATCAGTTTTTGATTCTGCTTACTTCAGCTGTCTGCCAGAGGTCAATACTGTCCAGCCTCCAGAAGATTTATCCAAGGCACTTGTGCCATTTTCTTGTTGTGACCCTAGCATTATCACCTCCTTTGTAAATTCAGTATATACTGCTGCTGAAGTTCCTATGGTTTCTGATGAACCATTTTCCAAGGACATTCTGATGTCAGAGGCACCTGAATCTGAGCCTTCTGCAGTCCTTGATGATATTCCTTTTGTCTCTATTTCTGATAGTGAATCTGATGTTTCTACTGTTGTTAGTGAAGTTGTTGCTGCTATCACCTCTCCAGAGCCTACTGCTGCTGCTGTTGTTGTTTCTGCTTCACCTTCAATATCTGCTGCTGTCTCTACTGTTATCATTTCAACATCTGCTGCTACAACTTCTGCCTCATCTGCTTCTGTTCAACTTAAGAAGGATCTAATGAAGAAAATAGATGCTCTCTATGATCACCAGAGTTCTGAAAGTGATGAATTTAAAACAGACTCTGATGACTCTTCTGCTACCATTGCCAGGAAAAGGAAGGAAAGGAGCAAAGCAATGAAAATGGTACCTCCTGCTAAAGTTAAAGATAACAATGATATCCCATATTACATTCTACATGACTGCCCAATTAATGAACATTGGATGCAATACTCTAAAAATCAGCTGAAAGCAATGAAGAAAAAGAGAAAATATGAGAAGGGTTCATCCCAATTCCAGCACTCTCATCCTCCTCCACCACCTCCTTCTGATGCAGGTGCAGGTGGAAGCTCTGCAAGTCAACCCTCAGCCAGAAGCCAGGCTCCCTATCAACCTCATGCCAGATCTTACCACAGGGAAAGCCAATCCAGGGGTTCACATTCTAGGAGAGGAGGATATAGAGGTAGTCAAAGAGATATTCAAGTCTATTCCAAAGGGTACTCCAGGCAACACCCATATTCTAGGGGAGGACAAATTTCTTCTGATACAACATCTGGTCCTTTCCCTTACAAGCTGAAAGAGACTGTGTCTGCCAGGCCTCCTCAAGACAATCCCTCCAACAGGTATGAACCACTTGTACCTTTTGAGGATCCTGAAAATAATCCAGCTGCTTGGACGGCAAGGTTGAAGGAATTAGCTGCACTGGATCAAATTAAAAAGGCAAGAGAACAAGGATTAGACTCTTCCAACATTTCTACTATGTCTGAACAGAGACAGAAAGAACTAGAGAGATATGCTTCAAGTAAATTCTTTGATGCTGACAGATATATGGAATTACATCCTGAAGCTGTAGTTCCCAGGCCTAAAAAGCAAACATATTTGGGTGCAGCTGATGATACCAGGTCAAACAAGGAAGCCCTCAATCCTAACAGAGAGATTAAACTTGTTAAAGGCAAAGAGAAGAAATGATATTGTAAGGTGACAATTTCTGTGATTTCTGATTACTATCTGGATGATATATATCTCTGTGATTCTGCTTTGTCTAGCTGTTGTTTTTATGTTTTACTGATTGTATGTTGTTATTTAAATTTTTCCAAAGTCTGTAAATAGTAATCGTAACCCAAATAGGGGGAGATTGTTGGAACACCCTATTACTAATTTGGGTCAGGATCACTATGTCTCTAGGAATCTTTGCTTGACCTCCTGTATAGCTCAATAGGTCAATTAGAATTGAGTCTAAGGGTTAGAAGTCTAGGTTTGGAAGCTGCCCTGAAGACCAAGATTTTGTGTTTGGAGACTAAGTCATATCGTCGAGCTCAGCACGACGATTCGTCAAACTCCGGTCGACGATCGTCTAGCTCAACTTCGACAAGATCGTCGAACTTCATTCGACGATCGCTGAGCTCAACTTCATTATATCGTCGAACTCCATTCGACAATCGGTGAGCTCAGTTCGACGATTTTGACTCTGCTTTGGATCTTTATCTCTGAGCTCAGTTCGACGATCTTTGAGCTCAGATCGACGATATTTTGCTGTTGTATATTTCCAGATCGCTGAGCTCAGCTCGACGATAGCAGAGCTCAGTTCGACGATTTCAGATAACTTCCAGGATGTTTCTAAATTCAAATTCAAATCAGTTAAGGAGTTTTTCTGCAATTAATTCAGAGATTTCCTAGACGTTTTCATTCATTTCTGGACCAAGTTTCAAGAGATTTTTCAAGGAATATATCTGTGGACTTTCCTCCAGAAGAGATTATGCAATTAAGGATGCAATTAATGCAGGACAACGGCTATACTTGACAGAGAATGTTATTCTGTTCAGTACCAGAGAATAAAAGACAGAATTTTTGAATCTCACATAGAATACAGAATACAGAGAGAACACAGACACACAGTCAGATATTCAAAAATCCTCTGTCCCAAAGAATTCTCAAGAACACACATCCAAGGAGATCAAGCCTTCTCAAATCTTTAGATCTCTTTAGTTTTCAAAGTGTTCAAGGCCAACATATTTCCAGACTCCAGACATGCAACATTTCAGCTATTGCTGAAATCATCTATTGCTGGAGTTCAATCTTTGAAGGCCTATCACCCTCAGCAAAGCTTTTCTTCCTGAAGATCTCAAGGATTCAGGGGGAGCTTTGACATCAACAATCCACATAGTCTTCTCAGTTGTTTGAGAAAGAGAAGACTTCCATCACTCTCTCACCCCCACTCTGTAAAGGGTTTCTCAAACTCCCTTCAAAAGTTTGAGCTTGATTTTTTAGCACCTTGTCAAAAGCTCATTGGTGGCAAGACAGCTGATCAAAAAATCTGCTTTGGTTTTTGAGCACCTTATCAAAAGCTCATTGGTGCCCAGGACACCTGATCAACTCATCCTGCAGTGGATTCCTACCTAGCGTGGTAGAAGAGTGAATGTACCCAAGTTTAGGGGAACCACTATATTTCCTTGTGTCTTCTGGTTTTGCTTGTGTTTATGTTTGTTTCTGGCCTTGATTTTTCTGTGCTTAGTTTTTGTTTAACTTAGTGCTGTAATTAGATTTTTAACTGCTTCCCTGCTCACTCTTATTACAACAATTGTTGTAAAAGTTTTTAAAGCACCATATACTCTATTCACCCCCCTCTAGAGTATATCAGATCTAGCTGCACTTTCACAGATAAAGAATTAATGGAATTCACCAGAGGTGTAATGGCCTCTGTGATGAGTGATTGAATGAGAGGAGTCAGAAGAGAGATGATGGAGGGAATGGTGGAAGAGTGCAGAAGTGGAGAAAGAATGGTGGAGGGAATAGAAGCAGAGGAGGAAGGAAGAATATGTGGAGGGGATAAGGGAGGGAGAACAATGTGTGGTTCAGTGGGTATGGTATAGGATGGAATAGTGGATAGGTGTGGGGGAAGAGGGGATTGAGGAGGTGAGGGAATATGGGTTGCAGTGGGGGAAACTGGAGGTGTAGGGATATGTGCAAGATCAAGCGGTGGAGAGTGATGTTGAGGTGGAGTCAATTGAGGTGCAGGAGGAGTGGGAAGAGATTGGGGAGGTGGAATGGCCTCTTCAGTGTCAAGGTGGGGAGTGATCTTGACGGTCCTTGTGCTCTCAGAAGCGTTGATGGAGGAGGAGGAACCCTTGGAGGGTTTGGTGATTGTCCTCTCCCATCTGCCAAACAAGGCGCAGGTGAGGCGCTTGCTGGCATTGATGAATGTGGTCGGGGTGACCAAACATTCACTGGCCTTTTCCTGGAGGAAAATCCCCAGGTTTCTGCCGTAGCAGACTTCCTTCTTGCTTGTTTTCTTCTTGATTAGGTCAAAGAAGACCATGCCCCAGTCGACCTGTTGTTTGTTGAGCACTGCGCACATAATCAGGAATTGATGGCGAGTGATATAGTTATGTGCCGAGTGCTTGCCCATCAGAATTTTTCCTACAATGTCGGCCAAAAATTGATAGGCGGTAGACAGTTGCTTCTTCAGAAGCTTATTAGGGTTGCGGGCGGAGAAACCCATTACCTTCAACATATCAGAATATTCTTCAGCGTCCATTTCCAAGTTGTCTTCACCATTGATCAGTCCAAAAATTTCAGAAAGTATTGCTGGAGACAGGGAAACATCAGTGTTTCCTATATGTCCTGTCAGATCTCCGTCTTCAGAAATGGTTGCAGTGTATACCCATTCTCTTATCTCGTTTGAGTATAGCTTGATGCTGCGAGTCATGAAATCCTTGAGATGCAATTCTTCAAGTAATTCCAGGATATAAAGAAAGATTGGATATGAATGTTGGAAAGACTCAAAATCCATGGAGAATGCTGCATCAAACTTCATCGTCGCAAGTGCTCCTGGAGGAATCGCCATTGCTGACCAGCAAAGAAAATCACAGAGAAAACGGCGATCAAGAGCAAAGGAACTGAAAGCGCGGGACGGAGGTCGAAGAAAACCTAGATATAAGATTTTCGGAATATGAATCAACAAGCTCCGTTCCACGAAAAGAGACAGTTCTTCGAACTGAGGTCGACGAAATAAGTTAGAGGTGAGTAGTTCGTCGAACTCATTTAGAAGAATTGAAAACAGTTCATCGAACTCCGTTCGACGAAATGGTTTCTGAAGCAAGGTTCGTCGATCTCCGGTCGGCGAAAATTTTTTCCACACAGAGAATTCGTCGATCTCCGTTCGACGAGGATCTCTCAAACTTTCCCTAATTCGTCGAACTCCGTTCGATGAACTCTGGAAAATTCGTCGAATGCAGACAGAAATTAATTTAACTCTTCTCCATTAATCATTCCCAGTTGATTTATAAAGAACAGATGGGTTTTCTCATCTAAAGGTTTGGTGAAAATATCTGCTCTCTGTAAATCAGTAGGAATATGAATCAAGTTAATCTTCTTTTTGTCTACATTATTTTTAAGGAATTGATGTCTTATTTCAATATGTTTAGTCTTAGAATGATGAACTGGATTCTGAGCTATAGCAATAGCACTTGTATTATCACAAAATAAGATTGAATTTTTTAATTTGATACCATAATCTAGGAGCTGGTTTTGTATCCATAGCATCTGTGAACAGCAGCTGCCAACAGCCATATACTCTGCCTCAGCAGTTGATGTAGACACAGATGTCTGCTTTTTGCAAAACCAAGAGACAAGTCTCATACCCAGGAAGTGGCAAGTTCCAGAGGTACTTTTCCTGTCCACTCTACATCCAGCATAGTCAGCATCTGAGTATCCAGTTAACTCAAATTCTGACTCTGCAGGATACCAGAGTCTTAAACTAGGACAACTCTTTATATATCTCAAAATCCTTTTTAGAAAAATAAGATGAGATTCTTTAGGATTCACTTGGAATCTAGCACAAAGGCATGTGGCAAACATTATGTCAGGCCTGCTAGCTGTTAAGTATAATAGGGATCCAACAATTGCCCTATAATGTTTCTGATCTACAGGTTTCCCTGCTGCATCAGAATCCACAACAGCATTGGTAGCCATAGGTGTTTTCATTCCTGAAGCATCACCCATCCCAAACCTTTTAATAAGCTCTTTAGCATACTTAGATTGGGAGAGGAAGATACCATCAGGGAGCTGCTTCACTTGGATACCAAGGAAGTAGGAAAGCTCACCCATGCTACTCATCTCAAATTTGGAATGCATGAGGTCAGCAAACCTCTTGCACAATTTGGGATCAGTAGACCCAAAAATAATGTCATCCACATATATTTGTACTAATAAGATTTGGTCCTTATGATGTCTAGTGAAAAGTGTTTTATCTATGGTTCCTCTTGTAAATTTATGATTTAAGAGAAAGCTAGCTAGGGTCTCATACCAAGCTCTTGGATCTTGCTTTAAACCATAGAGAGCTTTATGCAATTTGTAAACATAAGAGGGTTGAGTTAGAGAGATAAAACCTGAAGGTTGTTCTACATAAACCTCTTCTTGAAGTACACCATTCAGAAAGGCACTCTTAACATCCATCTGAAATACTTTGAACTTTTTGTAGGCTGCATAGGCTAGGAATATTCTAATGGCCTCCAACCTTGCAACATGGGCAAAGGTTTGGTCATAGTCTATTCCTTCCTCTTGCCTATAGCCTTGAGTAACAAGTTTAGCTTTGTTTCTTACTATGTTCCCTTGTGCATCCAATTTGTTCATATAGACCCATTTGGTTCCAATAACTGGGTAGTTATGGGATCTTGGAACCAAATCCCAAACTCTACATCTCTCAAATTGATTTAGTTCCTCTTGCATTGCAAGAATCCAGTGGGGATCTTGCTCAGCTTCATGGATGGTGAGAGGTTCAATTTGAGAGAGAAAACAGGCATGCATCAAGTCTTGATTGAGCTGATGTCTTGTCTGTACACCAACTGAAATGTCTCCAATCACTTGAGATCTGGGGTGATCTCTAAGTGTGACAAGATCAGTTGGTGGAGTTGGTTGAGCAACAGCTTCTGTAAATAATTCCTCTTGAGGAATGGTACTGGCTATTGATGGAAGTTCAGTTACTTCCTCTTGGACTTCTTCTTCCCTATCTTCAGCAGCCTGTGGAGTGGGATGAGTTGGAACCTCTTGGGTAAGGTTTAGTCCATCCATAGACTCACACAGTGGTGAAACCTGTAAAAAACTATTGGTAGAAATGTCTTTCTCCTTATAAGACATGTTAGCTTCATCAAAATACACATGGACAGATTCTTCAATTTTAAGGGATGATTTGTTGAAAACCCTATAGGCCTTGCTTACTTGGGAATATCCTAGAAAAATCACTTCTTCAGCCTTAGCCTCAAATTTTCTAATGTATCTTTTGTTATTAGTGTGGATGTAACATATGCAACCAAAAACTTTAAAGTAAGTGATTTTAGGTTTCTTTTCTTTAAGTAATTCATAGGGGATCTTATGTTTTAGTTTATGTATAAGACATCTATTCAGGACATAGTTAGCTGTGTTTACAGCTTCTGCCCAAAAGGATAGAGGCATGTAAGAATCTGCTAACAATGTACCTGCAGCTTCAATGAGTGTCCTATTTTTCCTTTCAGCAACCCCATTTTGTTGGGGAGTTCTAGGAGCTGAGAAGCACTGCCTGATACCTTCCTTCTCACAGAACTCATGCATAAGAAGAGACCCAAACTCTGTGCCATGATCACTTCTGATCAATGCAACATGAGTAGAGAACTCAATCTGTATGGTCCTGAGAAAATCTGTAAGAACTTTGAATGTATCTGACTTAGCTCTCAGAAAGGCTACCCAACTGAATCTGGAGAAATCATCAACAATGATTAAGGTGTAAGACTTCCCTCCTAGGCTTTGTACTGCAATGGGTCCAAAAAGATCCACATGAAGCAGATACAATTTCCTAGGTGAATCAATTTTATTAACGGATTTGAAACTAGTTTTAGTTTGCTTGCCTAGTTGACAAGCCGTACATAGGCTTTCCTTCTTGTAGGGATCAGAAGGTAAACCTCTAACAAGGTTGTCTTTAGATAACCTAGATATGTTCTTAAGGTTTACATGTCCTAGCCTTTTGTGCCATAACTCATTTTGGTTACTAGTGATATTGAGTAAACAAATATCAGTTGTGGCAGAAATGAAATCTACTAAATATATGTTTCCTTGTCTAAGTCCAATTAAAACAGTTTGGTTTTTATCATTTATAATAGAGCAAGAGGTAGAGTTGAAATGTACCTGATAATCTTCATCACATAATTGACTTATGGATATAAGGTTATGTTTAAGTCCTCTTACATATGTCACCTTTTTGAAGGTCACTACTCCAATGCTTACTCTTCCATATCCTTCTGACTGACCACTCTTTGAGTCTCCAAATATCACCTTTGGTCCAAGCTTGGACTTATAGCTGGAGAGATTTGCTTTGCAGCCAGTCATGTGCTTGGTGCAGCCATTGTCCAGGTACCAGGTCTGACTTAACCTTGGACAGCTCTTCACCTGTACCTGCATTAAAAAATAAAGCTCAATTGTTCTTGACCCAGGTTACCTTGGGTCCTTGGTTTGGTTGAAAAGTAAAACTAGAAATGACTGATAAGGCAGGTTGAGACTTATACCCTAGAGGGTGATATCTCCTAGGTGGGATTATCCAATCAGCTACCAGATTAAATGTCTTGTTAGCTGCTTTAAAATTTCTATAGGAGAAATGATTTATATTTGGTCGTTCTGGGATCGACGAATTATTGTGAGTTCGTCGACCAGAGTTCGACGAATGGGGATGGGATCGTCGACCTCCACTCAGAGAATGACCATGGTCATTTTCTGCATCCCACGTTCGTCGACCTTTGCTCGACGAACCATACACAGTTCGTCGATCGCAGTTGGACGAATAATTATTTCTGAAGTTTGCGTTCAGCGTTCGTCGATCGGGGTTCGACGAACTTGCAGGATTTTGTCGATCTGAGTTCGACGAATTCTGCTGAACTTGGTTTTTAACAACTTTCTTCTGTTTTTTGTTTCTATTGTCTAGGGGATTTGACTTGTTTTCTGACATGGGTTTTTCAATTAGTTTCTCTTTACCCTTAGCAGTGATAAACTTTATGGGAGTAGAAAGTATATTCTTCTTTATTATGGGGGGTAAACTTGATGAAGCACCCAAGACCAGCCTGCCATTTAATCTGACATTTACTGTGCTTGTGATATCCATCAACTTGTGGCTTCTCCCATTGAGAGATTGCTCAAGTTGTTTTTCCTCACATAATTCAGATTTTAACTTGATTATCTGTTCATTAGCTAGTGACAATTGATCAGTTAGTTTTCTATTTTCTATGGTGACAGATTCAAGATTTTCTAGTCTAGTCCTCAAGGTTTTTATTTCTTTCTCTGAGTTTATTAGATCCATGCACATAGTTTTAAATTCTACTTTAAATAAGTCAGAATTGAAATGAAAACTAGAAATCACCTGATCAGCCTCTGAGTTTGAGGCACCTTCATCTTCAGAATCCTCTTCTGATCCACAGTTGCTTCTGGAGGCATCTATTGCCATTAGGCACACCTCCTTGGATCTGGCTTCTTCCTCTTCTTCACTGGAGCTGGAGGAGGATGTTTCCTCTTCTGTGTCACTCCAGGACTCAATAACAAATCCTTTGTCTTTCCTTTTATATTTGTTGGAGGAGGGTCTACTGCTTTGTTTTCTTCTGAAATCCTTGTCCCTGCCCTTGTCCTTATTCTTATTCTCTGGGCATTCTGAAATATAGGGCCCAGGCTTTCTGCATCCAAAACACACAACCTCCTTAGTTGGTGTCTTGTCATATTTAGGCTTAACATCCTGCCTGGTTGATTTTCTTCTAAAGTTCTTTCTTGCCATTTTGTAGAATCTTTTGGCAAAAAGACTCATTAACTCTTCATTGGATGTAGATGTTTCATTATCTTCAGAAGTTTTGAAGGCCAAGCTGTGCTCCTTCATAACTGGGGTAGTTGCCTTCTGTTCTACTACCTCTCTTGATTTGACAAGGTGCTCATATGACTTCAGCTTGCCTAACAGAGATTCTGTTGAAATCTCATTAAGGCTTCTGGCTTCTTTGATTGGCCAGATTCTGGAATCCCATTAACTGGGGAAGCACATCAGTATCTTGTCATTCACCTCAGTTAAGGTGATGTCCTTGTCAAGAGTCTTGAGTTCACTGATGATTGAACTTAATCTATTGTACATCTCAGCCACAGATTCTGTCTCATCCTTTTTGAAATTCTCATAGAGAGAAATGAGACTGGATCTCCTATCCTTTCTTTCATCAGCTGAGCCTGCTACCATTTGGTTGAGAGAGTCCCAAATGGCCTTGGCTGAGGTGCACTCAGCCACCTTCTGAAATATGTCATCTGACATTGTTTGGGCCAGAATATTCATAGCCTTCGCATCAGCCATCTTGGCTTTCTTATAGGCTTCAGTATTGTCTGGAGGTGGTACTGCACTCAGATTAGTTGATGTGCTGGCAAAAGTTGCAGGAGCTGGAGGAACACCTGTAGAAATGACAGAAAAAATATCCTCATCAATGAAGTTCATATATAATCTAATTCTTGCCTTCCAGATGACAAACTTATTAAGATTGCACACTGGAGGTCTGATGCTTGTATAATCCTTGTTTTGGGCCATGTCTGTGAGAAGGATAAGTCCAATAACAGAATAAAAACAAACAGATCTAACTAATGGATCTTTGGGTTCAGGTGTTAGCCTGTACAACCAATCAGATATAGTATGTTAACCAACCTGTAAGGTCTGGTAATTTAACCAACCTGGCTTTGATACCAATTGAAAGTTCAGGAGGTATGCTTGATACCACCTGAAGGTGTTAGTTAGATCAGATATACTCTAGAGGGGGGGGGGGGGGTGAATAGAGTATGTTGGTGATTTTAAAACTTTTTCAGCTGTTGTTGTATTTTAGGTGTGTGTGCACAGAAGCAAATACAATAAACCAAGATGCAACAACTATCTAATCACAGCACATTCACAGAGCAAGGCCAGAAAACAAAAAGAAAAGAAAGCAACCAGACGACACAAGAATTTTATAGTGGTTCCCCAAATCTGGGTAGTCCACTCTTCTACCACCCTGGTAGGAATCCACTGTAGGAAGGGGTTGATCAGGTGTCCTGGCACCAATGAGGTTTTGATCAGGTTCCCAAAAACCAAACCCTCAAGTCTTTTGGAGGGAGACTTGCAACCAGAATAATTTTGAAGGGAATTAAAACCCTGTACAGAGGTGGAGTGAGAGGGTGATGCGGTCTTCTCTTTCACAAGTCAAATGAGAAGACTTGTGGATTGTTGTTTAGCAGCTTTGCTCCCCCTGAGATGTAGAATGAATCAGGAAGAATGCTGGAGCACTGCTTCAGGGTGATAGGTCTTCAAGGACCTAGATTTCCTGGTCCAGAGAAAGTGTCCAGGGACTTCTTGTGACTGATATGAATGTATTGTCTTTGAAGTTATCCTGAGTAAAAGCAGATGAAGAAGACTCTTGATATTGATGTAGTATTCTTCTTCTTCTTCTTCTTCTTGATCAGTTTCTCTCTGGGCCAAGAATGAATTCCTTTTTCTGTGTTGTCTGAATCACTGTCAGTCTTTTTGTTGTATATTACTGTATTACTCTCTCTTTATGTATATCTCAATGTCTCATAAGAAACATTCGAATTTTGAATATAGAGCAGTAATGGCAGACGACCTGGAAAGGAAGCAGCAATTAATTATTTCCCCAACTTTTTCCATGGGAAAATGGCATGTAATAATCCAGGATTAACTTCGCATTCTAACGGTAGTATTCTGGGAAGAACTGCCATTAAATGTTCAGGAATCAGCGCCATGGAATGAGACGGGAATGGAAGAAGACCTAGTCTGGAATCGTCGACCGAAGAACATGATTCGTTGAACTAAGTTTTGAGTTCGTCGAGCTAAGCCTGAGTTCGTCGAGCTATGCTGAGTTCGTCGAGCTGAGCTGAGTTCGTCGAGCTGACAGTCTTCATTCGTTGAACAGACAATCTTCAATATCAGACAATCTTTATTCGTTGAGCAGAGAACTAAATTCATCGAGGTGAGAACTGAAGTCGTCGACCTGAGAATCTGAGAACCTGAGGTCCAAGTTCGTCGAGCTTAGAAAGTAATTCGTCGAGCAAAGCTTGAAGTTGGACTTAGAGAAATTCTGAAGTAGTCCTGATAATGCTTAAAGTAGAATCCCGGTGTTCGTCGAACAAAGAACATAGTTCGTCGAGCTCAGCACTACGAATTGTCTCACGATCGTCGAGCACAGAACTCCCTTCGTCGAGCTGAGTTCGACGAACGTCGAACTCATTTCACTTAGTCTGAAAAACTGATAGATCTGGAGTTCCTGATGGTCTTGAGGAAGGCTTGTCCATCTGAAGTTGAGATAGAGGACTGTCCTAGACTCTATGACATAAACTTGACCCAGATTATACATGATGGGTCACATCCTAAGTCAGTGGACGTAGCCCAAATCAACTAGGGATCCAACAGCCTAAGTATGGGGGTATTTGATGAATTGTAAAAATACGTATTTTTGTGCACATTAACTTAGTCATTTTCATTTATTTTCGTCATTTTTACTTATTTTTGTTCAATAAAATGCTCCTATTCTTGTAAATTTACTACTAACTTGTTTTATTTTATTTTTCAGAAAAATTCCAAAATCTGCCAAAATTTGGCAGTACACGCCCGTGTCATTTGGATCACGCCCGTGACCAGGGCGTGATAGCTCAAATTCCATGAAGTTGTAATTTTCTGAAGCAAAAAGCTTGACACGCGTGGCGACAGGCCCGTGTCCCCCGACACGGGGCGTGACAGCAGTCCGTGTCCCCTCCATTCGACGAATTCAGTTCAACGATCGTGGAACCAGAGACACGCCCAGAGTCACGCCCGTGACCTAGGGCGTGACTCAATCTCAGCTCGACGATTTCAACTCGACACTTTCCGCTCGACGATTGTCGAGTGTCGACACCGACCGACACGCCCAGAGTCACGCCCGTGACATGGGGCGTGACTTCACCAAATGGCCTGACAAGATGCTGCCGAAGACTTTTGACGCAACCCGCGCCCGGTTCTACCTCCCCTACACGCCCAGCGTCATGCCCGTGACTTGGGGCGTGACATCCGCGAACTCAGCCCAAAGTCAACTTTGCTGTCAAATCTTCAGTCGACATCATGAATAGTAGTTACACGCCCCCCTACACGCCCGTGTCGGAGGGCGTGTACTTAGAATGTTTTGCCTATAAATTGCCCATTTCTGTAAGGTCCAAGGGTTCAGATTTTTGGGCCATTTTAGTGTGTTTTTGTGGGCTGCATCCGTGATTCCCTTGCTATGTAAGATGATTTCTCCCCCCTTTTTCTTTCATGTTTGTTTTTGCTTTAACTTTAGCTTTGTAATAGCTTGTAATAGTTTCCTTTAATCAATAAAAATGTTAGATTTTCTCTTCTTATTTGGCTTTGGAATGAACTCTTGTGCCCACTTTTCTTCTCATTTTATTCTTAGTTTCACCTTTGTTTTTCTCTTTATGAAAAGTGTGTGTGTGTGTATGAGTGTAACATGTTTTATAGTAATGTTTTTAATTTATCTTCATGATAGGTTTTGTATTAGATTTCATTTCCAAGTTAGGTATGATAAGTTTTCCTCTTCTTATCATGTCCTTTTCTACCAAAAATTTTTATGCTTTCATTCTTATGTATTTATAAAAGAGTTGAAAGTGATTTTGATGTTTTTTTTACTTAGTTTTTGTAGGATTGTAAAACCTTTTTTATTATTTTCATTTTCTTTTCACTTTTTAATTGCTTTTATGAAAACATAAGAATGAAAATGTTGAAATTTTAATTTTTGAAAGGCTTTAGTTTTTGATTTATTTTGGAAAACTTTTGTTCTCTTAAAATTTTAATTCGTTCTTTTTATTTGTTTTTGGCAAAACCTAAGCATGAAAAAGTAAAAGTTTTAATTTTTAGGTAAATTTCATTTTGCTTTTAATTTGTGTGTGTGAGTGTATGAGAATAATGTTTTGACGCTTTGTTCAAATTGTGTAGAGTGTGTGAGTGTAGGTGTTAAATTTTAATGCTTTCTTTTAATACTTCGTTCAAATTATGTAGAGTGTGTGAGTGAAGGTGTTAGTTTTATTGCTTTCTTTCAATTCTTATAGAGTGTGTGTGTTTGTGTGCATTTATTTCCGCCTACTCGTTAAGAGTTAAATGACGCATCGTTTTTATTTCCCGCCTACTCGTTTGAGTAGGACTTGTAATTTTCTTTCTTTATTTTTCCGCCTACTCACTTGAGTTAAATGGACGGACTTTATTTCCCGCCTACTCGTTTGAGTAGGACTTGTACTCGCATTTATTTTCGCCTACTCATTTGAGTTAAATGGCGTATCTTTATCTTCCTGTAAATATTTGAGAAAGCCCTGTAATCGCATTTATTTTCTCCTACTCATTTGAGTAGGACTTGCTTTCATTTTAGTCCTACTCGTTTGAGTAGAACTTGCAATTTTAAACTTTTATTTCCCGCCCCCACTCGTTTGAGTGGGACTCGCAATTTCAATTATGCAAATTTCTTTTATGTGTAACTTAGTTTCTGTTTAATTTATAATTTGGAGTGTGCGTGAGTTCTTGATTTAGCTAACTTTTCAGCTTTTTAAATGTTTGTTATTTGTTTTTATGTCCTCTTCTTATAATCATTAGCATTTAATTTCGAACTCGCACCTCATTAAATTATAAAGCCGTCCCCATACCGATGTGTGGCTAATTGCTGTTAGCCTCGACATCGAAGCGCATTGGGACATTTAAAATGATTTGTAATAATTAAAGCTCTTTATTTTCACTTTAATTTAAGGACTTAAGGTTTACCCCGGGTTAACGATGCGTAGGACCACATGTCGATGTGTGGGCCCTATTTTCGTAGTCCATATGCTAGCTAGCCGAGAGGCCGTGCATATGGATCGATCACCCTTGGGTAAATAGAGTTGCGTGCATACCCTCAAGAGAGGACAAGCGTAATTCTACCGGATTGGGTTCCCCACCCAATAGCGGGGTTCTTAGCGTAAAGCGGGCGTTAAGAGGAATCCTTCGTCGGACTAACGTTCGGTCGAATAGTCTTAACGTTCAGGTGAGCGATATCCCTATAGCTAGGTGAGCTCACATTTGTGGAACCTCCACGGCCAAGTTGCCTTTTATTAATTTGAAAACTAAGTCCAATAATTATTAAAAATTATTTTAGTCTTCATCCGATTCGATGCCGAGCGTTAACCCTTCATCGAATATTTTCTAAATCGTTTTTTCGCTCCTTTGCTTTTCCGTCTTTAGTTAATTAAAACATCCACCTTACTTTCAGTAAAATAATAGTCCTCCCGGAGGAGTAAGAATAGTCAACATGACCACGAGAACAATACGACCTCGGTATTCCCCTGAATATCGAGTACTACTTGCGATAGGTGCACTTGCCTCCTGTAGCACGCCCGCGGCGATCGACTCACCGAACCAACCACAGTAGAAGTCTGTTTGCGGGCGCATCACTTTACTCTAATAATTTTGTAAATTCTAAATAGTCTTCAGATACTCTATTCACCCCCCTATAGGTATATCTGGTCTAACCCTTACTTTCATCCAGATTTATGTTGATGACATAATATTTGTCTCTACTAATGACAACCTCTGCAGGAAGTTTGCAACACTTATGCAAGGGAAGTTTGAGATGAGTAGTATGTGTGAATTGAAGTTTCTCTTGGGACTCCAAGTAAAACAGACTGATGATGGTTTATCCATATCCCAGTCAAAATTCACCAGGGAGATAATCAAGAAATATGGCATGGAGAATGCTTCCACCATAAGAACTCTCATGAGCTCAAGTATGCCTATAGGCAAAGATGATCCCGGGAAGCCTGTTGATCAAACTCTGTATAGAGGTATAGTTGGCTACCTACTCTACCTCACAACAAGTAGGTTGAGATTATGTATACAACATGTGTCTGTGCTAGGTATCAAGCCTGCCCTAAAGAGTCTCACTATACTACTGTGAAAAGAATCTTGAGATATCTTAAGGGCACCCCAGATCTTGGCCTATGGTACCCCATGAATGGGGAATTTGAACTAACTAGATATTCAGATGCAGATTTTGCAGATTGAAAGGAGCACAGGAAGAGCACTTCAGGCTCCTGTCAGTTTCTAGGTGGAAGGCTTGTCTCTTGGAGCAGTAAGAAACATATAGGTGTTGCAATCTCTACAGCAGAGCCAGGGTATATTTCAGCTAGAAGCTGTTGCGCTCAGTTGCTATGGATTGAACATCAACTTAAAGACTACAATGTTCAGATAAGTAGAACTCCACTCTTTTGTGATTCTACTAGTGCAATTTGTATAGCTAGGAATCTTGCCTCCCATAGCAGGACTAAGAATATAGAAATTAGATATAATTTCATTAAATAATATGTGTGTACAACCCTGTGTCCGGCGAATAAGGGTCGACAGGAGCCAGACCGATCGGGCTGAAGATAGTGGGCGAGCTCGGCAGTAGGGAAGCCGAGCCCGAGCTCGACATTCGTCGACCGTGAGCTCGGCATTCGCCGAGCTAGTCCAAGAATCGTCGAGCTAAGGTCGACTAATGGTGACCAACGGATGGGCGAGCTCGCCGCCCCAGCTCGCACCCTCGCAAAAGAGCTCGGCAACAGTAGGCGAATTTGATCTGTCGAGGTGACCAAGCTCCCCAGCTCGCCTGGACCCATGAGGTACTTTTTACTATTTTTCCCCCGCTGGTCTGCCTATAGCCCTTCAAAACAGCGGAGTTTGGCTGTTGGTAGACCCATGCAAGGGTTTTCTGGTAATTTCAGGTCAGTTCAGTTTGGTTATTGGCAGTTCAGATTCTAAAAACTATAAATAGGACCCAAGGGGTACCCAGAAGGCATGCTTCCTGTGCTCTTCTGCTCCAGTTTCCAAGTGCTTTCTGAGGGTACCTTAGATCGGCCTCTGGCTAAGGAGGGGAAGCGCTCTCAGATCTTCCGGGTGTGTGGTGGGTCCTCCCCGCCGAGCCCTTGGGTCGGTTCCCCTTATTTCTTTTGTTGTTTTGCTTGCAGGAGTTAAGTAGGCGTGCGATCACCGCTTCCCCAAGGGTGAACTCCATGATGCTAAAGATCACGGCAATGAACCGGTCGCACAAGTAATATAAAATGGGCGAGTTTTCCCCAGTATCGATATCTCAAGGAACACAGTAAGGTGAAGTTAATTTCGAGGAGGACTTGAGATTGAAGTCCTTATGTCGGAGTTAACTAAAGGGGATTTTGATTGTTGCAATAAAAAGAAAGTAAAAATCTAACAACTACTCTTATGCAATGCTGCTATGCGATGCTTCGCCAGGCGAGATGGAGGACTAGTCAGGCCGCTATGCACCAAATCACTAGGCGGATGGGCGAGTAGGCTTGCGGATGAGGTGATGGGAATTGCGAAATGAGGGTCATGAGCACCTCTTCGCTACGCACGCCACTAGCAATTGCTAGTGCGGAAAGGGCGGATGGATGGGGGATGAAATATGGCGCACCTCAAGAAACTAAAGCGTAAAACAATACAGAATCGCATAGACATGAATCGAATAAAGTTTACATCTAAAGTGCAACAACATCAATATAAATGAAGTTTCAACACACGTATACAACAATAAAGGAAGAACAAGTCAAGAGATCGACCGAATCCGAAGTCTTGCTGAGTATTCACGGTTGGAATCGTAGGGTTGTAAATCCACGTCCAAGCTCGGTCCTCACCTGCATCCGGGGTAGAGAAGGGCTGTCACCACCTTCCAATGGCCTGTCTTCTTCATGTCATGATAGCGGACGAAAGTTGCAAGCTTCCCTTTGCTTGATGGCTATGGCGTTGAAGCTTGAAATGAGACCAAGAGATGATGGAGGAGGCCAAGAGGAAGCTCCGGCTTGGATTTGGTGGTGAAAGCTTGCCCGGAGCACCTCCCTACGATTGAAGATGAAGGGGAACAACAGAACCCTTCCTCGGAGACGAAAACGGCGGAGAAATGTCTAGCTATCCCAATGATATCGAATTAGGGCGAGACCTGCGATATTTATCCAAAGCAAAATTGAACAATGCGCACGATCACGGGCGCACGACTAGTGGTCATGCGCACTATGTGCAGTGATCGTGCGCACTGGCATGACAGAATAGGAAGAAGAACTGTGATAACGCGCACGAACAGTGGCGCACGACCAGTGGTCGTGCGCACTAAGTTCAATGGTCGTGCGATTACCCCAGACAGGACTCCAGGAAAAGAGGAATCAACGCACACGATCAGTGGCGCACGACCGATGGTCGTGCGCCCCATGTCCATTGGTCGTGCGATTACCCCAGTCAGATTTTGGAAATCAGGGAACATTCCGCACGATCATCGGCGCACGACCGGTGGTCGTGTGCACTATATCCGATGATCGTGTGCAGTATTCCTGCTTCAAAACATCCCCAGAACACTCACACGACCCCTAAACCCAGCATTGATATGTGCAAACATTCCAGACGATCACAAAAAGTAGTACAAAATAATAAAAGTACAAAAATAGACAACCACGGGCCTAAGTGTGCACTTCTTATATAAATATAGGCAAGATGAAATATGAACGATATAGAACTAAAAGCGAAGTGCAAACACGTGAAAACTAGCCCAGATGAGTCTGAAAACCCCTATATAAATCGGACTCATCACACCCCCAGACTTAACTATTTGCGCGTCCCGAGCAAACAAAATCTAAGCAGATAGGGAAAATTACTAGCTAACAAGGAAATTGAAAAACAAAGTACCATGCGAAGTCGCATGCTCGCATGCGTAAAAATACAAAAGAGAAAATTTCTAAGCATGCAGAATAGTTTATATTTTTCACAATGTGTTCAAAATTTTATTACTACTCAAAAATAGAATCACGGTGAATCAACCAGTCACGTATAGGAAGAAAGTAGGCAGGCCACTAAGGTGAGCTTTGCCAAAGTTCGGGGCTCAGGATCACCTCCAAAGGAATCCACCAATGTCGGGGACCATACGCTTGCCCGTTCACACTCTCTACACGACACTATTTAGACTAAAGCGCAAATCCGTAGGACTTTAGGATAATCACGGAGCTTGTGTTACGGTGATGTAAACAATGATAGAAAGAAAGGCTATGCACCGAACCCAAATGAGCTAGTCTAAAAAGAATCCAACCGCTAACCACAATATATGAAGGTACACCACACCTCCAAACTTAACTTTTAACAAATGGGTGTGTGCACCGCCTAATTCAAATATAATCACATTTCCAAAAAGATTTTCAATTTAAACTTTTTCTTTTCACTTTTTTTTACAAATATATTTTCTTTTTTTTTCTTTTCTTTTTCTTCATTTTATTTTCACAATTCAGCATATATAAACTTGGGAGCACTTCCACATTATCACAAATAATAACACCACATCACATCCTAACATGAAAATTTAAAACACTAAACTCAACTTGGTTGTGCGACTAGGATTGTCTATGAGGCTTTGGTGAATGAAGGTGGAGCTGAATCAAAAGAAGGGTAGGCACAACGGAGCCTGCGAGGATATGACGTCAGGAACGGTACAAAGCTCAACCGGGCCAAAATGATGGCCTACATCACTCTTACGCTAGACTAACCAAGTACCCATGCTTCGAGAGTAGCTTGGGGCAAGTTCTTAGCCACCGAGAAAGTTGATCCTTCCTCCCGACTCAAGCAAAATGAGTCTAGTGATGGCTACACACATTCCTATACTACAGTTTGATTCACACCGGATTCACCAACTTTTTAGTAGAATAAAAAGATCTTTACGCAAATAGAAAAGTATAAAACCATAAGCATACAGAAAAATTAAATCTACTCGAATTTCTACACGAGACGAGAGCAGTTGACTAGAAATACAACAATGTCAACATTTTACTTTGTCTCACAATCCTAAGCAACCACCATAATTTTCCCAAATCTAACGAAGAAATGAGTTTAAATCGCGACACACTAACAGCTAAGCATGCGCTCAAGTGGCTGCAGTGGTGTGCAATGCAATGAACTAATCAAAATAAAACTATAAAAGCTTCTAGTATGCACATGAGATGTGCACGTGCAAAAGCCAACAAAACTGGCTCTCCCCCAGACTTAAACTAAACTACACAGCATATGATAGAGAAATTAAAATCATAAAGAGCTAAGGGAAGAGGTTACCCAATCCTCAGTTAGTGAGCATAGCAGAAGACGCGTGGAAACCTGAAGCAGGTCCGCCATACGAAGAATCACAACCACGCCAATGCGATTTGCCATGAATACCTGCAGGGGTGAGCTCCGCAAAAACAAAAGAAAAATATACAAAATACAAAAAAATTCTAAAACTAAGCTAGACATGAAAAATAAAAATACAGGAAATGAAAGATAAGTACTGGGGTTATTGTCATCCCAGCATGACTTATTCGGCTACGAAAAGGTTCTACCTAATGGGCCTATGAAAGGAAAAATGCACAGGTAACTGTTCCAAAGTCCTTTTCGGTAACGGGTACCGATACGACGATAGAACAGTTACCCCACTACCTAAATAGTAATACCTGCCCAACACAGGTAGAGGAAATAGGAAGTAAGAAGAGAAGGAGCGCTGGTCCTCACTCTTCTCACCACAAAACACATCCTTGCCTAGCAAGGTTTCGTCCACCACAAGTTCGCTGGGGGCGAAGGTGACGGCAGGGGCTTCCACTGTGAAGGAGGTAGGAACCTCCTAGCACAAGAGGATGCACTCGTCGACAGCCTGAGCGCAAGGTTCAACGTCTACCCAACTTACCCGTGGAGATTCAACCTGCACAGGCTCAGAATAGGAAGTGGGGGTCAAGAAATAAAAGAGATGAAGAACATAAAGAAATAATCGGGGGAGTGATCCCGGTTTCACTCCCTAAAGACTGAGGTAGAAAAATATCATCAGAAATGTCGACAATGCTCAAGGCTCGGCCGGATCCATAGAGGCCTCCACCAAGACTTGGACTTCCTCCTTTGTATCGAGGGAGAATCCTCGACACCAGGAAGGTTGTCCTCCTCCATGGTTGTGGAAACAACCCATGTATCACAAGCCTCAAATTGTGTTTCATCGTTGAAAATGTCGTCAGAGACGACTGAAGTAGAATGCACAAAAGGCGGAAGAACTTTGCCTGGATAACAGTCAAGCGCAGGTTCCTCACAAAGAATCGGCTCCACACTTGGAGATGTATGCACAGGAGAGATGGGCTCAGCCACGTCAAAGCCTAGATCAGCCACACATCTGGCGGTTGTGTCCACATCATTCCCTACAAAAAATGAAGGTGACAGGGATACATAACCAGATGATGAAGGTGTGCCACTAAGGGTAGGAGTCGGGATGATACGGATGTCCGGCTCATCATCCTCTTCCATAACACGGAGGTACTCAGCATAATCCTTCAGGACATGATCTGTTCTACGACAATACAAACACTTTCTCCCATTACTCTGCGGTCCTTGTGGGGCTAGAGAGGAATAAGAGAACGGTGTACGTGGCGAGGACGATTGACCATAAGCTCGGGGCACAGTGTTTGAAGGGTTGTATGAATACAACATCTCATGCATTGTGCGCTGAGGCTTATGCTCAATATCTCTCGTAGGGCATTCATGACTAGCATGGGAAGGATTCCCACACCAACGACATTGGGCATACGAATATCCCCACATGGTGTCGAAACAGCAGATTCAAAATAAATTGTGCAAATTACTAAATCCAACAATACATTACTGCAATTGCCTAAACAAACAATAAAAAGGAAGGCAAAACAGAAATAGACCAAAACAAAAGCGATTTACAAAGGAAAAGGAAAGCAATCTCATGTCCCCCTCTCCAGAAACTAACACGACTGTGTTCCCCGGCAATGGCGCCAAAAACTTGATGCTAAAGATCACGGCAGTGAACCGGTCGCACAAGTAATATAAAATGGGCGAGTTTTCCCAAGTATCGATCTCTCAAGGAACACAGTAAGGTGGAGTTAATTTCGAGGAGGACTTGAGATTGAAGTCCTTAGGTCGGAGTTAACTAAAGGGGGTTTTCATTGTTGCGATAAAAAGAAAGTAAAAATCTAACAACTACTCCTATGCAACGCTGCTATGAGATGCTTCACCAGGCGGGATGGAAGACTTGTCGGGCCGCTATGCACCGAATCACTAGGCGGATGGGCGAGTAGGCTTGCGGATGAGGTGACGAGAATGGCGAAATGAGGGTCGTGAGCACCTCTTCGCTTCACACGCCACTAGCAATTACTAGTGTGGCAAGGGCGGATGGATGGTGGATGAAATATGGCGCACCTCAAGCAACTAAAGCGTAAAACAATACAGAATCACATAGACATGAATCTAATAAAGTTTACATCTAAAGTGCAACAACATCAATATAAATGAAGTTTTAACACACATATACAACAATAAAGGAAGAACAAGTCAAGAGATCGACCGAATCCAAAGTCTTGCTGAGAATTTACGGTTGGAATCGTCGGGTTAACATTCCGCGTCCAAGCTCGGTCCTCAACTGCGTCCGGGGTAGAGAAGGGCTGTCACCACCTTCCAATGGCCCGTCTTCTTCATGTCACGATAGCAGACGAATGTTGCAAGCTTCCCTTTGCTTGATGGCTATGTCATTGAAGCTTGAAATGAGCCCAAGAGATGATGGAGGAGGCCGAGAGGAAGCGCCGGCTTGGATTTAGCGGTGAAAGCTTGCCCGGAGCACCTCCCTACGATGGAAGATGAAGGGGAACAACGAAACCCTTCCTCGGAGACGAAAATGACGGATAAATGTCGAGCTATCACAATGATCTCGAATTAGGGCGAGACCTGCGATATTTATACAAAGTAGAATTGAACAATGCGCACGATCATGGGAGCATGACCAGTGGTCGTGCGCACTCTGTCCAGTGATCGTGCGCACTGGCATGGCAGAATAGGAAGAAGAAATGGGATAACGCGCACGAACAGTGGCGCACGACCAGTGGTCGTGTGCACTAAGTTCAATGGTCGTGCGATTACCCCAGACAGGACTCCAGGAAAAGAGGAATCAACGCACACGATCAGTGGCGCACGACCGGTGGTCGTGCGCCCCATGTCCAGTGGTCGTGCGATTACCCCAGGCAGATTTTGGGAATTAGGGAACATTGAGCACGATCATCGGCGCACGACCAGTGGTCGTGCACACTATATCCGATCATCGTGCACAGTATTCCTGCTTCAAAACATCTCCAGAACACGCACACGACCCCTAAACCGAGCATTGATATGTGCAGACATTCCAGATGATTACAAAAAGGAGTTCAAAATAATAAAAGTACAAAAATACACAACCACGGGCCTAAGTGTGCACTTCCTATGTAAATATAGACAAGATGGAATATGAACGATATAGAACTGAAAGCGAAGTGCAAACGCGTGAAAACTAGCCCAGCTGACTCCGAAAAACCCTATATAAATCAGACTCATCACTCCACAGGAGATCGTTTCTCGGTTTCAACAATATGGAAAGGGAAGATATCTCCCTTGAGTTTGTATCCACAAACAAGCAAGTTGCTGACTTCTACACTAAGCCACTAGATGAATCTAAGTTCAACATCTTCAAATTTGAATATTATGTAGCTTCAAGTCTCTCTTCTACCATATGATGTATTGTTTATTTTGCAGGTAGAACAAACTCTTCCTCTAGACACTGAAGATGGTGTGAAACTGTTGAGGGGGAGCTAGCCCAATAGATGAGATAGATAGGGGGAGAAGAACCTATCAGTATGCTCCCTATTGTAGAAGTTAAAAAGGGGGAGGAAAGAAGTCAAGGGCTGAGAAGTATATCCAAGTGGAACAGTTAGGATGGCAACATGCAAGGGGGAGTAAGTAATTCTCCACTGGCTGGAGAAATGGTAACAGTTCCCCACTCTACTACTGTTAAATTTTGTTATGATGAAATGTTGTGTTGTCAATGACCTGTATTGTTTTGACTTCTTCAAATAGGGTGAGATTGTTCGGTCTATTGATCCCAATATCCCAGATTTGTAAGAAGTCAAACGGGTCAATGACATACATACATAATATATTTGATGTGTGCTCTAGTTCATGCATACAGGTAGTCCATGATTGGACAAGTAAAGTAAAATAAGTTGGGCAGTAAACTAAAATTTCGTCGCACTCAGCTCAGAGTTCGTCGAACTTAGCTCGCTGATCATCGAGCTCAACTCATCATAAGCTTAAGAACTTAGGATACAAAATTTGTCAAGCTCAGTTTGCAGTTCATCGAACTCAGGTTACAGTTCATCGAGCTCAGCCCAACCCTTGTCAAGCTAAAGCAAGAGAAAAATTGACTAAGTCAAAAAGTGCTGAGACCGATGAGAAGATCAAAGTTCTTCAAGCTCAGTTTGCGGTTCGTCAAGCTCAGCTCAAAGCGTGTCAAGCTAAAGCCAGAAAATCTATCTAAGGCAAAAGCACTGAGACCGCTAAGAAGAAGGAGTTGAGACCAGTAAGACAGCTAAGATAGTAGGGAAGATAGCATTGAGATAGCTGAAGACAACTGAGACGATAGCGTTGAGACTGGTGAGACAGCTGAGAAGATGGCTTTGAGACATCTGAGATAGCAGAGACAAAATTAGCTGGAAATTTCTAAGTCCAGAAGCGTTGAGTGAATCAAGTTCACTCAATGCTTCTAATAATGTAGGAAATGCTGAGACAGTTAAGAGGTAAATAACTGAGACAGTAATCTTGATTTTTTCTAAGTCTAGAAGCGTTTTGTGAATCAGGTTCACTCAACCCTTCTAATAAAGAAGGAAGCTCTGAAATAAGGCTTGTCTCAGCTGATAATATAATACCTTTGAGACCGCTGAGACAAAACCGCTGAGACAGTTAAAGTACAAAAACTGCTGAGACAGTAAATAAGAAGAAAGCGCTGAGACAAAGGCTTGTCTTAGCTAATAATGAAAAATCGTCGAAACAAAACCACTGAGACAAAGCCAGGAAACGTTCTAAGTCCAGAAGCGCTGATAGCCAAGCATGATGGAGTTGAGTGTCTTAACACCACTCAACGCTTGATGGGATTCTGAAATATTTCTAAGTAAAGATGTTGATCACCACTGCTGATGTCATCAAAGTCAAAATTATAAGAAGCCGTTGTGGGAAAGCTGCTACAACGCCGAAAGATGTTTTGTCCCTTTCTGATGGAGTTGGCGCTCACCAATCCTTGGTGGGCCCACAAACTATGGTGCCATTGATTCAAATCAACACATATAAATGGGAAACATGAATGGGATTAAGGTTAACGAATCAAATGAACAGAAAGAGAAATTGATAGAGGTGGCTGGACATTTACCTCCGATCAAGCCCGAAAGCCGAAGTCCAACCAAGATAACCTAAAGACAAAAGAAGGATAGCTGAAGCTCTTCAAGCTCAGTAAGGTTGTTCTCTACAGAACAGTTTAGCTGATTCATCTCACCAGCAAGGTGGAAGCTGCTCATCAGTGCAACATTAAAAGTGATAGTTGTAGAAGAAGGCTGATTCCTTCTACAGCAAGTGAGCTGAACTGAAATCTGCTCAGTCCAGCAAAGTTGACTCAGAGTTATTTCTCTGAGTCAATTATTTTATTTTCTTCAACTCACTGTATTTATTTCCTGTAGTATTCAAGTTTCCTAAATCTGAGTGTAGGGCACTTTGTGCCTGAGGTAGGTGACAAATTTGTCACTGAGGTAGGTTCCTAGTTGGGGGCATTGAGGTAGGATCCAAGTGAGAATCTGAGCTGTAGGGCTTATGTGCCTGAGGTAGGATTGTGCTGCTCTCTAAGGTAGGATCCAAGGGTGTATCTGAGGTAGGGATGTCCTCCCAGCCTGAGTGTAGGGCCTTGTGCCCGAGATAGGTGAATGAAGAGTCACTGAGCTGTAGGTGACAAGTTGGTCACTGAGATTATAGGCTTTGGAGGAGGCTGATCTGTAGGTACCTGAAAGGGTATTATGTTGTAGGAGTGATGTAGCACTCTGAGAGTAGGGTTGTGTGCCTGAAGCTGTAGGGTTGAAGAGCCTGAGTGTATGCCTCAGAAATAAGGCTGAGGTAGGTGATCAGTGGATCACTGAGCTATAGGAGTTCCGCAGAGCTCTGAGGTATTAACACTTGTGGTTATTAGTTAGATTCTTAGAAGAATCTGTGTGTAAGGTTGAGGGCCTGAGGTGTATGCTCTGAGGAGCATAAGTAGAGGAGTTTGTGCCGAGTCCAACAAATAAGTTGGATAGGTGGAGAGAGAAAGTTGATGTACCCAATTGGGGAACCACTATAAATTCTAGTGTTTGCTATGTGTGCTTGTTTTTCTTTGTGATTGTAGGACTTAAGGACAAGCTTTAGATAGAACAAGTTGAAAACAACAAAAGATTTATTAAAATCTCGAAGACCTATTAACCCCCCTTTAGGTGATTAAGTAACCTAAAGTTAAATAACTTTCAACTTTGAATTAAAATAGATTTTCATGAAATGATACAAGTACAAACTCATAATCACTTACTTCGATCGTGGAGGTTCCAAAAATATAAAAGCGTCTCTCTCGAGCTCATGCTTTTGACTAACTTTAGGTTGATCGATTAAGACCCCTCGGCCAGTCGAAACTCATAAGCTTCCTTTAAGCGGTGAACCCCACTATTGGATTTTTATCCAATCGGAAGATTTATGTCGTCCTTTCTAAAGGAGTGCATGCAACTCCTTTTATCTTTGAACAATCTACTCATATCCGCAACCTCTCGGTCATTTAAGATATGGATCTAAGTTCGAAGAACATATCTGCGAAATATGAATTTGACACAAAATAATTCAAAGATAAATCATAGTAGAAATAAAGAGAGTATGATAAAGAAAAGAAGCTTATTTAATTTCAAAGATGGTCATGATCAAGTGCTAATGGAAATCAACTACTTGGCATGATAAAGAAGCTACATAAAAAGATAAAGAAAAACAACATAATTGCTAGAAGAAGTAGTGCTTGAATTAAACTAGATGCAAACCTAAACTATGAAATTGAAATTACATAAAAGAAGTGCAAGAAAACTACTGAAATTGGCTAACAATCTACTCCTAGATGACTCCTAGCTACCCCTAGATGATTCTCAGCTCCTGTCTCGATCTGGATTTATAGGAAAATTTCTAGAAGTTCATGACACTAGGTCACGCCCGTGACTAGTGGCGTGTCAGGTGCGGAACTATCCTCTTAAGATCCCGAGAACGTTGGGAGAAAACCACCAAAATTGTCCGTTCTGTGGGTCACATCCCGAGGTCACGCCCGTGACCTAGGGGATGTTAAGTCTGTTACTAAAAACGGCGGGAAGGATAAACGGTAGGAGTTAATCTAGCATTGCTGTAGAGGACACGCCCCTGTGTCACGGCCGTGACCTAGTGCGTGTAAGCTTGAAAATGCTGAATCCAAAACTGCCTTCATAATGCACGACATGCCTGGATGACACACCTTGGAGGCATGCCCTTGACTATGAGGTCACGTCCGTGTCCTCGCCGTATAGCTTTAATCTGATGTGGAAATGACTTTTGGAGCACCTTTATGAGTCTTGCCCATGGGTCACGCCCGTGACCGGGGCGTGTAAATTGCAATCTCCAGATTTCTCTAGCTTCTTATCCTGATCAGTTCTGCAAGCTCCAAATTAATATTGGCACACCAAATTGACCTGAAATAAGAAAATAAAGTAATTAATAACAAAAAATAATAAAAACTAAATAAAACATAACTATTTTATAATTAAAATCTATATTAAAATCACTATAATAATAAACTTATCAAATACACTCATACTTAAGGTTTTGCTATTACAGAGCAAAACTATGAGAAGTACTTATAAGAAAATAATATAATTTTTAATTAAACTAAAAGTTTATTAAACCAAAAGAAAGTTAAAAATAAATTTTAGAGATTTAAATATTAAGTCCTAAGATATGAAATTAAAATGAGAAGAGTAAAATATTTAACAACATTTTCTCAAATAAATTAATTAGTGTTCAAAATTTAATAGTTAGCAAACACAGTTAGATTAAGAATTATTAACTCTTTTAACTAAAAAGAGACTTAAAGGAAATATTCAAGCTACTACTTATGCTCTCCTAGCATTTTAATTTATATATATTTTTTAGGTTTTGGGAACTAGGAAATTGAAGAGGTTTTTTATTAGAGGTGATGAATTTTATTCTCTCACCTCACATAATTTTTTTTTTGATATTTGCATATGTTTACCAAGAAAATGATGAATTTTATCCTCTTATTTTCCATGACATATGAACACATATTTTTCTCTATTAAAAAAAACAAAAGATAAATTGGGAGTAATGAATTTTATCCTCTTACTCTGTCTTTTATTTGGGTTGCATATGTGTACCAAGGAATACTTGATTCACATAACATATGATCTAAACAAAAAGGAAAAAATGCATATGTGCCCCAACAGATAATGAATTTTACCTCTTATCCCCGTGACATATGATCTAACAAGAACATAAAAATAACAAAGGAAAGGCTACACCAATTTTTAGATTAAATTAAAATAGTTAGAGTGAAACTATTGCAAATTAAAATTTTCTAAAAATCTTTAAGCATATGTTAATATAATTGAAATATAAAGATTGTTAAACTAAGCGCTATAAAATTGAAACTAATTAGAATTAAGGAAAAAAGGGCCAAAGAAATTATTCTAAACAAATTTAATTCATAAAGTATTTCTTAAAATCAAATCACCTAAAAATTAAATTTAACTAACAATTGTTGATGCGGAATATGCGAGCTTCCGCTAGCTTGCTCGAGAGTGGAGCACGATCGATTCAGGATGTGGGGATAGAGGAAAGGAGGATGTTGATCCGAGTCCAGAGATGGTCGAGTGGTTGATTCAGAACAGTCGAGCAGACGATTACTTTGACTGTTAGGTTTGCAGGTTGATGCCGAGAGAGGTGAGTTTAGAAGAAGAGGGGGCCGCTAGCAGCGACAACAACAAAATTCTTCTACCGCCGCTTAAATACCACTCCAGTGACGGGCTTTCCTTTGATTATGAATTGATATTACACCTTGAGATTTCAACTTTACATGGAAAGAAAATAAAGGGTACAAAGGGGGAAGCTGGAGGCTATAGGGAAGAGGGTACTAGAGGTCATGCGGTTTGACAAAGCATGTCGGCAGACCGCGTGGTAGGCTGATCCCGTAGTTCGCTACTTAAAGCCAAGCAGAATGTGCGATCAGTGTTGGGTATTGCATCCATAATAGCCCAGATTTGTATGAAGTCACCCTTAAACTAAGATGAATTAAGTTTTTATTTGATGCTATTTTTAGTTAAGTGTTTGCAGGACTTAATTGCTAAGTGTAGACTAATGTCAATCTATAATGAGTCTCCAAACACAGGATCATACAATGTAATCTCTCATTGTGTGATCCATGGTGTTGACTCATGTGTAGCCTCTCTATTGGGACACACTTCCTTTTCAAGCGCTAAGGGCAAGAGAAAAGATGGATGTTGATTTTAATGAAGAATTAAGATTTTCAGTTTTTCAGAAAAAGTCTAAGTCTTTTTCTCGAGTACTATATTTTTACTCGAGAAGGACTTATGAAATTTCTCGAGTTAGACTTTTCTTAATTTCGAGTGGCAGAAGTTGTTCTCGAGAAAGCTTCTTGTTGTTCTTGAGAAGGGCTTATGTACTCAAGTACTATATAACATTTCTTCTCGAGTTGTTTCTTTTCCAGTCAATACTTTTCTAAGTTTTTTTTCTTGAGAAGAATAAAATTTTTCTCAAGAAGACTATCTTTTATTCTCGAGATGCAGAAGTTATTTCTCGAGACCCAGAGTATTTTTCTCGAGATCCAGACATTTGTTCTCGAGATGATTATTTGTTCTCAAGTAACAGAATGATTCTTTTCGAGAACAAAACGTCGTTTTTCTCGAGTACTTCTGTCATTCTTGAGACTGTTGATTTCCTCATCCACATATTTTTCTAAGTATTTTTCTTGAGATCCTCTTAGCTCTTCTCGAGAACCAGTATGTTTTTTCTCGAGTACAATACTACTTCTCGAGAACACCCGTGAAAGTGGTGGTATGCACTGATACCACCAGTGGGTTAGACTATTTAACTCTAGAGGGGGGGTGAATAGAGTATTTTAAAATCCTTTAGATTTTTATTTCAGAGTTAAAAATAGTGATACTAATAAGTGTAGTCAGAAAGGTGCAGAAATAAAACTAAGTTAATCAACAATCAGCACACAAAAAGAAATAGAGTAGCATCACAGATGACACAAGAATATTATAGTGGTTCCCCTAAAACTTGGGTACATTCACTCTTCTACCACCCTGGTAGTAATCCACTTAGGTTTTTGATGAGGTGCCCTGCCACAAATTAGGTTTTTGCTCAGGTGCCTGTCACTATAAGATCTGCTTCAAGTAGATCAGGAAACCCTTCAGGCTTTTGATCAGGTGCCTAAAAACCAAATCAAGTCTTTTGATAAGGAGACTTGCAACCAAGTGATTAACTTTTGAATGGAGCTAGAACCATGTGTACAGTGGGATGGAACAAATAAACTATATATTGTCTTCTCTTTCTCAAAGCAATAGAGAAGGCTTGTGGATTCTTGATGGTGTCAAAGCTCCCCCTGAGATGAAGATTTGTCCAGGAAGAATGAGTGCTTTGTCGGGTGAGTAGGTCTTCTAAAGATTTCTCCAGAAAGATGTAGATAGATAATAGTTAATTGTCTCTGAAAGCTTGTTGTAGTATGAACACTTGATGAAGATAGAGCTTTTTCTTGAATATTTTCTGGTGTTCTGTCTTTTTTGTTATTACTTTCTTATCGACTGAAAGAGAAAAAAAAAATCTTTTTATATATCTCTGTCTAAATTCCCCTTTGAATTTTGAAATCCTTTAGCATTGAATGCTGACTGCCTAGAGAATGGAAATGCGGCTGGAGAGAATATATCATTAATGAATTTCCCCAACTGTCCTATTAAAAACGACAAGTGATATTCCTGATGAAGACCATAATCAATGCTTCCACTAACGGCTAGATTCAGAGAATATAAGCATTGATTATTCAGGAATTACTGCACGAGAATAAGGATAAAATGAGGAAAATTCCAAGTCTAGGACTGTACAGAATTCATCGAGCAGAGAATAGATTTCATCGTCCGGAGTCCAAAGTTCGTCGACCAGAGAAATCGAGTTCGTCGACCTGGGAAATCTAGTTCATCGACCTGGGAAATCTTGTTCGTCGACCAGAGAACCAAGTTCGTCGACCTGAGTTCAGCTAACTGCTTTCTGTGAAAAACTTCCCAAATCTGTGCTCCAAAATCGTCGAGCTGATAATATAACTTCGTCGACTAGAGTTCAAAGAAAGGATTCTGGACAAAAAAGTGTTGAAGATGAACATCAAGAATTCGTCGACCTGAGCTCGAATATCGTCGAGCTCAACTCAGATAATTTACTTTGAGTTGGTCGAGCAAAGCACGACTTTGGTCGAGCTGAGTTTGACGAATGTCGAACTCACTTCCCTGAACTGATTTTCTTCTAAGTTTGGAGTCTTCTGCAGTCTTCTGCTGGCTGGTCCATGTGTGGTTATTTCTAAGGACTTAGCCTAAACATAGACATGAACCTAGTTATACATGTTGGGTAAATTATCCTAGTTAGTGAACTTAGCCCAATTCAAATTAGGGATCCAACAATCTCCCCCTATTTGGGTGAGGTCACTAATACACATGAAATAAAAACAATCACAAAGCAGGAAAATATATCTGGCAGAAAAATTAAAACACCAACAGATATTTACAATGTAGCTTTATTACAGTAAATAGATAAAGAGTTTAAGACACACAGAACCCAATCAGCATATACTCATTTCTTTTTCTTCATTTTCTCTTTTTGCTTATCCTTCTTTTCTTTGTCAATAGGCTGAGTAAATTTGATTTCTCTATTAGGATTTGCTGCTTCCTTCTTGGACATGGTCATATCAGCAGCTCCAGTGATGTTTGGAGATGTGGCTATAGGCACAACGACCTCTGGGTGTAGATTCATATAAGCATCTACATTAAAGAATTTATTAGCTTTTGCATACCTGTTCAATTCTTCGTTCCTGTATTTAGACATAGTAGAGTACTGAGATGGATCCTTTCCTTCAGCTTCAGCTTTGTTTATCATTGATAATCCAACCAATTCCTGGAACCTGTCCATTCTAGCAGTAGTCTTTGTCTCTGGATCCACAAAGGTAATAGGAGGAGACTCTGGCCTTTTTGGACTGACAGCTTTTGCTTGTTCAGGAACTTGCTGTAGCTATTGCTGAGGATATTATTGTTGTTGCTGATGTTGATGTTGTTGACTACTAGAACGGTACCTCTGCTGGCTTCTTCCTTAAGAAGATGAGGATCTACCATGTTGTTTATGGTATGTTTGAGAAAAAGAGGTATACCTCTAAGAAGAACTGCCTGAAGCACCAGCAGTAGGTGGAGGAGGAGGAGGAGGTCCTTTCCTATATCTTTGAGGTGGTGGAGAATATCTTCTGCTTTTTTTTTGTTGATTCTTGGACAGCCACATCCAGGATGGCATTCCAAGATAGGGAGTGATTTTCTGCAAAATATAGTAAGGGGGTATCATGAGTAGGTTTTGGCTTAGGAGCAGTAACTGGAGGGGCTTTCGTTTTCTTTGAAATTTTTTTCTTTGTAGAAGGGCTATCATCAAAATCATCATTATCTTCATCATCTTCTTTGTCAGAGGAGGATACCTGAGTATTATCATATAAATCATCCAGAGCTTTTAGAAGATTTTTGTCAATAGACTTGTCAGCCTGAGGCTGAGCTTGAGGTACTGGAGCTGGAGCTTGAGCTGAAGCTTGAGGTTCTGGAGCTTGAGGCTCTTCAGCAACTATTATATTTTCAGTAATTAATAAATTTTATTCTTCTATATCTGTCATTATGATTTCGGCCAAATTTGGAAGAGGACTGTCATCCATCTTATAGATAGGAGCAGAGACAGCCTCTGGGGAAAGAATATCTTTGGGAGCAGATATTGTATGAGTCTCTATAGCTGCAAAACTGTCCTTGAGTTGCCTAGCAACCGAGGGACTAATGGGTGCTGCATAAGGTATAATAGCCAATGATTGCTTTAAGTAGACAAAAGGAAGAGAACTCAAATAAATTGTATCAAAAGAATTCAATAGACTAAATAAATCCACTATGGGATTGACAAAACAATCACCAATAGTTATTATATCTGTATCCTCTATAACTGTATCTGTAATTAGAACCATGTATGTATCTGTATCTAAGTCTGCTGCTACTGCTGAAACTGGAAGAGATTCTTCGTTGAACATCTCTCCCTGCCTGATTTCAGCAGAAGCTGGAATTAGGCCCCTAGGTAAAGAGGCAGGGACAGAGGAGGCAGCAAGGAGAGCAGCAAGGGAGGAAATATAATTAGCAAGAGGTGTAAAGGCCTCTGCTTTAAGAGTCCTAATCACTGGAGTGATGTGCTCCAGGATGGTAGACAGGGATGGGGAAACTATATCCATAAATTCAGGAGGATTTTGGGTGGATACAAAGGGATTGGTAGAAGGAGTGACATCAGGGAGGATGTCATCCTGAGGAGATGATGGTGCAGGGGATGGGGAGTGACTGGGAATATCATGAATAGGGGAAGTAGGTGTGGATGGTAATGTTGTGAGCAGATTGAATATGGGGGATGACAAGAAATTATCAGTGTTGATGTCTTGGAGGTGGGATGGAAGTGGAGATTGAGGAGGTGTGATATGGAGTGGAGAGTGAGGAAGTGTTAGCACATGAGTTGGTGAGAGAATGGAGATGGCTGGTTGTTCCAGAGAAGGAGCTGAAGATGGTTGAGTAGATGGAGGAGCTATTGGTGGAATGGATATGGTGGAAGAAGGAGGTTGTGGAGGAGCTGCTTCAGAATTAGTGTGGGGAGTGGCTGTATCAGCCCTTTTGCCCTCAGAAGGCCTAGAGGAGGAGAAATCCTGGGATGGCTTGGTGATCCTCCTCTCCCATCTGCCAAACAGGGCAGAGGTGAGCTTCTTGGAGGCGTTGATGAACACTGGTGTGGAAACCAGATGCTCTGAAGCCTTTTCCTGCAAAAATACTCCCAGAACGCGGCCAAAGCATACTTCTTTCTTATTATTCTTCTTCTTGATCAGATCAAATAATAATTTTCCCTAGTTAATTTTCTTCTTATCAACCAAGTCATGCATCTCCAAGAACTGATGCCTGGTGATATAATCATGTGTTGTATACTTGCTTAACAACACCTTCCCGACGACATCGGCTAAGAACCTGTATTCAGCAGACAAGTCCTTTTTTAGCAGTTTATTAGGGTTGTCTCCAGAATGACCCATCTTGGTCAGCATATTATCATACTCCTCAGAGTCCATTTCAATATCATCATCACCATTTAATAGACCGAAGATTTCGGTTAGTATATTTGGAGAGAGGGAAGCCTGGTTACCAGAAATGGTTCCTGTCATGTTATATTCTGTTGTGGAGGAAGTAAAAACCCATTCTTTAATTTCAGTCATTGCAATCTTTATTCTAATTGTCATGAACTTCTTCAGTTGTTGATCTTCAAACAGCTTCAGGATCTCCATAAAGATTGCATCAGAAAACTGGATGGAGTCAAAATCTATGTCAAAGCCCATATAGAATTTCATGGTGGAGAGAGCGCTTGCTAGAATCACCATGAATACACCTACAAGGGAGAAACAAAGATCAAGTGCAAAGGGAACTGAAAGCACGGGACGGAGGTTGAAGAAAACCTAGATATAAGGTTTTCAGAATATGAACCGCCAATCTTCGTTCGACAAAAAAGGAAAAGATCTTCGATTTGAGTTCGACGAAGTATTTTAATAGAAAATGAGTTCGTCAATCTCAGTCTGGAGAAGATAAATAAATCGTCGATCTCAATTCGACGATAAATCCACTGAAGTTGGTATCGTCGATAGCCGTTCGACGAAAATTGTTTCACTAAGAAGTGATCGTCGAACTCCATTCGACGAACTCTTCACGAGAAGTTCACAGATCGTCGATCTTCGTTCGACGAACTGTCAACAAATCATCGACCACAGACAGAAATTAAATTAACTCATCCCCATTGATCATTCCTAACTGATTTAAGAAAAACAGATGTTGCTTCTCATCCAATGGCTTGGTGAAGATATCTACCCTTTGTAAATCAGTGGAAATGAAGACAAGATTAATTTTCTTTTTGTCTACACAATCTTTAATGAAATGATGCCTTATTTCTATATGCTTTGTCCTACAATGATGCACTAGATTTTATTCTATGGATATATTACTGGTACTATCACAATATATAGTTGAATTATTTAAGTTGTATCCATAATCCAGTAGTTGGTTTTGTATCCACAAAACTTTTGAGCAACAGCTGCCAGCAGCTATATATTCTGCTTTTGCAGTTGATGCGGACACAGAGGTTTGCTTTTTAAATAACCAGGACACAAGTCTATCACCAAGGAACTGGCAAGTTCCTGTGGTGCTCTTTCTCTCCACTCTACATCCAGAATAGTCAGCATCTGAAAATCCAGTTAAGTCAAATTCTGACTCTGATGGATATAAAAGTCCGAGATTTGGGCAACCTTTTATATATCTCAAAATTCTTTTTAGCAAAATATAGTGAGATTCTTTAGGGTTCACTTGGAACATAGCACAAATGCATGTAGCAAACATTATGTCTGGCCTACTTGCTGTGAGATATAATAGGGACCCAATAATGGCCGTATACAACTTCTGATCAACGGGTTTTCCATGCTCATCAGAATCTATCACAATATTTACAGCCATGGGTGTCTTCATAGCTGAGGCATCACACATCCCAAATCTTTTAATTACCTCCATAGAATATTTAGATTGAGAGATGAAGATACCATCAGATGATTGTTTTACTTGGAGACCAAGGAAATATGAAAGTTGACCCATGCTACTCATCTCAAACATTGAATGCATAAGGTTAGAGAACCTTTTGCATAGTTTGGGATCAGTTAAGCCAAAGATAATATCATCTACATAGATTTGTACTAATAAAAGTTTAACTTTATGATGCTTAATAAAAAGAGTCATATCTACAATACCTCTAGAAAATTTATGCACTAATAAGAAGCTAGCTAAGGTCTCATACAAAGCTCTTGTAGCTTGCTTTAAACCATAGAGAGCTTTATGCAATCTAAAGACATGAGAGGGATAGGTTGGCGAGCTAAAACTTGGAAGTTGTTCAACATAAACCTATACTTTGAGATCTCCATTCAGAAAAGTAGTTTTAACATCCATTTGATAGACTATGAATTTCTTGAATGGAGCATATGCAAGGAAAATTCTTATAGCCTCAATTTTTGCAATAGGACCAAATGTTTGATCATAATCAATGCCTTCCTCTTGCCTATAGCCTTGAGTTACTAGCCTTGCCTTGTTCCTCATAATATTGCCTTCTGCATCCAATTTATTTCTGAATACCCATTTGGTTCCAATGACTGGGTAGTCTTTGGGACTAGGAACCAATTCCCAAATTCTACATCTCTCAAATTGATTGAGCTCCTCTTGCATTTCAATGATCCAGTGGGGATCTTGCTCTGTATCTTTAATGGTTTGGGGCTCAAGTTAAGAGAAGAAACATGCAAACATCAAGTCAGGGTTTAGTTGATGCCTTGTTTGAACACCAGCTGAAATGTCTCCAATCACTTGAGCACTAGGGTGATCGCTAAGTGTGACAAAATTAGTAGGAGGAGCTGGTTGGGCAACAGCTTGGGGAATAAATTCCTCTTGTGGAATTTCATTAGTTGTTGGAAAGGGTTTAGTCACCTCTATGCTTTCTTCTTCACTTTCTTCTTTAACTTGTGGAGATGGATGTATTGGAACATCTTGGTTGAGGCTTAGATCATCCAATCTATCACACAAGTGAGGTGCCTGCAAAGTGCTGTTGGTAGAAATTTCTTTCTCCTTAAAAGACATGTTAGCTTCATCAAAAGTTACATGTACAGATTCCTCAATTTTTAAAGTAGATTTATTAAACACCCTATAAGCTTTGCTGACTTGGGAATATCCTAGAAAAATTCTCTCTGCAGCCTTAGCTTCAAACTTTCTAATGTATTTCTTGTCATTGTTATGAATATAACATATACAACCAAATATTTTAAAATAGGTGATTTTAGGTTTCTTCCCTTTAAGCAATTAATAAGAAGTCTAATTCTTAAGTTTATGTATTAAACTTCTATTCAGTACATAGTTTACTGTGCTCATAGCCTCTACCCAAAAGTATAGGGGCATGTAAGCATCTGCAAGTAATGTGCCAGCAGATTCAATTAATATTCTATTCTTCCTTTTAGCTACCCCATTTTATTGAGTAGTTATAGGAGCTGAGAAGCAATGCCTGATACCTTCCTTCTCACAGAACTCATGCATTAGAAGAGACTCAAACTCAGTACCATGATCACTTCTGATCAATGCAACATGAGTAGAGTACTCAATCTGTATGGTCTTGAGAAAATCTGTAAGAACCTTGAATGTATCTGACTTAGATCTCAAAAAGAACACCCAAGTGAATCTTGAGAAGTCATCTACTATAACTAGAGTATAAGATTTCCCTCCTAGGCTATACACAACAATAGGGCCAAAAAGGTCCATGTGTAGCAACTACAGGATCCTAGGTGAATCACTTTTATTAACTGATTTAAAACTAGATTTAGTTTGCTTTCCTAATTGACAAGCCCTGCAGAGGCCTTCCTTCAAATAGGGACTAGAAGGCAAACCTCTAACAAGGTTGTCTTTATATAGCCTAGCAATGTTTTTCATATTAATATGTCCTAATCTTTTATGCCATAAATCATTTTGATTACTAATAAGATTAAGTAAACATATATCTGATGTTGCAGAATGAAAATCAACTGCATATATGTTGCCTTATCTATTTCCAATTAAAACAGTTTGGTTTTATTTAGTAGAAATAATACACGAGCTGGAGTTAAAATATACCTGATAACCTTCATCACATATTTGACTTATGGAGATGATGTTATGTTTTAGTCCACTTACATATGTAACCTTTTTGAAAGTGACTACTCCAATCTTGACTTCTCCAAAGCCTTCAGACTGACCACAATTTGAATCACCAAAGATCACCTTTGGTCCCAGTTTGGACTTATAGTTATTTAGGTTGTCCTTGCTGCCAGTCATATGCTTGGAGCATCCACTATGCAGATACCATTGTTGATTTAAATCTGGACAGCTTTTTACCTTCAATGAAAACAATTAGTTGTTCTTGACCCAGATTACCTTGGGTCCTTTATTTTTCTGATAAGAAAACTTGATATAACTGAAAATTCAGGTTGGGATTTAAATCCTAACGGATGATATCTCCTAGGTGGAATTTCACAATTAGCATAAGGATTAAAAGATCTACTATATTGATTAGAGTTTTTGCTAAAATTATGATTTTTGTTAAGTCTGACTGGGTTCTATGAAAAGTTGTATGTTCGTCGACCAGAGTTTGACGAAGTGGGATGAGATCTTCAATCTCTGCTCAAAGAATGAACATATTCATTTTCTGCCCCCCCCCCCCCCAAGTTTCTCGATCTCTGCTTGACGAACCATACAAGATTCGTCTATCACAGTAAAACGAATTATTATCGCTAATATTTGCGTTCATAGATCGTCGATCGGAGTTCGACGAACTAACAACATTTTGTCGATCTGAGTTCGACGAAATCTGTTGAACTTTATTTTTATTTGGATTTTTCTTGTTTGTGTTCTTTTGATTTTTATATTTAAGTAAGTCTTCTGTGGGTTGCTTTTTGTTTATTACTTCTTTTTCTTTTGCTGTAGCAAATTTTATAGGGGTTGATAATATGTTTTTCTTAAGTATGGGAGGTAAGCTTGATGAAGCACCTAAGCCTAGTTTGCCATTTAGTCTAGCATTGACTGTACTTGTGATATCAATCAGCTTAAGGCTTCTCCCATTGATAGATTCCTTAAGTTTCTTAGCCTCACATAATTCTATTTTTAGGGAAACAATTTGTTCATTTGCTAAAACTAAATCATCTTTAAGCTTAGTGTTTTCAGCAAATAAATTGTCAAATTCAGATTGCCTATCTCTTAACATTTTGATTTCTTTTTCAGATTTTATTAGGTCATTGCATAATGATTTGAACACATTTTTAAAATCAATAGAATTAAAGTCAAAGGAAGAGATTACCTGATCCTCTTCTATCTCAGATTCCTCTTCTGATTCTTCAGAATTACTTTCTGCTTGATCTTCAGGATCAGGCCTGCTGCATGAGGCATTAGTTTCCATGAGGTAAACTTCTCTTGCCTTGGCTTCTTCTTCCTCTTCACTGGAGCTGGAAGATGATGTCTCTTCATCAGTGTCACTCCAGGATTCAGTAATGAAATCTTTTTCCTTTCTTTTATATTTGCTGGAGGAGTGTCTGTTTGAATGCCTGCTGGAGTTCTTCGTGTTCTCTTTCTCTTTTCTCCTATCTCTTTTCTGAGCTTCTGGGCATTCAGTGAGAATGTGACAAGGCTTTCTGCATCCAAAGCAGACAATCTCCTTGGTAGGAGTTCTGTCATACTTAGGTTTGTCATCACTCTTGGATGGACTTCTCCTGAAATCTTTCTTGGCCAGTTTGTAGAATTTTTTGTCCATCAAGCTCATCAACTCTTTATTGGCTGGAAGGGTTTCAGATTCTTCTATTTCTTTGAAAGCAATATTATGTTCCTTCCTTGAAGAAGTTGAGGCCATCAGTTCAGTAGCCTCTCTGGGCTTGATTAATTTCTCATAGGATTTGAGCTTTCCCAAGAGAGACTCAGTGCATATCTCATTCATGCTTCTAGCTTCTTTAATTGGCCAGATCCTAGAATCCCAAGTACTAGGGAAGCACATCAGGACCTTATCATTGATCTCAGTCAAGGAGATATCTTTGTCCAGGGTCTTCAGTTCATTGATGATAACATTAAGCTTGTTATACATCTCAGCCACTGATTCAGATTCCTCCTTCTTGAAGTTCTCATATTGAGATATTAGGAGTGATATTCTATCCTTTCTTTCATCTGCTGAGCCTGCCACGATCTGGTTTAGGGATTCCCAGATTTCTTTTGCAGAGGTGCACTTAACCACCTTCTAGAAGATATCATCTGACATAGTTTGAGCCAATATATTCATAGCTTTAGCATCAGTTATTTTTGCTTTCTTCTGAGCATCAGTCCACTCAGGTTGTGTAACTGCATGAATGCTAGAAGTTGTTGTAGATGTTGATGCTATAGGTTGAGGAGGAATGTCAAAATAGAGTTAAAAATATCCTCATCAATAGAATTCATGTATAGCTTGATTCTTGCCTTCCAAATCACAAATTTATTTAAGTTGCAGACTGGAGGTCTGGTGCTAACATCATCTTTATTTTGTGCCATTGCTATAAAAATAGAAAATCTAAAGAAGAGAGAAACAGTCTACCAAGGATCTTAGTTCAGATGTGAATATGTGAAACCAATGATAACCTCGCTCTGATACCAATTGAAAGTGGTGGTATGCACTGATACCACTAGTGTATTAGACTGTTTAACTCTAGAGGGGGTGAATAGAGTATTTTAAAATCCTTTAGATTTTTATTTCAGAGTTAAAAATAGTGATACTAATAAGTATAATCAGAAAGATACAAAAATAAAACTAAGTTAATCAGCAATCAGCACACAGAAAGAAATAGAGTAGCATCACAGACGACACAAGAATATTATAGTGGTTCCCCTAAAACTTGGGTTTATCCACTCTTATACCACAATGGTAGGAATCCACTCAGGTTTTTGATCAGGTGCCCTGCCACCAATCAGGTTTTTGCTAAGGTGTCTATCACCACAAGATCTGCTTCAGGTAGATCAGGAAACCCTTCAGGCTTTTGATCTGGCGCCTAAAAACCAAATCAAGTCTTTTGATCAGGAGACTTGCAACCAAGTGATTAACTTTTGAAGGGAGCTAGAACCCTGTGTACAGTAGGATGGAACAAATAAACTAGATATTGTCTTCTCTTTCTCAAAGCAACATAGAAGGCTTATGGATTATTGATGGGGTCAAAGCTCCCCCTGAGATGAATATCTGTTCAAGAAGAATGAGAGCTTTGCAGGGTGAGTCGGTCTTCTAAAAATTTCTCCAGAAAGCTGTAGATAGATTGTAGTTGATTGTCTCTAAAAGCTTGCTGGAGTATGAACACTTGATGAAGACAGAGCTTCTTCTTGAATATTTTCTGGTGTTCTGTCTTTTTTGTTCTTACTGTCTTGTCGACTGAAAGAAAAAAATCTCTTTTTATATATCTTTGTCTAAATTCCCCTTTGAATTTTGAAATACTTTAGCATTGAATGCTAACTGCCTGGAGAATGGAAATGCGGCTGGAGAGAATATATCATTAGTGAATTTCCTCAACTGTCCTATTAAAAATGGCAAGTGATATTCCTGATGAAGACCATAATCAATGCTGCCACTAACGGCTCGATTCATAGAATATATACATTGAATATTCTGGTATTACTGCAAGAGAATAAGGACAAAATGAGGAAAATTCCAAGTCTGGGATTGCACAGAATTCGTCGAGCAGAGAACAGATTTCGTCGTCCTGATTTCAAAGTTCGTCGACCAGAGAAATTGAGTTCCTCGACCTGGGAAATCTAGTTCATCGACCTGGGAAATCTTGTTCATACACCTGAGAAACAAGTTCGTCGACCTGAGTTCCCCTAACTGCTTTCTATGAAAAACTTCCCAAATATGTGCTCCAAAATCGTCGAGCTGATAATGTAACTTCGTAGACTAGAGTTCAGAGAAAGGATTCTGGACTAAAAAGTGTTGAAGATGATCTTCAAGAATTCGTCGACCTGAGCTCGAAAATCATCGAGCTCAACTCAGAGAATTTACTCTGAGTTCGTCGAGCGAAGCACGACTTTCGTCGAGCTGAGTTCGACAGACGTCGAACTCACTTCCCTGAACTGATTTTCTTCTAAGTCTGGAGTCTTCTGCAGTCTTCTACTAGCTGGTCCATGTGTGGTTGTTTCTAAGGATTTAGCCTAAACACAGACATGACCCTGGCTATACATGTTGGGTCAAATATCCTAGTTAGTGAACCTAGCCCAAATCAAACTATTGATCCAACAACCCGTTCAGCATTTCTGAAAACTTCTAAGTCCAGACATACATGTATTTCAAATATCATTAGCGTGTGATTGGTCCCCATGGATGTCATTAATGATGATTATGACCGTTAGGCAAGTCCTATATAAGGTCTTGTCATTTTCGACCAACCCTAAGAATAAAGAAGAAGAATTACAAGCCTCCTTATTGGAACCAGAAGCACTAGGAGCAACGCTCCCCCTGCTACCTGAACCAGAAGACTCCCCTCTTGAACAAGAACAGCCTGGAACATCGCTCCTCCTGCTTCCTGAATCGGAAGCCTCCGCCTTCGAGCCAGAAGATCCTGGAGCATCGCTCCCCCTTCTTCCCGACTCTGACGCCTTTGCCCCGTGATGGGCTAAAACCCAAACAGGCAAGTGTACCTGTCGAATTGTAGTATCAAGTTCGTATTTAAACACGGTGTTGTCAAATACTGCTACTCACGCTTGAACTATTATCCTACCGAAAGAAAGTGGGTTTTGAGAATTTTTAAACTAAAACGAAAGATAATTTTTTAGACGAAAAACTTTATAACAAAAAGCTAGCATTCGATCGAAGATTAACCATAAAATGAAATGAGAGGGATTAAAAGGCATAGTTTTAAATTTACAAATCATACTCGACCGTGACGGATCTGAAAATAAGACAAAATCTCGCTAGAGCATTAAGTCTCCTAACTTATAGACGTTTTGACCGAAATCTCTTTCAAGTCAAAAAGGCCTAATGCCGCATTATCGAGGTGACCCGCACTATTAGATTTGACTCCAATCCGGAAGATTTATGTCATCCTATCTCTAGGGTTGTGTTCAACTCCTTCCTTCTTTGAGTGATCTTTCACATTCATGAGCCTCTCGGCTACTCAAATATGAGATCCCAAGCCTACTACCGTATACCGAAAATACAAAGTCGACAAAATAAAAATCAAAGAAGGATCGAGTAAAATTAAGCAAAAATAAAACTATGAAATAAAAGAAACCCTCATCTCATTTTATGGATCCTCACGATCGAACGCTAAATAAAATTAGCTACACATAATTGAAAAGGAAGACAAAAGAAGATAAGAGAGGAACATTTTCATTACTTGCAAAAAAGAGTACACAAAATATAAAAAAGACAAGACTATACTCTGAAGAAACTTGCACTAATGAAAAATACAATAATGAAACTAATAATAACAACTCACAAGCACTTTTCACTCTCCAACTCAACACTCAAATTTTACTTAAAACTTCACTTCTCAAAATTTTCTCCCCTTGGCTTGAGGGATGGGGTGGCTTTTATAGGAGATGGAGAAGGATCTAGAATGAAATGAAGAGGAGGAGGCAAGGGGGGTAGCCGGCCATGTAAAGGGAGAGAAGTGCATGCATTTCATTTAATAAAGGGAGAGGGAGAGGATGATTCAATGTATTTCATTTAATGAAGGGAGAGGGAGAGGATGATTCAATGCATTTCATTTATGGGGATGATAAGAGAGAATGTAAAGTAGAGCGTGGGATGGATGTGGATTAAATGAAGGGAAAAAAAGAAATAAAAGCGGCAGAGAGAGAGGGGTGGCCAGCCATATGCTTGGAGAGGTGCATGAATGCAATAAATGATGAGGGAGGGGGGAAAATGAGTGGGCGGCCATACATGGATGAAGTGGGCTGCACTATATGGGCTTGGGAAGCTTGAAGAGGGGCTGAATGCATCATGTGGGCTTCAAGGAAAAGGGTCGGGCTGCTCCAAACTTCAATGGCTGCAAGTACGGGGTTGCATTATGTAGAGGGGCTGCACCATAAGTGGCCGGGCTGCACCATGTGGGCTGTTTTGGTGGAAGTAGGCTGCTCCAACATCAAGGCTCAAGTTGGTTGCACATGGAGGAGGCTTCATGGTGGGGCTCGGCAAGCATCAAGTGGGCTGCATTATGTAGTGGTCGGGCTGCATGCATCATCAAGGGGGGCTGCATGGAGTGCATGTTGAAGCTCGGGTAGGCTTGTAGTTGGGCTGCAACATGTGGGCTTTGATGAGGGTTACTCGGAATTGAACCTACAAACAACAAAGCAAAAAAAAAACATTAGTTTTGTTTTTTTTTATAACATGAAATAATACAACAAACCTAACATAATATGACAAAAATACATCTAATAAACTATAGATTTTTATATTATAACATCAAACATTAAAATAAAATAACAACATAATTAAGCATATAAATAGATAAAACTATATTAAAACCTAATCTTTATGAATACTAAACTACCCAAAAAGCGATGACTAAAGTTAGTCATCAAATTCCCCCATGCTAGAGTATTTGCTTGCCCCCAAGCAAATATAATTGAAAACTAGGGAAAAGTAAACAAAGCAAATTTAGATTTCATAATTAAGAAAAACAAAACATGAAAAATTAAACTATCCTAATTCCTATGTTAACAACTAGTGGGTTGAGAAGTGCACAATAGAAAACTTGAAAGTGGAGACCTAAAAATATCATTAGAACATAAAGAAAATTTACACATTTCTAAATCTTAAAACAAGGCATCCAAAATTAATGAAAATAAGAGAAATAAGAGTAGAAATTCTAAATAAATGGCGCATTAACGAACTACTAGGTTGCTAGAATAACAATTAACCCTAAATCACCTCAAGATAACCTCCAAAGAAATCCATCAATGATGGTGGCCATAGGCTTGTCCGTTCACACTCTCTCCACTACGCGAATTTACGTTCTAAAGATTAATAGGACTTCTAGTAGGCGTTAAAACTTGGCTTAGGTAAATGATTAAGAAATGAAAACAAGGATAAACATGATGGCTTAAACACTAAACCAAGGTTGAGCTCAAAAATAAAAACATGAAGAGAAATGAGAAATGACAAGTACATCATTTTCCAATTCAACTAACAAACAAAGGCCATGAACTTATTTTCTTTTCATAAATTGGCCCAAAATAAACTTCAATTTTTTTCTTTTTGATTGATTTTACATTTTTTTTGATAATAATAATTTTTCTTCTTTAATAACTTTTTAAGGAAAGCTCCAAATATAAGCTTTAAACACTCCTTTTCATTTCAAAGATATAACCCTTCACAAAAAATGATATTTAAGCTCAAAGTTTAGTGTGAAATAGGAATGGCATTTTGTCTTTGGCGAAATGATGAAATGAAAGGTGAAGCTAAAAACAAAGAAACATGGAGAAGTGCCCAAAAATTGTTTTGCAATGGTAAATTTGTTAGTGGTCAAGAAAAGCTCAAACTAGTCAAAGGGTGGCCTAAATCATTTATAAAGTACGTAAAAACGATGCATATGTTTCGAGAGTCGCTAGGGACAAGTTCTAGACACCATGAAAGATTACCTCACAAATAAAAAATAGATAACATTACCTAGCAACCATTCGTAAGCAACTAACCGAATAAAAAGACATAACTACAAATTGCTAACTTATAACGTAAAAATCGGATGCCTATATTTAAGAAAAAGAAACTAGTAAAACAAAGCTATGTTAAACTGATAAATTTAGAAAACTGTTTCAAAGAGATTTAAATAGAACTAAGGAACCGCACGAGCCAACACATCACTAGAAGAAACATAAAAATAAAGATAGAAAATAATTTTAGATTTTGTTTTTCAAATAGATTTTAGCAAATTTTTTCAAATAGATTTTTCAAATAAAACTGTTTCTTTTTTTTGTTTTATAGATTTTTTTTTCTTTTTTTTTATTTTTGATAAGGCTAAAATAAAAGCCATACTAAATAAGCTAATCAAAACTATACTAAATTTTTAGATTTTGATTTTAAGAAAGCAAAAGAGTTTTTTTGAGTTTTGAAAGAAAAAGGAAAAAGAGAAACTAACTAAACCCTCCACCAAGCTTAGATTTTTCATTGTCCTCAATGAAATAAACAAAAAGAAAAACGAGAAGGAGACTGAGAGGGAGAGAAAAATGCAGAAAGTAAATGAAATAAAAAAAAACAGGACTTCCCCGGGTTTGTGGGATAAAGGCGGATGTCGCTCCCTCATGCTTGCTTTTTAGTGTACTTGATCCTTAGCAGGTTGGACTTGATCCATCTTCGTTTGGACGCCAGAGTGTGCACGAGCTTTTGAAGAGCTGAAGATTCGGTTGACCACGGCGCCGGTGTTGTCTTCGCCATGTGGAACCGATGGTTTTGTTATTTATAGTGATGCCTCAAGGAGCGGCTTAGGCTGTGTTCTTCTGCAGAATGGAAAGGTTATTGCTTATGGCTCACGCCAACTGAAGGTGCACGAGCGAAATTATCCCGTCCATGATTTGGAACTAGCGGCGGTGATTTTTGCACTGAAGCTGTGGCGACACTACCTTTATGGCGTGAAGGTGGAGATCTATACGGATCATAAGAGCCTCAAGTACCTTTTGGAGCAGAAAGAGTTGAACATGCGACAACGAAGGTGGTTGGAGTTCCTTGGGGACTACACTTTCGAGATTCACAATACACCCGGGAAGGGAAATGTTGTCGCGGATGCGTTGAGTCGGCGAGTTCCGGCTAGAGCAAATTGGTTACAAAGGCATGATGAACGTCTTATCCAGGAGTTGGAAGCATTGGAGATCTACTGTGTTGATAAGAATTCCACTACCACTGTATGTTTGAACTGGACCGAGGTGCAATGCGACCTTGCGGACCGAGTTCGACGGGCAACGGAGTTGGATGAAGATCTCTCGCGCTATGGGAATGAAGGGCCAAAGGGCAAATTCACCTGGAATGACGGTCTTTTGCGAAAAGAGGGCCGTTTGTGCGTCCCAAATGTGGGGAAACTGAGGGAAGAACTGATGTATGAAGCACATTATACGAAGTATTCCATTCACCCCGGGAGCACAAAGATGTTCAACGATATGAAGAAGCTTTTCTGGTGGCCAGGGCTTAAGAAAGATGTTGCCCTTTACGTGGCCAAATGCCAAACATGTGCGATGGTGAAGGCGGAATGCCAAAAGCCGGGCGGATATTTGAAGTCACTACCGATCCCAGTGTGGAAATTTGATGATATTTCCATGGATTTTGTGCATGGGTTGCCAAGATCGCAGCGAGGAAATGATTCCATTTGGGTGATAGTTGACCGGCTAACCAAAGTAGCACATTTCCTTCTGAACAGGCGGGATGATTCAGTTGAAAGTTTGGCAAAGTTATATGTTGATCAAATTGTGCGGCTTCGCGGTGTTCCTCGGAGCATCGTAAGTGATCGAGATGGGCGATTCACGTCAAATGATTGGAGGCTAGTTCACCGACTGTTGGGCACGAAATTGACTTTCAGTACGGCCTTTCATCCCCAAACGGATGGCCAAACTGAACGTACCAACAGAACAATGGAGGACATGCTCCGAATGTGCGCCCTTGATTTCGGAAAGAAATGGGAAGATCATCTCTATATGGTCGAGTTTGCATATAATAATAGCTACCAAGCAAGCATTGGGATGGCACCATATGAAGCTCTATATGGAAGGAAGTGTCGTACTCCCTTGGCTTGGGTAGAAGCGGGTGAAGCTCGGATTGTTAAACCAAATGAGGTGGATGAAGCAAACTCAACCATTCGGACTATTCGAGAGAGATTGCTGATTGCTCAAGATCGACAAGCGAAGTACTACAACGCCAAGCACCGGAATGTCGAATTTGCGGTTGGCGATTGGGTCTACTTGAAGCTCAAGCCATTCAAAGGTGTCTCCAGGATTCGACGATTGAAAAAGTTGAGTCCAAGATATTTAGGTCCTTTTGAAGTGGTTGAGCGAATTGGCGAAGCGGCTTATCGGCTAGCTCTGTCGGCGGACTTGGGTGGATTACATGATGTTTTTCACATCTCGGTACTGCGGAAAGCCGTGAAAGATCCAGCTCAAGTGATCGCGGATGATCGTGTGCCGGTGGAGTATAGGCTAACAACGAAAGTTAGACCCATTCAGATCGAAGATCGAGCCGAGAAACAGTTGCGGAACAAGACGGTCGATATGGTAAAAGTCCGGTGGGACAACTGCGGCCGTGAAGAACTGACATGGGAGCGTGAGCAGACCATGCGAGAAGAGTTCCCTGAACTGTTTGTGTAAATTGGAGCGAAAAAGTTGTAACATTAAATTTTATATGTTGTAACCTTTTTCTTGCTGGTTTCTGTTGCTTTCCTGTCTCCAAATTTCGAGGACGAAATTTCCTGTAGGAGGGGAGGATTGTAACAGCCCAAAGTTCTGAAACGGGAAAATTTGGGTGACACGGCCTGGGACACGGGCGTGTCCCAGGGCGTGTCAGGTGGACACGGCCTGCGACACGGGCGTGTCGCAGGGCGTGTCAAGGCAGTGTCGACAGTCGACTTAGGTGTCGACGATTTTCGCTCGACGATCGTCGAGAGGAGGCACACGGCCTAGGACACGGGCGTGTCCATGGCCGTGTCGTTGAGTGTCGAGTGTCGAGATCGTCGAGTGTCGAGATCGTCGAGTGTCGAGTGTCGAGTGTCGAGATAGGTGACACGGCCTGTGACACGGGCGTGTCACAGGGCGTGTCAAATCGGAACGACGAGCTCAGCCCGCCGAATGATTTTGACAGGGCGTGTCTGGGTGCCGTGTCTGGGCACACGGCCGGGGACACGGGCGTGTCCCAGGCCGTGTGAAGTCTCGGGATGATTTGGGATTTTTTTCACCCAGGTACACGGCCACAGACACGGGCGTGTCTGAAGGCGTGTTGGTGACACGGCCCATGACACGGGCGTGTCCCATGGGCGTGTCACTGGTTTGGATAGGTCGGTTGACCACCGCTTGAGGCACACGGCCAGGCACACGGCCGTGTTCGAGGCCGTGTCGGGTCAAAATGTGTGTTTTTGGCAGAATCGTGGCCGTCCATTTCTTCAGTCTGAATCCAAGGGCTTAAAGCTCTTCTTCTTTTTCCTTAAGGGCCGAATTCAGAAAAGAATCCTCACTTTGAATTGGCCTTCATCTTTCTTCAAGAGAGAGAGCAAGAGTGAAAGAAAGGAGGAGGAAGAAGAAAGGGGGCTGCTGCTGGTGGTGCTGCGGTTTACCGACGAGAGATCCGAAGCCAGCGTTGCGGAGGAAACGCTCTTGCGAGTCTTGCAAGCAAGCTTTCAAGCCATGGCACCGAAGCGATCGTCAAGGGTAACGACTTTTCTTCCTAGCCATGTGAAGGCTTCTGTTTTGGCATATCTGTTGATTCCCCCACCAAGAGGTGGCTGCTTTTGGGAGTCGTTTGGGTGATTCTTGAAATCCCCTTTTGTGTTGCATATAGATCCGGAAATGAGTACGGAATAGGCATGCTGTGTGAAGCCCATCTGGACAGGTTGGTCTGGATTGGTGATGTTGCATACGAACCGGAGAAGACTCCGTGATAACGTGTAGTGTAAGGAGTCTCGGGTTATACCTGCGAAAAGGAGTAGCAGGAAGTACTGGGGTGGTAGCCCAGGAAACTAGCCTTGTGATGGTTTTGGGTCCAACCTGTGAATGAGGCACAGGTAGTACTGGTGAGACCAGGAAAAGCCCTTTTTGTGATGCTTGATGTCATAGGGTGTCCACCTGTGAAGCGAGTCACAGGAAGTACTGGTATGCCCAGGAAAGACCCCTGACATTTGTGCTTGTGCGGTGTCCACCTGTGAAGAGAGTAACAGGAAGTACTGGTGTGTCCAGGAAAGACCCGCTGTTGTTGTGAGAAAATGGGTGTAAGGCTTATGCCCAGGCTTAACTGCCAGGAACAGGATTGGTGAGACCGACCCGCGCCTTTGATATAGCCATGAGTACGCTGTACTCGGAGAAGGCAAGGCGATTTGAGCAACGGGGGGTGGAGGATCCGACCTGCGCTATGTCCGTCCGATGTGAGACCAAAGGTACGGTCTGTTGGAGCGCATAGCAAGAGTCTTCGGCCTGCGCGCCATGACACAATGGGGGGCTACGGGCCATCCCGGTGTCCGAGGACTAACTCCGGCTGCACGCCATGGAGTAAATGCTCAAGAGATTTACCGTTGGGTGATAACCCTGATACGGTGGTGGGCAAGAGGTTGCCAGAACACCAAGAATGTGCCCTGAGTGCACGGACCGTTGGGCCGGGTGGCGAACGGTTGTGATGGCCTGTGTGCGTGAAAGCACATTTTGATATATTGCCATACTTGTGATATGATATGCCTGCAGGGAAAAATACCGCTGCCCCGAGAGAAGGGGTAGGGTCGTTATAATTTGGTCAGCTGAACGCTGACCGTTGCTTTTGTTTGCCACCGTTGGGTGGATTGTCCTTGCACAGGTGCTGGAGAGCCGAGCGGGACGCATAGAGGTTGATGCTCCTGCTGGTATTGCTGCTGCTGCTGTTTAGCCCTCGAAGGCTATGTTTGAGATGTGTGTTTTCTTTGGTTGTGGCCGGCCTACGCGCCCATAGTTGTAGCCACTGTATGAAAGCTATGTAAGGCCATAAGGCCAACACTTGTTCTTATTGTAAGACATTCCTATATGTATATAAAATGTGGAGTTTTATGTTTGGACATTCATGAGGAGTTCAAGTAGTTTAGGCTTCCGCTAGAATGCATGTGATAGGTGCGATGCGCTACTCTGGTATCATCCTGTACCTTCACCGACTGTTTTGTGGTATATCCTGTGGGGCCCCGGCCGGACCTTCTATAATATATCATATGAACGGATGGGGTTGTTACAATTTTGGTATCGGTTGTTTTGGTCTTTCCCTCTCGAAGTCGTGGTCGACTTCTTTTGTGGGGTGGCGAGCACGTGTTTGTGCAACCCAAAGTCTACGAATGAACTCCTGAATGTCCATGATAGGAATGCAAATTGGTTTGTTTGAGGAACCTGCGTGTTCCTATTTTGTGTTGTTTGCTTGGGTACGACCGCTAATGTATGTGTCTTGTCCACCTTTAGGTGACACGAAGTGGAGCTGGGCCGTCTGAACCCCAGCGTTCTGATGAGAGTAGGGCACCAGCTGAGGTGCCTACACCTCCACCGTCTGCCGAGCATGTGCGGTTAGTTGCGGAGGCATTATTTACCATGATCCAAGGCCAGCCACTTAGGAAGGAACAAGTGGATGTTAGGCCAGAACAGGTGGAGGCAAGGCCGGAACCTGTAGTGGATGTGGCTCCTCGAGCAGCTGAGAAGCAACTAACACGGTTCATGAGTTTCCATCCGCCTACATTTTCGGGCGCGGGTACTCCGACGCAGGCAGAGGATTGGTTATCGCGCGTCAAGAGAGTTATGGCGGCGATTGGCACGGCGGAGCGTCAGAAGGTTACCTTAGCTACATTCTTGCTTGAAGGAGAAGCTCGCTTGTGGTGGGATGAGATAGAGTTACATCATTTGGCGGGTCGTCCGTTAGCTCAAGTCTCCATGGATGAATTCTCTCGATTATTCCTAGCAAAGCACCTTCCTGTGGCTCAGCGGATAGCCATGGAAAATGAATTCCAACGGTTGACTCAAGGTGAGGGCAGTGTTCACGCGTACCTGCATGAATTTACGCGCTTGGGACGGTATGCGGGTTCGATATTTGCTGATGAGCAGCGGAAGACCAATAGGTTCTATGAAGGCCTGAGGGACGAGTTGAGGTTCCTTGTGTCAAGTTCTGTGAACCAAGGTTTCCAAGCATTGGTTGACACTGCAACCGCGTTGGAAAAGGATATGAAAAGGGTGCAAGGAAAAAGAGCTTTGACTGTGACGCAACCGGAGTGGAAGGCGCCCCGATCTGGGAAACCATTCTATAAGAAGAAATGGGGTAAGAAGTCCAAGCCAAGTGGACAAGCTCCTTCATCAGTTGCAACGGGAGCAACGTCAGGGGCTACTTCCAAGCCAGATACTCGGGTCTGCTACAATTGTGGCCGCATGGGGCATATTGCGCGAGATTGTCGGATGCCGCCGAAGAGTGAAAAGAAGGCGGGAGCATCGTATGCGGAGAAAGGAAAGGCGGTGGTGGATTCCTCTGCCTCGCAAGCGCAACCCCGGGTCTACAATCTTGGCCTGCAGGAGGCCATCAAGCAGAGTGACGTGGTCACAGGTATGAGTTTTGTTTTGCTTATGCTAATGTTTGTATGCTTAGCGTAGTACCTCTTTGTTTGCGATTTGTATGTGTGACATGGTTGTCATAGGTTTTGTGATGATTCGGGACACGCTGGCGCGAGCACTATTTGATACAGGTGCATCGCATTCTTTTCTGTCTTGTGATTTTATAACGCGGCTTGGGATACCCAGTCGTGCAAAGACAGATAATGTCAGAGTGGTGTTGCCGAATGGCTGTTGGATGCTTGCGGATCAAGCTTGCGATGTGGCGGTTCAGCTAGGAAGTCGGGATTTTTGTTTAACCGCATTTGTTTTGCCAATATCGGAATTCGATGTGATTTTTGGGATGGATTGGCTTGCGGAACAGCATGCTATGATTGATTGTCAGTCCAAAGAAATCATGTTGGGCCAGAATACCGAACAGGAGACAAAGTTCGCGGGTATGCGAGGAGTGGGCGGGACATTGATGTCTGCACTCCAGGTAGTCAAGGCTGTTCGGAAGGGTGCGGAGTGTTACTTTGCACTAATTCAGGCTGTTGAGCCTAAGGCCAGTGTGTGCGAGGTTCCGATTGTGGCAGAATTTACAGATGTGTTTCCCACGGATCTCCCTGGGCTACCACCCCAGCGGGAGATTGACTTCACGATCGAGTTGGTGCCAGGTGCGAAACCTGTGGCCCGCTCGCCATATCGCGTCGCGCCAAAAGAGATGGCGGAATTGAAGGTTCAACTGCAAGAAATGTTAGAGCAAGGTTATATACGCCCAAGTATGTCACCTTGGAGCGCGCCTGTGCTTTTTGTAAAGAAGAAAGACGGTGGATTGCGATTGTGCATCGACTACCGTGAACTAAATAAGCTGACCGAGAAGAATAAATATCCGATCCCCCGGATTGATGAATTATTTGATCAGCTAGTTGGTTCTACCGTCTATTCGAAGTTGGACCTGAAATCTGGTTATTACCAGTTAAAGATTCGGGAAGGTGATATTCCCAAAACCGCATTTGGAACGCGTTATGGGCACTATGAGTTCACAGTCATGCCCTTTGGATTGTGTAATGCGCCCTCGGTGTTTATGGATTTGATGCACCGTATTTTTCGTGAGTACCTGGATCTGTTTGTGATAGTGTTCATTGATGATATCCTGGTGTACTCGAAGTCCAAAGCGGAGCATGAGATTCATTTGCGGTTAGTGTTGAATACGTTGAGGCAAAATCAACTTTATGCCAAGTTCTCGAAGTGCGAGTTTTGGCTATCGTCAGTGGCATTTTTGGGCCATGTGGTGAGTGGAGCGGGCATTGCAGTGGATCCAGCGAAGATAAGAGCCATACAAGATTGGCCAATATTGTCTTCCGTGGCCGAAGTTAGGAGTTTCCTTGGACTTGCGGGCTACTATAGAAGATTTGTTGAAAACTTCTCGCGGATCGCTTTGCCGCTAACCACACTGACGCGAAAGGATCAGAAGTTCGTTTGGACGCCAGAGTGTGCACGAGCTTTTGAAGAGCTGAAGATTCGGTTGACCACGGCGCCGGTGTTGTCTTCTCCATGTGGAACCGATGGTTTTGTTATTTATAGTGATGCCTCAAGGAGCGGCTTAGGCTGCGTTCTTCTGCAGAATGGAAAGGTTATTGCTTATGGCTCACGCCAACTGAAGGTGCACGAGCGAAATTATCCCGTCCATGATTTGGAACTAGCGGCGGTGATTTTTGCACTGAAGCTGTGGCGACACTACCTTTATGGCGTGAAGGTGGAGATCTATACGGATCATAAGAGCCTCAAGTACCTTTTGGAGCAGAAAGAGTTGAACATGCGACAACGAAGGTGGTTGGAGTTCCTTGGGGACTACACTTTCGAGATTCACTATACACCCGGGAAGGGAAATGTTGTCGCGGATGCGTTGAGTCGGCGAGTTCCGGCTAGAGAAAATTGGTTACAAAGGCATGATGAACGTCTTATCCAGGAGTTGGAAGCATTGGAGATCTACTGTGTTGATAAGAATTCCACTACCACTGTATGTTTGAACTGGACCGAGGTGCAATGCGACCTTGCGGACCGAGTTCGACGGGCAACGGAGTTGGATGAAGATCTCTCGCGCTATGGGAATGAAGGGCCAAAGGGCAAATTCACCTGGAATGACGGTCTTTTGCGAAAAGAGGGCCGTTTGTGCGTCCCAAATGTGGGGAAACTGAGGGAAGAACTGATGTATGAAGCACATTATACGAAGTATTCCATTCACCCCGGGAGCACAAAGATGTTCAACGATATGAAGAAGCTTTTCTGGTGGCCAGGGCTTAAGAAAGATGTTGCCCTTTACGTGGCCAAATGCCAAACATGTGCGATGGTGAAGGCGGAATGCCAAAAGCCGGGCGGATATTTGAAGTCACTGCCGATCCCAGTGTGGAAATTTGATGATATTTCCATGGATTTTGTGCATGGGTTGCCAAGATCGCAGCGAGGAAATGATTCCATTTGGGTGATAGTTGACCGGCTAACCAAAGTAGCACATTTCCTTCCGAACAGGCGGGATGATTCAGTTGAAAGTTTGGCAAAGTTATATGTTGATCAAATTGTGCGGCTTCACGGTGTTCCTCGGAGCATCGTAAGTGATCGAGATGGGCGATTCACGTCAAATGATTGGAGGCTAGTTCACCGACTGTTGGGCACGAAATTGACTTTCAGTACGGCCTTTCATCCCCAAACGGATGGCCAAACTGAACGTACCAACAGAACAATGGAGGACATGCTCCGAATGTGCGCCCTTGATTTCGGAAAGAAATGGGAAGATCATCTCTATATGGTCGAGTTTGCATATAATAATAGCTACCAAGCAAGCATTGGGATGGCACCATATGAAGCTCTATATGGAAGGAAGTGTCGTACTCCCTTGGCTTGGGTAGAAGCGGGTGAAGCTCGGATTGTTAAACCAAATGAGGTGGATGAAGCAAACTCAACCATTCGGACTATTCGAGAGAGATTGCTGATTGCTCAAGATCGACAAGCGAAGTACTACAACGCCAAGCACCGGAATGTCGAATTTGCGGTTGGCGATTGGGTCTACTTGAAGCTCAAGCCATTCAAAGGTGTCTCCAGGATTCGACGATTGAAAAAGTTGAGTCCAAGATATTTAGGTCCTTTTGAAGTGGTTGAGCGAATTGGCGAAGCGGCTTATCGGCTAGCTCTGTCGGCGGACTTGGGTGGATTACATGATGTTTTTCACATCTCGGTACTGCGGAAAGCCGTGAAAGATCCAGCTCAAGTGATCGCGGATGATCGTGTGCCGGTGGAGTATGGGCTAACAACGAAAGTTAGACCCATTCAGATCGAAGATCGAGCCGAGAAACAGTTGCGGAACAAGACGGTCGATATGGTAAAAGTCCGGTGGGACAACTGCGGCCGTGAAGAACTGACATGGGAGCATGAGCAGACCATGCGAGAAGAGTTCCCTGAACTGTTTGTGTAAATTGGAGCGAAAAAGTTGTAACATTAAATTTTATATGTTGTATCCTTTTTCTTGCTGGTTTCTGTTGCTTTCCTGTCTCCAAATTTCGAGGACGAAATTTCCTGTAGGAGGGGAGGATTGTAACAGCCCAAAGTTCTGAAACGGGAAAATTTGGGTGACACGGCCTGGGACACGGGCGTGTCCCAGGGCGTGTCAGGTGGACACGGCCTGCGACACGGGCGTGTCGCAGGGCGTGTCAAGGCACTGTCGACAGTCGACTTAGGTGTCGACGATTTTCGCTCGACGATCGTCGAGAGGAGGCACACGGCCTAGGACACGGGCGTGTCCATGGCCGTGTCGTTGAGTGTCGAGTGTCGAGATCGTCGAGTGTCGAGATCGTCGAGTGTCGAGTGTCGAGTGTCGAGATAGGTGACACGGCCTGTGACACGGGCGTGTCACAGGGCGTGTCAAATCGGAACGACGAGCTCAGCCCGCCGAATGATTTTGACAGGGCGTGTCTGGGTGCCGTGTCTGGGCACACGGCCGGGGACACGGGCGTGTCCCAGGCCGTGTGAAGTCTCGGGATGATTTGGGATTTTTTTCACCCAGGTACACGGCCACAGACACGGGCGTGTCTGAAGGCGTGTTGGTGACACGGCCCATGACACGGGCGTGTCCCATGGGCGTGTCACTGGTTTGGATAGGTCGGTTGACCACCGCTTGAGGCACACGGCCAGGCACACGGCCGTGTTCGAGGCCGTGTCGGGTCAAAATGTGTGTTTTTGGCAGAATCGTGGCCGTCCATTTCTTCAGTCTGAATCCAAGGGCTGAAAGCTCTTCTTCTTTTTCCTTAAGGGCCGAATTCAGAAAAGAATCCTCACTTTGAATTGGCCTTCATCTTTCTTCAAGAGAGAGAGCAAGAGTGAAAGAAAGGAGGAGGAAGAAGAAAGGGGGCTGCTGCTGGTGGTGCTGCGGTTTACCGACGAGAGATCCGAAGCCAGCGTTGCGGAGGAAACGCTCTTGCGAGTCTTGCAAGCAAGCTTTCAAGCCATGGCACCGAAGCGATCGTCAAGGGTAACGACTTTTCTTCCTAGCCATGTGAAGGCTTCTGTTTTGGCATATCTGTTGATTCCCCCACCAAGAGGTGGCTGCTTTTGGGAGTCGTTTGGGTGATTCTTGAAATCCCCTTTTGTGTTGCATATAGATCCGGAAATGAGTACGGAATAGGCATGCTGTGTGAAGCCCATCTGGACAGGTTGGTCTGGATTGGTGATGTTGCATACGAACCGGAGAAGACTCCGTGATAACGTGTAGTGTAAGGAGTCTCGGGTTATACCTGCGAAAAGGAGTAGCAGGAAGTACTGGGGTGGTAGCCCAGGAAACTAGCCTTGTGATGGTTTTGGGTCCAACCTGTGAATGAGGCACAGGTAGTACTGGTGAGACCAGGAAAAGCCCTTTTTGTGATGCTTGATGTCATAGGGTGTCCACCTGTGAAGCGAGTCACAGGAAGTACTGGTATGCCCAGGAATGACCCCTGACATTTGTGCTTGTGCGGTGTCCACCTGTGAAGAGAGTAACAGGAAGTACTGGTGTGCCCAGGAAAGACCCGCTGTTGTTGTGAGAAAATGGGTGTAAGGCTTATGCCCAGGCTTAACTGCCAGGAACAGGATTGGTGAGACCGACTCGCGCCTTTGATATAGCCATGAGTACGCTGTACTCGGAGAAGGCAAGGCGATTTGAGCAACGGGGGGTGGAGGATCCGACCTGCGCTATGTCCGTCCGATGTGAGACCAAAGGTACGGTCTGTTGGAGCGTATAGCAAGAGTCTTCGTCCTGCGCGCCATGACACAATGGGGGGCTACGGGCCATCCCGGTGTCCGAGGACTAACTCCGGCTGCACGCCATGGAGTAAATGCTCAAGAGATTTACCGTTGGGTGATAACCCTGATACGGTGGTGGGCAAGAGGTTGCCAGAACACCAAGAATGTGCCCTGAGTGCACGGACCGTTGGGCCGGGTGGCGAACGGTTGTGATGGCCTGTGTGCGTGAAAGCACATTTTGATATATTGCCATACTTGTGATATGATATGCCTGCAGGGAAAAATACCGCTGCCCCGAGAGAAGGGGTAGGGTCGTTATAATTTGGTCAGCTGAACGCTGACCGTTGCTTTTGTTTGCCACCGTTGGGTGGATTGTCCTTGCACAGGTGCTGGAGAGCCGAGCGGGACGCATAGAGGTTGATGCTCCTGCTGGTGTTGCTGCTGCTGCTGTTTAGCCCTCGAAGGCTATGTTTGAGATGTGTGTTTTCTTTTGTTGTGGCCGGCCTGCGCGCCCATAGTTGTAGCCACTGTATGAAAGCTATGTAAGGCCATAAGGCCAACACTTGTTCTTATTGTAAGACATTCCTATATGTATATAAAATGTGGAGTTTTATGTTTGGACATTCATGAGGAGTTCAAGTAGTTTAGGCTTCCGCTAGAATGCATGTGATAGGTGCGATGCGCTACTCTGGTATCATCCTGTACCTTCACCGACTGTTTTGTGGTATATGCTGTGGGGCCCCGGCCGGACCTTCTAGAATATATCATATGAACGGATGGGGTTGTTACAGCAAAAGCAGCACAGCGCCATCAGAATAAACTTCCTTGACCGTAAACGGTCCAGTCCATCGAGATTTAATGTGTCCGAAGAAAATACGTAAGCGTGAATTAAAAAGAAGAACTTGATCGCCAGGTTTAAAAATTTTATGTTGGCCCAAGTTCTTATCGTGATCGACTTTCGTTTCAGGATCGGATGATTTTGCATATGAATTTTTCAGATTTTTGTCTTCTTCAAAAATGAGATTTTCAAGATTCTTTTGTTTAAAAACAGTTTCATTTTCAAAATTTATTTGCATGGACATAACCGTATTTTTAAAAACATTTGGAGAAAGTTCAGAAGAAGAAGACGAAAAATCATTTGGAGAAATATGGGAGTCTTCTTTTAATTCATCAATAAAAAAACAAGAGTCATCAATTTGCAAAGAATTTCTCATAGATTGATTAATATCAAAAGTAACCTCTTCATCTCCCACACGCAGAGAAAGTCTTCCGTCCCTCACATTTATGATTGCTCGAGTGGTGGCTAGGAAGGGACGGCCAAGGATAAGAGGGACCTCGACGTCCTCTTCAATATCGAGAATGACAAAATCCACCAGGATGATGAATTTCTCGACCTTTACTAGCACGTCCTCAACAATACCTAACAGATATTTGATGGACCTATCGGCTAACTGGATACTCATTCTTGTAGGGCTGAGAGTGCCCAATCCTAGCTTCTTGAATAATGACAAAGGCATCAAGTTGATGCTCGAACCTAGATCTGCTAGCGCATGTTTTATAAAAAGATCACCAAAAACACAGGAAATTGAAAAACTACCCGGATCGTTTATTTTTTGAGGCAAGTTAGAGTTTTTAACGACCGCCGAGCACTCTTCATTTAACGTTACATGAGAAAGATTTTCCAATCTCTTTTTATTCGTTATTAAATCCTTGAGATATTTGGCGTATTTCGGCATTTGGCTAATGGCTTCATGAAATGGCAAATTTATATGAATTTGTTTAAACATTTCAAGAAAGCATGAATATTGATCATCTAATTTTTCCTTCCTAAGCCTTGCCGGATAAGGAGGTGGCGGAAATTCCTTTATAATTTCCGCAGCATCATTTTAAAAATCGTTAACTTCTTTTTCAAAAATAGACTTTTCTTTTTCAAAATTAGATTTGTCTTTTTCTTTTTCAAAAATTTTATCATTTGATTCTGTAACGATAATATTTTCAGTAGTAGGAGAGGCAATCACCTCTGGCTCTTCCCTTGTGGTGGGCTCACTAATAACTTTACCGCTCTGAAGGGAAATCGCATTCACGTGCTCCCTTGGGTTAGGTTCAGTGATTGAGGGAAGAGCCCCGGGTGGCCTCTTGGAGATGACCATGGCAAGTTGCCCGACCTGGTTCTCTAAATTTTTCACGGAGCCAGATAGACTTCTAATGGTAGCATCATTCAAGCTTATATATTTAGAAAGTATTTCCTCCAAATATGGAGGTTTTTGAAAATTTTGGTTTTGATATTGTGGTGGTGGTGGAGGGAAATCGTGTGGTGGGCATGCAGCATTAGCAGGGTTACTCCAAGAAAAATTAGGATGGTTACGCCATCCAGGATTATAAGAGTTCAAAGAAGAATTAAAACCAGGAGGTGCAGAAAAATTAGAAAAGAAAAAAAATTATTGGCAGAATTATTTTGACCAGGCCTGGGTATGTTCCCCAGATAATCCACCTGCTCGGCAGCAGCAGCATTCGCATTTTCATATACCTTAGCGGCGGAGGAAGCAGTCATCTCCGAAATCTTTTTGTTCAGCATTTCCACTTGCAATGCCAGTTGCGAAACCGAGTCCACTTCATAGATACCTATAGGTTTAGATGGGCGAGTCCTAGACGAATTCCACTGATAAGTGTTCATCTCCATGTCCTCGATAAGCTCAAGAGCGGCTTCTGGAGTTTTGCGGTCCAAAGAACCAGTGGAAGCGGCATCTATCATTTGCTTAGTTTCTTGATTTAGCCCATTATAAAATGTCTGAACCTGTAACCATACAGGCAGAGCAAGATGAGGGCATCTTCTCAAAAGTTCTTTGAACCTCTCCCAAGTGTCATAGAGGGTCTCAGAAGCAATTTGAGAGTACGAAGTTATATCATTTCTTAGCTTAGCAGTTTTGGCGGGGGGGGGGGGGGGATAACGAGAGAGAAACTTTTCAGTTAAAATGTTCCAAGTAGTGATTGATCCTCTTGGAAGAGAACTCAACCACTGTTTGGATTTAGTTCTTAAGGAGAAGGGGAAGAGTCTTAGCCTTATAGAATCGTCTAAGACACCATTTATTTTGAAGGTGTCATAGATTTCAAAAAAATTGGAAATATGCAAGTTCGGATCTTCATCTTGTAATCCGTCGAACTGTACATATTGCTGCACCATTTGTATGATGCTAGGCTTAAGCTCGAAGTTATTGTTCGCAATTGCATGTCGAACAATACATGTTTCTGTACCCTCCAGGTTGGGCCGAGCATAATCGGACATCGTCCTTTGCTGGGCAAACGCTAAGTTAGGGTCTCCCATTTCGGAGTTAAAGTTACAATCATCGTCGGAATCCTCAACCGCTGTTTGAGAAGTGGAACCACTGAATCGTAAGTTTCTCCGAAAGGAGCGTACGATTTCTGGGTCTAAATCAACAAGTAGCGACGGATTCGTGCAAGTCATGCACTAAGAAAATTAGAAGGAAAAAGAGGAAAAGGAGGAAAGAAAAAGAGAAGAAGAGAAATAAAAAAAACTTGAAGAAGAAAATAGAGAAAGGAAATTGTTTTTGATTTTTTTGCAGAAGTAATAGCGAAAGCGTTTTCCTAATATTGACGAAAAAGCGTCCCCGGCAACGGCGCCAAAAACTTGATGGACTAAAACGCGAACAGGAAAGTGTACCTGTCGAATTGTAGTATCAAGGTCGTATTTAAACACGGGGTTGTCAAATACTGCTACTCACGCTTGAACTATTATCCTACCGAAAGAAAATGGGTTTTGAGAATTTTTAAACTAAAACGAAAGATAATTTTTTAGACGAAAAACTTTATAATAAAAAGATAACATTCGATCGAAGATTCACCATAAAATGAAATGAGATGGATAAAAAGGCATAGTTTTAAATTTGCAAATCATACTCGACCGTGACGGATCCGAAAATAAGACAAAATCTCGCTAGAGCATTAAGTCTCCTAACTTATAGATGTTTTGACTGAAATCTCTTTCAAGTCAAAAAGGCCGAATGCCGCATTATCGAGGTGACCCGCACTATTGGATTTGACTCCAATCCGGAAGATTTACGTCATCCTATCTCTAAGGTTGCATTCAACTCCTTCCTTCTTTGAGTGATCTTTCACATTCATGAGCCTCTCGGCTACTCAAATATGAGATCCCAAGCCTACTACCATATACCAGAAATACGGAGTCGACAAAATAAAAATCAAAGAAGGATCGTGTAAAATTAAGAAAAAATAAAACTATGAAATAAAAGAAACCCTCATCTCATTTTGTGGATCCTCACGATTGAACGCTAAATAAAATTAGCTACGCATAATTGAAAAGGAAGACAAAAGAAGATAAGAGAGGAACATTTTCATTACTTGCAAAAAAAGAGTACACAAAATATAAAAAAGACAAGACTATGTTATGAAGAAACTTGCACTAATGAAAAATACAATAATGAAACTAATAATAACAACTCACAAGCACTCTTCACTCTCCAACTCAACACTCAAATTTAACTTAAAACTTCACTTCTCAAAATTTTCTCCCCTTGGCTTGAGGGATGGGGTGGCGTTTATAGGAGATGGAGAAGGATCTAGAATGAAATGAAGAGGAGGAGGCAAGGGGGGGTGGCCGACCATGTAAAGGGAGAGAAGTGTATGCATTTCATTTAATGAAGGGAGAGGGAGAGGATGATTCAATGCATTTCATTTAATGAAGGGAGAGGGAGAGGATGATTCAATGCATTTCATTTATGGGGATGATAAGAGAGAATGTAAAGTAGAGAGGGGGATGGATGTGGATTAAATGAAGGGAAAAAAGAAATAAAAGAGGGAGAGAGAGAGGGGTGGCCGGCCATATGCTTGGAGAGGTGCATGAATGCAATAAATGATGAGGGATGGGGGGGAAAATGAGTGGCCGGACATACATGGATGAAGTGGGCTGCACTATATGGGCTTGGGAAGCTTGAAGAGGGGCTGAATGCATCATGTGGGCTTCAAGGAAAAGGGCCGGGCTGCTCCAAACTTCAAGGGCTGCATGTAGGGGGCTGCATTAGGTAGAGGGGTTGCACCATAAGTAGCCGGGCTGCACCATGTGGGCTGTTTTGGTGGAAGCAAGCTGCTCCAACATCAAGGCTTGTGTTGGTTGCACATGGAGGAGGCTTCATGGTGGGGCTCGGCAAGCATCAAGTGGGCTGCATTATGTAGTGGCCGGGCTGCATTATGTAGTGGCCGGGCTGCATGCATCATCAAGGGGGGCTGCATGGAGTGCATGTTGAAGCTCGGGTAGGCTTGTAGTTGGGCTGCAACATGTGGGCTTTGATGAGGGCTACTCGGACTTGAACCTACAAACAACAAAGCAAAACAAACATTAGTTTTGTTTTTTTTATAACATGAAATAATACAACAAACCTAACATAATATGACAAAAATACATCTAATAAACTATAGATTTTTATATTATAACATCAAACATTAAAATAAAATAACAACATAATTAAGCATATAAATAGATAAAACTATATTAAAACCTAACATTTATGAATACTAAACTACCCAAAAAGCGATGACTAAAGTTAGTCATCACCCCGGAGCTAGAATAACCTGGAGCACCTGGTGACTCAGGCAACACCACTTCTTTAGCACCAGCCTCCTTCAGCCCATCATCTAACCTGCGCATCTCTAGCTCCACATGAGAGCTACCGCAATACGGCGTCAACTCATCGAAGACAATGTCCCTTGACACGATGAGTCTCTTCGTCGCAGGATCTATACATCTCCATCTTCTCCTCTTCTCATCATACCCAACAAAGGATAGCTTTGTCTTGAGAGTACCTGGAGAGTGTATGTAGCAGGTAGATCCAAACACCCTTAGGTGCTTCACACTGGGCTTTACTCTGAACATCAGCTCATAAGGAGTCTTCATTATGATCGGACTAAGAGGCATCCGGTTGATGACATGAGCAGCACAGGCCATCCCTTCCGCCCAAAGAGCCTTCGGAATTCCTTTACTCTGAAGCCAACACTTGCAGGTCTCCGTTAACCAACGGATCATCCGAGCTGCAACACTACCTTGGTGTGAAGTATGTCCACAAGAAAGCTCCTTCCGGATCCCTTGCTTCCTGCAAAAGTTTGAGAACTCGGTTGAGCCAAACTCACCACCGATGCTTGTCCTCAACACCTTGATCCTCAGGCCAAGCTGGCCTTCCACAAGCTTCTTGAACTCCACAAACAAGCGCATCATGCTGGACTTCTCCTTCATGAAGTATACCCATGTACCTTGAATAGTCATCAACCAATATTAGCATGAACCTGCTTCCTCCAAGACTGGCTGTGATGGTCGGTCCCACCAGAGCACAATGGACAACCGCCAATGGTGCTTTACATCTGGATTGTGCCTTATCAACCAGGAAGCGATAAGCTTAACTTTGCTGACATCCCGCACACCCCTGACCATCGTCATAGGATGACAATCTAGGCAAGCATCTTACGAGTCTTCTTTCCGCCATTGCTTTCAGCTTGTCCATCCCTACATGCCCCAGTCTTTCATGCCAGATTGCTGCACTATCACTGGCCTTCATTCGATCAGCTTCATAACTGGTTGATAACCCAATAATGTTCTTCTCCTTCCTCCCTACTTGAGCAACGTTCGCAGAGAGCAAGACAACCTTGCACTCCTTCCTGAGATGACCATGCTGCTTGCATTTATAGCACCTTGGTCCTTCCTTCCTCTTCTTATCACGCCTTGGAGAAACACTCCTTTCTTCCTAATATGAAGTAGAGGGACCAACTTCAGCAGCAACCTTCACCTCTTTCCTGAACAACCCATCAAGGGAAGTCCAAACCTCCGCAGCTGACCGACATCCACTGATGTGGTCCAAGAGCTCCGATGAGATCACCTGCTTGAGAATAGACTACGCTTTCGCATTTGTCTCCTTCCAAACTCTCATTGCCTCAGTATTGGCAGCAGTATCCTCTTGACTTCCTGCTCCGCATACAACCTCCAAAAGGTCCTCGCCAATAAGAAAGCTCTTCATACAAGACTTCCACCTTTCAAAGTTTATCTTTGTAAGAGGATCAATTCCAAGACATCTTGCATCTTCCGCTGCCATGGTTCTACCACTGGTTTCCCCTTCACAAGAGAAACTACTTCCGTTGATCACTGCTTGACCACTCCAACCTTCCTCTGATACCATGTTAAAATTCAACAAACCCGCAGACGCCACCTCGGATACCCTGTTGAAACTCAACAAACCGGAGGAGGACACATCCACTTCTAATGTTGAACGATTTCCCGGATGTTGGAGTTAACAGGGGTTATCTCAACAAAGCAGTAACAAACAACAACACATGCAGCACAAGAGTCTTTATTGATCAAGTGCAAACTTCTTTACAAGGCGAGACATACATGGCGAGACATGCTTCACCAAAAAACCAACACAGGGAGAGCAGAGACAATTACAAAGACAAGAACCAAAACAAGCCGTGCGGACTCGATCAACAAGCCGTCGGTCTACTGCTGTGGAGATCGCTCAGTCCGCCAGGTCGCCAGACCGCAACCCAAGCCGCGCGGACTACCCCTTATTCCAATGCTAGCTCTTCACTGCCGATTTGCAAGCCGCCTGACCGCAAGGTCACCTAGCCTCCAGACCGCACATGCTACGCTACTGAATGGAATAGTCCGCCTGAGACAGGCGACTTCCTGAACCCCGAACCAAGTTGCCAAAGAGAAGACTGCCTAGTCGCTATCAGCGACTTGCTGTTTACATCCTATTGCTTAACCGCAGAGTCCGCACTATCCCTGACTGCAATCAGAGCCAAGTCCTGGATTTCCAGCGCTTTCCGCACAACCTGCACAGCACAACCCGGTCAACTCTTTCAAACCGTGCGGACATCCAAGTCCAGTACGCAGCAACTTATGCGAGCTCAAATTACTGTTCACTTACTTCAGTTTTCTCTCTTGAGGTCCTTATTCCTGATGTGACATTGGTCCTATTTATAGGCACGATGATGAGTATGGTCACCGCCCAAGCCGCTAGGAACACCGCCACATCCCGCAGCAAGAACAAGTGTGTCCGTCAGCCCGCGAACACACACACCAGTTCGCCGCCCCTGTGCAGATAGCCATCCTGCCTAGCTTCTCCAAAGCCGGACTCCAATCTCCAGTCCGCCTTGTCGCCACAGGCCAAGCCGCCAAGACATCACCAAGACCGGACAGCATACCAGTCCGCCTTGTCGCCAAGGGACAAACCAGGACCACCACAGCCGGACTCCGTAACCAGTCCGCAAATCCGCAGACACAGCACCAGCCCACATAACCCGAGCCCGCAGCCTCGCCATCAAGGCATCTGCCGGACTCAGCGGACACCTGGCTTCCGTCCGCACATCCCGAGTCCATTGCTTCATCTTCAAGGAACCACCGGACTCAACAGACCCTAACTCCAGTCTGCACGCTCTTGCACACGCAATTCTCCAGTCCGCATCTCCCCAAGCTAGCAATCAGGGCAACAACACTTCTACAAGCTTGGCAGACTGAGTGAAGCAGTCCGTGATCCACTGCGCGATCTCCCCGGACTGAAACAACCTGGACTTGGTTCAGTCCCCACCAAGTCCAGTCCACTGGCCACAAGGGCCAGACCGCACTTACTGGCGGACACTGGATCTAGCCCGCCATACCGGGCGATCTCCAACTTCTGTCCACACTGACCGGCGGTCTCTGCGACTTCCACTTGCCGCTGCACCAGAGCAAGACGAAGGCAACAACCAAACCGGTCTACCGAGCTCCATTTCATCAGTCCGCTTCATGCCGGAATCGACGGATAGTGTTTCTATCCGTCTGGTTACTTCCTGGGATTCAATTGCCTGATGAGCATACGCCGGCCTGACAGACCGATGCTGCTGTCCGCGTAGTCTGCGCGAACAGACCATCCAGGCCGCCATAGAGCAAACTGCCTGCAACATCCCTGCCGACTTAGCAGCCCGCCAACCCTGTCCGTATAGTCCGCACGGATAGGTTGCCCAAGCCTTCCATTCACCCACTTTCACTTCACAGAATTCAACAAAAAGTACCAGACGAGAATTGTGTTTACCAGAACATGTATTTCCTCGGAATAAAGAAAGACGTCATGAATTTTGTGACGTACAGTGATGTTGACGGCTGGTGAAGGACAAGTGCAAAGGTTTTTGGGAACTACTACAGCTACTGCTAGAGTTAGCGTGGAAGTTCGAGGGTATAATTATGAATTTCACATACATGTTACCACATCCCCACTTTGGGCACAATTTTAATTGCAACATTGAGGATAGATTGACCGAGGTAGCCGGGGTTACCCCAATCCGGATGAAAGCACCTGTTGGTGCTTCATGAGATTTAGGAGTAGTTATTTGTTATCATAGTGTGCTCAAGACGATCGTGGCAAATTAGAATGAACGGTTTATGCCCAAGGAAAGAAGATCTGTCTAGGCTTATTTGGGCTCTCGGTCAAAATTCAACACAGCTCCCTTATAATAACAATCACTAGTACAACATAGGCATGACCATTTTGAGGCATTAAAAGGACGGAGGTGCGGGACTCCACTATCTTTGGTCTAGGATGAAGATCCAAAAGCACTCGGCTCGGAATTTGTGGAGAACCCAGATATCCAAGTGTGACTGATTCGAGATAGGATGATAAAGGCCTAGAGCAGACTGACAGAGTATTACGATGTGCGGCATTGTCAAGTAGATTTTTAGGATGGACAGTATTGGTTTATGAAGATACATCTAATGCATGGAGTCTCGTGGGTACGCGGGCGGAAGAAGCTCAGTCCAAGGAATATGGGGCGTTATAGGATCCTGTAGCAGATCAGCCCATTGCCTTATAGACCGAAGCTACCGCCAGAGTTAGCGATTTTGCACGACTTCTTCCATGTCTCCTCTCTTAGGAAGGCTCTACTACAACCAGAACAACAACTTCTTGGTATAGATGGCTCGATAGCCGAATTGCATGGAGATCGGCGGCGTCGGCTTCCGTTTTTGGAAAGAGAAAATATGATTCAGATTTCATTGAATAAATCTTGACAGCTCGTTGTTAGGGTTAAACGATTTGACAAGACCTTATATAAGATCTCCTTAATAGTCATAATTAGCATTAATGACATACACGTGGACCAATCAAGTCAAGACATTTGAAAATCCCGTCGATTATGGACTTAGCGATTTTTTGGAAAATCTGACTGAAATACTCGAGTGAAACATAAGCTACTCAAGTACTAATATGATTACTCGAGAGGATAGAAACGGACTACTCGAGTAGAAGTCCTTGAGAAAATTCAGAATAGGATGAGTAATCACTAGAGTAGAAAAAGACTTACTCGAGTGCTAATATGATTACTCGAGTACTAGAAATATTACTCGAGAAAAGGACTTGGCGGATTTTCTGGGAGACGAAATCTGGTTACTCGAGTACTGGAGCTGGACTACTCGAGAAGTAGATAGATTACTCGAGAAGTAGATTAACTACTCGAGTATATGTATAATATTACTCGAGTATAGGACTTGGAAAAATTTTGAGAGATAATAATCTGATCACTTGAGCATTAGAGCTGGACTACTCGAGTAGTAGAAAGACTACTCGAGTACATGAACTGATCTTTTCGAGTGGGGTAAAATAACTCGAGAATCTTCCTTCTGTTACTCGAGACAAAAGACTTATCTACTCGAGTGGTTAATATGACTACTCGAGTAAAATACTTAGAATAAATTTTGAAGGAAAAACTGATAACCCGAGAAAAATAGAAAGTCTACTCGAGTAATGAATTTGGCCACTCGAGAGCTATGTTTAGATTACTCGAGTGCCATTTCCCTTACTCAAGTACAGACAGATTGACTCGAGTATTTCCTAAGTGTTCAACTCGATTACTTAAGGTTCTACTCGAGTGAAAGACTTAGAAAATATTCCCTTTCTTGAGAAATTTCCTTTCTTCAATAAAATCAGCAACACTTCTTTATCCAATCAATCCTAGTGCTTGAAATATGAAGTGTATCCCAATAGAGGGGCTACACATGATTCAACCCCATGGATCACATAATGAGGGATTATATTGTATGGTCCTGTGTTTGGTGACCCATTGTTGACTGACATTGGTCTACACTTGGCAATTTAGTAATGCAAACAAATAACTCAAACAACATATCAAATACAACTTAATTCATCTTAGTTCAAAGGTGACTTCATCAAATTTGGGTTATTGTGGATACGATACCCAACAATCTCCATCTATTTGTTGAAGTCAGAAACCTATATACTAAGGTGAATTATATAGACAAATAAGGAACTAGATATGCAAGATAGAAATCAGAGCAATAAGCACATAGAATATAAGCAAAGAGTAAACTATCAAAATTAATAATTATATAAATAAGATTGTCCAAAAGTCATTTTCACACAACTCTTAACCACACTCTTGTAACTTCTTCATGCTTAAGATTGAGGTTGCTGAGGTTGTTGTTGTTTATTTTTCTTTTCCTGTTGTCTTCTTTGGTAATTGTAAGGCTTATGATAGTACTTTGGAGGCTTTGGAGGAGCAGCAGTGTTGTTTCTTCCATGTTCCCTGTCATATAGTCTTCTCTTTCGCATAGACTTCTCATACATGTCCCATTCTTGGGAGTTGTTATCAGAACCCGCATTTTCACCGCATAAAAAGCTTATCAGAGTAAGGGAAAATGCACGTCATGATGCCACGTAAGCATGGGATAACTGCGGAAGCTCCGGCAGACACCAAACTAAACATGAAGAAAGGTTCTTTTTAAGTTATTTTAAGGAAAATCAGTTAAGTGCAGTAGTTAGCCGTATCGCTCGGCTTAGTGGCTCATCTAGTCCACGAATCAAAATATACTATACTCTGCGGAAAAAAATACTTGATTAGATTAACTCAAACATCCTACATGAGCAAAATGTTCCAAAAGAACAACTCATGCTATGCAAGACTCTAAATTTATTATAATAGGAAAGATAGCTTTTACGGTCGCTAAAAATAACAAGTTAGAGTTTCAAATTATGTAATGTATGAAGTAATAGTAGTAGATTTTATAGTTAAAAATACCTAACATGCATTCCTAACATAAATCCTTCCCAGAGAGCAATAACAATCAGTTAAAAAGTAACAGCAGTATCAGCAGTAAGTAGTCCATCATAGAAAAGTCAAGACTATGGGCGACAACAACTGACACGAACCCATAGAAAAAGAAATCTGGCAAGTTTAAACAAGACAACTACCTCAAACTTAAAGGTGGAAACAAACGGCCGCAGAAACCAGCAGCACCAGAAGCCCAACATTATCAGCTAAACCTGCTACAGCTCTGATCCTGAGGCATTCAAAAGAATAACACCTCAGCAGCAAGTTACAAGTAGTGCAAGAGTAAAATCAGACTACACAAACCTCAAAGTGAAGGAGAATGAAAAAGTGACTGCAACAAAATGGTCAGCAGAGTAAAAGTAAGCAATAGTAAAACTAGCTGAGCAAGAAAGGCTAAACACATTATCAAGATAGAACAAGCACCAGCAACAGAAGTTCAATCTTTCATTAATAATTACTATGCCGAGGGAGAAACCCCAACGCGCACAGTCTATCTGTGCATTAAGCACTATGCCGAGAGAGGACCCCAACGCGCACAGTTCATCTGAGTATAAAACACTATGCCGAGGGAGGACCCCAACACGCACAGTTCATCTAAGTATTAAACACTATGCCGAGGGAGGACCCCAGGAGCATAATTCATCTGAGTATTAAACACTATGCCGAGGGAGGACCCCAACGCGCACAGTTCATCTGAGTATTAAACACTATGCTGAGGGAGAACCCCAATGCGCACAGTTCATCTGAGTTTCTTTAGTTACATAATTATATAAGCAGGGTTCATTCATTTTTTATGCATCATAAACTCAAGGGATAACCAACCAAGTGGACTGCATAAGAGCATTTCAAAGTAAAGCAAGTGAAGTTTAATCAAGAAAAAAAACGAACGAGATGACTCGATGGTAATAACAGCACGATAATCAATTTGTTTACCAATTCAATGGACTAGAATTTTGGGGTTAAGTATTTAGGGACATCAAGTCACAATTCCAGGAATAGAGGGGGGGGGAAGTTAGGATTTCAGGACAAGTATCTCAACAATCGAAGCATAATAAACTCAAACAAATGTAGAAAAAGGGCAAAAGTTTAGAATCAAGAACAAGAGGGAGAGCAGGAACACCATATGCCTCGATTTACCGTAAAAACTCTCCAAATCTCCACATGTTGCGATAGAAGCCGAAATCTGAACGAAAATGTCCGAAATAACGGTTAGGGTCAAAAACCCTAACAAGGAAATCTCGAGAAACGGGGAAGAAATTACCACGAGCGCGCAGCTCTCGACGAGAGCTTTCCAGATCTACGATCAGTTTGAAATTCTAAGCACCGGAGCACCGTCCACGGTCCCCGGAAGGATTAAGGACGGACAACCTCTTTCTCGCTCACGCCACTCTGGTTCGGGAGGAAAAAGGAGTCGGAGAAGATGAAGAAGGTATTGAAAGTGAGGGTTAGATCTACAATACTCTAGAGGGGGGGGGTGTGAATAGAGTATATTTAAAATTTGTTAGGTCCCAAAACAAAAAGTGTTGTTAAAGCTTTTGCTGTAAACTGAAAGGTGCAGTAATTAAGAAACTGAAAACCAAAAAGTAATAATCCTAATCACAGCCACACAATAAGGAACAAAAAGAAAAAAGATAAGCAACCAGACGAGACAAGAAATTTATAGTGGTTCCCCAAATCTGGGTAGTCCACTCTTCTACCACCCATGGTAGGAATGCACTCAGGTTTTTGATCAGGTGCCTGACACCACTGGGTTTTGATCAGGTCCCCAAAAACCAACTCAAGTCTTTTGGTAAGGAGACTTGCAACCAAAAATCATTTTTGAAGGGAGATGATAACCCTTTATATAGGAGGGGGTGAGAGAGTTGATTTTATCTTCTCTGTCAACAGTTAGAGAGAAGACTTATGTGGATTGATGTTTAGCTAAAGCTCCCCCTGATATATTGAATGATTCAGGAAGATCATGAAGCTTTGTTGTAGGGTGATAGGTCTTCAATCAGAGTTCTTGACAATAGTGATGCAGGATCTTCTTGACTGATTTGATATTTGTTGTCCTTGGAAGTCCTGGAGAGAATGTTGAAGAAGAAGACTCTTGATATAGTTTGATTGTTCTTCTTCTGAATGAATGAATATCACTGCCTATCACTGTAAGCTTCAGTATGATTTATGTGTAAAGCTTTTCTACTGTTGTTTGAAATCTTACAGTCAGTCTGTGTATGTCTATTTTTCTGACTGTTAGACTGAGTATAGATTTTTTTTTAAATCACTTGATCCTTGGCGTCTTTTTCTTCTATCACCTTTCAAAAATTTGAATCCTCTATAATTAATGCTGACGGCCTGAGAATAATCAGCATTAATGTATTTCCCCAACTGTCTTGTGGAAAATCAGCAAGTAATATTCCTGAAGAAGAGTGCAATTAATGCTTCCTCTAACGGCTACATTCAGAGAATGTTTGAGTCATTAATTTGTCAGGAATTATTGCATTTGAGTGAGGATTGAATGCCGGAAATGGCTAAGTCTGGAATCATCGAACAAAAAATAGAATTCGTCGAGCTGAGTTACTAGTTCGTCGAACTGAGATTTTGTATTCGTCGACCAGACAGCTTCTGTTCGTCGAGCTGAGTTCCAAGTTCGCCAAGCTGATAACAGAACTTGCTTGCTTCAGAACCTTTCCCTTTTTCTGTCTGAAGTTCATCGAGCTGAAAATTGCATTCGTCGACTAGATTTCAGCAATAATTCTGTACTTAGTCAAATATTTTGTGTTGATTGATATTCTGTATGTCGACATGAATCTTCTGGTTCCAGAATTCGTCGAGTAGAATACTGAGTTCATCGACCTGAGAAGTTGTCTTCGTCGACCTGAGAAGTTGTGAACTTGAGATCCAAGTTCGTCGAGCTCAGAATCTTGTTCGTCGACCAAAGTCTGAAGTTGGACTTAGAATAATCTGGAGTTACCCTGATTTTAGTTTGTTGAAGTATCCCAGGTTTTTCATCGACCAGAGAATGAAGATCGTCGATCTCAGCTCAAAGAAATGTCTCAAGATCGTCGAGATAAGAACGCCTTTCGTTGACCTGAGTTCGACGAACGTCGAACTCCTTTTACTTAGTCTTGAAATCTTCTAAGTCTTGAGTCTCTGATGGTCTTGTTGATAGCTGGTCCATCTGATGTTGACTCTAAGGACTTGGCCTAGACTCTAGGACACAAATTTGACCCTAACTATACATGTTGGGTCACATCCTAAGTTAGTGAACCTAGCCCAAATCAACTAGAGATCCAACAATCTCCCCCTATTTAGGTGAGGTCACTAATAGACTCAAAACATAAACATAAAGATAAAACAAAGCAGGAAAAAGATATATCTGGCAGAGAATTACTAACACATGCAGCAGATATATATGTACATAAGCTTTATTTAAACAGTTAGCATAGTTTGAAAGTAAATGCAGAAAGAAGAGCAAAGAAATTAAAACAAAGTAAGGATTACTTATTCTGCTTCTTCTCTATGGTCTTGTCCTCTTTAGGCTTTTCTCCTGGCTTGGTAAAGATAATTTCTCTCTTTGGATCCAAAGCCTGTGCCTGTGTCATTGTCATATCAGCTGCCCCAATAATCTTCAGGGATGTAGTTCTGGGGACAACTGCTTCAGGATGTAGCTTCATGTAATCATCAACATTAAACAGTTTGTTGGCTTTATCAAATCTTTTGAGTTCTTCCTTCTTGTATTTTGACATAGTTGTATATCCTGATATGTCTTTGCCTTTAGCTTTTGCTTTATTAATCAAGGAAAGACCAACAATTTCCTGAAATCTAGCCATTCTAGCAGTGTTTGCTGTCTCAGGATCCTCAAAAGGAACAGGAGGTGAATATGGTCTTTCAGTACTGTTAGCCTTATGATCTGTAGGGATACTTTGTTGTTGCTGCTGAGGTTGTTAATGTTGTTGATGTTGCTGTTGTTGATTTCCTGAACAATGATGCCCTTGATGACTGCTTCCAGAAGATCTCCCTTGATGTCTCTGATAAGTTTGCATAGGGGCAGATCTCTGAGAGCTAGATCCAGTGGCACCAGCTGCTGGAGGAGGTGGAGGAGGTGGCTCTCTTCTGTATCTCTGGACTGGTGGAGGAGAATATTTTCTACTTCTTTTCCTCTCCTTTTACTAATTTTTAGACAGCCACATCCATGTGGCATTCCTTTATAAGGAGTAATATTTTGAAGGATATAAAATGGGGTGTCATTCTTTGAGCTTGGCTTTGCAGCAGGAGGAGGAGGCGCTTTCTTTTTCTTTGACAACATTTTCTTCTTTTTCTTAGCAGTGACTTCATCTGAATCTTCTTCATCATCATCCTATGAATCACTAGTAGAACCCTGAGGGTTAACATATAGAGCATTCAATGCTTTCAAGGCTTTATCATAAGTAGCAGTCTTTTCTATAGTAGGAGCAGAGGTTTTAGAGGCTGGAGTTTCAGCAGGGGTTGAAGAAGAGACTATACAAAAATCAGAAGTGACTGGGACAGAGCTTTCAGCTGTTGCCTTATTTTATTCTTCAATGTCAGCCAAGATCAACTCATCTAGATCTGGCATAGGGGAGTCATCCATCACAAAGATTGGAGCTGAGATATCTTCTGGAGGGGATGGAATGACTGTTAAGATTGGTGTAGAAATTGGAATTGCAAAACTGTCACAGAGTTGCTTTGCAACTGCTTGATTGATAGGAGAAGTATAAGGCACAATAGCCAAATGTGGCTTAGTGAATGTTGCTGGAGTAGGATGCATATAGGTAGTATCAAAAGTTTTCAGCAATTCGTGTAAATTAACTGTGGGATTGAGGATAAAATCACCAACAGTTTCATCAATGTCCATATCAGTATCAATAAAATCAATAAAATCAATTAAATCATTATCTATACAATCTGTATATGCTGCTGTGGGGACTAGGGTATCTGCTGTGGGGACTGGGGTATCTGCTGGTGTTGGAGCTGAAGTGTCTGCAGCTGTTGCTGCTGCTTCATCATCAGGCATCTCCCCCTGCCTAGTTTCAGTAGGAACCGAGGCCAGTCCCCTGACTGAGGAGGGGGCAGCGGTGTGGGCAGAGATTTGAGCACATAAAGATTGAATGGTGGTAGCAATAGGTGTAATGGCCTCTGCTATTAGGGATTTCAGAAGAGGGGTGATGATGGTGATGATAGATGAGATGGTAGTGGGGTCCAATGAGAAAGTTGTAGATGATGTTGCAGTTGGTGTGGAAGGGGTGACAACTAGTGAGGGAACAGAGGGTGGAACATCAAATATGTTAAGGTGAGATGTTGATGGGGATGGAAGGGTGGCATCTTGCATTATGGTGTCTGATGGTAGGATATAGGATGGTATGGAAGATAAATGTGGGGGAAGGGGAGACTGTGATGGTGTAGGAATGTAGGTGTCTTGAGGTGATTTAGGAGGTGTTGGTTGTGGATTTTCTTGAAGAGGGGTAGATGGAATATCAGTGATGTCAAGTGGTGGAGATGGAGGTGGAGTAGGAACATGAGTATGCTATGGTGATTGGGGTGTTGAAGAAATAATGGGAGAGTAAGTGAGTTATTTTGCTGGAAGGGGTGCTGGAAGAGATAGTGGTGTGGGATGAGTCTTTTCAGCAGGTGTCTGAGTGGCTTTAACAGCCCTGGTGCCTTCAGAAGCTGGGGTGGAAGAGGTAGAACCTTAGTGGGCTTGGTGATTGTCATCTCCCACCTGCCAAATAAGGCACAGGTGAGCCTTTTACTGGCATTGATGAATATGGTCTGGGAGAATAGTGATTCAGCAGTCTTTTCCTTGAGGAAGATCCCTAAGATCCTTCCAAAAGAACATATTTCTTGTTATTCTTCTTCTTTATCAGATCAAAGAGGATCTGAGCCCAGTCCACTTGCTTCTTATTTATTACTGCACACATGACCAAGAACTGATGTCTTGTGATGTAGTCATTGTAATATCCCATTTCCAACTAGACCCCTAAGAGTGGTTTTGGCCATGACTAGGTCATGACAAAACCCTAGGAAGCCAGAAATGGGCTAAGAGATAGGGGACAAAATGTGGAAGATCATCATGGTCTGCAAATAGTAGAACTCTGAGCAATGGTTTAGGAAGACCATGGGCTACACCTTGACCTCAAGACCCTACCACAACACCCCTCTAATACCTTGGGAGGCCCATTAGAGCCATAAGGACCAATTAGGGCCAACCAAAGAGGCTCAGTTGACCAAGGTCAACCTTAGCCCTAAATGGGTCAAACTAGCCTGCTTAGGGTCAATTGACCTGCTCCTATCCTAGAGGACCCCACCTATGCCCTCCTAACCCTAAAGTGAGGTCAAAGGTTCACTAAGGACACATTGTGGCCAGCCCTAGAGGCCAGGTTGACCCAGGTCAACTCAAGCTCCTAATATGGTCAAAGTACCCTTACTAAGGGTATGTGACCTCCAAAGTGCAGAGTAACCCTACATAACCCTACCTAGACCTTAGGGGAAGCCAATGGGTGACCAAGGACGCATAGGGGTCAACCCAATAGGTCATGTTGACCCAAGTCAACTCTAGCCCTAAAATGGTCAAAGTGCCCTTGCCAAGGGACATGTGACCACCAAGATACTCAATCCAACCCTATTCAAGTAATCCTAGACCTTAAGGGAGTCCAATGGGCCAATAAAAACCCAATGCAGTCAACCCATATGGTCAAATTGGCCCAGGTCAACCCTCATTTAGGTCAAGTCAAACCTAGCCCAAAAGGGCTAACCCAAGCCCAAGCCACTTCCTCCTTAGGCTAACCCCATTTCCATGACCATCATAACCAAGTGGGCTGCATTTAGCTTGTGAGGTTGACCAGTCAACCAGAGGTGACTAGGAGAGAGAAAGGAGCTCCCTCCATGTTAATGGAGGAGAGAGAAGATGGGGAAGAGGAAGGGGAGAGTGGAAAACCGGCCAAGGGAGGCTAACAGCCACCTTTAATGGCTTCAATCAACTCCTCTAGGGAAGAGGAGTTGATTCCAGCCGTTTCCCGGCCACCAAAGGGTGGATTCAGCCCCCCTCCACTCTACCCGAGCCACACCATTAATGGTGTTGATGGCCATTGAAGAACCAGCCACCCCCCTTCCCTAATTGCCATTTAAACACCATCAGTCGGCCAAGGGGAATATTTTCGAGCGTTTACCTGGAGGAGACGAGCCATCCCACTGTACTGTTGCAGAAGCCGAGCGTCGCTGCCGTCGTCAATGGCATCCCGCCGCTCTTCCCGCATCCATGCCGCCAGGAAGGTCCTCCCCCTCTCCTTAACTCTCGGGTAGATCATAGGACTTCTTAGGCTTAAGATTCGGGCTCAATTGAGCCCGATAAAATCCAGCATTTTCAAGGCTTCGGCATGAAAAATTTCTTGCTATAGCCGCCGGAAAACGGCTCTCCGGCGGCAGAGCCGCCGCCTGGCGATAGCCCCCACCTCAACGGAGGTGGTGGTGGCGGTGGCCGGCCGGGGAAGGGGCTGGATGGCCGGCGGCAGCCGCTTGAAGTCGGCCCAGGAAGAACACATCCTGGCCGTTGGCTCAACGAAGAAGATGAACGGATCCCGTTCATTTGCGCCAAGATTCGTGCTGCATCAGGGAATAAACTATAGGAAATTATTTCTGGATTATTTCATTTCTGTCACACATTATACACTAAATGGTTGTAATTTGTACAAATACTTAGGTTCTTCTGGTGGAAAAACTTTCAACACAAAAGTTGTAGCCCTCTGAGTCTATTTTATTTTAAAATTTGTTTGAACACATTTGGGTGCATGGTCTGACCAGGGCACCCATTGTGGTGGGACATACCCTTAGGGCTAGGCAGTCATTAAACTGAGTGCCCACACTTCATCCATAGCCCAAATCAGTTGAAATTTTGGCAGGGAGCCTAACCTAGCTATACCTAGGGCTTGCCCAAAGCTCAGAATTTTTGGACACAATGTTCCTAAAGTTTTTGACTTTATTTAATAAAGCTAGGGTAATTAAATTAAGTAGTCAAATGACCTCCAAACCCTCCCAAATTTTGGTGAGTGGTCCGTATACTCATGTTATGTATCTGTATAAAGGTTCACCTAATTTGGATGTGTTTTGAATAGGTTTTGACCCAAGCCTAACTTTACCCTAATAAGGGTATTTTGGACAAAAGTGCACTTTTGATTTTGAGTGACCAAATCACCTCAACAGAGGCTGACATTTGGGCCACTGACTTGTTATGGCACTTAGCACCTCCCCATGGAATGTGGGGTAGTGTGGAATTGATTTGCCCTAAGTTCCTAGGCCAAACCCTAAGGAGGGACCTTTTTGCCTTGTGAAGGGCATGAGTCCTAAACACCTTGGATGAACACCAAATTTTGCAAGGAGGTTCCTAGGATGTTTAAAACCCACTGTTAAAAATATTAGCTAATTTTGAAAAGGGTAGGGTCCCCAAAACCCTAACCCTAGCTTAGGACCTAAAACTTGTAGTGCAGGTTTAGGTTACCTAAACATCTTGAAACTTAACCAAATTTGGGTAGTGAGGGAATAAGGATATGTTGAGCCCTGGTAATTTACTTGGGGAGTTTTGATCAATATTTGTAGCACTTCATTTGTAACCAATAGGATTGCCCTAATTAATAATTTGGCTATTGTGGTCTCACTGCCTATTGAAAGGGCATGAAACATTGGCAGAGGTAGTTTTAGACTATACTAATCATGTATGAATTTTGATAGAATTTTTGGATATCTAGTTAGGGTATCTACTTCACAAGTGTATTACTTTGGTTATACACTAAATAATTCTCGCAAGAGCCCAATACTTATTGAAAAATTATGAAACTTGATACATAGTGTTTCTAGCTCAATATTATCATGAGGAAAGTTTTGTGGAAATTTGTGATGGTTAATTAGTATACTTTGTTCATTAACCCATAAACTTGAAATTTCATGAGAAAATCAAGTATAGCCTTATTTTTAAATGATAAATTATGAAACTTTTTCTAGGGTATTTGTAGGCCATCATATTCATCCCTGAATTTTCTCTGAATTTTTGGAGGTAATATTGCTGTAAAATCTTTTAAAATGACTTTTATGAGATATCTTTGAAATTAAATTTAAGGGCCCAAACCTTGCTGAAAAATTTGAATACTTAGGTTTTAGAGTTGATTATGCATTTTGTAATTACCATAAATTTATTGGAATATTATCTTGTCTGAAATTGCAACTTCATGTTCAAACTTGGGCTTTTTGGATACTAGAATAAATAAATTAATTATCAGAGAAATTAGGAAAATTATGAATTTCTGGATTTATGCTACAAATGTCATTTTAGCCCTCTAATAATTATCATAGGGGTACTGGATGAGTATTTCATGTACTTCTTTTTTTACGGGTTCTATAGCTTAAGTGGTCTGCATATAGCAAAACTGCAAGAAATCATTTTGGATGTGAATTAGAGCACGTGTGATGGGTCTTGATGGTTTGCTGGAAGGATAAGTAGAATGGGTTGCATCTATGGAAGATGAGTGAGTAGGGTGTGATTTTGTCTAGGGTTTAGAGGCGTTCGGGTCCGACGAAAGATCGTCCTACCCAAGGAGAGTTGGAGTCAAATCACCCTAGGATTAGCATATCGGAACATGAGAAAGTAATGGGTAAGGGAATCAACCAATAACAAAATAAGTACCTTGCGAGAGGGAACGCTGGGCGTAATCCCAACACAGTTCCTAGTGCCCCTTGAGAGCCCTTCACAGGGAATACCGGGGGAAGTCCTGGGTTAACGTAAACTGTTTTAACAAGCTGAAAAGAGTAACTTAGTAATTAGGGTTGCACATTTCACAAACACTGATGGCACCGGATGTTAGCTGGGGGCTTCGGCTCGGATGTTTAAAAGGCGGACTTTGGGTCCGGGGAGCTTCGGCTCGATTGTTTGAGACGGACGTGTTGGTCCGGGGAGCTTCAGCTCGGTTCTTGATTACGCTAATTTGCATGTGCATAAAAGGAAAGGAAATTAAGGTGGTGGGTCTTCGGTATTGGAGGGTCGATGCACCGACGCCAATACGTTGACTCGGCAAGTGTGGTTAGCACTTCGCCAACAGAAGTCCGGTGCGCCAGCCGGCAAGAGTACGCAGGAGTCCGCTTCGTGCACCAAGCGTTGAGGCGTATGATAGGTCTGACCGGTAGTGCTTTACTGGTTTAGAGGTGGGCGAGGCCCAACCCACCGCTTCCGTCTGCCACTACGGAGGTATCCTGGGAGGTTACGGCTCCAGAAAGGGGGAACTAAAGGTCTGTGTGCACAGAGTCGGGTGTGTGTGTTGCGCTTGCATGATCCATCATACCCACTTGCATGTCATAGCATAATCGATTCTTTTAACCCTGACACCTAAAGTATAAGTGGAATGGGACGCTTATACTTTAGGACCTGCAAAACGACCCCTTGGTCTATAAGCTTGTGTGGGCAAGTTTATAAATTAAGGTTAATTTTTGATATATATAGTTACTGCTGTTTGATAACCGACACCCCAACGTATAAATTGGTATGAGACTTTTTATACGATGGGAGCCTTGCAGAAGACCCCTTGGCTTATGTGTTTTCACATAAGTAAAGGTTACTTTTCATATTTCAGCTTATTGTCTTTACATGCTATAAAATTTACTAGTATAGGACCGCTGCCATCTACTTTTAATTTTTTCTCCACCTTCAAGTCCTCCCCTTTCTTCCTCTCCGCTCGGTGCCTAGGAGCCGTGGGGGAAGGGGCGGGGGATGATAGGACTTAGTCTTTTAGACTAACGGTTCTCGAACCGCATCATTTAGGGGATCGTGGAGACCAGCATGGAGGAGCAGCCCCAGAGACCGGTGCGCTTGGAGGTGGGGCATTCTAGCTCCGGTGTTCATACAGCCGGGACCGTGTGTAACAACCCCATCCGTTCATATGATATATTCTAGAAGGTCCGGCCGGGCCCCACAGGATATACCACAAAACAGTCGGTGAAGGTACAGGATGATACCAGAGTAGCGCAACGCACCTATCACAAGCATTCTAGCGGAAGCCTCAACTACTTGAACTCCTCATGAATGTCCAAACATAAAACTCCACATTTTATAAACATATAGGAATGTCTTACAACCTGTCACAAGTGTTGGCCTTAAGGCCTTACAGGGCTTACACACAGTGGCCTAACAAATGGCGCGCAGGCCGGCCACGAAAAGAAAACACACAAAAGAACATTAGCCTTCGAGGGCTAGCAGCAACAGCAGCACCAGCAGGAGCATCAACCTCTATGCGACCCGCTCGGCTCTCCAGCACCTGTGCAAGGACAATCCACCCAACGGTGGCGAACAAAAGCAACGGTCAGCGTTCAGCTGACCAAATTATAACGACCCTACCCCTCCTCTCGGGGCAGCGGTATCTTCCCTGCAGGCATATCATATCACAAGTATGGCAAGCTATATCATCAAAGGTGCTTTCACGCACACAAGCCATCACAACCGTTCGCCGCCCGGCCCAACGGTCCGTGCACTCAGGGCACATTCTTGGTGTTCTGGCAACCTCTTGCCCACCACCGTATCAGGGTTAACACCCAACGGTACACTCTTGAGCATTTACTCCATGGCGTGCAGCCGGAGTTAGTCCTCGGACACCGGGATGGCCCGTAGCCCCCCTTTGTGTCATGGCGCGCAGGCCGAAGACTCTTGCTATGCGCTCCAACAGACCGCACTTTTGGTCTCACGTCAGACGGACATAGCGCAGGTCGGATCCTCCACCCCCCCGTTGCTCAAATCGCCTTGCCCTTTCCGCGTGCAGCGTACTCATGGCTATATCAAAGGCGCGGGTCGGTCTCACCAATCCTGTTCCTGGCATTCAAGCCTGGGTATTTCACTATACCCATTTCCTCACAGCAACAGCGGGTCTTTCCTGGGCGCACCAGTACTTCCTGTGATTCTCTCCACAGGTGGACACCGCATAAGCACAAGTGTCAGGGGTCTTTCCTGGGCACACCAGTACTTCCTGTGACTCGCTTCACAGGTGGACACCCTATGACATCAAGCATCACAAAAAAAAGGCCTTTCCTGGTCCCACCAGGACTACCTGTGCATCATTCACAGGTTGGACCCAAAACCATCACAAGGCTATTTTCCTGGGCTACCACCACAGTACTTCCTGCTACTCCTTTTCGCAGGCCTAACCCGTAGACTCCGTATACTACACGTTTCCCACGGAGTTTTCTCCGGTTCGTATGCAACATCACCAATCTAGACCAACCTGTCCAGATGGGCTTCACACAGCATGCCTATTCCGTACTCCATTTCCGGATCTATATGCTAACAAGGGGGATTTCACACATCCACCCAAAGAGTCCCAAAACCAGCCACCTCTTGGTGGGGAACTCACAAAGATATGCTAAAAGGAAGCCTTCACATGGTTTAGGAAGAAAGGTCGTTACCCTTGACGATCGCTTCGGTGCCATGGCTTGAAAGCTAGCTTGCAAGACTCGCAAGATCGTCTCCTCCGCAACGCTGGCTTCGGATCTCTCGTCAGTAAACCGCAGCACCACCAGCAGCAGCCCCCTTTCCTTCTTCCTCCTCCTTTCCTTCTCTCTTTCTCTCTCTTGAAGAAAGGTTAACGCCAAAGTAAATGAGAAATCAATCTCTGACTTCGGCCCTTAAGGAAAAAGAAGAAGAGCTTTCAGCCCTTGGACCCGACACGGCCTCGAACACGGCCGTGTGCCTGGCCGTGTGCCTCAAGCGGTGGTCAACCGACTTATCCAAACCAGTGACACGCCCGTGTCATGGGCCGTGTCACCAACACGCCTTCAGACACGCCCGTGTCTGTGGCCGTGTACCTGGGTGAAAAAATCCCAAATCATCCCGAGACTTCACACGGCCTGGGACACGCCCGTGTCCCCGGCCGTGTGCCCAAACACGGCACCCAGACACGCCCTGTCGAATTCTCGGCGGGCTGAGTTCGTCGCCTGATTTGACACGCCCTGTGACACGCCCGTGTCACAGGCCGTGTTCAACACTCGACACGCACTTCTCGACACTCGACGATCGTCGAGCAAGAATCGTCGAGAATGCGACACGGCCTTGGACACGCCCGTGTCATGGGCCGTGTGCCTCTCTCGACGAATCGTCGAGACCAAAAAATCGTCGAGACAAAGCCCAACGTCGACACAACCCGACACGCCCTGCGACACGCCCGTGTCGCAGGCCGTGTCACCTGACACGCCCTGGGACACGCCCGTGTCCCAGGCCGTGTCACCCAAATGTTTCCTGTTTCTGAACTTTGGGCTGTTACAATCCTCCCCTCCTACAAGAATTTTGTCCTCGAAATTTAGAGACAGGAAAGTAACAAAAAGACAGCAAGAAAAATGTAACAATATAGCACTTTTTATGTTACAACAGTCTCGCTACCAATTACAGAAACAACTCAGGGAACTCTTCTCGCATGGTCTGCTCGCGTTCCCACGTCAGTTCTTCACGGCCGCAGTTGTCCCACCGGACTTTCACCATACCGACCGTCTTGTTCCGCAACTGTTTCTCGGCTCGATCTTCAATTCGAATGGGTCTAACTCTCGTTGTTAGCCCATACTCCACCGGCACACGATCATCCGCGATCACTTGAGCTGGATCTTTCACGGCTTTCCGCAGCACCGAGATGTGAAAGACATCATGTAACCCACCCAAGTCCGCCGACAGAGCTAGCCGATAAGCTGCTTCGCCAATTCGCTCAACCACTTCAAAAGGACCCAAATATCTGGGACTCAACTTTTTCATTCGTCGAATTCTGGAGACACCTTTGAATGGCTTGATCTTCAAGTAGACCCAATCGCCAACCGCAAAGTCAACGTTCCGGTGCTTGGCGTTGTAGTACTTCGCTTGTCGATCTTGAGCAATCAGCAATCTCTCTCGAATAACCTGAATGGTTGAGTTTGCTTCATCCACCTCATTTGGTTTAACAATCCGGGCTTCACCCGCTTCTACCCAAGCTAAGGGAGTCCGACATTTCCTTCCATATAGGGCTTCATATGGTGCCATCCCAATACTTGCCTGGTAGCTGTTATTATACGCAAACTCGACCATATAGAGATGATCTTCCCATCTCTTTCCGAAGTCAAGGGCGCACATTCGGAGCATGTCCTCCATTGTTCTGTTGGTACGTTCAGTTTGGCCATCTGTTTGGGGATGAAAGGCCGTGCTGAAGGTCAATTTCGTGCCCAACAGTCGGTGAACTAATCTCCAATCATTTGACGTGAATTGCCCATCTCGATCACTTACGATGCTCCGAGGAACACCGTGAAGACGCACAATCTGGTCAACATATAATTTTGCCAAACTTTCAACCGAATCATCTCGCCTGTTCGGGAGAAAATGTGCTACTTTTGTTAACCGGTCAACTATCACCCAAATGGAATCATTTCCTCGCTGCGATCTTGGCAATCCATGCACAAAATCCATGGAAATATCATCAAATTTCCACACTGGGATCGGTAGTGACTTCAAATAACCGCCTGGCTTTTGGCATTCCGCCTTCACCATCGCACATGTTTGGCATTGTGCTACATACAGGGCAACATCTTTCTTGAGCCCTGGCCACCAGAAAAGCTTCTTCATATCATTGAACATCTTTGTGCTCCCGGGGTGAATGGAATACTTTGTATAATGTGCTTCATACATCAGTTCTTCCCTCAACTTCCCCACATTCGGGACGCACAAACGGCCATCTTTTCGTACAAGACCGTCATTCCAGGTGAATTTGCCCTCTGGCCCTTCATTCACATAGCGTAAGAGATCTTCATCCAACTCCGTTGCCCGTCGAACTCGATCCGCAAGGTCACATTGCACCTCGATCCAGTTCAAACATGCAGTGGCAGTGGACTTCTTGTCAACACAATAGATCTCCAATGCTTCCAACTCCTGGATAAGACGTTCATCATGCCTTTGTAACCAATTTGCTCTAGCCGGAACTCGCCGACTCAACGCATCCGCGACAACATTCCCCTTCCCGGGTGTCTAATGAATCTCGAAAGTGTAGTCCCCAAGGAACTCCAACCACCTTCGTTGTCGCATGTTCAGCTCTTTCTGCTCCAACAGATACTTTAGGCTCTTGTGATCCGTATAGATTTCCACCTTCACTCCATAAAGGTAGTGCCGCCACAGCTTAAGTGCAAAAATCACCGCCGCTAATTCCAAATCATGGACGGGATAGTTTCGCTCGTGCACCTTCAGCTGGCGTGAGCCATAAGCAATCACCTTTCCGCTCTACAGAAGAACGCAGCCCAAACCACTTCCTGAAGCATCACTATAAATCACAAAGCCATCGGTTCCACATGGCGAAGACAACACCGGCGCCGTGGTCAACCGAACCTTCAGCTCTTCAAAAGCTCGTGCGCACTCTGGCGTCCAAACGAACTTCTGATCCTTTCGCGTCAGTGTGGTTAGCGGCAAAGCGATCCGCGAGAAGTTTTCCACAAATCTTCTATAGTAGCCCGCAAGTCCAAGAAAACTCCTAACTTCGGCCACGGAAGACAATATTGGCCAATCTTGTATGGCTCTTATCTTCGCTGGATCCACTGCAATGCCCGCTCCACTCACCACATGGCCCAAAAATGCCACTGACGCTAGCCAAAACTCACACTTCGAGAACTTGGCATAGAGCTGATTTTGCCTCAACGTATTCAACACTAACCGCAAATGAATCTCATGCTCCGCTTTGGACTTCGAGTACACCAGGATATCATCAATGAACACTATCACAAACAGATCCAGGTACTCACGAAAAATACGGTGCATCAAATCCATAAACACCGAGGGCGCATTACACAATCCAAAGGGCATGACTGTGAACTCATAGTGCCCATAACGCGTTCCAAATGCGGTTTTGGGAATGTCACCTTCCCGAATCCTTAACTGGTAATAACCAGACTTCAGGTCCAACTTTGAATAGACGGTAGAACCAACTAGCTGATCAAATAATTCATCAATCCGGGGGATCGGATATTTATTCTTCTCGGTCAGCTTATTTAGTTCACGGTAGTCGATGCACAATCGCAATCCACCGTCTTTCTTCTTTACAAAAAGCACAGGCGCGCTCCAAGGTGACATACTTGGGCGTATATAACCTTGCTCTAACATTTCTTGGAGTTGAACCTTCAACTCAGCCATCTCTTTTGGCGCGACGCGATATGGCGAGCGGGCCACTGGTTTCGCACCTGGCACCAACTCAATTGTGAAGTCAATCTCCCGCTGGGGTGGTAGCCCAGGGAGATCCGCGGGAAACACATCTGTATATTCTGCCACAATCGGAACTTCTCCCACACTGGCCTTAGGCTCAACAGCCTGAATGAGTGCAAAGTAACACTCCGCACCCTTTCGAACAGCCTTGACTACCTGGAGTGCAGACATCAACGTCCCGCCTACTCCTCGCATACCCGCGAACTTGGTCTCCTGTTCGGTATTCTGGCCCAACGTGATTTCTTTGGACTGGCAATCAATCATAGCATGCTGCTCCGCAAGCCAATCCATCCCAAAAATCACATCAAATTCCGATATTGGCAGTACAGACGCAGATAAACTAAAATCCCGATTCCCGACTTGGACCGCCACATCGCAAGCTTGATCCGCAAGCATCCAACATCCATTCGGCAACACTACTCTGACGCTATCTGTCTTTGCACGACTGGATATCCCAAGCCGCGTCAGAAATTCACTAGACAGAAAAGAATGCGATGCACCTGTATCAAACAGTGCTCGCGCCAGCGTGTCCCGAATCATGACAAAACCTATGACAAACATGTCACACACACAAACCACAAACATAGGGGTACTAAGCTAAGCATACAAACAATAGCATCTGCAAAACTAAACTCATACCTGTGACCACGTCACTCTGCTTGATGGCCTCCTGCAGGCCAAGATTGTAGACCCGGGGTTGCGCTTGCGAGGCAGAAGAATCCACCACCGCTTTTCCTTTCTCCGCATAAGATGCTCCCGCCTTCTTTTCACTTTTTGGCGGCAGCCGACAGTCTCGCGCAATGTGCCCCATCCTACCACAATTGAAGCAGGTACGAGTTTCTGGCTTGGAGGTTGCCCCTGATGTTGCTCCCGTTGCAACTGATGAAGGAGCTTGTCCACTCGGCTTGGACCTCTTACCCCATCTCTTCTTATAAAACGATTTTCCAGATCGGGGTGCCTTCCACTCCGGTTGCGTCATCGCCAACGCTCTCTTCCCTTGCACCCTCTTCATATCCTTCTCCAGCGCACTTGCAGTGTCTACCAAAGCTTAGAAACCTTGGTTCACAGAACTTGACACAAGGAACCTCAACTCGTCCCTCAGGCCTTCATAGAACCTATTGGTCTTCCTTTGCTCATCAGCAAATATCGAACCCGCATACCGCCCTAAGCGAGTAAACTCATGCAGGTACGCGTCAACACTGCCATCACCTTGAGTTAACCGTTGGAATTCATTTTACATGTCTATCCGTTGAGCCACAGGAAGGTGCTTCGCTAGGAAGAGCCGGGAGAATTCTTCCATCGACACTTGGGTTAACGGACGACCCGCCAAATGATGTAACTCTATCTCATCCCACCACAATCGAGCTTCTCCTTCAAGCAAGAATGTAGCTAAGGTAACTTGCTGATGCTCCGCCGTGCCTATCGCCGTCATCACTCGCTTGACGCGCGATAACCAATCCTCAGCCTGCGTCGGGGTTCCCGCTCCCGAGAACGTAGGCGGATGGAAACTCATAAACCGTGTTAGCTGCTTCTCAGCCGCTCGAGGTACCACATCTACGACAGGTTCAGGCCTTGCCGCCACCTGTTCTGGCCCCACAGCCGCTTGCTCCTGCCTAAGTGGCTGGCCTTGGATCATGGTAAACAAGGCCTCCGCAACTAAACGGACATGTTCCGCAGACGGTGGAGGTGTAGGCACCGCGGCTGGTGCCGTACTTTCATCAGAACGCTGGGGCTCAGACTGCCCAGCTCCACTCCGAGTCACCTAAAGGTGGACAAGACACACACATTAGCGGTCGTACCCAAGCAAACAACACGAAATAGGAACACGCAGGTTCCTCAAACATACAAAATGCATTCCTATCATGGACATTCAGGAGTTCAATCGTAGACTTTGGTGTGCACAACCACGTGCTCGCCACCCCACAAAAGAAGTCGGCCACGACTTCGAGAGGGAAAGACCAAGACAACCGATACCAAAAATGTAACAACCCCATCCGTTCATATGATATATTCTAGAAGGTCCGGCCGGGGCCCCACAGGATATACCACAAAACAGTCGGTGAAGGTACAGGATGATACCAGAGTAGCGCAATGCACCTATCACAAGCATTCTAGCGGAAGCCTCAACTACTTGAACTCCTCATGAATGTCCAAACATAAAACTCCACATTTTATAAACATATAGGAATGTCTTACAACCTGTCACAAGTGTTGGCCTTAAGGCCTTACAGGGCTTACACACAGTGGCCTAACAAAATGGCGCGCAGGCCGGCCACGAAAAGAAAACACACAAAAGAACATTAGCCTTCGAGGGCTAGCAGCAACAGCAGCACCAGCAGGAGCATCAACCTCTATGCGACCCGCTCGGCTCTCCAGCACCTGTGCAAGGACAATCCACCCAACGGTGGCGAACAAAAGCAACGGTCAGCGTTCAGCTGACCAAATTATAACGACCCTACCCCTCCTCTCGGGGCAGCGGTATCTTCCCTGCAGGCATATCATATCACAAGTATGGCAAGCTATATCATCAAAGGTGCTTTCACGCACACAAGCCATCACAACCGTTCGCCGCCCGGCCCAACGGTCCGTGCACTCAGGGCACATTCTTGGTGTTCTGGCAACCTCTTGCCCACCACCGTATCAGGGTTAACACCCAACGGTAACACTCTTGAGCATTTACTCCATGGCGTGCAGCCGGAGTTAGTCCTCGGACACCGGGATGGCCCGTAGCCCCCCTTTGTGTCATGGCGCGCAGGCCGAAGACTCTTGCTATGCGCTCCAACAGACCGCACTTTTGGTCTCACGTCAGACGGACATAGCGCAGGTCGGATCCTCCACCCCCCCGTTGCTCAAATCGCCTTGCCCTTTCCGCGTGCAGCGTACTCATGGCTATATCAAAGGCGCGGGTCGGTCTCACCAATCCTGTTCCTGGCATTCAAGCCTAGGTATTTCACTATACCCATTTCCTCACAGCAACAGCGGGTCTTTCCTGGGCGCACCAGTACTTCCTGTGATTCTCTCCACAGGTGGACACCGCATAAGCACAAGTGTCAGGGGTCTTTCCTGGGCACACCAGTACTTCCTGTGACTCGCTTCACAGGTGGACACCCTATGACATCAAGCATCACAAAAAAAAAGGCCTTTCCTGGTCCCACCAGGACTACCTGTGCATCATTCACAGGTTGGACCCAAAACCATCACAAGGCTATTTTCCTGGGCTACCACCCCAGTACTTCCTGCTACTCCTTTTCGCAGGCCTAACCCGTAGACTCCGTATACTACACGTTTCCCACGGAGTTTTCTCCGGTTCGTATGCAACATCACCAATCTAGACCAACCTGTCCAGATGGGCTTCACACAGCATGCCTATTCCGTACTCCATTTTCGGATCTATATGCTAACAAGGGGGATTTCACACATCCACCCAAAGAGTCCCAAAACCAGCCACCTCTTGGTGGGGGAACTCACAAAGATATGCTAAAAGGAAGCCTTCACATGGTTTAGGAAGAAAGGTCGTTACCCTTGACGATCGCTTCGGTGCCATGTCTTGAAAGCTAGCTTGCAAGACTCGCAAGATCGTCTCCTCCGCAACGCTGGCTTCGGATCTCTCGTCGGTAAACCGCAGCACCACCAACAGCAGCCCCCTTTCCTTCTTCCTCCTCCTTTCCTTCTCTCTTTCTCTCTCTTGAAGAAAGGTTAAGGCCAAAGTAAATGAGAAATCAATCTCTGACTTCGGCCCTTAAGGAAAAAGAAGAAGAGCTTTCAGCCCTTGGATCCAGACTGAAGGAATGGACGGCCACGATTCTGCCAAAAACACATAATTTGACCCGACACGGCCTCGAACACGGCCGTGTGCCTGGCCGTGTGCCTCAAGCGGTGGTCAACCGACTTATCCAAACCAGTGACACGCCCACGGGACACGCCCGTGTCATGGGCCGTGTCACCAACACGCCTTCAGACACGCCCGTGTCTGTGGCCGTGTACCTGGGTGAAAAAATCCCAAATCATCCCGAGACTTCACACGGCCTGGGACACGCCCGTGTCCCCGGCCGTGTGCCCAGACACGGCACCCAGACACGCCCTGTCGAATTCTCGGCGGGCTGAGTTCGTCGCCTGATTTGACACGCCCTGTGACACGCCCGTGTCACAGGCCGTGTTCAACACTCGACACGCACTTCTCGACACTCGACGATCGTCGAGCAAGCATCGTCGAGAATGCGACACGGCCTTGGACACGCCCGTGACATGGGCCGTGTGCCTCTCTCGACGAATCGTCGAGACCAAAAAATCGTCGAGACAAAGCCCAAACGTCGACACAACCCGACACGCCCTGCGACACGCCCGTGTCGCAGGCCGTGCCACCTGACACGCCCTGGGACACGCCCGTGTCCCAGGCCGTGTCACCCAAATGTTTCCTGTTTCTGAACTTTGGGCTGTTACACCGTGAGTCTCGACCTTGAGTAATTTTTCTGCCTCCGCATGAGTGATTTTGTAGTGAGGATATGTTGTACCGGGCATAAGCCCGTATTTTGCTACTCTGATGTATTATTCTGTGGACACTCCCTTCGTGGAGTTATTTTTATTATGACATGTGATTCTCTGTGGAATGCAGTTTCCATTTACTTCTTTATGCTACTTTTCTGTGATCGAAATGACCGGCAGAATCGGCGCTTTATGGTGATGACCCTTCAGGGCGTGAAGGAGTCACCGCAAAATGGCGGTTCTGGGCCTAAGACCCCGGTGTCGAAAAGAAAAAAAAAGGGGGTCTTACAGTCATGGGCAGTATGCTTGCCAAGCAAGACCTTCCCAACAATGTCTGCCAGGAACTTATATGCTACAGACAAATGCCTCTTCAATAATTTATTTAGGTTGTCACCAACATAACCCATCAGATTTAGCATCATATTAAACTCCTCAGAATCAATTTCTAATTCCTCTTCGCCATTTGTCAAACCAAATATTTCAGTTAAAACTGCGGGGGTTAAGGAGACAGTGTTTCCGACGATTGATCCTGTCATAGTATTGTCTTCAGAAGTGGATGAAGTATAGACCCATTCTCTGATTTCTGTTCCTGCAGACTTTATCCTGGTGGTCATCAGGTTCTTAAAATTCTGTTCTTCCAGAAGTTCCAGAATATATAGAAAGATTGGATCCGAGTGCTGGAATGATTCGAAGTCGACATTAAATCTAGTGTCAAACTTCATAGCGGCTAGAGCTCCTGCTGGAATCACCATGGAATCACCTACAAATGAGAGAAACGGCGATCAAGTGTAAGGGAAACAAAAAGCGCGAAACAGAGGTCGAAGAAAACCTTGATATAAGGTTTTCCAGAATATGGATCGACAATCTCCATTCCACGAAAATATAATTAATTCTTCGAACTGAGGTCGACGAAATGAGTTAATAATAAATAAGTCGTCGATCTCAGTCAGAAGACTTGAAGATAATTCGTCGAACTCTGGTCGACGAATATCTTCTGAAGGAAGTTCGTCGAGCTCCGGTCGACGAAAATTGTTTCACACAAAGAATTCGGCGAACTCCGTTGGACGAATATCTCTCAAACCTTCCATGGTTCGTCGAACTCCGTTTGACGAACTTTGGAAAATTCATCGAATGCAGACAGAACGTAAGCTAAGTCTTCTCCATTGATCATTTCCAGCTGATTTAGAAAGAAAGTATGATTTTTCTCATCCAGAGGTTTGGTGAATATATCAGTTTTTTGTAAATCAGTATAGATATAGACAATCTTAATCTTATTTTTATCTATACACTCCCTAATGAAATGATGTCTTATATCAATACGCTTTGTCCTACTATGGTGTACTGGATTTTGTGCTATGCCTATAGCACTAGTATTATCATAGAATAGTGTTGAATTATTTAAGTTGAACCCATAATCTAGGAGCTGATTCTGTATCCAGAGCATCTGTAAACAACAGCTGCCTGCTGCAATATATTCTGCTTCAGCAGTTGAAGTTCACACTGATGTTTGCTTTTTACAGAACAATGATACTAATCTTATACCAAGGAACTGACAAGTTCCTGAAGTACTTTTTCTGTCTACCCTGCATCCAGCAAAATCAGCATCAGAGTATCCAGTTAACTCAAATTCTGATTCAGCAGGATACAATAGGCCTAGATCAGGACAACTCTTTATATATCTTAAAATCCTTTTTAAGAAAATTAGAGAGATTCTTTAGGGTTCACTTGAAACCTAGCACAAAGGCATGTATCAAACATAATATCTAGCCTACTTGCTGTGAGGTATAATAGGGACCCAATAATGCCCCTATAAAGTTTCTGATCTATAGGTTTTCCTGGTATATCAGAGTCCACAACAGCATTTGTGGCCATGGGAGTTTTCTTTGCTGAGGCATCAGCCATCCCAAACTTCTTTAGAAGTTCTTTAGCATATTTTGCTTGTGAGATGAAGATGCCATCAGGGAGTTGTTTCACTTGGAGACCAAGGAAATATGAAATCTCTCTCATGCTACTCATTTCAAATTTAGAATACATGAGGTCAGAAAACCTCTTGCACAATTTTGAATCTGTAGAGCCAAATATGATGACATCTACATATATTTGTACTAACAGAATTTTGTCCTTATGATGTCTAGTGAAAAGGTTTTTATCTACAGGTCCTCTTGTAAATTTATGCTCTAATAAGAAACTTGCTAAGGTCGCATACCATGCTCTTGGAGCTTGCTTTAGACCATAAAGAGCCTTATTTAATCTAAAAACATAAGAGGGATAAGTTGGAGAAACAAAACCTGAAGGTTGTTCTACTTAAACCTCTTCTTGTAGCACTCCATTTAAGAAGGCACTTTTCACATCCATTTGAAAGACTTTGAACCTTTTGAATGCTGCATAGGTAAGGAAAATCCTTATAGCTTCCAACCTTGCCACTGGTGCAATGGTATGATCAGAGACAATTCCTTCCTCTTGCCTATATCCTTGAGCAACAAGTCTAGCCTTGTTCCTCACAATGACTCCTTGGGCATCAATCTTATTCCTGAAAACCCATTTGGTTCCAATAACTTTATAGTTTTGGGGTCTTGGAACCTAATCCCAAACTCTACATCTCTCAAATTGATTTAGTTCCTCTTGCATTGCAAGGATCTAGTGGGGATCATGCTCAGCATCATGAATGGTTAGAGGTTCAACCTGAGAGAGAAAACAGGCATGCATCAAGTCTTGGTTGAGTTGATGCCTTGTCTGTACACCTGCTAAAATGTCTCCAATTACTTGAGATCTGGGGTGATCCCTAAGTGTGACAAAATCAGTGGGTGGAGTTGGTTGTGCAACAACATTTTGAATAAATTCCTCTTGTGGAATTATATTTGCTGTTGGTTGAGGCTCATGTTCTTCAGCTTCATGTTCTTCACTATCTTCAATGACCTGTAGAGAGGGATGAGTGAGAACCTCTTGGGTGAGGTTTAGTCCATCCAATGTCTCACACAAGTGGGGTACCTGAAAGTTGCTAATAGTAGAAACTTCTTTCTCCTTGCAATACATGTTAGTTTCATCAAAAGAAACATGAATTAACTCTTCTACTTTTAATGTTGATTTATTGAATACCCTATAAGCTTTGCTTACTTGGGAGTATCCTAGAAAAACTCCCAATTTAGCCTTAGCTTTAAACTTTCTACTGTATTTCTTGTTGTTATTGTGTATATAACATGTACAACCAAATACTTTAAAATAGTTAATTTTAGGTTTCTTCCCTTTGAGTAATTCATGGGGAGTCCTATTCTTTAGTTTGTGAATTAAACTCCTATTCAGGACATAGTTTGTAGTGCTTACAGCCTCTGCCCAAAAGGTTAGTGGCATGTATGCATCAGCAAGTAATGTACCTGCAGCTTCAATGAGTGTTTTATTTTTCCTTTCAGCTACCCCATTTTGTTGGGGAGTTCTAGGAGCTGAGAAGCAATGCCTGATACCTTCCTTCTCACAGAACTCATGCATAAGAAGAGACTCAAACTCTGTGCCATGATCACTTCTGATCAATGCAACATGAGTAGAGAACTCAATCTGTATGGTCCTGAGAAAATCTGTAAGAACCTTGAATGTATCTGACTTTGTTCTCAGAAAGAATACCCAACTAAACCTAGAGAAGTCATCCACTATAACTAAAGTGTAAGATTTCCCTCCTAGGCTTTGTACAGCTATGGGTCCAAAAAGATCCAAGTGTAGCAGGTACAAGATCCTAGGTGAATCACTCTTATTAATTGATTTGAAACTAGTTTTAGTTTGCTTGCCTAATTGACAAGCCCTGCAGAGACCTTCCTTCTTGTAGGGAGCAGAAGGTAGACCTCTAACAAGGTTGTGCTTAGATAACCTAGCAATATTTTTCAGATTTACATATCCTAGTCTTTTGTGTCATAAGTCATTCTGATTACTAATTAAATTCAGTAAGCAGATATCAGTTATGGCAAAAGAAAAGTATACTAAATAAATGTTTCCTTGTTTACTTCTAGTTAAAATAGTTTGGTTATTTTTATCAATGATAGAGCAAGTAGAAGGGTTAAATTATACCTGATAACCATCATCACATAATTGACTTATGGAGATGAGGTTATGCTTCAGTCCAATTACATAAGTCACTTTTCTGAATGTGACAACACCTATTTTTACTTCTCCAACTCCTTCTGACTTACCATATTTTGAGTCACCAAAGGTAACATTTGGCCCCAATTTGGACTTGTAGTTGAATAGGATGTCCTTGCTGCCAGTCATATGCTTGGAGCAGCCACTGTTCAGGTATCAAGTTTCATTTACCCCTGGCCACTGTTCAGGTACCTTGGGCCCTTTGTATGGCTGATAGGAGAAACTAGAAATAATAGAAAATTCTGGCTGGGATTTATATCCTAGGGGGTGGTATCTCCTAGGTGGAATGGTCCAGTCAGCTAGGGGATTGAATGATTTCCTAGAAGTATTTAAGTTTCTGTTACAGTTATAATTTAGGTTAAGTCTTCATGGGTTCGATGAATTTATGTACGTTCGTCGACCAGAGTTCGACGAATTGGGTTGAGATCGTCGATCTCTGCCCAGAGAATAAACATGTTCATTCTTTGCGCCACACGTTCGTCGATCTCTGCTCGACGAACCATACAAAGTTCGTCGATCGCAGTTAGATGAGTAATGATAACTATAGTTGGCATTCAGAGTTCGTCGATCTGGGTTTGACGAACTGGCCCCTTTTCGTCGATCTGAGGTCGACGAAAAATGCTGAACTTTGTTTATATTTGGTGTTTTCTGTTTTTCAATTCTGTCCTTTGTTTTAATTTGTTCAAGAATTTTATTGACCTTATTTACTTGATCAGTATTCTTCTTTCCTTTCTCAAAAATAAAGTTTATGGGTTGTGATAGATGGTTTTTCTGAATAATAGGTGGTTCACTAGATGATGCACATAATCCTAACTTACTTCCATTAAATCTAGCATTAGATGTGTTAGTGATTTCTGCTAGTTGTTTACTTCTTACATTTAGTGATTCTTCTACCTGTTTTGCCACATTTAATTCATCTTTCAAAAGGGTGATTTGTTCACTAAACATATCTATTTTATTTTTTTAATTCAGTATTTCCTAATACTAAGGTATCATAGTTAACTTGCTTATCTCTGAGAAGTTTGATTTCCTTCTCAGAGTTGATTAAATGTAAACACATGATTTTAAAATCTGATTTAAAAGATTCTGAATTATAGTCAAAAAATGATAATACCTGACCAGCTTCTGATTCAGAAGCTTCCTCATTGTCTGAGTCTCCTTCTTCTGAGTTGCTTCTTGAGGCATCAATTGTCATGAGGCAAACCTCTTTTGCCCTCTCTTCTTCTTCATCTTCACTTGAGCTTGAAGATGTTGACTCCTCTTCAGTCTCACTCCAAGTCTCAGCTACAAACCCCTTTTCCTTCCTCTTGTGTTTGCTGGAATAGGGTTTGCTGGTGAACTGTTTTCTGGAATCCTTTTCCTTTTCTCTTCTCTTCTCTTTCTTCGGACTCTCTGGACACTCAGAGAGGAAATGCCCAGGCTTTTTGCATCCATAACACACCACTTCCTTTGTTGGTGTCTTATCATACTTTGGCCTGTCATCCTTTCTTGCTGACTTCCTCCTGAAGTCTTTTCTAGCCATCTTGAAAAATATCTTAGCCAAGAGACTTATAAGTTCTTCATTTGATGTTGAAGACTCTGATTCTTCTGAGGCTTTGAATGCTATGTTTTGATCTCTTCTGGCTGCAGGAGGTGTTCTTTGTTCATCAACCTCCCTTGTCTTAATTAACTGCTCATAAGATTTCAGTTTGCCCAATAGAGATTCAGTTGATATCTCATTCAGGCATCTAGCCTCCTTGATATGCCAGATTCTTGTGTCCCATGAGCTTGGGAAGCACATCAGAATTTTGTCATTCACTTCAGTCAGAGTGATGACGTTGTCCAGAGTTTTTAGCTCATTAATGATGAGCTTAATCTGTTATACATCTCTGACACTGTCTCAGCTTCCTGTTTCTTAAAATTCTCATATTGGGATATGAGATTTGATCTCCTATCATTCCTTTCATCAGCTGATCCATCAACCATTTGGTTCAGGGAATCCCAAATGGCTTTTGCTAATGTGCACAAAGCAACCTTCTGGAAAATATCATAATACATTGTCTGTGCCAATATGTTCATGGCTTTTGCATCAGCCATCTTGGCTTTCCTGTAACCATCATTATAGTCTGGAGGAGGTACTGCAGTCATATTTGTGGAAGTGCTTGGAGGAGCTGCAGGTGCTGGAGGTACTCCTGTTAAGATGGAAGCAAAGATATCTTCATCAATAGAATTCATATACAACTTGATTCTTGCCTTCCAGATTTCAAACTTTTGCAAGTTGCAAACTGGAGGTCTGGTGCTTGCATAATCTTTGTTCTGTGCCATGACTGTGGTTCTACTTTAAAATGTGAATAAAGTGATATGTAGATCTAACACAGGATCTTTGGTTCAATAATTAACTTTTGCAACCAAAGGAACCTTGCTCTGATACCAATTGAAAGTGAGGGTTAGATCTACAATACTCTAGATGGGGGGGGGGGGTGAATAGAGTATATTTAAAATTTGTTAGGTCCCAAAACAAAAAGTGTTGTTACAGCTTTTGTTGTAAACTGAAAGGTGCAGTAAATAAGAAACTGAAAACCAAAAAGTAATAATCCTAATCACAGCCACACAGCAAGAAACAAAAAGAAGAAGATAAGCAACCAGACGACACAAGAAATTTATAGTGGTTCCCCAAATCTGGGTAGTCCACTCTTCTACCACCCTTGGTAGGAACCACTCAGGTTTTTGATCAGGTGTCTGACACCAATGGGTTTTGATCAGGTCCCCAACAACCAACTCAAGTCTTTTGGTTAGGAGACTTGCAATCAAGAATCACTTTTGAAGGGGGATGACAACCCTTTATACAGGAGAGGGTGAGAGAGTTGATTTTGTCTTCTCTGTCAACAGTCAGAGAGAAGACTTATGTGGATTGATGTTTAGCTAAAGCTCCCCCTGAGATATTGAATGATTCAGGAAGATCAGGAAGCTTTGTTGTAGGGTGATAGGTCTTCAATCAGAGTTCTTGACAGCAGTGATGCAGGATCTTCTTGACTGATTTGATATATGTTGTCCTTGGAAGTCCTGGAGAGAATGTTGAAGAAGAAGACTCTTGATATAGTTTGATTGTTCTTCTTCTGAATGAATGAATATCACTGCCTATCACTGTAAGCTTCGGTATGATTTCTGTGTAAAGCTTTTCTACTGCTATATGAAATCTTGCAGTCAGTCTATGTATGTCTATTTTTCTGACTGTTTGACTGAGTATCGAATTTTTTTTAAATCACTTGATCCTTGGTGTCTTTTTATTCTATCACCTTTCAAAAATTTGAATCCTCTGTAATTAATGCTGACAGCCAGAGAATAATCGGCATTAATGTATTTCCCCAACCATCTTGTGGAAAATCAACAAGTAATATTCCTGAATAAGACTGCAATTAATGCTTCCTCTAACGGCTACATTCAGAGAATGTTTGAGTCATTAATCTGTTAGGAATTATTGCATTTGAGTGAGGATTGAATGTCGAAAATGGCTAAGTCTGGAATCGTCGAACGAATAACAGAATTCGTCGAGCTGAGTTACTAGTTCGTCGAACTGAGATTTTGTATTCGTCGACCAAACAGCTTCTGTTTGTCGAGCTGAGTTCCAAGTTCATCGAGCTGATAACAGAACTTGCTTGCTTCAGAACCTTTCCCTTTTTCTATCTGAAGTTCGTCGAGCTGACAATTGCATTCGTCGACTGGAGTTCAGTAACAATTCTGGACTAACTCAAATATTTTGTGTTGTCTGATATTCTGTGTGTCGACAAGAATATTCTTGTTTTAGAATTTGTCGAGTAGAATACTGAGTTCATCGACCTGAGAAGTTGACTTCGTCGACCTGAGAAGTTGTTAACTTGAGATCCAAGTTCGTCGAGCTCAGAATCTTGTTCGTCGACCAAAGTCTGAAGTTGGACATAAAATAATCTGGAGTTACCCTGATTTTAGTTTGTTGAAGTATTCCAATTTTTTCGTCGACCAGAGAATGAAGATCGTCGAGCTCAGCTCAGAGAAATGTCTCAAGATCGTCGAGCTAAGAACGCCTTTCGTCGACCTGAGTTCGACGAACGTCGAACTCATTTTACTTAGTCTTGAAATCTTCTAAGTCTTGAGTCTCTGATGGTCATGTTGATAGCTGGTCCATCTGATGTTGACTCTAAGGACTTGGCCTAGACTCTAGGACACAAATTTGACCTTGACTATACATGTTGGCTCACATCCTAAGTTAGTGAACCTAGCCCAAATCAATTAGGGATCCAACAGGTATTTATACTAAAGTGATAACAGGAAGAACAAACAAAATAGACCGGGTTCGACTGAACCAGATTTTTCTAGACAGGATGGAAGGATTACTCGAGTACTAAGGGGATTACACGAGTACAGCACAGGGATTACTCGAGCACTAAGGCACTTTCTCGAGTACATCAAGGGAAATACTCGAGTACAAGGGAGGATCCACTCGATGAAATCTGCTCGAAAATCCTCGAACGAAATTTGAAAATCGTCGAACGAAATTCGAAGAGCCAGATCGTCGAACTCAACACGAAGATCCGCTAGACCTACAGCAAGCTCCGCTCGACGATTCGTCGAGCTCAACATGACAATCGTCGAGCTCCGCTCGACCATCGTCGAACTCCCGACAGTGCCCAGAAAAGAAAAACAATCGTCGAGCTCTGCTCGGCAATCGTCGACCTCAGACATCGACCAGAAAGGAAGAACAATCGTCGAGCTCCGCTCGAAGATCGTCGACCTCAGACAGCGACCAGAAAGGAAAAAAAATTGTCGAGCTCAGCTCGACGATCGTCGACCTCAGACAGCAACCAGAATGTAAGAACAATCGTCGAGCTCTGCTCGACGATCGTCGACCTCAGACAGCGCCCAGAGAGAGAAACAATCGTCGAGCTCCGCTCGACGATCGTCGGACTCGAAATAGCGCCCAGAACATAAAATAAAATAAATTATAATAAGGTTGGTTCGACGAAATCCCAAACCTTTAGAAGGACTTCCTGAGAATCAAATCAAGCTGTCAATAATATAGTAATTATCGTGTTCAGATAGTTGAACAAGGAATATGAGATCAAAAAAAAGGCTCAAACCCGCCGAATTAAACGAAACTCACACCGTAGGCAGAAACTGCTGCTACGGACACAACAGTGAAGTAAAAACCAAAATCTTACGAGCCATTCCCGAGATATTAACCGCCAAAACATGCGGCGAACAAAAACAAAAACTCAAAACTTCGATCGCGCGCCGAGGCTCCAAAATCGCTCGGGTTGCGACGAAACTGGACGAGCTCGTACAAAACTACTCAAATCCAACACTCGACATTAAAAGTAACGCCACGATGTCATAAATCTGTCGTTGCCCAAACAAATAAAATAATCAAAAAATTGGGGCGTTACAGTCACTCCCCCTAAAAAGAAGTTTCGTCCCGAAACTTATCACAACTCCAAAACCAAACAAAAATTGATAAAACCATGGACAACTGAAAAACATAACAACATACCCGAAACTAAGAGAAGAGGTGCGGATGAGATTCCCTCATTGCCGATTCCAATTCCCATGTCGCGCTCTCAACGCCTTGATTTCTCCAAAGAATCATGACCATAGGGATGGTCTTTCTCTGCAACACGCGCTCTTGAGAATCCAGAACACGAATAAGTTCTCCCACATAAGCAAGGTTTGGAAAAATCTGGGGTATCGTGTCGAGGACTTGACGATCATTACGAACACACTTCCGCAGCTGGCTCACATGGAACACATCATGGACAACAGGGAAGGTCGCAGGCAAAACCAGCCTATAAGCTAACACTCCGATGCACTCAAGAATCTGGAAAGGTCCCACATACCGGGGGTCTAACTTGTGGTTCCTTCCAAACCTTTTAACGCCAGACATCGGGGAAACTTTCAGAAAAACAAGTCTCCAACCGCAAACTCCAGATCTACCCTTCGTAGATTAGCGTACTTCTCATAGCGCTCTTGAGCCACACGAAGCTTTTCCCGAATATGAGTCACAACACAATTCATCTCTTAAAGGGTTTTCAGACTTGGCAACGGTCTCTCACCAACTTCAGCCCAAAACAATGGAGTTCTACAACGCCTCCCATACAAAGCCTCAAACGGAGCCATCTGCAGACTCTCTTGATAACTATTATTGTATGCAAACTCCATGAGTTTGAGACGCTCATCCCAAGCACCACCATGATCCAAAACATAACACCTGATCATATCCTCTACGATCTGATTTACCCTTTCCGTCTGACCCTTAGCCTGCGGATGATAGGCGGTGGAATACCTTAAATCGGTACCCAAACCCTCCTGCAAACTCTTCCGAAAACGAGACGTAAATCTAGAGTCCCGATCTGATACGATGCTAACAGGCACACCATGTAACCTGATGACCTCTTCAAGATATAACTCAGCTATCTTCTTCATCTAGTACCCAATCTTAAATGGAACAAAGTGAGCACACTTTGTCAATCTGTCGACTATCACCCAAACAGAGTCATGCCCACGGGGAGATTTTGGCAGACCGGTGATGAAATCCATTGAAATACTCTCCCATTTCCAACTTGGAATATCAAGCAGTGTCGAATTACCACCAGGCCTTCTATGATTAGCCTTTACACGCTGACACGTATAACATTCCGATACAAACTTTGCGATATCATTTTTCATCCCCGACCACCAAACAATTTGTTTTAGGTCCCTATACATCTTAGTGGAACCAGGGCGGTAACTACACTAGAACCATGAGCTTCAGCACAGATCTTAACTCGAATATCGCCAAAGGCGGGGACACAAAATCTACCCCGATACTTCAAGGTATTCAACTCGTCCAAGGAGAAATCTGGTAGCTCTACCTTCACATTTCTATCCAGGAGTTGTGACAAATCTGAATCGTCCTTCTAGTGTGCTAGAGTAGGGGAAATCCGACAGGGTTCTTCTGCATCTAGACTAGCAGGCACAGTACGACGCACAACCTCAATATCCATCAACAAGAATTCTTCTACCAAGGACTGTACCGATAGATTAAAAAAATTTTGGTTGTCTTTCTACTCAAAGCGTCGGCCACTACATTAGCCTTTCCTGGATGATTAGGAATTTCCACTTCATAATCAGCCATATATTCTAACTAACGAGGCTGGCGCAGATTTAGTTCTTTCTGAGTGAAGACGTACTTCAAACTCTTATGGTCTGTATAGATATTGCACAATGCGCCATACAATAAGTGTCTCCAAAGCTTCAGCGCATAAATTTCGGAAGCAAACCCCAAATCATGCGTAGGATAGTTTCTCTCGTGGATCTTTAGTTGCCTCGATGCATACGCGATCACCTTACCATCTTGCATTAAAACACAACCAAGTTTGATGTGTGACGCGCCAACATACACAGCATACTCAACTCCTTCCGTAGGTAAGGTTAAAATCGGAGCAGTACATAATCTCTTATTCAACTCTTGGAAAGCTTCTTCGCACTTATCACTCCAAGTGAAAGCAGTATTCTTCTGAGTAAGTCTAGTTAGAGAAGCAGACAACACCGAAAACCCCTCCACGAATCTTCTATAATAGCCAGCCATGCCAAAGAAACTCCTAATCTCCTTGGGTGTAGAAGGTCTCTCCCATTCCATCACAGCAGAAATCTTGGTCGGATCTACCGAAATACCGTCCTTGCTTACAACATGACCAAGAAAGGACACCTGAGGTAGCCAGAACTCACACTTGCTCAACTTCGCATATACCGTATGCTCCCTCAGGGTCGACAAAATCAACCGCAAATGCTGAGTATGATCCTCAGCATTGCTGGAATACATCAAGACATCATCATCTATAAACACAATCACAAAACGGTCTAGACCTAGGACGAACTCTATGTCCCTCACAGTAGGAAGACTAGGAAGGTTAGCTAGGAAACATCCGAACACTCACGCACCATACAGATCTCCTCTAAACACGGTAAACCTACCTTGGTTTCCAGAACTGAAACCAAATAAGAAAAATTGGGGCGTGAGTGAGCTCAGAGAGCCTGACACGAATTACCATAACCACTCCTGGGTTGACCGTCGTCCATCTTGAAGTCCAAGCGCTTAACCTTACACTAGGTAACAGAGTCATGCCTAGACAACCAGTACATGCCCAATACTACACAAAACATTCCAGGTCTATCACCTTTAAATCAGCAACCACTAGAAAAACAAATAACTGAATCAGACAACCCTGAATATCTTCGTCCGATACCACAGAACACCAGAAGGAAACTTGACACAAAACACATCACCAACCTGATCGAGGGTCAAACCATGACGCTCTACAAAGGGCCTAGCTACAAACGGGTAGGTAGCGACACAATCAAAAAGGACACGCGACCAATGATTCTTTACCTTAATTTACTTATAAAATCGTATACATAACTTATTCAATCAATAACAAAACCAGATAGAACCTAACCTGAGATCACTTGGGTTGAAGACTGAGTTTTTCTTCTATCATCGCGATAGGTTTACCTTTTCCTTTGTCCTGGTTTGGTGGCAGCGGTAGAGCCCAAGGTGGGGCAGGCTACAGTGGGGACTGAGCCTGGGGACACGAAGTCTTCAGGTGTCCCTTCTGCCCGCAATGGAAGCAAGTATTTTCCTTTAACCAGCAATGACTCATGTCATGTCCCTTCTTTGAACAGAACGTGCACACCCGATCTCCCTTGGGTACTCCTTGGGTGGCGAGCACCCGCTGCTTCTTTTGAGTGGCACTTCTCTTAAAACACCTTTCGAAAAGGTGGCCAGGTCGACCACAGAAGCTACATATTTCTCCACTTTTATTTTTCGAAGAAGGGACGGATGCCCTAGAGCTTCCATGCTCAACACCCTTCCTCTTCTCTTTCCTCGGTATCATACCATGATCCTTAGCATATCCAATGGTCTCAACTTCAAGAGCAACTTCTATTGTCCTCGCATTAGCCTCAGACTGGTAAGTATTAGCAAACTTCTGATTGCCATTTTGGAGACCGCCCAAGAAACCTTTAACACTGCGCACCTCAGCAGCTCTCAACTCAGAAGCAAACTTATTAAATTTACTAATCTCACTATCATACCCAATCACTACGGGGGTTTGCTCACCAGGATGCTGTCCTAAGGTGGCAGCCAACAATGCCTGCAATTGTGCTTGCATTGCCACGATCTGACCTGCCAGGGTCTCCATGGTCTGGCGCAGTTCAACAATCATCGCCTCACCCCGCGTACCTGACGACTCCCCCTCAGACTGGGGAGTCGACCTGGTCATAACACGCTCATGCGACATTCTAAAAAAACACATAACACCTCATTAAAACTCTAGATTAAACTAGTTCAATACCACTTAGTTCAGACCATACTTAAAAGACTCTTGCTTACGCTGCAACTTGCTCTGGGATTTTATAATGATGATATGTCCTACTTAGGATGATATCTTTTCATCCTATTGACTCTTGTGCCTATGACATGAATGCATGTATTCTTTATTCGTTTTCTGATTTAAACCATGTGTGTACATATGTCATCGCACAAATCTTTAGCTTGGCACGTTGTGGTTATGCAATGTTATGATATGCATGATTGTGCTATAAATTCTAAAAAGGCCCTAATGCATGTTATGTGCGGCGTACGCATGAAAATGTTATGCATCCCATATTACATGACATTCTCATGCAACAAAAAAGAAACGTGCTAGTCGCATTCATGTGGTGAGGTTATGCATCCCATAATACATAACCCTCATATGTTGCCCCTATGGTGGATCCATATACAGACACATATTATGCATCCCAAACTACATAATATGCCCCGTATATTTCCTGTTATACTATGAGTGTAGTGTTCGTGCTTCAGCCAAGACGTGCTGATGACATATCAGTGTGTGTATGATATGATGCTAAATACCTAATACCAGCAAGGGAAAGGTTGCCCGACAAATTGTCAAGCAACCTCCCTCTGATACCAACTATCACAACCCGCATTTTCACCGCATAAAAATCTTATCAGAGTAATGGAAAATGCACGTCATGATGCCACATCAGCAGGGGATAACTGCGGACGCTCAGGCAGACACCAAACTAAACATGAAGAATGGTTCTTTTTAAGTTATTTAAAGGAAAATCAGTTAAGTGCAGTAGTTAGCCATATCCCTCAGCTTAGTGGCTCATCTAGTCCACAAATCAAAATATATTATACGCTGCGGAAAAAAAATACTTGATTAGCTTAACTCAAGCATCCTACATGAGTAAAACATCCCAAAAGGACAACTCATGCTATGCAAGACTCTAAATTTATTATAATAGGAAAGATATCTTTTACGGTCGCTAAAAATAATTAGTTAGAGTTTCAAATTATGCAATGCATGAAGTAATAGTAGTAGTTTTTATAGTTGAAATTACCTAACATGTATTCCTAACATAAATCTTTCCCAGAGAGCAAGAACAATCAGGTAAAAAGTAACAACAGTATCAGCAGCAAGTAGTCCATCACAGAAAAGTCAAGACTATGTGCGTCAACAACTGACACGAACCCATAGAAAAAGTAATCTGGCAAGTCTAAACAAGACAACTACGTCAAGCTCAGAGGTGGAAACAAACAGCTGTAGAAACCAGCAGCACCAGAAGCCCAACACTGTCAGCTAAACCTGCTACAGCTTTGATCCTGAGGCATTCAAAAGAAGAATACCTCAGAAGCAATTTACAAGTAGTGCAAGAGTAAAAGCAGAGTACACAAACCTCAAAGTGAAGGAGAATGAAAAAGGGACTGCAACAAAATGGTCAGAAGAGTAAAAGTAAGCAACAGTAAAACTAGCCAAGCAAGAAACGCTAAACACATTATCAAGATAGATCAAGCACCAACAATAGAAGTTCAATCTTTCATTAATAATTACTATGCCGAGGGAGAAACCCCAACGCGTACAGTCTATCTGAGCATTAAGCACTATGCCAAGGGAGGACCCCAACGCGCAAAGTTCATCTGAGTATAAAACACTATGCCGAGGGAGGACCCCAACGCGCACAGTTCATCTGAGTATTAAACACTATGCCGAGGGAGGACCCCAACGCGCACAGTTCATCTGAGTATTAAACACTATGCTGAGGGAGGACCCCAACGTGCACAGTTCATCTGAGTATTAAACACTATGCCGAGGGAGGACCCCAATGCGCACAGTTCATCTGAGTTTCTTTGTTACATAATTATATAAGCAGGGTTCATTCATTTTTTATGCATCATAAACACAAGGGATAACCAACCAAGTGGACTGCATAAGAGCATTTCAAAGTAAAGCTAGTGAAATTTAATCAAGAAAAAAACGAACGAGATGACTCGATGGTTATAACAGCACGATAATCAATTTGTTTACCAATTTAATGGACTAGAATTTTGGGGTTAAGGCTTTAGGGACATCAAGTCACAATTCCAGGAATAGAGGGCGGGGAAAGTTAGGATTTCAGGACAAGTATCTCAACAATCAAAGCATAATAAACTCAAACAAATGTAGAAAAAGGGCAAACGTTTATAATCAAGAACAAGAGGGAGAGTAGGAACACCACTTGCCTCGATTTACCGTAAAAACTCTCCAAATCTCCACACGTCGCGATAGGAGACGAAATCTGAACGAAAATGTCTGAAATAATGGTTAGGGCCGAAAACCCTAACAAGAAAATCTCGAGAAATGGGGAAGAAATTACCACGAGGGCGCAGCTCTCGACGAGAGCTTTCCAGATCTACGATCGGTTTGAAATTCCAAGCACCGGAGCACCGTCAATGGTCACCGGAAGGATTAGGGACAGGCAACCTCTTTCTCACTCACGCCGCTCTGGTTCGGGAGGAAAAAGGAATCAGAGAAGATGAAGAAGGTATTTATACTAAAGTGATAACAGGAAGAACAAATAAAATAGATCGGGTTCGGCAGAACCAGATTTTCCGAGACAGGAGGGAAGCATTACTCGAGTACTAAGGGGATTACACGAGTACAGCACAGGGATTGCTCGAGCACTAAGGCAGTTACTCGAGTACAGCAAGGGAATTACTGGAGTACAAGGGAGGATCCACTCGACGAAATCTGCTCGAAAATCGTCGAACAAAATTTGAAAATCGTCGAACTCAATTCGAAGGGCCAGATCGTCGAACTCAACACGAAGATTCACTAGACCTACAACATTCTCCGCTCGACGATTCATCGAGCTCAGCACGACAATCGTCGAGCTCGACGATCGTCGAACTCCCGACAGTGCCCAAAAAAGAAAAACAATCGTCGAGCTCCGCTCAACGATCGTCGACCTCAGACAGCGAGCAGAAAGGAAGAACAATCGTCGAGCTCCGCTCGACGATCGTCGACCTCAGACAGCGACCAGAAAGGAAAAACAATCGTCGAGCTCAGCTCCACGATCGTTGACCTCAAATAGTGACTAGAAAAGAAGAATAATCGTCGAGTTCCGCTCGACGATCGTCGACCTCAGACAGAGCCTAGAGAGTGAAACAATCGTCGAGCTCCGCTCGATGATCGTCGGACTCGAAATAGCGCCCAAAACATAAAATAAAATAAAATATAATAAGGTTGGTTTAATGAAATCCCAAACCTTTAGAAGGACTTCTCGAGAATCAAATCAAGCAGTCAATAATATAGCAATTATCATGTTCAGATAGTTGAACAGGGAACTATGAGATCAAAACAAATGCTCAAATGCGCGGAATTAAACGAAACTCACGCCGTAGGCGAAAACTGCTGCTACGGACACAAAGGCAAAGTCAAAACCAAAATCCTACGAGCCATTACCGAGATATTAACCGCCAAAACATGCGGCGAACAAAAACAAAAACCCAAAACTTCGATCGCGCACCGAGGCTCCAAAAACGCTCGGGTTACGACGAAACTGGACGAGCACGTCCAAAACTACTCAAATCCAACACTCGACGTTAAAAGTAACGCCACGACGTCATAAATCTATCATTGCCCAAACAAATAAAATCATCGAAAAATCGGGGAGTTACAGTAGTAATGATCATGTCTATTTTGATTAAAATCCATGACTAGCTTGAGAGTGTCAAGAATGAGTGACTTTGAAGTAGGAGACCAAATTTCTGCAAATTATGGAGATTTCCTTTTCTCTGAATCTAGAACTGGAATAGACCTACTGGCAAAGGATCCATCACCATATCTTCTCTTCTTTTCAATGTGAATATTAGGAGGAGCTTGAAGAAAAATGTCTGTTGGATCATCCTCCCAAACCTGAGCATAAGAGTCTGGAGGAGGGCCTTCAAAGCCTTCAGGTCTTGGAGAGAAGGAAGGATGAGGAACTGGAGCTGGATCTAGGGGATACAAATTATGAGGAATTGTTGCAGATTAGAGACCGTGCGGTATGGCAGTCTGACTCTGGCGGTTTGCTGTCCGGGCGATCTGTCGTTTTTTCTCCTGCGGTTTTATGTTGTCATGTTGTTGCTGCTCTGGCGGTTTGTCGTTCTGTCCCTGGCGACTTGAAGACCGGGTGACCTAGCAGTCTAGTGTAGTGTCTTGGTATCTTTCTTTTGTGGTTACCGGGTGTAACAACCCCATCCGTTCATATGATATATTCTAGAAGGTCCGGCCGGGGCCCCACAGGATATACCACAAAACAGTCGGTGAAGGTACAGGATGATACCAGAGTAGCGCATCGCACCTATCACATGCATTCTAGCGGAAGCCTAAACTACTTGAACCCCTCATGAATGCCCAAACATAAAACTCCACATTTTATATACATATAGGAATGTCTTACAATAAGAACAAGTGTTGGCCTTATGGCCTTACATAGCTTTCATACAGTGGCTACAACTATGGGCGCGCAGGCCGGCCACAACAAAAGAAAACACACAACTCAAACATAGCCTTCGAGGGCTAAACAGCAGCAGCAGCAACACCAGCAGGAGCATCAACCTCTATGCGTCCCGCTCGGCTCTCCAGCACCTGTGCAAGGGACAATCCACCCACCGGTGGCAAACAAAAGCAACGGTCAGCGTTCAGCTGACCAAATTATAACGACCCTACCCCTTCTCTCGGGGCAGCGGTATTTTTCCCTGCAGGCATATCATATCACAAGTATGGCAATATATCAAAATGTGTTTTCACGCACACAAGCCATCACAACCGTTCGCCACCCGGCCCAACGGTCCGTGCACTCAGGGCACATTCTTGGTGTTCTGGCAACCTCTTGCCCACCACCGTATCAGGGTTATCACCCAACGGTAAATCTCTTGAGCATTTACTCCATGGCGTGCAGCCGGAGTTAGTCCTCGGACACCGGGATGGCCCGTAGCCCCCCATTGTGTCATGGCGCGCAGGCCGAAGACTCTTGCTATGCGCTCCAACAGACCGGACCTTTGGTCTCACATCGGACGGACATAGCGCAGGTCGGATCCTCCACCCCCCGTTGCTCAAATCGCCTTGCCTTCTCCGAGTACAGCGTACTCATGGCTATATCAAAGGCGCGGGTCGGTCTCACCAATCCTGTTCCTGGCATTTAAGCCTGGGCATAAGCCTTACACCCATTTTCTCACAACAACAGCGGGTCTTTCCTGGGCACACCAGTACTTCCTGTTACTCTCTTCACAGGTGGACACCGCACAAGCACAAATGTCAGGGGTCTTTCCTGGGCATACCAGTACTTCCTGTGACTCGCTTCACAGGTGGACACCCTATGACATCAAGCATCACAAAAAGGGCCTTTCCTGGTCTCACCAGTACTACCTGTGCCTCATTCACAGGTTGGACCCAAAACCATCACAAGGCTATTTTCCTGGGCTACCACCCCAGTACTTCCTGCTACTCCTTTTCGCAGGTATAACCCGAGACTCCTTACACTACACGTTATCACGGAGTCTTCTCCGGTTCGTATGCAACATCACCAATCCAGACCAACCTGTCCAGATGGGCTTCACACAGCATGCCTATTCCGTACTCTATTTCCGGATCTATATGCACAACAAAAGGGGATTTCAAGAATCACCCAAATGACTCCCAAAAGCAGCCACCTCTTGGTGGGGGAATCAAACGATATGCCAAAACAGAAGCCTTCACATGGCTAGGAAGAAAAGTCGTTACCCTTGACGATCGCTTCGGTGCCATGGCTTGAAAGCTAGCTTGCAAGACTCGCAAGATCGTCTCCTCCGCAACGCTGGCTTCGGATCTCTCGTCGGTAAACCGCAGCACCACCAGCAGCAGCCCCCTTTCCTTCTTCCTCCTCCTTTCCTTCTCTCTTTCTTTCTTGAAGAAAGCTTAAGGCCAAAGTAAATGAGAAATCAATCTCTGACTTCGGCCCTTAAGGAAAAAGAAGAAGAGCTTTCAGCCCTTGGATCCAGACTGAAGGAATGGACGGCCACGATTCTGTCAAAAACACCAATTTTGACCCGACACGGCCTCGAACACGGCCGTGTGCCTGGCCGTGTGCCTCAAGCGGTGGTCAACCGACCTATCCAAACAAGTGACACGCCCATAGGACACGCCCGTGTCATGGGCCGTGTCACCAACACGCCTTCAGACACGCCCGTGTCTGTGGCCGTGTACCTGGGTGAAAAAAATCCCAAATCATCCCGAGACTTCACACGGCCTGGGACACGCCCGTGTCCCCGGCCGTGTGCCCAGACACGGCACCCAGACACGCCCTGTCAAAATCATTCGGCGGGTTGAGCTCGTCGTTCCGATTTGACACGCCCTGTGACACGCCCGTGTCACAGGCCGTGTCCCCTATCTCGACACTCGACACTCGACGATCTCGACACTCGACGATCTCGACACTCGACACTCAACGACACGGCCATGGACACGCCCGTGTCCTAGGCCGTGTGCCTCCTCTCGACTATCGTCGAGCGAAAATCGTCGACACCTAAGTCGACTGTCGACACTGCCTTGACACGCCCTGCGACACGCCCGTGTCGCAGGCCGTGTCCACCTGACACGCCCTGGGACACGCCCGTGTCCCAGGCCGTGTCACCCAAATTTTCCCGTTTTAGAACTTTGGGCTGTTACAATCCTCCCCTCCTACAGGAAATTTCGTCCTCGAAATTCAGAGACAGAGAAGTAACAAAAAGCAGCAAGAAACATGTACCAACATATCACTTATTTATGTTACAATATTCTCGCTCCAAATTACACAAACAGCTCAGGGAATTCTTCTCGCATGGTCTGCTCACGCTCCCATGTCAGTTCTTCACGGCCGCAGTTGTCCCACCGGACTTTTACCATATCGACCGTCTTGTTCCGCAACTGTTTCTCGGCTCGATCTTCGATCTGAATGGGTCTAACTCTCGTTGTTAGCCCATACTCCACCGGCACACGATCATCCGCGATCACTTGAGCTGGATCTTTCACGACTTTCCGCAGTACCGAGATGTGAAAAACATCATGTAATCCACCCAAGTCCGCCGACAGAGCTAGCCGATAAGCCGCTTCGCCAATTCGCTCAACCACTTCAAAAGGACCTAAATATCTTGGACTCAACTTTTTCAATCGTCGAATCCTGGAGACACCTTTGAATGGCTTGATCTTCAAGTAGACCCAATCGCCAACCGCAAATTCGACATTCCGGTGCTTGGCGTTGTAGTACTTCGCTTGTCGATCTTGAGCAATCAGCAATTTCTCTCGAATAGACCGAATGGTTGAGTTTGCTTCATCCACCTCATTTGGTTTAACAATCCGGGCTTCACCCGCTTCTACCCAAGCTAAGGGAGTACGACACTTCCTTCCATATAGAGCTTCATATGGTGCCATCCCAATGCTTGCTTGGTAGCTATTATTATATGCAAACTCGACCATATAGAGATGATCTTCCCATTTCTTTCCGAAATCAAGGGCGCACATTCGGAGCATGTCCTCCATTGTTCTGTTGGTACGTTCAGTTTGGCCATCCGTTTGGGGATGAAAGGCCGTACTGAAAGTCAATTTCGTGCCCAACAGTCGGTGAACTAGCCTCCAATCATTTGACGTAAACCGCCCATCTCGATCACTTACGATGCTCCGAGGAACACCGTGAAGCCGCACAATTTGATCAACATATAACTTGGCCAAATATTCAACTGAATCATCCCGTCTGTTCGGGAGGAAATGTGCTACTTTGGTTAGCCGGTCAACTATCACCCAAATGGAATCATTTCCTCGCTGCGATCTTGGCAACCCATGCACAAAATCCATGGAAATATCATCAAATTTCCACACTGGGATCGGCAGTGACTTCAAATATCCGCCCGGCTTTTGGCATTCCGCCTTCACCATCGCACATGTTTGGCATTTGGCCACGTATAGGGCAACATCTTTCTTGAGCCCTGGCCACCAGAACAGTTTCTTCATATCGTTGAACATCTTTGTGCTCCCGGGGTGAATGGAATACTTCGTATAATGTGCTTCATACATCAGTTCTTCCCTCAGTTTCCCCACATTTGGGACGCACAAACGGCCATCTTTTCGTACAAGACCGTCGTTCCAGGTGAATTTGCCCTCTGGCCCTTCATTCACATAGCGTAAGAGATCTTCATCCAACTCCGTTGCCCGTCGAACTCGGTCCGCAAGGTCACATTGCACCTCGATCCAGTTCAAACATACAGTGGTAGTGGAATTTTTGTCAACACAATCGATCTCCAATGCTTCCAACTCCTCGATAAGACGTTCCTCATGCCTTTGTAACCAATTTGCTCTAGCCGGAACTCGCCGACTCAACGCATCCGCGACAACATTTCCCTTCCCGGGTGTATAGTGAATCTCGAAAGTGTAGTCCCCAAGGAACTCCAACCACCTTCGTTGTCGCATGTTCAACTCTTTCTGCTCCAAAAGGTACTTGAGGCTCTTATGATCCGTATAGATCTCCACCTTCACGCCATAAAGGTAGTGTCGCCACAGCTTCAGTGCAAAAATCACCGCCGCTAGTTCCAAATCATGGACGGGATAATTTCGCTCGTGCACCTTCAGTTGGCGTGAGCCATAAGCAATAACCTTTCCATTCTGCAGAAGAACGCAGCCTAAGCCGCTCCCTGAGGCATCACTATAAATAACAAAACCATCGGTCCCACATGGCGAAGACAACACCGGCGCCGTGGTCAACCGAATCTTCAGCTCTTCAAAAGCTCGTGCACACTCTGGCGTCCAAACGAACTTCTGATCCTTCCGCGTCAGTGTGGTTAGCGGCAAAGCGATCCGCGAGAAGTTTTCAACAAATCTTCTATAGTAGCCCGCAAGTCCAAGGAAACTCCTGACCTCGGTCACGGAAGACAACATTGGCCACTCCTGTATGGCCCTTATCTTCGCTGGATCCACTGCAATGCCCGCTCCACTCACCACATGGCCCAAAAATGCCACTGACGATAGCCAAAACTCGCACTTCGAGAACTTGGCATAGAGCTGATTTTGCCTCAACGTGTTCAACACCAACCGCAAGTGAATCTCATGTTCAGCTTTCGACTTTGAGTACACCAGGATATCATCAATGAACACTATCACAAACAGATCCAGGTACTCACGGAAAATGCGGTGCATCAAATCCATAAACACAGAGGGCGCATTGCACAGTCCAAAGGGCATGACTGTGAACTCATAGTGCCCATAGCGTGTTCCAAATGCAGTTTTGGGAATATCACCTTCCCGAATCTTTAACTGGTAATAACCAGACTTCAGGTCCAACTTCGAATAGACAGTAGAACCTACCAGCTGATCAAATAACTCATCAATCCGGGGATCGGATATTTATTCTTCTCGGTCAGCTTATTTAGTTCACGGTAGTCGATGCACAATCGCAATCCACCGTCTTTCTTCTTTACAAAAAGCACAGGCGCGCTCCAAGGTGACACACTTGGGCGTATATACCCTTGCTCTAGCATTTCTTGCAGTTGAACCTTCAATTCCGCCATCTCTTTTGGCGCGACGCGATATGGCGAGCGGGCCACAGGTTTCGCACCTGGCACCAACTCGATCGTGAAGTCAATCTCCCGCTGGGGTGGTAGCCCAGGGAGATCCGTGGGAAACACATCTGTAAATTCTGCCACAATCGGAACCTCGCACACACTGGCCTTAGGCTCAACAGCCTGAATTAGTGCAAAGTAACACTCCGCACCCTTCCGAACAGCCTTGACTACCTGGAGTGCAGACATCAATGTCCCGCCCACTCCTCGCATACCCGCGAACTTTGTCTCCTGTTCGGTATTCTGGCCCAACGTGATTTCTTTGGACTGACAATCAATCATAGCATGCTGTTCCGCAAGCCAATCCATCCCAAAAATCACATCGAATTCCGATATTGGCAAAACAAATGCGGTTAAACAAAAATCCCGACTTCCTAGCTGAACCGCCACATCGCAAGCTTGATCCGCAAGCATCCAACAGCCATTCGGCAACACCACTCTGACATTATCTGTCTTTGCACGACTGGGTATCCCAAGCCGCGTTATAAAATCACAAGACAGAAAAGAATGCGATGCACCTGTATCAAATAGTGCTCGCGCCAGCGTGTCCCGAATCATCACAAAACCTATGACAATCATGTCACACATACAAATCGCAAACATAGGGGTACTAAGCGAAGCATACAAACATTAGCATAAGCAAAACTAAACTCATACCTGTGACCACGTCACTCTGCTTGATGGCCTCCTGCAGGCCAAGATTGTAGACCCGGGGTTGCGCTTGCGAGGCAGAGGAATCCACCACCGCCTTTCCTTTCTCCGCATACGATGCTCCCGCCTTCTTTTCACTCTTCGGCGGCATCCGACAATCTCGCGCAATATGCCCCATGCGGCCACAATTGTAGCAGACCCGAGTATCTGGCTTGGAAGTAGCCCCTGACGTTGCTCCCGTTGCAACTGATGAAGGAGCTTGTCCACTCGGCTTGGACTTCTTACCCCATTTCTTCTTATAGAATGGTTTCCCAGATCGGGGCGCCTTCCACTCCGGTTGCGTCACAGTCAAAGCTCTTTTTCCTTGCACCCTTTTCATATCCTTTTCCAACGCGGTTGCAGTGTCAACCAATGCTTGGAAACCTTGGTTCACAGAACTTGACACAAGGAACCTCAACTCGTCCCTCAGGCCTTCATAGAACCTATTGGTCTTCCGCTGCTCATCAGCAAAAATCGAACCCGCATACCGCCCCAAGCGAGTAAATTCATGCAGGTACGCGTCAACACTGCCCTCACCTTGAGTCAACCGTTGGAATTCATTTTCCATGGCTATCCGCTGAGCCACAGGAAGGTGCTTTGCTAGGAACAATCGAGAGAATTCATCCATGGAGACTTGAGCTAACGGACGACCCGCCAAATGATGTAACTCTATCTCATCCCACCACAAGCGAGCTTCTCCTTCAAGCAAGAATGTAGCTAAGGTAACCTTCTGACGCTCCGCCGTGCCAATCGCCGCCATAACTCTCTTGACGCGCGATAACCAATCCTCTGCCTGCGTCGGAGTACCCGCTCCCGAAAATGTAGGCGGATGGAAACTCATGAACCGTGTTAGTTGCTTCTCAGCTGCTCGAGGAGCCACATCCACTACAGGTTCCGGCCTTGCCTCCACCTGTTCTGGCCTCACATCCACTTGTTCCTGCCTAAGTGGCTGGCCTTGGATCATGGTAAATAATGCCTCCGCAACTAACCGCACATGCTCTGCAGACGGTGGAGGTGTAGGCACCTCAGCTGGTGCCCTACTCTCATCAGAACGCTGGGGCTCAGACGGCCCAGCTCCACTTCGTGTCACCTAAAGGTGGACAAGACACATACATTAGCGGTCGTACCCAAGCAAACAACACAAAATAGGAACACACAGGTTCCCCAAACAAACAAATTTGCATTCCTATCATGGACATTCAGGAGTTCATTCGTAGACTTTGGTTTGCACAAACACGTGCTCGCCACCCCACAAAAGAAGTCGACCACGACTTCGAGAGGGAAAGACCAAAACAACCGATACCAAAAATGTAACAACCCCATCCGTTCATATGATATATTCTAGAAGGTCCGGCCGGGGCCCCACAGGATATACCACAAAACAGTCGGTGAAGGTACAGGATGATACCAGAGTAGCGCATCGCACCTATCACATGCATTCTAGCGGAAGCCTAAACTACTTGAACCCCTCATGAATGCCCAAACATAAAACTCCACATTTTATATACATATAGGAATGTCTTACAATAAGAACAAGTGTTGGCCTTATGGCCTTACATAGCTTTCATACAGTGGCTACAACTATGGGCGCGCAGGCCGGCCACAACAAAAGAAAACACACAACTCAAACATAGCCTTCGAGGGCTAAACAGCAGCAGCAGCAACACCAGCAGGAGCATCAACCTCTATGCGTCCCGCTCGGCTCTCCAGCACCTGTGCAAGGGACAATCCACCCACCGGTGGCAAACAAAAGCAACGGTCAGCGTTCAGCTGACCAAATTATAACGACCCTACCCCTTCTCTCGGGGCAGCGGTATTTTTCCCTGCAGGCATATCATATCACAAGTATGGCAATATATCAAAATGTGTTTTCACGCACACAAGCCATCACAACCGTTCGCCACCCGGCCCAACGGTCCGTGCACTCAGGGCACATTCTTGGTGTTCTGGCAACCTCTTGCCCACCACCGTATCAGGGTTATCACCCAACGGTAAATCTCTTGAGCATTTACTCCATGGCGTGCAGCCGGAGTTAGTCCTCGGACACCGGGATGGCCCGTAGCCCCCCATTGTGTCATGGCGCGCAGGCCGAAGACTCTTGCTATGCGCTCCAACAGACCGGACCTTTGGTCTCACATCGGACGGACATAGCGCAGGTCGGATCCTCCACCCCCCGTTGCTCAAATCGCCTTGCCTTCTCCGAGTACAGCGTACTCATGGCTATATCAAAGGCGCGGGTCGGTCTCACCAATCCTGTTCCTGGCATTTAAGCCTGGGCATAAGCCTTACACCCATTTTCTCACAACAACAGCGGGTCTTTCCTGGGCACACCAGTACTTCCTGTTACTCTCTTCACAGGTGGACACCGCACAAGCACAAATGTCAGGGGTCTTTCCTGGGCATACCAGTACTTCCTGTGACTCGCTTCACAGGTGGACACCCTATGACATCAAGCATCACAAAAAGGGCCTTTCCTGGTCTCACCAGTACTACCTGTGCCTCATTCACAGGTTGGACCCAAAACCATCACAAGGCTATTTTCCTGGGCTACCACCCCAGTACTTCCTGCTACTCCTTTTCGCAGGTATAACCCGAGACTCCTTACACTACACGTTATCACGGAGTCTTCTCCGGTTCGTATGCAACATCACCAATCCAGACCAACCTGTCCAGATGGGCTTCACACAGCATGCCTATTCCGTACTCTATTTCCGGATCTATATGCACAACAAAAGGGGATTTCAAGAATCACCCAAATGACTCCCAAAAGCAGCCACCTCTTGGTGGGGGAATCAAACGATATGCCAAAACAGAAGCCTTCACATGGCTAGGAAGAAAAGTCGTTACCCTTGACGATCGCTTCGGTGCCATGGCTTGAAAGCTAGCTTGCAAGACTCGCAAGATCGTCTCCTCCGCAACGCTGGCTTCGGATCTCTCGTCGGTAAACCGCAGCACCACCAGCAGCAGCCCCCTTTCCTTCTTCCTCCTCCTTTCCTTCTCTCTTTCTCTCTTGAAGAAAGCTTAAGGCCAAAGTAAATGAGAAATCAATCTCTGACTTCGGCCCTTAAGGAAAAAGAAGAAGAGCTTTCAGCCCTTGGATCCAGACTGAAGGAATGGACGGCCACGATTCTGTCAAAAACACCAATTTTGACCCGACACGGCCTCGAACACGGCCGTGTGCCTGGCCGTGTGCCTCAAGCGGTGGTCAACCGACCTATCCAAACCAGTGACACGCCCATAGGACACGCCCGTGTCATGGGCCGTGTCACCAACACGCCTTCAGACACGCCCGTGTCTGTGGCCGTGTACCTGGGTGAAAAAAATCCCAAATCATCCCGAGACTTCACACGGCCTGGGACACGCCCGTGTCCCCGGCCGTGTGCCCAGACACGGCACCCAGACACGCCCTGTCAAAATCATTCGGCGGGTTGAGCTCGTCGTTCCGATTTGACACGCCCTGTGACACGCCCGTGTCACAGGCCGTGTCCCCTATCTCGACACTCGACACTCGACGATCTCGACACTCGACGATCTCGACACTCGACACTCAACGACACGGCCATGGACACGCCCGTGTCCTAGGCCGTGTGCCTCCTCTCGACTATCGTCGAGCGAAAATCGTCGACACCTAAGTCGACTGTCGACACTGCCTTGACACGCCCTGCGACACGCCCGTGTCGCAGGCCGTGTCCACCTGACACGCCCTGGGACACGCCCGTGTCCCAGGCCGTGTCACCCAAATTTTCCCGTTTTAGAACTTTGGGCTGTTACACCGGGCGGTTTGCCTATTCACCAAACCGCGCGGCTTGACGACTTGTATTTATGTTAAACCGCTTGTACATGATATTTTTTATTCCCACATTATTTATTTATAATCTCTCTCATCTCCTCCATTCTATAAAAGGGAGGCTATACCATGTAATTGATAAATTTTTTGGAATACAAAACTTTCTGTTTGTCCATTTTCCGGACTTCCTTTTTCTGTTCGCACATGGTATCAGAGCCCGCGATCTTCTCCGCCTGATTCAGTGCCTTTCTCTACCCGCACGACCTGATTTCCTTCTTTCCTCTTGTTCGCGGAACCTCTCCTCCTTTTGTCGCTGCTCTTTGTTCGCGCAATCTGATCTCCTTCTTTGTGCGGCCTTCTTCTCCTTTACGGTCTATTTTTGCGGCTTCTCGGCCTTCTGTTCACGCGACCTGCTCTCTTCTCGCGTGACTTCTTCCTTTTATCTATTGCGGCTTCTTCTTCTGTCCGCTGCGGTCTTCTATTTCCGCCCCGGCCTCTTTCTTCCCGTACAACCTTTTTCTCTTCCCTCTACCCGCGTGAATTCTTTCATGGCCCTTTCCAGCTCTTCTACCACCACCGCTACTCCCGTCAAAACTACACCTCCTCCTCCCGTTCCCTCCGGGAATCTTGGCACAGTATCCAAGCTTTTTGGTTCCAACTACTCGGATTGGAGCGTCTCCTTCACCTTCCTCCTCCGCTCACAACTCAAATTCCACCACCTTACCGATGATCCTCCTTCCACCACTTCTATTGAATTTGATGACTACAATGCTAGCGATGCGCATGTCCGCACTTGGCTCGCTAACAGTCTTTCCGATGAATGTCTTCCTGTTATCCGTCATGATGAGACGGTCAAGAAGGCATGGCTTCATCTTGCTGCTCTGTACTCAATGGGGGCTCAAACATCCCGCATTTATACATTGTATGCGGACCTCTTTGCCCATCCATCTATGTCTCCTGCTGCCGCTTAACAAGTTCAAGCTCTTGGGGCTGAGATCCTTCAACATCACCCCTTCTCTACGGATCTTGCCGAACAGCACAAGCACTTTCAGGAACTGCTTGTTGTGTGCTACCTCCTCCAGCTTCCTGATTCCTACGACATGATTCGCCAACAAATCTTTGGTGAAGCGGACTCTACCAACTTGGATACAACGACCGCATGTATTGTAGTGGTTACATCTCTTCTTCAGCATCCGCTTCTGTCTTCTCCTCCTCCAGAACAATATGCTCACCAGACTCAACGGAGCGGCACTGGTAGTCGCCACCATCATTCCGGTGGCCGGAGTTCTTCCTGCTTCCTCTGCTCTCACTATGGCCGCTCCGGGAATCTTGTGGATCAATGATAGATGAAGCATCCACATCTTCGCCCTTATGTTGACGTTTCCACCTCCTCTTCCAAGACATTTGCTTCGGTGGTCACTTTCTCAGGTAGTGCTCACGTGATTACTCAAGATAAATGGCTCATCGACTCTGGTGCAACTAATCACATGACAGGCAATCCGCAATGCTTTTCTCTCCTTGAAACACATGATCGGTTGCATCCGGTCCACATTGCAGATGGCTCTCCCTCCCCGGTTCATGAAACGGCAGTGGTTCATGTCACTCCGTCTCTTCACTTGGCCGACACTCTCTATGTGCCCAAGTTTTCCTGTAATTTGTTGTCAGTTACATCTTTATGCAAGCAGCTTCAATGCTCTGTCACATTCACACCCACTTCTTGCTCTTTTCAGTATCCGAGCTCCCAACAGACGATTGCTACTAGGACTGAGAGCGGCGGCCTCTACTTCCTCGACAATGTTTCTGCTCTCTCTACCTTCTCCTCCTCTTCTACAGATCTCCTACAATTGTATCTCCGCCTTGGGCATCCTCCTCCACGGCTTCTTCATCAGCTGCTTCCAAACCTCCCTCCGCACAGTTCTCCTCTCAACTGCAATGACTGTCAGCTTGGCAAGCATCATCGTTCCTCCTTCCCGCCAAAGTAAGGTTGTGGTTCTACCTGTCCATTTGATCTTGTTCACTCCGACATCTGTGCCCCTGCTCTTACCCTCATCGTTGGTCTGGGTAGCTCTTATTTTGTAACTTTTATTGATGATTTCTCACGTTGTACTTGGGTGTATCTCTTACGAGAATGCTTTGAACTATTTGATGTCTGGCAATCTTTTTATAATTTAATCAAAAATCAGTTTGATGTTTCTATTAAAGTATTACGCTCTCATAATGCCACAGAATACGTTAGTCAATCCTTTTCCTCATTTTGTACGCCACATGGAATTCTTCATCAAACAAGTTGCGTTTACACCTCCCAATAAAATGGGGTGGCGGAATGCAAAAACCGTCACCTCCTTGATGTTGCTCGCACCATACTTACGCAAATGCATGTCCCCCGCTCGTACTGGGGCTATGTTGTTCTCATTTCTTGTTACCTCATCAATCGCATTCCCTCCACTGTTCTCCGCAGTAAAACGCCCATCTCCATTCTCTATCCAGGAAAGGATCACTTTCCTCTTCCTCTACGTATCATTGGCTGCACGGCATTTGTGCATGCTCCCTCCACCACCCGCGATAAACTCCCCCCTCGCTCCACCAAATGTGTCTTTCTGGGCTACTCTATTGCTCAAAAAGGCTACTATTGTTTTGACCGCATCCTTCACAAACAGATCATCTCTGCGGACGTTACCTTCTTCGAAAATGCTCCCTATTTCTCTAACGACTACTCTCCCCTTCCTATGGAAGATAGTCTTCCTCCTCGTCTTCCCTCCGGCCCATCCCCTCCTATTGAGATCTTTCATCCTCCTCCATCTCCATCCTCTACTGCTCCCTCTCCACCTCCGCCATCTCCCTCCTCTTCATTGCCATTTCTCTCTCCTCTCGGGACAGCTCTCTCCACCACGGATGCTCCGGATACTGAGGCGGCTGCTGACATGGAACTCCCCATTGCCCTTCGCAAAGGGGTTCGGGATTGTACCGAGCATCCGCTTGCTGTAGTTGTTTCATATGATCATCTGACACCTGCTCGCAGGGACTTTGTACTGGCTATCTCTTCCACTTCCACCGCTCTTTCCTATCAGGAGGCCCTTGCCATTCTGCATTGGAAGGCTGCCATGGATGACGAGATTGCTACTCTCACTGAACGGGGTACTTGAACCCTGGTTCCTCCTCCTGTTGGCACCGATGTTGTTGGCTGTCGATGGGTTTTTGTGGGGAAATTCCTCCTCGATGGCAGTGTGGATAATTACAAGGCTCGGCCTGTTGCCAAGGGCTTTACCCAAACTTATGGTGTTGGTTACTTTGACACCTTCTTTCAAGTTGCTCGTCTAAGCACTATTCGGGTCCTTCTCTCTGTGGCTGTCAGCAGAGATTGGCCCATTTCACAACTGGATGTGAAGAATGTATTTCTTTATGGGGATCTTCAAGAGGATGTTTACATGTAGCAACCTCCGGGGTATGTTGCTCAGGGGGAGACACAGGTTTGTCGGCTCAAGAAGGCTATCTATGGCATAAAACAAAGTCCTCGCTCTTGGTTTGATAAATTTAGCGGGATTGTGGCGGCAGTTGGTTTTACGAGGAGTTCTGCTGATCACTCCCTATTTACTCGTAAAACTTCTCTGGGCCTAGTTGTGCTTGTAGTATATGTGGAATATATTCTTCTCACTGGAGATGACCAAGCTGGGATAATCTTGACCAAGAAGCATCTTCGCCAACACCTGGTTATAAAGGATATGGGCTCTCCAAAATACTTTATGGGGATAGAAATTTCTCGGAAGCCTGCTTCTCTTGTCTTATCCCAATGGAAGTTTGCTCTTGACTTGTTAAAAGAGACAGGGTTGACTGGGGCTAAACCTGCCCGATGTCCCATGGTGACTAGAGAAGATAAAACATGGACAGATGAGTCTCCTCTTCTTTCTGATGTTACGAGGTACAGACGACTTATTGGTAAACACATATATCTCACAGTGACCAGACCTAACATTGCCTATGTTGTTGGCAAGGTTACCTAATTCATTCAAGATCCTAGGGAGTGCCATTTACAGTCGGCCCTGAAGATATTGGAGTATATTAAATCAGCTCCCGGGAAAGGACTTCTCTTTCAGAAGAATGGCCATTTACGGGTTGAGGCATACTCTGATTCAAGCCATGCCGATGAAAAAGGAGAGAGCAAGTCTACTTTAGGTTTTTACACATTTGTGTGTGTGGGGGGGGGGGGGGGCTTGTGAGCTGGAAAATCAAGAAACAGTCAGTAGTCTCCAGGTCCAGTGTAGAAACAGAATACCGAAGTATGACATCGACCACGTGTGAGCTGAAGTGGTTACGTGTTCTTATGCTTGACTTAAGAGTGGTCTACGACCATCCTCTACCTATATTTTGTGACAACAAAGCCGCCATATACATCTCTAAAAATCCGGTCTTCCATGAGAGAACCAAGCACATAGAAGTTGACTGCCATTTCATTCGAGAGGAGATTCTAAAGGAACAAATTTGTACTCTGTTCGTCACCTCTAATAAAGAGTTGGTTGATATTTTCACCAAGCCAGTATCTACCTCTTTTCATCACATTTGCGACAAGATGGGCATGATCGATATATATGCTCCAGCTTGAGGGGGAATGTTGCAGATTTGAGACCGGGCGGTCTGGCGGTCTGACTCTGCCGGGTTGCAGTCCTGGCGATCTGTCGGGTTTTCTCCTGCTGTTTGATGCTGTCCTGTTGCTATTGCTGCTCTGGCGGTTTGTCATTCTGTCCCGGGCAACTTGGAGACCGGCGACCCAGCGGTGTAGTGTGGCGTTTTGGTATCTTTCTCTTATGGTTGCTGGGCGGTTTGCCCATTCACCAAACCGCACGGCTTGGCGACTTGTATTTATATTAAACTGTTTGTACATGATATTTTTTAGTCCCACATTATTTATTTGTAATCTCTCTCATCTCCTCCATTCTATAAAAGGGAGGCTATACCATGTAATTGATACCTTTTTTGTAGTACAAAAATTTCTGTTTGTCCATTTTCTGAACTTCCTTTTTTTGTTCGCACGGGAATGATATTTGGATCAGTTGGAAAGTCAGGGAGTATCTGATTATGCATCCACACTGCTGTATCATAAGTATGAAACTTTACACTTTGAATCTGACCCAACACATCATCATGAATTTCTTTCTTCTTTACTTCCCAGAGTGTTTGCTTGCTGACATCTGATTTCTCTAAGTATTCCTTGACTAAATTCTCCTCCTTTCTGACTTCTACAATCAGATTATTTATAGCATCTTCTTTAAAAGTGCCTACTTATTCACAGACTTTGAAAGTGTGATCTTGAGCATTCTTTTCTAACTGAATCTGGTTATTGACAACAGTAACAGCTTGATCCATGACATGACCAACACTAGTGATTGTGTGGTCTAGAGCTTTACCACCTATCTGGAATAGCTATATTAATTGATCAGTATTGTGCTGAATCTCAGCAAAGCCTCTGCTCATCTCTTTCTCAAGAGCAGTAACTTTGTCTTGAATAGCTTTGAGAGATTCGTCAAAATACTTTCTTTGTTCAAGAAGCATGAGTTCAATCTTTCCAACAATATTATTTGCAGCAGAAGGAGGAGGAGCAGCAGTAGAAGGAGCTAGAGGAAGAGGAGCAGACCATGGAATGACTTCTTCAATGATGATTGAGCTTTTAGCTCTGGTTGTATGAATCAGGGCATCCCCTTATTCAGTGATGAAGGTGGGTAGAGGAAAATCTAAGCTCTTCAGGGGAGCATCAGCTGGTTCTGGAAATGGCTCTTTGTCATCAGAAATCAAAATAGTCTCAACCTGCTCTTTGTCAGCAGCAGGAGAGTGGTGAACAGGGGATTTAGGAGATGGAGCAGGAGATCTTGGAGGTGTATGAGCGGGTGAAGGTATTGGTGTTGGTTGTTTGGATGGTTCAGTAGTTTGTTCTTTTTGAAGTGGAGGAAGAGGTTCTTCAAAAGTGAGTTCTTCAAGCATCTCATTGATGGCTGCTTCAGTGGATAGAAGGGTTTCTTGTAGTTGAGCAACTGTTGGAACTTCTTCAGGAGTAGATGGAGAGAGAGAAGTGGCAGCTGGTGGTGTAGGTACTCTGTTTTCTAGAACAGAAGGAGCAGGATCCCCCTCAGCAGTGACACCAGATGTGCTGGCTATATGAGGTGGAGAGGGATATGGGGTCCTGTCCTCTGCAGATGGATGATCATGGGCTATGGCAGCCTGAGCAGGATTCTGCAACTTTAACTCCCACCTCTGAATGGATTAGACGAGAGCTTCTTCATGTGATGTAGAATTGTACCTTTGGAGAAATTGAAGACTTCAGGATTAATCTCATGTAGCAGTAGAGAGATAATCCTTATATAATTTGGTACCTTGATTCTTTCCCTGATTTTGTCTAGAATCAACATACCAAACTGAAATTTCTTCCTACAGATAATTGATGTCATGATGTCAAACATGTTGGTTGAAATGTCTTTGATTGAACTGGTTTTGCACAGGAGGATTTTTCTAATATCATCCACAAGAAACTTGCTCTCTGGATTGAGTTCTGATCGACAAATGGTTTGTACTTCAGGTGAGAGACCACCGAACATAAAAGCCCTATCTGAATCTTCAGGACCAAGATGGTCTTCTTCATCAACCACTGGCAGTCGAAGAAGGCTGGAAACGAGTTTTTTGAGAGCTTAATCTCGATACCCTTTACTTTGGACTTAAGTGCCATGATATTTCTCTTCACCTTAATATTCTTGAAGAATCTTCAACCTCTGGAAACAGAATCTTGCAAGGTTGTTGTAGAACAAACGTCAGGCTGACAGTGTCGAGATGGATGAGTAAATTTCTGAAATTATCGGATAACTCGACAATCCCTGCGGTGACGTGTTCAGAGCCGATTCCAATCTTGGAAGATGGTGCCATGATTTGGGGATTTGAGTGAAATTTGCTGCAGGGAAGGAGACGGCGCGGGCTCTGCGACAGTCGGCGGAAGACGAAGAGTCTGTCGTCTTTACTCGAGTAAAGGGATTTTGATTCGTGTAGAGAATTGAATTCCGGACTTTTCTATTTATATAACCCTAATTTATGATGATTAAGAAAGTAAATTAAGCTTAACATACCTTGGAAAGGGCGGCATAAGCCTTGGGTTGCGAATAAAGAGATTTGAATTGAAGTAGAAAGTTTTCTTCCTGGTACTCGAGAGGACCAGCAGTACTCGAGTGAAATGAAGATAGTCCACGAGTGAGAAAACTGGAAGTACTCGAGTGATAATATGGAAGTACTCGAGTGAAGTCCTTATAGCTCTCGAGTGGAAACTTAGTATAAATTTTGAGAGGAAAAACTGATAACCCGAGAATAAGACAAAGTCTACTCGAGTAATGGACTTGGCCACTCGAGAGCTATGTTTAGACTACTCGAGAGCCATTTCCCTTACTCGAGTACAGACAGATTGACTCGAGTATTTCCTAAGTGTTCAACTCGAGTACTTAAGCTTCTACTCGAGTGAAAGACTTAGAAAAATTTCCCTTTCTTGAGAAATTTCCTTTCTTCAAAATAATCAGCAACACTTCTTTCTCCAATCAATCCTAGTTCTTGAAACATGAAGTGTATCCCAATAGAGAAGCTACAAATGAGTAAACACCATGAATCACACAATGAGGGATTACATTGTATGGTCTTATGTTTGGTGACCCATTATAGACTGACATTGGTCTACACATTGCAATTTAGTCCTACAAACACATAACTCAAACAACATATCAAGTACAACTTAATTCATCTTAGTTCAAGGGTGACTTCATCAAATCTGGGTTATTGTGGATATGATACCCAACACCCAAGTCTTTCTATACCTTAGGGGAGCCCAATGGGTCACCAAGGACCCATTGGTGTCAACCCAAATGGTCATGTTGACCAAGGTCAACTCTACAGTAGTGTTAAGTCAAATTTGCCCAAATGGGCTAACCCAAGCTCAAACCCATTTCCCCCACTTGTGCTAACCTCATTTTTATTATTAATATGAGTTAGTGGTGTGCCAAAAGGTTGGAGGAGAGATCAAATTCATCCTTGATGGGCAGGAGAGAGAAAGCTCCATTTTCCCCTTTAATGGAGTAGAGAGAAAGGGGGAATAAATACCATTCCTGGCATAGGGAGGCCAAGAGCTCCTCTCTTCATGCTGGATTCATTCCCCCTTTAGTTTTGAGAAGATCAACAGCCTTATCCATCGACATAGCGGCTGAATTCAGTGAACACTCCATTGGCCGAAAATCACATTCAAGGCCATTAATGGCCACTCCAAGTTAGGCCCTTCCCCTCCCCCAACTGATGATCTTAAAAGCATCCCTGGACTCAGAGGAGTCGTTCCGACCATTTTCCTGAAGAAATAGAGCCCTCTGGTTGCACAGTTGCAGAGCACGGAAAAGCTCCACCACCGGCCATGCCAACTCGAAGATCGACCCCCCTCCAGCCCTCCAATAAGGTGCTTCTATAATCCTCTCTTCGTGGGCTATATCCTTTGATATTTTAGGAGAGAAATGAGGCTCAATTGAGCCCGATTGGAGAGGAGATTTTCAGAAATTTTCATGGATTTTCAACTTTGCGGTATTGCTGGAAACTGCACCTCCGGCAGCCGTGCCTCCACCCGGCGGTAACCCCACCTCAATGAAGGTGGTGGTGGTGGTGGTCGGCCAGGGAGGTGGATGGGTGGCTGGGAAAATGTCTTGAGAGATGCTCCAGGTCTGGCAAATCTCAGCCCTTGGCTGGAGGAAGAAGAATGCCAGCAGCACTTAGATCTGCTTTAAGATCTGTGCTAGATTTAGGATTTTAAATTTCATTTTTGTATTTTTCTGTAACTGTTATTGGGCTATTTTAAATTAATTATAAAAAATACCTAGATTTCCCTACAGTAAAAGTGGTCTACATGGAAGTTGTAGCCCTAGAGTCTAGTTTACTTTAAACTTGGTTTGAACCAATTTGGAGTTCAGGTCAGACCACAACACTCATTTTGGTGAGGTCTATACCTAGGGTAGATTAGAGATTATTTTGAGTGCGCCCATCAATCCATACAATCAAATGACTTGAAATTTTGGATGGGGGTCACTCTTACCTATACCTAAAACATCCAAAAATGGGAATTTTTGGAAAAAGTTTCCTAAAGGTTTTGTTGAAATTTAATAATCCATTTATGCATTATTTAAAAGGTCTAATGACCTCCAAACCATCCCAAATTTTGGTGAGTGGTCCTTTGGGTCAATATAATACTGTATTAAATTGCATTCAATTTGGAGAAGAATTGGAATGTGATTTGGTAAACCATATCGTAGGACCAAAGAGGGTTAATTAGGGTAAAATTCCCTTTGTGGTATTGGGTGACCAAATCACCTCAACAGAGGTTGACACTTGGTCCCCTAATGTGTTATGTTAGTAAACACCCTCCCATGGATTATTCGGTGGATTTGGGTGGATTTGCCATAGGACCTTAGTTCAAACCCTAGGGTGGAACTTTGGGGGTTTGTGAAGGGCATGGGGTGATATGCCCTTGGATGGACTTGGTGTGTAGTCCCTATGAACATGGGGTGGTGAAATGCCCTAGGAAGGGATTTGGTGGTATTGGTACACTTGCACCCCACTTAAAGTACTTAGTAGATATTTATGTCTTTACACCTAGGTAATATTCAATGGGTCATATGACTTTGGATCTTTATGATATTTTGGTAGGAGTATTGTTATAGTGATATATACCTCTGGAATTTATTATAGGTTGTATAGATGACATTAGCTCACCCTTGTAGCTATAAACTCCATCTTGCCCTTTTGATGATATTGATGTAATTATGATTTATATGTCTTAGAATGATTTTAAACTCTGGAAAAGCTAATCAAATAGCATGTAGATGCACTAGTAAATTATTTGGTGTAGTTGAACATTTCTTTTTAGTACATCATGTGTAAAGTAAATTAGAGCACCTTACTTTGATAAATACAAGATAAATACTATAGCTTGCTGGAAAATCATGTTACTTAGTCATAGTAATTTTTAGGGCACAAAGAAGCTTGGAAAAATGTTTACATGTTGTTTAGTTGAGGTTACAAGGATGTTCCTTCGCAAAGTGCCCCATGATGGATTTGGTTGAAATATTTTTTATATAGTTTTCTGACCCTAGAATTGCATGAACTTTAGTCAGAAAGGTTTTATGATCATAATAAAGCTCTGTTAAGTTTTGTATAATTTTTGGAGAAGTATTTATGGTACTCCCTTCATTACCCCTATTTATTTGAATTACCTTGGATTATTTATTTGGAGGATAATTCCTTTATACAAACTTATGAAATTTGGTATTCTCTGATATCTTGCTATTCTATAGTGTTCATAATTTTTGTATTGTCATATCTTAAGTAAATCTAGTGCTTTATGTTCAAAATCACTCATAGCCATATTTTTGGGAAACTTACATAAATGCCAATTTATTTAGGAAAATTCCAAGTTTCTGGATTTAGGCTATATTTATCATGATAGGTGCCCAATAAATATTTTAGGGCTTTTGGATAAAAATTTGGAGTACCTCCTATCGTATACATCATATAGCCTAGATTGGTCTGCATATAGTAACACTACAGAAATCGTGATAGAATGTGAAATGGACACAAGGAGTTGGAGTTATTAGCTTACCGGTTGTGGTGAATTGAAAATGAGTTCATTGTTAGGAATCATCTTCGGGAGGAGTGATGGGTTGACTAGTGTAAGTGGGGCTCGGGATCGACGAAAGATCGTCTTTCCTGTGGAGAGAGAGAGTGAGAGAGTCAAAACACACAAGGGTTAGATCCAGAAAAATATTAAAAGGGATCGAGATTTGGGTATTAACCAATAATAGTAAGTGTCTTGCAAAAGGGAACGATGGTCTCCAGCTACCATCATAGTTCCTAGTGCCGTTTGAGAACCCTTCACCGTGTATGCTATGGGCAGTCCTGGGCTAACATAAACCATACGGAAATTCAATGTTTAAAAGTAATTAGTATAACTAGGATTACACTTACACTCACACTCCCCTGTGTTGTGAGAGTTAGGTTAGTTCTCACGAGCGGTAGGATCAGTGGTTTTGATGACGGGCAGGTTAGCCCGGCGAGCCGATGACTCGAATGGTTTTGAGACGGAGAGGTTAGTCCGGCGAGCTTCGGCTTGGTTGAAAATTCATTAATGTTGCATGTGCATGAGATATAAGATAGTGGGTCATCGGTATTGGAGAGTCGTCACACCGACACCGATAAGTTGGCTCGGCAGGTGTGGTTTTGCACTTTGCCAAATAAAGTCCGGCGGTCCAGTCGGCAAGAGTATGCGGGAGCTCTGCTTAGTGCACCAACGTTGAGGCATATGAGAGGTCTGACTGGTAGTATGATACCGGTTTAGAGGTTGGCGAGGCCCAACCCATTGTTTCTGTTTGCCACTATGGAGGTATTCTGGGAGGTTAGGCTCCAGAAAGGGGGAACTAAAAGTCTGTGTGCACAGAGTCGAGTGGGTGTGTTGCACTTGCATGTTCAAATCATGGCATACTTGTATGACATAGCATCATCATTGCATATAACCCCTGACACCTATTGTATAAAATGGCATGGGATACTTTATACAATAAGCCTTGCAAAATGACCCCTTAGCTTATAAGTTCGTGTAGCATTCTTATAAGTTATGGTTATTTTCCTTTGGATATTTACCACTTGCTTATAACCGACACTCCATCGTATAAATTGGTATAAGACTCTTTATATGATGGGAGTCTTGCAGAAGACCCCTTAACTCATAAGTTTGTATGAGCATTCAAATAAGTTAAGGTTACATGTTTTTTCATTTTCCTTTCTCATACTTACAACATTACTCTACCTATTTATATAGAACTGTTAGACTAGTTCCGCCATCACCTGCTATTTTTTACTCTCCACCTTCATTACCTTCCCTTTTCTTCTCCTAGATCGGTGCCTAGGAGCCATTGAGTGAGGGGTGGGGGATGATAGGACTTAGTCTTTTTAGACTAACGGTCGTTGACTAAATCATTTTAGGGGATCGTGGAGCCGCACCAGGAGACACAGCCCCAAAGGTTGGTGCGCATGGAGATGGGGCAGTTTAGCACTGGAGTCCAGCAAACAGGGGCTGTGAGTCCTGATCCTTAGTAATTTTTTTTATAGATTTTCTTCCGCATTAAGTGACTTGTAGTGAGGATATTGATGTATCGGGAAGGAGCCCTAATTAGTACATTATTTATTCTTTTCTGTTGACTATCCCTTCATGGAGATTTATATTATATATGTGATTCTGGCGGACTAGTTTGATTGTATTCCTTATACTTATTCTACCTTTTTGTGATCGATATGGCCGCCAGGATCGACGTTTTGGAGTGATGACCTTCCCGAGTGTGTTGGTGACACCGCAAAGTGGCAGTTCTAGGCATAAGACCCTGGTGGTTTAAAAGAAAAAAATGAGGTCTTACAGAAAATGCTACTATCAGCGTTAGCTTTACCGTCGCGTGATAGCCACCCAATGATTTTCAATCAACGCTTCACGGGCTACCAACACGCAGTAGCATCCTACCTTCATGCAGTACCACTTAACACCCTTAACGCCCAGCTACTCAGCGCTCTCAATGCTTGGATTCGATGAAACGAGGCTATCACCGGGCGATATCAACCTATCGCCACGGGTTAGCTTCCAGAGGCTCAAGATCTGGAAAAACCAGGGTGTTACAGTCTACCTAGGCTGAGCAGATTTCATTTGTATCTTCCCTACAACAACAAGTTGAAAAGATCTTCAGTACTAGGCTACTTTTAATGGAAGTAGCTTAGAATCAAGATACTGATCTTCTGTTGAAGATAATGGATCTGTAAGTTTGGTATCTTCTTCAAACAACTACTAGGACTAGCAGACTATAAAGGCTCTGCTTTTCTTCCCAATCAGAAATCAATTATGAACTTGTTTTCACTGATGAGAATCGCAACAACTATTTGTTTTTTGCTTTCAGGTCAACTAATCAGAACTTGTGCTTCAGGATCGATGTTAATGGCGAGGAAGAAGACGAAGTTCCGCTGCTATACGTAATAAGAAAACCCTAATTGCTACTTTCTTTTATACAAACTTTCCCTTTTATAGAAAGCTAATCAACGACTCTTTGACCTATGCGCTCACCCTTAAGAAATGGGTTACCACCTTCCTTTTGCATAAAATTGCAAGAGCTGGCCACCAGCACCATTCAAGGCTTACTGCATCTTTCCGCAAAGAATTTGAAATGCGTTGACTTTGTTAACCTTTTCTGACGTCAACCATTCTGGACTTAGAAAAATTTCTCAGAATCAACTAAGGCGTTGAGTGGCGTTGAGTGAAAGTCCTTCACTCAACGATTCTGGACTTAGCTGCTTCCTTAGGCATTGAGTGGCGTTGAGTGAATGACCTTCACTCAAAGCTTTTATATTTGGCTTATCATTTTGCCGTTATGCAACTTAGGTGTTGAGAGTGTTGAGGGAATGGGCTTTACTCAACGCTTTTTTGCCTTAGTCGCTGCTTTATGTTCTACTTTCTACTGAAGCGTTGAGTGAATTGGCTTCACTCAATGCTTTTGTACTTGGAACAATTCTACTCTGCATGAAGGTGTTGTGTGTGTTGACTTCACTCAACGATATATTCCATCTACCTTAACATTTGACTGGGCATTAAGTGAACTGGCTTCTCTTGACACTTTTACACTTAGTCAAGTTTTGGTTTCTTCTTATTCTCTGAGTTTAACAAGATAATTCAAATCTTCCTTCCTTTGGCATTAAGTGAACTGGCTTCACTCAACGTTATTGTACTTACACAGATTTTTCCCTTCATTATACCAAGGCTTTGATAGAATCATCATGGCGTTGAGTGAACTGGATTCACTCAATGCTTTTGAACTTGGAATATATTTCTTTCACCGAATCTCTCTGGCTTTGACTGAGGCAACTTTACTCAATGAATTTGCCGCCTGACATTGAGTTAGTTGACGTCACTCAATGCCTGGGGGCTGTGCCACTTTTATGTCTTCCATTGATGTGGCTTTGATGGATCCTGCTTTATTCAACTCCTTTTATTCCATGGCGATGAGTGAACTATATTCGCTCAATGCATGTGGACTTAGGCACTTTTCTGTCAATCCAGCCCATAACTTTGTGTCCCCCTGTCCAAATAATGTGAGAAGGATTAACCTGCATGCATGTACTTATACACACATCACATACAACTATGTGTATGTCATTGACTTGTTTGACCTCATACAAATTTGGGACATTGGGATCAATGGAGACTACAATCCCCCCATGTTTGAATAAGTCAAAACCCTTGATCAATTTTCTAAGTCAGTGACATACACAACATATGCAGCAATAAACTATACTATTATAATATAGTAGATCTAGGAAGATTACCACATTTCTTGCCTGTATGGTGAGCATCACCTACTCCCCCTATTTTGTTACAAGACTTGATCATCTCCTTTTATCTTTGAAACCACTTGATCTCTTGATCAGCCTCTGATGCCCCTTGATGCATCTTTATCAATTCCTTCTCCCTCCTTTTTGAATGCTTCAGATAGTCTGGGAGATGCTTGAATTCTTTTATATTCTCCCCCCTAGCTCATTACAGATGACCAGTGATGCAAATGCTAGATCACTGTTTTTATGAAGCTGGAACTACCCCTGCAGTTGCTGGACTTGCTCCCCATCAACAGGATCATCTTTTGTCAACATCTTTTGATGGACACTATGGCCTCCACAATCTTCATATCTCTTGAAGTCTTCACAACCTGAAAGAAGAACAAATCCTACGACAGAAATTCTATATGGAGTGACTGAAGCGACACAAGGTTCAACATGCCCAATTCAAACCTGAAGGTGTTGAACTTTGCTTCATCTAGTGGCTTAGTAAAGATGTCATCCACTTTCTTGTCTATGGGGACAAACTCGAGGTTGATATCTTCCTTTTTAACATGTTCCCTAATAAAATGATAGCTAATTTCTATATGCTTAGTTCTGCAATGTGAGACGGGATTACTAGCAATAGAAATAGCACTAGTAGAGTCACAAAATAGAGGAGTTCTACTTACCTGGAGGTTGTAATCCTGGATTTTTTGCTGGATTCAGAGCAATTGAGCACAACAACTACCTACTGTTATGTACTCTGACTCTGTAGTTAAGTTTGCCATACTGGTTTGCTTCATGCTGCTCCAAGATACTAGTCTCCGACCTAAGAATTGACAGGATCCTGAAGTGCTTTTCCTATCCTCTTTGTAGCATGCAAAATCTTCATCTGAATAATATGTTAGTTCAAAATCCCAATTTCTAGGTACCATAGGCCAAGATCTGGTGTGCCCTTAAGATATCTCAAGATCCTCTTTGCAGCTGTGTAGTGAGATTCTTGGACAAGGGAAGTCCTACTTTATGCATAAGCATGAAATCCTCCACCAAGCGGTGGACAACGTAAGTGATTCCAGGTTGAGTCTGCATCTAGTGCCAGAAATAGGGAGTACGGAATAGGCATACTGTGTGAAGCCCATCTGGATGGGTAGTCTGGATTGGTGATGTTTATATTGTGAATTGGAGAAGACTCTGTGTATTGTATGGCTGCCTGTGAATTGTGAATCCTTGGAAAGCTTGGTATGAGCCCTTGTATTGGGTGTGTTGAATTGGAATGAATTGGAATGAATTGGAAAGCGGCTCTGCGAGAGCTGTGTACGGAGCAGGAAAGGGAAGGCTGACCTGCGTCAAGATCTACGCTATTGATGAATTGAGCAACGGGAAATGCCTGACCCGTACCTGTGTTGTGGGAGATCGATTGGTGGCAAGGCTTGGGCGGATGCGGCCCTGACCTGGCTTACTGCACAACAATGGTGGGTCAATCTAAATGCTCAAGTTTGTCATGAGGTTAGCACCTTTGAGTGGGATGGGCGGAATGTCCCCAGCATGGTGTTGGTAGAGTAGGACCGGCCAACCAACATGTTAAAAACCTCTGCTCGGTGGTGTGCAACAAGAATATCCGGTACACAAATAATGTGCCCTGAGTGCACAGATCGTCTGGTGGAGGCTGACATTTGTGATACTATTGTAATACTTATTGTGATGCATATATATATTGTGATGGCGATGCATATAGGGAAGGAACGACTGCCACGAGTACGGGATATGGTCATTATAATTGGTCAGGTAATGTAAGACCCCCACCCTCCTGGATTCCAAAACATGGCACGAAGGGGGGTCTTATTCCCGGAACAGTCGCCTTGCGGTAGCATTAGCACACGGCTAACCTGTACCCCAAGACGCCTATTCCGCCGGCTACAACCAATATCAATATATACATGCCAACCCAACCATAATATAACATAGAGAGAGAAGTCAAATCCACACTAAGAATATATGTCCAAATACATCAGAAAGAGAAGCTAAACATGCTTCTACATTATCAGAGTACAACAATAAAGTTGCCCAAATGGGCCACATCAGAATCGCACAACACTCACATTCGTAACCGACGGTAGATACGACACCGTCACATCAGGCCCTATCGTCCTGGCTTGGCTGTCCTGCTGCAAAGTCTGCGGCTGCTCTACCTGCGGGGTGACCTCCTAAAAAGGAATACGTAGCAACCGTTAGTCGAAAAGACTATGTGGCTTCACATCCGCACCCCCGATGACTCCTTGGCACCAGGCGGAGAAAAGAGCAAGAGTACAAGTAATAAATAGTGTAATAAGTACAAGCAGGTGGTGATGGTATAATAAGATTAATAGCATTTTATTCTAGCAGTTCTACTTAAGCAATAGTAATTCAACAAGTACAAGTAACTACAGCAGGTAAGTAACTTAACTTATAAGGATGTTCATACAAACTTATAAGTTAAGGATCAGTTTGCATAAAGTAACTCATCGTATTGGAGTTCCCATACAAACTTATACGATGAGGATCTTATTGTGCAATGCTATGAAATTGTATGTATGCTATGCAATAACTCACCCATGATCACACACATGAAATTTCCATGTCGACATAGGCTTATAGTTCCCACTATTCGAGCAGGTACCTAACCTCAAAGGCATCAACCGTCGTGGCCAGGCGGTGACAGTAGAGCAGGCATCTCTACTAATAGGCGGGTATCCACACTACTTCACCTAGGCCTCCGTACGCCTCAACGCTAAGAACACAAGAGTGGAGCCCATGCGTACTATGGCCCAACGGGGTCTCGGGTAGATGTGCACCGAGAACAGAGCCCAAACTGGCGTGGTGTGACCTGGAAGGGTCCTCAGAAGAAAGCACGAGGACACAGCCCAACCGTTCACTTGGCACGGAAAAGGCCTCGGGACGTGAACACCGAGGATATAGCCCAACCGCTTAAAGTCTAACTGTCAACTCACATCGGTGTGACGATCGGCGAGCCCGTATACCTGCCACAATATCCTTAACCCAGGATTATGACACCGCGTGTCGACTCACACCACTTGCAAATTCCACAACACCGTGACATGGAAGGGGCCTCGGAAGTAAGCACGAGGACACAGCCCAACCATGCATCTATACCTCATTTCAACATTAACTCAACTGGTGACGGCCAACGCCGCACTTACATCCCTCCACAATACTACCCGTAGGGGGACTAGGCTCTAAGTATTGGACTACTACATTTCATTCTAACCATCATACATACTCATGGCCATGGTTTATCCTTCTATTTGTCATTCCAAATGATTTCAAAATATTATAAGCATGATGCGCATAAATAATAATCTGCCAATTTGTATCTAGTAATTTCATTCATCATATTATAGACATGATGCACATATATAATAATCTATCAGTTTTTGTAAGTCATATCATGCCATAAAGCTTGCTTCACAATTCAGTTTTATGAAATCTAATTAACAAGATTCATCATTCATAACACTACGGTGGTTAGCATAAAATAGTTCATCAACAATCTCGAGTTAATTTGCAACATCGATTCCATCGAATTCAAATTCATATTATATAAACCCCAGAATTTAAGTGCAGAATAAATCTGGACAGCAAACTTTGACCAGCGATTCCTAAAGATACAGGAATCTGATGAAGACGTGTAACCCCTAGATGGAAAGGTCTTTCCATGGGTTACAACTTTCATATTCAGCCCACAACCCAGATTTGGCTGTATCCTATTTGGAATTGGCTTCAAAGTCCGCTGCGCACAGAACAACATTTCTGCATGTAGTATTTATCAGATGTCATTTTCGTTCAGGCTTTCCCATGGCTACCCAATTTTTCTGAAGTCGTGCAACCATTCGTTGGAAAGGTATTCTCAAGGGCTTCAACTTTCATGTTTAGTTGAAAGCCCGGATCTGGACACAACCTACATGAAAATGGCCAAGATGATCGCTGCGCGCAGATTACATATTCTGCACGTATCTTAAAGAGGAATGAACGACATCAGTTCATCTTCCTCTTCAAGTCGATCTTCCACAATCACTCCAGAAATTCCTCCTCCTTTATTCACCCTCAAAGGGCCATGATTCTTCACGAAACCATCCACCCATCATCACATAGAAGAAAGGGGAGGTTGAAGAGATGTAAAACCTAGAACACATGTCCTAGCATGGCCATCCCTAGAAAACTCCTTCTCTCAATCAAAACTCTCTTGAGACGATATTTATCGTAAGAAAATAACTAAAGATCTAGCATCAAGGGAGAGGGTAGGAAGCTCACCTCATTTCCGGTGTTCCCAGCATTTCCGGCCATGGATTTGTGACTCTTCTCGGCGGCATCTTCTATTGCACGGCGGTGGAGGTTCTCCTCTTCTAGAACTCACACCAGTAACTTCTCTCAACAGGAGTTTCTCTCAGAAAATAGGGGATGAAGTGAGTATGAAAATGGCTAGGTTTTTCATTTCCCCTTTATATGAAAAGTGACACAGGTAGGGACACGCCAGTGTCCCTGCCCATATCCTGCTTGCGCGAAGCGTTACAGCAGTTTCTGTGTCGGTTCATTATTCGACACGGGTAGGTACACGCCCGTGTCCCAACCCGTGTCCAGATGACACGGTTGTGTTCCCTGGCCGTGTCCTCCTATGGATACATCTCGACTTGACTCGACACAACTACACACAGGTAGGGACACGCCCGTGTCTCTACCCGTATCATACTTGTCTCTCTCTCTCTCTCTCTCACACACACACACACAGGTAGGCCCGTATCTTGCATCATGGTGTCGACACCAGAGTGTTGACACCTCAACATCTGTGGGTCGACACCCTGTGTCGACACCTGGTTCCAGCATGTCGACACAGTGAGTGTCGACACACGGTGTCGACACCAGTGTGTCGACACCTCAACTTGAGTCTAAACACACTGTGTCGACACCTTAGCCCAGTGTGTCGACACAGTGTGTGTCGACATACGGTGTCGGCACACGGTGTCGGCACAAGTGTGTCGATACCTCAACATCAGAGTGTCGGCACACTGTGTTCCAGTGTGTCGACACATCGACACCAAAATGTTCACCAATGACTCGAGTGATACAAATCCTATTCACATGTGCTGCCAGTTGTTAGCTCTCCTGACTCAAAACACGCACGAGGGGCCTAGTGCGATTCGGGACGTTACAAATCCTATAAACAAAATAAAAGATTTTGTCCCCGAAATCAGGCTTAGGTTATGTGGAGAAAAGCATAACAGAAAATACAATATGCTTTTAAATAAAATTACCGTGAGCAAACAACTCCGGATAGCATTTTTGCATCAAATCCATTGGCTCCCATGTATATTCCTCCTTCCCGTGATTAGACCATACCACCTTCACCAAGGGAACACTTTTGCGGTGTATCTTTCTTGTCTCGCAATCCACAATCTGCACCGGCTCAAGTCGCACAGACCTATCAGACGCCACAAAACCATCAGTTGTGGGGATGTATAGATCGGCTGCAACAGCGCCTTCTGAAGTGACGACACATGGAACATGTCGAGGAGTTTTTCTAGCTCCGGCGGTATCTCCAATCGATAGTCCAACGGGCCAATCCTTTCCAATATAGTATAAGGCCCAACATACCTTGGTCTGAGCTTTTTCACACCACGCACATGTGACACTCCATGCATCGGTCGGATTTTCAGGAACACCTTATCACCAACTTGAAACTCCACCATCCAGTGCTTTGCATTATAATACTTTGCCTGCCGACTTTGAGCTTCCAATATACGATCCCGAATCAGTCTAACCGCAGCATCGGTACCCTCAGTATATTCAACACCCAAAGCCTTCGGGTCTTCATCTTGCACCCAAGACAAGGGGGTTCTACACCTCCTTCCATAAAGAGCTTCATGAGGAGCCATGCCGAAACTAGCCTGGTGGCTGTTGTTGTAGGAGAATTCTACCAACGGCAAAAGCCTTTCCCACGACTCTCCTTTATCCAACATACATAATCTCAACAAATCTTCCAATGTCCGGATGGTCCTTTCAGATTGCCCGTCCGTCTGGGGATGAAACGCGATCCTGAAGGTAAGGCGCGAGCCCAAATATGCTTGTACTGCCTTCCACTCCCTTGAGGTGAAACGACCATCCCTGTCCAAAATGATTGTCTTAGGCATGACACGATAGCGTATGAACTGCTCCACAAAGAGGCATACCAAGACATCCACATGAGCCTCTTTCTTCATAGGGATGAACCGGGCTACTTTCGTTAGTCGATCAACAATAACCCACACCGAATCATTCACTGAGCGTGAGCGAGGTAACCCATGGACAAAGTCCAAGGAGATATCCTCGAACTTCCACTCGGGGATGGGAAACGATTATAACAAACCACCGGGAATCTTGCATTCCGCCTTCACCCTTTGACATGCGTCACAGTGTGTAACAAAATATCTGAAATCTTTCTTCATTCTCGGCCAACACATGGTCTTCCGCAAACCGGCGTACATCTTAGCAATACCCGGGTGCACTGAATATTGAGAGCAATGAGCCTCTCTCAAGATATCCTCCCAGATTTTACCGCCCTTGGGAATGTAGAGCCATCCTCGAAAATAAACGAGGCCGTCTTTTAGCGTATACTCATCCGTGGTCCCATCTTCGATTGACTTGATTGCCGGGGCAAGGGCCGCATCCATTCCTTGCTGCACTCTAATTGGGTCCCGAATATCACAAACTATACTCATTATTGAAAAGTACTCCGTATACTCTGCTGAAGGAGCCTTAAATATCAATGTAATATCCATCTCCACAATCATACGAGCCAACTCCATACTCATCAACCGAGACTCTGGGCTAGAACCTGGTACCTTTCTAATCAATGCATCGGGGACCGAGTTCGCCTTTCCGGGGTGGTAGTTCATGGTGAACTCAAAGTCGCATAGAAATTCTATCCACCGCCGTTGTCTCAAGGTCAACTCCTTCTGAGTATGAACGTACTTCAAGTTTTTGTGGTCTGAAAAGATTTCGTAGTGGATGCCGTATAGATAATGCCTCCAAACTTTCAAGACGAACAACACTGCTCCCAATTCCAAATTATGAACCGGGTAATTGATTTCATGCTTCTTCAACTGTCTTGAAGCATAGGCAATCACGTGTCTGTGATGAATCAACACCACTCCCATCCCTTGATATGATGCGTCAGTGTAAACTTGAAATCCTTCCTTCCCAGATGTAAGTGCAAGGATGGGGTCGGAGGTAAGTTTATCCTTCAGCTCCTGGAACGCCGCTTCATATTGGGGTGTCCACTTAAATGGCACACCTTTCTTCGTCAATGAAGTAAGAGGAAGAGCAATCTTTGAAAATCCTTTTACGAACTTGCGGTAGTACCCGACAAGTCCAAGGAAACTTCTCACATCGGCCACCGACTTCAAGGTCGACCACTCCTTCATGGCACGCACCTTGGCCGGATCCACCGCTAGTCCTGCTCCACTGATCACATGCCCCAAGAAATCAATCTCTTTAAGCCATAATTCACACTTGCTGAACTTGGCGAACAAGGCGTGCTCTTTTAATTTCTTCAATACCAAGGTCAAGTGCTCAACATGCTCCTCCTCCATCTTTGAGTAGACCAAAATGTCGTCAATGAAAACAATGACGAAGACATCCAAATAAGTTTCAAACACCTTGTTCATAAGGTTCTTGAAGGTTGAAGGGGCATTTGTGAGCCCGAACGGCATTACCGTGAACTCGTACAGTCCATATCTTGAACTAAAGGCCATTTTCTGGATGTCACCTTCTTGTTTCTCAGCTGATAATACCCTGAGCCCAAGTCCAGCTTAGAAAACCAATGTGCTCCCACTAGTTGATCGAATAACTCGTCGATCCGAGGTAGCGGATAATTGTTCCGCACCGTCAGCCGATTGAGTTCCCGATAGTCTATGCACAAACGCAGTGTTCCATCCTTCTTCTTCACGAACAATACAGGGGTTCCCCATGGTGACGAACTGGGGCGAACAAACCCTGACTCCACCAGTTCTTCCAGTTGAACTTTAAACTCTGCGAGTTCCTTCGGGGCCTTTTGGTAAGGGGCCTTGGATACCGGCTTGGCGCCCGGTACTAGATTAATCTGGAAGTCAACCTCTCTATGCGGGGTTAATCCTAGCAGTTTCTCAAGAAATACCTCGGGGAAGTCCCGCAGTACCTGTACGTCTTATATATCCAATGCTAACTCCTTCAACTCGAACTAGATCAAGAAGACTTCATCCCCCTTCATATGGGATTTTACTGTCTGAACTGAAGATAACAACATACAAGGTGCGAAGCTAATACCTTGGAAGATGACGTCGGAGTCTCCATGTCTCAAGAAGATTTGTTTCTCTGCACAATCAATCCTTGCAAAGTGCTAGTCCAACCACGTCATGCCCAAAATGATGTCAAACTCCGGCATTCTCAAGACCGTGGCAGGTGTATCAAAGGCCTTTCCTTCAATAAATATCTCGAACTCACACTTAGCGGCTGCAATCATCTCCGAGCAATCCGGTAGGCGCACTCGTCGGGATATACCAGTAAAGTATTGTACGCCCTCCATATCCTTAATGAAATCCTCAGACACAAAGGATTGTGAGGCACCACTATCGAACAGCACATAGGCCGTCTTCCCGCCAACTATCACGGTGCCTAAGTACCAATAACCAAAACTTATTGCCAGGTGTCTAGTATGTCGTAAGAAAATTTAAGTTAGACAATGAAAACATGATAATCAATTAAATCATACATGCAATCACATCTTGGGGATTCCGTTCTTGCGCCATGTCCAGCGTGTACACTTAATCCCGGGCAGGGCCGGGGTTTCCTCTATGCGGTCCTCGTCCTAGACCATACATATAACCACGCCCCCGCGAAGCTGCCAGAGGGAGAGCAGGAGGGACATTCCCAAATAACCGCGGGCAGAAACATCGAATGTGGCCCGACTGGTTGCATTCAAAACACACCAGCCCACGACGCCCTTCATGTTACTGAATTTGTTGAGGCTGAGGCGGTGGAGGCAACGCAGGCGGCTGCAGAACCGGATGCTCCACTCTAAAATCAAGGTGGAAACGTCCTCCACCACTTTGATGTCCCCTTCCTCTCCTAACGTCCTGCCTTCTTCTATTGCTTGGGCCAGCTTCCATCACGACCTCCGCAGGTCTCTTACCACTACTCAAGTGATCCACCTCCAATATTTTCGCCATGTCAATAATCTCTGCCAAACTACCGTCCGTTATAAACAAAAGGGCCTTCCTTAGGGGACCTCGCAGCCCTTTATAGAAACGCTTGGCGTATCCTCTATCATCCAGGTCATATGAGTCCGCGAACCTTACGAGATGCTGGAACTCTCGCTGGTATTCCGTAACTGATTTTGATCCATGCTTTAGGAGTAGAAACCTCTGCTCGAGCTCATCTCGAGTCGATGTAGGAATGAAGTGCTCCAAGAAGACACCCGAGAACTCGCTCCAACGTATCTCGGTATACACTCATCCTTGGAACGTGGAGCCCATGAGTGACTTCCACCACCTCTTAGCATGTATATCCAAGACGGACACCTCCAATGATACAACCATGTTTGTCGGGCAATAGATCCTCGCCAATAGCTCTTGCACTGTGTCAAGCCATTCCTCCGTGTGTACGGCCAACTTCGTCCCGAGGTAGGCGGGAGGGGAGAGAGCCCGAAAGGTGCTCAGCTAGTTAGAGGCCGGAGCCTGTTGTTGAACCAGAGGCTGCTGTGCCCTAAAGGCATCCAGGATGGCGGTGAGCATCTGCCCCAACTCAGATTGTTAGAACTCGGTGGGTATGGAAGGGGTAGGAGTACCCCCCATTAGTTCCACATGAGCTGGAATCTACTCATAGAACACAAACTTATGGTCAGGTTAGCTAATCATCTGGTCAAAGTTGGACAACCTAGTGTGAATTACATATGGGCACACCACTGCTTCTGCTAAGTCAGTTTGTTCCCAAATGGACTAATCAAGCGGGGGTGCGACCATTGTTGAATGACATCTTTAGTTGAGGATCGTAGCAAACTGATACCATTTGTAAGACCCCCTCCCAGATCCCAAACACGACATGAAGGGGGGGGTCTTATGCCCAGAACAGTTGCCTTGCGGTAGTATTAGCACACGTGATAACCTGTACCTCTAGATGCCTATTTCGCCGGCTATAACCAATATCAATATATACATGCCCACCCAACAATAATATAAAAGAGAGAGAGAGAAGTCAAATCCACACTAAGCATATATGTCCAAATACATCAAAAAGAGAAGCTAAACATACTTCTACACTATTAGAGTACAACAATAAAGTTGCCCAAACGGGCTACATCCGAATCTCACAACACTCACATCCGTAACCGACGGTAGAGACGGCACCGTCACATCAGGCCCTGTCGTCCTGGCCTGGCTGTCCTGCTGCAAAGTCTGTGGCTGCTCTACCTGCGAGGTGACCTCCTAAAAAGGAAGACGTAGCAACCGTTAGTCGAAAAGACTAAGTGGTTTCACATTCGCTCCCCCGACAACTCCTCGGCACCGGGCGGAGAAAAGAGCAAGAGTATAAGTATAATAAATAGTGTAATAAGTACAAGCAGGTGGTGATGGTACAATAAGATTAATAGCATTTTATTCTTGCAGTTCTTCTTAAGTAATAGTAATTCAACAAGTACAAGAAACTACAGCAGGTAATTAACTTAACTTATAAGGATGCTCATACAAACTTATAAGTTAAGGATCGGTTTGCATAAAGTAACTCATCGTATAGGAGTGCCCATACAAACTTATACGATGAGGATCTTATTGTGCAATGCTATGAAATGGTATGTATGCTATGCAATGACTCACCCATGATCACACACATGCAATTGCCATGTCGAAATAGGCTTTTAGTTGCCACTATTCGAGCAAGTAGCTAACCTCTCAGGCATCAACCGCCATGGCCAGGCAGTGACAGTAGAGCGGGCATCTCTACTACTAGGCTGGTATACACACTACTTTACCTAAGCCCTCGTATGCCTCAACGCTAAGAACACAACAGCGGAGCCAATGCGTACTATGGCCCAGCGGGGTCTCGGGTAGATGTGCACCGAGAACACAGCCCGAACTGGCCTGGTGTGACCCGAAAGGGGCCTCTGAATAAAGCACGAGGACACAACCCAACCGTTCACTTGGCACGGAAGGGGCCTCAGGACGTGAACACCGAGGACACAGCCCAACCGCTCAAAGTCTAACTGTTAACTCCCGTCGATGTGACGATCGGCGAGCCCGTGGACCTGGCACACTATCCTTAACCCAGGATTACGACACTGCGTGTCGACTCACACCACATGCAAATTCCACAACACCGTGCCATGGAAGGGATTTCATAAGTAAGCACGAGGACACAGCCCAACCATCCATATATACCTCATTTCAACATTAACTCAACTAGTGACGGCCAACGCCATACTTACATCCCTCCACAATGCTTCCCGTAGGGGGACTACGCTCTATGTATTGGACTACTACATTTCATTCTAACAATCACACATACTCATGGCTATGGTTTATCCTTCTATTTGTCATACCAAATGATTTCAACATATTACAAGCATGATGCCCATAAATAATAATCTACCAATTTGTATCTAGTCATTTCATTCATCATATTATAGATATGATGCGCATATATAATAATCTATCAGTTTTTAGCAAGTCATATCATGCCATAAAGCTTGCTTCACAATTCAATTTTATTAAATCTAATTAACAAGATTCATCATTCATAGCGCTACGCTGGTTAGCATAAAATAGTTCATCAACAATCTCGAGTTAATTTGCAACATCGATTCCACCGAATTCAAATTCATATTATATGAACCCCAGAATTTAAGTGTAGAATAAATCTGGACAGCAAACTTCGATCAGAGATTCCTGAAGCTATAGGAATCCGGTGAAGATGTGTAACCCCTTGATGGAAAGGTCTTTCCATGGGTTACAACTTTCATATTCAGCCCACAACCCAGATTTGGTTGTATCCTATTTGGAATTGGCTTCAAAATCCGCTGCGCACAGAACAACATTTCTGCATGCAGTATTTATCGGATGTCATTTTTGTTCAGGCTTTCCCATGGCTATAGACTTCGCTTGAAGTCATACGACCATTCGTTGGAAAGGTATTCTCAAGGGATACAACTTTCGTGTTTAGTTGAAAGCCCAGATCTGGCCACAACCTACATGAAAATGGCCAAGAAGATCGCTGCGCGCAGAATACAGATTCTGCACGTACTTAAAGAGGAATGTACGACATCGATTCATCTTCCTCTTCAAGTCGATCTTCCGCAATCACTCCAGAAATTCCTCCTCCCTTATTCACCCTCAAATGGCCATGATTCTTCACCAAACCATCCACCCATCATCACATAGAAGAATGGGGAGGTTCAAGAGATCTAAAACCTAGAACACATGTCCTAGTATGGCCATCCCCAGAAAACTCCTTCTCTCCATCAAAACTCTCTTGATTTGATATCTCTCCTAAGAAAATAACTAAAGATCTAGCACCAAGGGAGAGGGTAGGAAGCTCACCTCATTTTCGTTGTTCCCACCATTTCCGGCCATGGATCTCGTGACTTTTCTCGGCGACATCTTCTTTTCCACGGCGGTGGCGGTTCTCCTCTTCTAGAACTCGCTCCAGCAACTTGACTCAACAGGAGTTTCTCTCAGAAAATAGGGGACGAAGTGAGTTTGAAAATGGCTAGGTTTTTCATTTCCCCTTTATATGAAAAGTGACACGGGGAGGGACACGCCTGTGTCCCTGCCCGTATCCTGCTTGCGCGAAGCGTTACAGCGGTTTCAGTGTCGGTTCATTATTTGACAGGGGTAGGGACATGTCGGTGTCCCAACCCGTGTCCACATGACACGGCCGTGTTCCCTGGCCATGTCCTCCTCTGGATACATCTTAATATAACTCGACACAATGACACACGGGTAGGGACACTCCCGTGTCTCTACCTGTGTCATACTTGTCCCTCACACACATACACATGGGTAGGCCCGTGTATTGAATCATGGTGTTGACACCAAAGTGTCGACACCTCAACATCTGGGTGTCGACACCCTGTGTCGATGTCACAACCCGCATTTTCTCAACGATAAAATCGTATCAGAGCAAGAGAAAACACGTGTCGTGATGCCACGTCGTGCAGGGGATAACAGCACACGCTCAGGCAAAACTCCAGACCTTAGATTTTAAGGAAAATCGTCGATTAAATATGAAAGAAAAATCAGTTATGTTGAATGGCTGTATCCCTCGGCACGGTGGATCAGCTAGTCCACAATTAAAATTATATTTATACGCAACAGAAAATAATTTGGTTCAATTAAGTTGACACCCTAAATGAGCATAAGTGTCCCCGGGGGACAACTCATGGTATGCACGACTATAAGATGAATATAGTATGTATGAAAGATAGTGTTTTACGATGAGGAAAAATAGTGTCTTTGTTTTTTAGAAACATGTTATGCATGAGGTACATATAATAATGCTTTTAGGTTTTAAAATATCTAACATGCAACCTAGTATAAATCCTTCCCAGAAGCAAGTAACCAACCACAAATAAGCAAAAGCAGCAGTTTAAGTTCATACCCAGCATCGCAAGAAGCCACCAGTGGGAGCCAACAACCTGACACGAACCCACTGGTGAGTATGTATGTCTATACAGAAAAGTAAAGAACTACCTCACAAAATTCAGGGTCTGCTATCTCAACTACCCAAAAGGCCACCAACCAGCCCCTCCAAAAGGATTAGCCGCTGAACTGGCTACAACCTGGACCTGAGGCATTCAAGAAAAGAACACATCAGCAAGAAAATAATCAAAAGGTAAATAGAGCAATAGATTAATGAGAAAATTAGAAGAAGGGTTTACCAACCCGGCAACAAACTGCTATACGCAAAAGAAAAGGGGGTGACAGTAAGAAGAGAGTACTGTCTAAAGCACTACAGAGCACACCAAGTGCGAGCAATAAAACCATTATGCCCTACCAAAAGAGTCTGCAACAACAACAAGACATATACATATATGCCAAAAGAAAAGAAAGCATAAACAGGAAGGGACTAACAGTCCTAACACGTAGGTAAATGGCAGTGTCAAAACATGAATCTGAATACATAAGCAAAATCAGATCCAAAAAGGGCTAAGGGGTCAAATAGTGGCAGCACTAGGGTCCCACACACGCCAACCTAAACCGGGGCAAAAGGCGGTGGCCACAGCTCTCCACATAAAACCACCCCTCCAGAGGCCACCAAAACTCCACCACCTGCCACAACCCAAGAGTCGGCATGCAGAAACTAGCCAAACACCCAATGCCCCCCTAGGGAAAAGTCACACTAACAATCCTAAAAAACACACGAACCCAAGGCAAAAACGTCTAGTCAAACCGACGCGGCCTTGCACGCCTAACCCGAACCAACCCCGAGTCTTACCTGACCCCAAAATCAGCGCAGCACCCAGTGTCGACACGATGTGTCGACACCACGACAAGCCGATGTCGACACAAGGTGTCGACACAACCGCAGCCGGTGTCGACACCAAGTGTCGACACACTTGCGGCCGTTGTCGACACAAGGTGTCGACACTACCGCTGCCGGTGTCGACACCAAGTGTCGACACCACTGCGGCCGGTGTCGACACAAGTTGTCGACACTACCGCTGCTAGTGTCGACACTACTGCGGCCGGTGTCGACACAAAGTGTCGACACTACCGCTGCCAGTGTCGACACCAAGTGTCGACACTACCGCTGCTGGTGTCGACACCAAGTGTCGACACCACGACTGGCCGGTGTCGACACAAAGGTGTCGACACTCCGACTGGCTACAGGCGCCAGACCCAGCAAACAGCCAAAACGAGACCGAGGCCTCTCTCTAGAATTTCATCATCCATCGGCAATAGCAACTACTCGACCTGAACCGAACCAAAATCCGTCCCTAAAAGACACAATCTCTCAGGAAAACTGAGATTTAACTGGAACTTCTCTACACTAACCAAGGTATGATCAGGAACAAACACTAGCGTACACCTAAGATCTAAGAAGGAGAGAGGTAAAAATTTAATCAAAAAGAAGACAAAGATCAATTTTGGCAAGGATGAGGGAACATCACTTGCCTCAATACCAGAAAAGCTTGGTCGGCGACTTCCCCCACTCTCGGATCTAGCCGCAGAGCACCAAGCCGAGGAACAGAAAGAATGCAGATCCAGGCGAGGGCAGCACATATCCACTCTCGAAATCGAATTTCGACCGCTAAATCTCCAGGAGTCGGCGTCCGAAGGCTAGGGTAGTCCGGCGGTTCTCTTCCTCTCGTACATGCGGTGGCTTCTTCCAAAAAGAGAAAAATGAAAAGAGGCAAAGAACTGAGCCCTAATTTCTAACCTAAGGCTATATATAAGCATCAGTTTTAATAATAAATAATCAATACATATTAATTACTTACACACAATATCAAAACGACACGAGACCCGAAACATCTCGGAAAATGACGAAATTCACATCGCAGCTAAAAACCCACGCTACAAACACAACTGCGAAGTCGAAATTAGCATTCGACGAAAAAAACCCGGGATATCACCACCCGAAGCCAAAAACACAAGCATTCCCTAAGAGGCCCAACCGAGTCTTCAAATGGACCCCGGCTAGCTGGGGAATCTCGCTAACAGGCTACAAACAGGCTACACAAGGAACCCTAAGAGCTAAGACCACGCTCTACAATGGCAAAGAGCCGGAAATACGCCATCGTAACGCCCGCCAAAGATCAAACAAAACACGGAAAAACCGGGGGCGTTACAGCCACTCCCCCTAAAAGGAAGTTTCGCCTCGAAACTTCACTCACAACACTCCTATAAAGAAGGAGAGAGAAAGAGCCAGGAAAGGGCTATATAAGAATAAAACAGAGCATACCAAACACAAGATCAGGGAAACAGATGAGGGTGAGCCTCCCTCATAGCCGACTCCAGCTCCCAAGTCGCGCTTTCCACATCCTGATTCCTCCATAAAACCTTAACCATAGGAATAGTCTTCTTTCGCAACGCACGAACTTGAGAATCCAAAATGCGAACAGGCACCTCCACTTAAGAAAGATTCGGTTCCAACTGAGGAACAGAATCCAAAACATGCCTGCCATTTATCACACATTTCCGCAGCTGACTGACGTGAAAGACATCATGCACGCTAGGGAAATTTGTGGGCAAGGCCAGCCTATAAGCTGATATCCCAATCCGCTCAACAATCGGAAACGGCCCCACGTACCTTGGGTCCAACTTCCAGTTCTTGCCAAATTGCTTAACTCCGATCAACGGGGAGACCTTTAAGAACACTGAGTCCCCCACCACAAATTCCAAGTCCGATCTACGCCGATTGACGTTCTTCTCATATCTCTCCTGGGATATCCGAAGCTTTTCCCGAATAAGCTTCACAGCGGTTTCCATCTCCTCGAGCGCTTTCGGTCCCAATAAAGGCCCCTCGCCAAGCTCAGCCCAAAACAAGGGAGTCCTGCAGCGCCTCCCATACAAAACTTCAAAAGGAGCCATTTGCAAGCTTTCTTGATAACTATTGTTATATGCGAATTCCATAAGCCGCAAGCGCTCGTCCCATGCTCCTCCGTGGTCCAGAATATAGCATCGGATCATATCTTCCACAATCTGATTTACTCGCTCAGTCTGACCATTGGTCTGCGGATGATAAGCCGTAGAATATCTCAAATCTGTACCCAACCCCTCTTGAAGGCTCTTCCAAAAACGAGACGTGAACCTAGAGTCTCGATCTGATATGATACTTACGGGTACACCATGCAATCTAACAACCTCTTCCAGATACAGCTCGGCTATCTTCCTCATCGGATAATCGATCTTAAATGGTACGAAATGAGCACTCTTCGTCAATCTGTCTACGATTACCCAAACTGAATCATGCCCCTTAGGAGATCTCGGAAAGCCTGTAATGAAATCCATTGAGATACTCTCCCACTTCCACATCAAAATCTCCAAGGGAGTCAGCTTGCCACCAGGCCTCCCATGATCGGCTTTCAAACGCCTGCAAGTGAAACACTCTGAAACAAATCTGGCTATGTCCTTCTTCATCCCATACCACCAGACAATCTGCTTTAAATCATGATACATCTTGGTAGACCCTGGATGGTAGGCGCCACTAGATCCGTGGGCTTCTCTGCACACCATATCCCGGATATCCCCAACTGCGGGGATGCAAAACCTGCCACGATACTTCAAGGTACCCGCATCATCTATAGAGAAATCTGGTAATTCACCTTTTTCAGCTCGAAGATACAAATGCAGAAGATCGGGATCATCCTTCTGATGCAGTCTCGTAAGCGCAATCCACGAAGGTTCTGCCACTGCCAAGCTGCTCTGCGAATCGCAGCTTCCCACAGAAATGTCCATCAAAAGAAACTCTTCCACTAGACGCTCGACGGTGAGATTGAAAATCTTACCTGACTCCCGACTCAGGGCATCGGCCACCACATTTGCCTTGCCCGGATGATACTGGATTTCAACATCATAGTCGGCCACGTACTCCAACCACTGCCGCTGGAGCAGATTCAATTCTTTCTGAGTGAAGACATACTTCAAACTCTTATGATCCGTGAAAATCTTGCACTGCGCGCCATATAGCAAATGCCTCCACAATTTCAGTACATAGATCACAGCTGCAAACTCCAGGTCATGCGTAGGGTAATTCCTCTCGTGAGTCTTTAGATGCATCGACCCGTACGCAATCACCTTCCCGCCCTGCATCAAAACGCAGCCCAGTCCGACATGCGACTCATCCACATAAATATCATACTCACTACCCTCCGTAGGCAAAGACAAAATTGGAGCCGAACATAGCCTTCTTTTTGTTCCTCAAAAGCCTTCTCACACTTGCCATCCCATATAAAGGCTACATTCTTCTGCGTCAACTTGGTCAACGGCGCGGACAAGGTAGAGAAGCCTTCCACAAATATTCTATAATAACCAGCCAAACCCAAGAAGCTTTTGATTCTCTTTGGGAGTAACAGGTCTCGCCCATTCCATAACAGCAACGATCTTTTCTGGGTCCTCCGCATCTTTAGAATACACCAAAACATCGTCTATAAAGACAATCACAAAATTATCTAGAAAATCATTGAAAACTATGTTCATCAAATCCATAAAAGCTGAGGGCGCATTAGTCAAACCAAAAGACATAACCAAAAACTCAAAATGCACATGACGAGAGCGGAACACCGTCCGCGGAACATCTGACACCCGAATCCTCAACTGGTGATAGCCCGATCGAAGATCTATCTTGGAAAACACGGCACTACCACGCAGTTGGTCAAACAAATCGTCGATTCGCGGCAAAGGGTACCTGTTCTTAATAGTAACCTTGTTCAGCTCTCTATAGTCGATGCATAACCTCATCGACCCATCTTTCTTTTTAACGAACAGCACTGGCGCACCCTAAGGAGAAGAACTCGGCCTTATGAAGCCTTTTGCCAACAACTCATCCAGCTGAATTCGCAACTCTTCCAGCTCTCGCAGGGCCATCCAGTACGACGCCTTAACAATAGGACGCGTGCCTGGATCCAAATCTATCACAAACTCGACATCTCGATCGGGTGGAAGACCGGGAAGATCGTCAGGAAACACATCTGAGAAGTCACACACCACAGGAATCTCCTCCAAACGGGGCACAATAACAATCGTACCTACCAGAGAGACCACACAGGCAAAACAGCCATAATTAAGCAACTTCCGAGCACGCACCGCAGAAATGACAGGAGACTCCTGGAGGGAATACCCATAAACGCTCCCTAGCTGACCGTTGTCTTTGATGAAGTCCAAGCGCTTACCCTTGCACTGGATCACAGCATCGTACCTTGACAACTAGTCCATGCCCAAAATAACATCGAAGTCCTCCAGGTCAATCACCTTCAGATCTGCCTTGGCTAAAAAATCTCCCAACAAAATCGGACAATCGAGGACACCCAGATCCGTAACCACAGAGTCACCGGAGGGGAACTTAACGCAGAAGGCACCACCAACACGATCTAGGACCAAACTGAACCGCTCCACGAAGGCTCTAGCCACAAACGAGTGGGTAGCACCGGAGTCGAAGAGAACGCGCGCCCAGCGGTTCTTTACCTTAAATCGTCCTACGAATTGCACACGCATCTAAGGCAACAAGCGCTAAAACGAAAACTACAACCCAAAAAGGGAACATAACGAAACGACTAGGGAGGAGTCGAACTTGAGATAACTTGGGTCGAAGTCTTCGCTTCGTCTGCCGAAAGCACATTCAGCTTCCCCTTTCCTTTATCCATTTGCTGAGGCGGTGGCAAAGCCTGGAGGGGAACTGGCTGCAGAATAGGCTGTGTCTGAGGGCACCTTGTCTTGAGATGACCCGTCTGACCGCACTGAAAATAGACCTTATCTTTTAACCAACAACCGGCAGCCTCATGCCCCTTCCTTCCACACAAGGCACACACCAAGTCTCCCCTGGAAACACCCTAAATCGCGTGAACCTGTTCCTTCTTCTGCGCTCCCAACCTTTTGAAACACTTCTCAAAGAGGTGGCCTGGCCTGCCACAAAACCTACAAATCTCTTTGATCTTCTTTCTCGAGACAGCATCAGGTTCCTGAGGGCAATTCCCTCCACCGGACTTCCGCTTATCCTTCCTCAACTGCTGGCCTCTATTCTTGGAATTCTCAATGGCCTCAACCCTGAAGGCAGCTTCAACCACACCGTCATAACTGACTGCTCCGTAGGCATTCGCTAACTGCTGAATGTCGCTTCTTAGTCCACCCAGAAATCATTTAACTCGGTCTGCCTCAACACTCACCAGACCAGGAGCAAACCGACTCAACTTACTAAACTCAATCTCAACTCACTAACTGTTGGGTACATTGGTCAAATGTACCTGATTTGAAGAAGCCTCACCCAACTCAATAATATACATCATAATGTATTTGATGTATGTTTGAGTTACTTGTGCAGGTTAGGTATTCACTGGACTGAAGCTAAAACTTTCTAAGTCCATGTGTCGACACCCAGAGGGAAAGTGTCGACACTTGAGAAAGCTTGTGTCGACACCCAGACAAGCAGTGTCGACACTTGAAGAAGATGTGTCGACACCTGGGATGCAGAGTCGACACCAGACATAAAGTGTCGACACAAGGAGCTGTGTCGACACTCAGTGAAGAAGAATGCAGAGAAGCAGTGTCGACACTTAGCAGAAGTGTCGACACCTAGAGGAGCAGTGTCTACACCAGAAAGTGTCGACACTTGGAGCTGTGTCGACACTCAGCAAAAGTCTGCAGTGTCTAAGTACAAGTGTCGACACTCAACACAATGTGTCGACACTATGCAGAAGAGTCAGCATTTGATGTAAGTGTCGACACTCGGCACAATGTGTCGACACTCAACAGAAGAGTCAACATATGAAGTATGTGTCGACACTCAGAACAATGTGTCGACACACAGCTAAAGACTCAACACTTGAAGAAAGTGTCGACACAAGGAGCTGTGTCGACACTTAGCCAAGAACAGAAAGAACAGCAAATTATTCTAAGTACAAGTGTCGACACTAAGGGAATGTGTCGACACTCAGCTGAAGTCTCAACAAGAAGAAGATGTGTCGACACAAGGAGCTGTGTCGACACTCAGCAAGAATCAACATAAAAGACTATGGGTCGACACCTAGAAGCAGTGTCGACACTTGACAGATTCAACACAAGAAGTTGTGTCGACACAAAGGAGATGTGTCGACACTTAGAAGAATACAGTTGAAGATAGAAGATCAAGTACTTGTGTCGACACTCAATTTCAGTGTCGACACATGCAGAAGAATCTGTGTCGAGACATACAAGGAAATGTGTCGACATCTTGTAGACTTGTGTCGACACTTACACAACATGTGTCGACACTTGGACTATAAGTGTCGACACTTAAGAACAGAAAGTCTCGACACTATCTGACAGTTAGAGAATTTCAAGAATTCACTGGATGACGTGACAGCTGCCGTTTCAGCCGGTCTACAGCACTTGTCAGAGATGTCAGAAGTCAGTTATGAACCGGACCAGCCGGTTACCATGAAGAAGACCTATAAATAGGCACAGACTGTTTACAGAAACCAAGGTTGTTAATATTGTTAAGAGTTAACAGAAGAAGATTAAGTTCTGATTGAGTTCAGATTAATCTAAGAGATTTGTTCAAGTGGTTGCTGATCAAGTTATCCAAGTGATACAAATCAAGAAGATCTTGTTGTCCAACGGCAGATCTAAGAAGTTGGAGAGAGAGAGTTCCAATCAAGAATTCAGTCTTTGGAACTAGGCTGAGAAGAAGAATTCAGAAGCATCTGGATCTTAAGAAGCAGAGGTCAAGGAACAACTGCAGAGGATTCAGACTTATTCAGTTCTACTCAAGAAGCTTTGAAGGAAGCTAAGTCAGTTTGGATCTATCTGAGTTCTTCCAAGAACTCAGCGAGAAACTCTCAACTCCTCTCTTATTTTCTGAGTTGTTGAGTTATTTGTTGTAATACTATTTTAACTTATAGGATCCATTGGATCTGAGTGATTGTAAGCCTATATTTATAAAGGCTGAGGGTAGGGCTTGTTAGCCTGAGTGTAGGAGATATAGATCTCTGAGTGTAGGCCTTGGTTGGCTGAGTGTAGGCCTTGATTGGCTGAGTGTAGGCTTTGGGATAAAGCTGAGTGTAAGGCTTTGGGCCTGAGGTAAGAACCAATTTGGGTTCTGAGACAGTGGAGAAGTTTGGCCGAGTCTAGTTCACTGCTAGATAGGCGAAGGGGGAAAGTGGATGTACCCAAAGATTGGGGAACCACTATAAATCATTGTGTCTGCTGTGCTGTGGTTGTGGATTTGTTGTGTATGTGTTGTATTGCTGTGTAAAAGCTAGTTAGAAATCTGTGATATAACTGATTGCTGCCAACAAAGTTAAAAAGGATTAGGTCACCTATTCACCCCCCCCCCCTCTAGGTGTTTAGGTACCATATCTTACAAGTGGTATCAGAGGCAGGTTCCTCAAAACAAGGACTAACAGTCTGAGGAGATCCTGTCTGGCAGATTCAGTGTTAGGCAATTCACAGATTCAAGAACTTCAAGAACATCAAGAAACATGGGTTCTTATGAGAATCACAAGGAGTTGGGTTCCATGAAATTACCCATATGTAGGAAGGAGATCTTTGGGATCTGGAAAGAGAGGGTAAGGCTATTTATGGAAGCCTCTGACCCTAGAATCTACATTACAGTTAAGGAAGGGCCTTATGTGCCAATGAAGATTTCAGTATTGGATGCAAATCAGAGGACTCCAAAGGATTTCTCTGAGATGACCAAGGATGAGATTGTCCTAGCAACCATGGACAAGAGGGCACAGAACATAATAGTTAGTGTCATTGATGATGCCACCTTTCAGAACTTAATTCACTGTAAAACAGCAAAAGAAATGTGGGATACTCTCATTGTCTATATGGAAGGTTCTGAAGAAGTTAGGCAAGATAGGAAGTCCTTGCTTAATCAAGAGTATGAGAGCTTTAGGCAAGGAAAGGGAGATAGCATCACTGAATGCTACAAGAAGTTCTATAGAATAGTTAATGAACTCATGTCTTATGGAAGAGAGTTCAGCAACTATGAACTAAATGACAAATTCCTGAGGTCCCTAATCAAAGATTGGGACACCAAGATCTGTGCCATAAGAGAAATGGCAAAGTTGGGAGAAATTCCTCCTCCTACACTGTTTGGCAAGTTATTTTCATATGAGATGCAGCTAACAGTAAGAAAAGAGGAGGAGAAGTCAACAAGGACTGAGCACAAAGAAAGGACTGTTGCTTTCAAGACAGAAGTTCCCAGAAAGAGCAGGAATAAGTCTTCAACTCCACCTCCAGAAGTAGTTGAATTAGAGTCTGATGAGTCTATAAGCACAAAGTCTAAGAGCAGTGAAAGTAATGAAGACTTTGCTGCTTTCACCAGGCACTTTCAGAAGTTTTTGAAAAAGAAACAGTGGAGGTCAAGGCCTTCTACATCTCAAGGAAAGGAAGACTCTTATCAGAAAAAGAGGTCTTCAAAGTATGACAAGAAAAGGACAAAATCAAGCAGGGCAACTAGTTCAAAGATTGTTTGCTATTGCTGCAATAGACAGGGACATGTTATTGCAGATTGTCCTGAGAAGAGAAAGGAATCAGGTGAAAAGAAAAAGACTCACTTCAAAGGGAAGAAAGAAAAGTCTTTTGTGGCTAAGAAGGAGAAGACTTTATCAGACATCTCTTCTTCAGAAACTGAGTCTGAGGCTGAAGCCTACATAGGACTATTTGCAGAAGAAGAAGAGGAAGACTTCATACAGATCTTGGAGTCAATTTATGAACAAGAAGACAGTCATTGCCAAGGACTAATGGCTTTGACAGAGAGTGCCAAGATCCTGGAGCAGCCAGGACCTAGTCAGGTACAAAGTCCAACTCTAAGTTCAGTTTCTTGTTCTAGTTCAGAATCAGAATCATCTTCATCAAATGATGGAAGTGGTTCTGAGTCTGAGGATGATATTCATCAGCTCATAGATGAATATAAGGTGCTGTTACAGGCTTATAAGAAAAGCAAGTCCCTTGCCAAATGTCAGGCAAAGGAGATTGCTGATCTCAAGGCTGCTGCAACAGAATTTGAGAAGCAATTTGATCAAAAACTGAATGAGGTAGCTAGGCTGAAACACATTACAGTGATTCCAATGGGTACTATCACATTTAAGAATGATCAAATTAAGAAACTGGAGACAAATCTTCAGAAAGAGAGAGAACTGGTTGCAAAGTTTTCAAAGCCTAAATCAGTTCTACCTTTGATTGATGATTTTACTCATCACAAAGGTAAGGCTGGACTGGGTTTTGTTAAACCTGCCAGGACTGTTCAGGATCAGTCCAAGCCCAAGGGCAAGGCCCCAACATTCAATAAGTCAGCTGCAGTTAAGACAGCAAAGTCTGTACCTAAGCAAAGGTACAATAAGTTTGAATGTTGGTGTTGTGGCAAGGTTGGCCACTTTGCCTTGGATTGTTGGCACAATGCAAGTGCCAAAGGGAGTAGCAAGCTACCTGGTGGAAAGCCAGTAGGTAGCTGTGTCATGTTGCAAACTAACAATCACCAAGGACCCAAGTTTACTTTGGGTTCTAAGGTTCATTAATTTGTTTTGCAGGTGAATCCAAGTGGCCATACCCCAACATGGTACTTGGATAGTGGATGTTCCAGACATATGACTGGAGCAAGGGGACTACTGAAGGACTATATTCCAATCAAAAATGGTCCTAAAGTGACCTTTGGTGGTTCTGAAAAAGGAATCATCAAAGGGTTTGGTAACATTTCTTCAAACCTTGTTACCATTACTCAAGTGGCTTATGTTAAAGGGTTGAAACACAACCTTATAAGTATAAGTCAGTTAAGTGATGTAGGGTATGACATCTCATTTGTTAAAAATGGTTGTCATATCAAGAGGTCAAGTGATCAAGAGATCATTTTGACAGGATATAGAAAGAGGAATGTCTACTGTCTAGACATTATGATTGAGAACAATGGTTCTCCTGTTTGTCTTGTAGCTGATGAGACAGTCTCTCATTGTGTCAAGTGGAACAAGAGGCTAGCTCATCTTAACTACAAGACTATTAGCAAACTCTTTAGCAAAGAGTTAGTGAGGAATGGTCCTCAAGTTAAGTGTGTTAAAGATGGTATTTGCTCAGCTTGTCAAAAGGGCAAGCAGACTAAATCCACCTTTAGAAGCATAGATAACAAAGATGCTGTGAGATGTTTATACCTCTTGCATATGGATCTCTTTGGTCCAATGCCAGTTCACAGCTTAGGTAGGAAGGTCTATACCTTTGTAGTTGTTGATGACTACTCAAGGTTTTCCTGGGTGTTCTTCTTAAGGCAGAAATCTGAAACACCTAGTGTCTTCTATAGCTTTGTCAAGCAAATTGAGAATGAACTAAATAGTACTGTGGTCAAAATTAGAAGTGACCATGGTACTGAGTTTCAATCTGAAAGCATGACAAAACTATGTGAAGACTTTGGGATATTTCAAGAATTCTCTTCACCTAGAACACCTCAGCAAAATGGCATTGCTGAGAAGAAGAATAGAACCTTGATAGAGGCTGGTAGAACCCTACTTAGTGATACTTCACTGCCAGAGTATTTCTGGGGTGAAGCAGTTAACACTGCATGCCATGTTATAAATAGGGCTACCATCACTAAAAGGCTAAACAAGACCCCCTATGAAGTTGTGAAAGGCAGGAAACCAAATCTATCCTATTTTAGGATCTTTGGTTGCAAATGCTTCATACTTAACAATGGGAAGTCTTACATAACTAAGTTTGCTGCCAAATCCCAAGATGGAATTTTTGTTGGGTACAGCAACAATAGTAAGGCTTATAGAGTATACAACTTGACTACACAAGTTGTAGAGGAGACTGTGCATGTAGTTTTTGATGAGACAAAACTTATTAACAATGAGTTGTCTAGCAATGTATGCAGCCCCACAGGTTTGACAAAGAAATTGGACAAGCTTACTATAGAAAAGATGCCTACTGCAAGACAGCAAGTAGAAGGCAATAGCAGTTGTCCAGGGGGAGAACTACATGTGCCAATAGCTGAAGAAATACAAGAAGTACAGCATGATGCAGATGCTGAAGAAGTTCAACCTGAAGTTAGGATGCCACCAGCCAACAGGCATCTAAGAGATCATCCAGTAGAGCTGATTATTGGAGATCCAAGACAAGGAGTTCAGACAAGGAGCAGAAATCAGAATGCTGCAGTATATTCTAGTTTTCTGTCTCAAATAGAACCTAAGAAATTTGAAGAAGCTATACAAGATCCACAGTGGACTGAAGCTATGCAAGAAGAACTTAATCAGTTCAAAAGGTGCAAGGTTTGGGAACTGGTTCCTAAACCTAAAGACCACAATGTTATAGGAACTAAGTGGATCTACAGAAATAAGTTAGATGAACAAGGGGTCATCATTAAGAATAAAGCAAGACTGGTTGCTAAAGGATATAGGCAAGAAGAAGGTATTAATTTTGATCAAACCTTTGCTCCAGTAGCCAGACTGGAAGCCATAAGAATGTTCTTGGCCTATGCAACCTATCAAGGATTCAAGGTATACCAAATGGATGTCAAGTCAGCATTCCTAAATGGTAATTTGAAAGAAGAAGTCTATGTGGAGCAGCCATCAGGTTTTGTTGATCCAACTCAACCTCATTATGTCTATAGACTTAGGAAAGCATTGTATGGGTTAAAACAAGCTCCTAGAGCATGGTATGAAACCCTATCTAGTTTCCTCATTGAGAACAAGTTCACAAGGGAGAAAATAGATAAGACTCTATTCCTTAGGGAATCTAGAGGCAAAGTCATACTTGTCCAAATATATGTAGATGACATTATATTTGGGTCTACTGAAAGTAGCCTTTGCAAAAAGTTTGCAAAGCTTATGCAAAGTCAATTTGAGATGAGTAGTATGAGAGAGCTAAAGTTTTTCTTGGGTCTCCAAGTTAAACAGACTGAAAGTAGCTTGTCCATATGTCAGTCCAAGTTCACCCTAGAACTCATAAGGAAATATGGTATGGATTCATCCAGTACCATGAAGACTCCTATGGGGTCAAGTATGTCTCTTAGCAAGGATGATGCAGGGAAATCTGTAGATGAAACCTTGTATAGAGGGATAGTTGGCTCCTTACTATACTTGACTGCAAGTAGGCCTGACATTATGTATGCTACATGTGTTTGTGCCAGGTATCAAGCCTGCTCTAAAGAGTCTCACTTGACTGCAGTCAAGAGAATTTTGAGATATCTAAAGGGCACTCCCTATCTAGGCCTCTGGTACCCTAGGAATGGAGATTTTGATCTAACAGGTTATTCAGATGCAGACTTTGCAGGATGCAAAGAGGATAGAAAAAGTACTACTAGAACCTGTCAATTCCTAGGTGGAAGACTAATTTCATGGAGCAGCAAGAAGCAAACCAGTGTGGCTATCTCCACAGCTGAGTCAGAGTATGTAGCTGCAGGAAGTTGCTGTGCTCAACTTCTATGGATTCAACATCAGCTAGTGGACTATGGATTTCAGGTAAGTAGAACTCCACTCTTCTGTGATTCTACAAGTGCTATTTCAATAGCTAACAACCCTGTATCTCATAGTAGAACAAAACATATTGAGATTAAGTATCACTTTCTTAGAGAACATGTAGAAAGAAATGATATTGCACTTGAATATGTTAAAACTGATAATCAGATAGCTGACATGTTCACTAAGCCCCTAGAAGAAGCTAAGTTCAATAAATTCAAAATTGAACTAGGAATGATAAACTTAGACTAAGTTTACAGAACAAGAAAATTGACTAAGCAAGAAGGTGTTGACACATAGACAAGTCTATGTCGACACAAAATAGTAGTGTCGACACTTCAGGAAAAATGTGTCGACACATCTAGGATGTTGGTGTCGACACTTCAGGATGATAGTGTCGACACATGTCAAGTAGGTGTCGACACATGTCAAGTAGGTGTCGACACATGTCAAGTAGGTGTCGACACATCCAATATGGTGTCGACAGTTATGTTTTACTCAGAATTTTTCTAAGTAAAGTCTCGACCATGTGTCGAGTTATGTTGTGTCGACACATAACTATGTGTCGACACATAAAATCTGTTGACTTAACTTGTGTCGACACGTATGTGTCGAGACATTATAAGTCTGTGTCGACACTTAGTGCCAGTGTCGACACATGTTTAGCTAGCTGTCCCGCCTGTTCATCTTCAAAATTAGACAGGTATAAATAGGGTTCTGTCTTTGATTGTCGACACGCTTTCAAAGTTTCGAGACCAAAACTCTTGTGTCGACATTTCTCTTTTCTCAAGCCTAATTCTCCAAACCCTAATGGCTCCCAAGCTCGAGGAAAACGTCAACGAAGGCTACGAACTTGTGCGCGGCGCATTCGACGATGGCGATCAAGATATCAAGTCAGTGGTTACCCTAGTCAGCGATTCAGGACTAGAATACTTGGTTTCAGAATCAACCAAGATATGGAAGAAGGAAGTGCTTGAATTCCTTACTGGAGCAACTGTGGATGACTCTGGATACAGAATCAAATCCAGAGTGCATGGAACCAAGGTCAAGGTATCATCCAAAAGTCTGAGAAAGGTACTTCAGCTACCTAAGACTCAAGAAGAAGAAGAAGTTTCTACATCCAAGACCAGGGAAGCTTTGGTCTGGTGTGGTCTTGATTCTAAGATGAAGCTAGGTTCTGTCTTTAACAGAAAAGGCATGAACAGTCAAGGAAAATTTCTGTCAGAGATAGTGGGCAAGGTCATTCTCAGTAAGACTGGAGGGCATGACAGGGTGTCAGCCTCCATGTTCAATGTTATGACCAGAATTATCTTCAACCTAAAAACAGATTGGTCAATGGTTATCTATGAGAAGATAAAGGAAAGTCTGAAGAAGCCCAATCTGGGCAGAATACTTAGTCTCTACCTGGCTGGTACAATACCAGAGGTAATGAGCACTGCTGTAGGTAGCAAAATCAACCACATGAGAAAGATGGATATGAGGATCTTTTCAAGGTGGGAAAGAGTGTTGTCCAAGGAAGTGGCAACCCCAGAAAAGCCAGTATCTGCAAAAGAAATTCCTCCTAAGAAGAAGAGAAAGACTGTGCAAGTGGCACAAGAGTCCTCCAGCAGTTCTGAGAGTGAAGAACAGGTGGTGTTCACACCTGATGATCAGGAGGAAGAGACAGTAGTCAAGTCTCCTGCTCCTCAAGATGTAGCTGAGATCCAGGGGGAGCTGCCTCAAGCTAGCCCCATCCATAGGGATCACAGCCAGGGGGAGCTTCCAGCAGTAGAAGAACCATCTACTCTGGACAGTGAGCAGGCCACCATCATTATCCAAGAGGTACTCACTGACTTAAAAACTTTGGACTATATTATAGAAGATGCTAATTTGTCTGATGTCCATCAGCAAACTCAGCTAGACAGTCAAGTTCCAGATGTTGTTTTAGAAGACAAATCTGCTGAACAAGGAGTGGTACCTGAATCAGTGATTGAAGAGCAACGACTGTCTCCAGCTCCATCTCAACCTGAATATACAATGGAGGATTTATTCTTAAATCTAGATCAAGAGGACTTTGATATGGACAAGGTTGCTGCTGCTGAAGATAAGACTGCTGCTGCTGAGGGGGAGCACATGGAAATTCTAGAAGAGCCTATTAGGCTGGCAACTGAGCAAGCACCTGCTGTGCAAACTGAAAAACCAGAGAGCCCTAAGAATAGAGTTGATATTGCAAGCACCTCTGCCTCTGAAGATGAGGAGAGTGCTAGGGCTAAAAAGAAGAAACTCTTTGTATTCAAGAGAAGAAGTCAGAGCTACAAGAAAGCCCTACAATCCATTGCCCCACAGCCTATAGTTCAGCAAGCTCCAACTGCTGACTATAGTGCTTTACTAATTGCCCTACAGATCAAAATGGATGAACAAAGGAAATCCATAGAGGCTTATGTTGATGCAGGGCACAGATCATTACAGTTTGATCTTGCTCAAGATATAAAATCTATAAGGTTTGAGATGAATCTCAACAAGAAAGAAATGACTGACTGCTTCCACAAGGGTGGGAATGCAGTAGTCTATTTGGCAACTCACCGGGAGAAGATCAAGACTCAAGTAGATGATATAACATTAAAGGAAGGGTATGTGCTGGAAAATCAGTTAAGAATGAATGATAATTTAACTGCCTCCCACAATGCTATAGTCACTGAATTAAAGAATAAGTCTGCTGAACCATCTACATCTGCTGATGCTGCAAAGGCTGATTTTGATAAAATCTTTCAAGCTGAGATTACTGCTGTCAAAACTGCTATACAAGATTCCCAGAAAGCAATCTCTGAACAACTTACAAAGCTTAGACCTTACTTTAAAGATGGAATCAGGTACTTGGATGGTCAAATCCGATTCTAGAAGGATGATGTAAGAGATCATGTTGCTCAGGAAGTCATAAAGGGGGAGAGAGTGTTAGTCAAGGCAAGTTCTGAGCATGCAAAATGGATATCAAATTCAATCAGGGCTACACTTGGATATCCTCCCCTGTGTGATGACAATGAAGTTGCTGAATCTGGACTGAACCCTGCATATTTTGGAGGTGAGCCACAAGAAGTAGCTCAAGTCATTTATCCACCTCCAGATTTTGAAATGATTCATGCAGAAGTGCAGACAATGTACAGCCCAACTGAGGGCAAGTCTAATGTTGTTCTGGAAAAGGTTGTTCAACCTATTACTGCAGCTATGCAAGAGGCTTTGGACAAAGAAGAAGAGTCAAGGTTGTCAAAGAAGAGGTTTAGGGAACAAGCTGAACTAAAGCCAGATTTTGAACAATGGAGCCCTACCTCTAGAAATATCATTCTAACTGCCTGGAAAGCTGCTAAAGACAACACTACTGATAGAAACAAGTGGTTCTCTGAAGCAGAATGGAGGAAGCATGAGATCAGGCAGGAAGCCATTGTCCAGTACAGAAGAAAGGCTAAGTTAGGAAAGCTACCTCCTACTGCAGTAGAGCCTAGCAAGTACTTTCCTAAGCCCTATCATTATTTTGAGAGGCAGAAAATCAAGGCTGAAGAACAAAAGAAGAAGGACTCAAAAGGCAAGAAGCCTGCTGATGCTGAGCCTACTGCTGCTGCTGTCAAGGCTAAAGTCAAATCTGGCAAAGGAATTGTTATTAAAGAACCTGATCAGAAATAGATTAGGAATTAAACTTGATGCTAATTGTAATCTTTTAAGTGAAAAACATTGGTGTACACCATTGAAAATGTATAAGGAACAATATTGGAACAATATATGATAAATATAGTATGATTGTTCTGAAATGTGTCTGTTTCTTATTTGTTCTGCAAATGTGTATATGTGTGAAGTTTTACATATTCATGTTAACCCTGCTGATTATAATCTGCTTTATATCATTTTGTAATTTTTAAATTATGAATGGTGTATATCATTGACTAAGGGTTATGACTTCTCCAAATAGGGGGAGATTGTTGGGTACATTGGTCAAATGTACCTGATTTGAAGAAGCCACACCCAACTCAATAATATACATCATAATGTATTTGATGTATGTTTGAGTTACTTGTGCAGGTTAGGTATTCACTGGACTGAAGCTAAAACTTTCTAAGTCCATGTGTCGACACCCAGAGGGAAAGTGTCGACACTTGAGAAAGCTTGTGTCGACACCCAGACAAGCAGTGTCGACACTTGAAGAAGATGTGTCGACACCTGGGATGCAGAGTCGACACCAGACATAAAGTGTCGACACAAGGAGTTGTGTCGACACTCAGTGAAGAAGAATGCAGAGAAGCAGTGTCGACACTTAGCAGAAGTGTCGACACCTAGAGGAGCAGTGTCTACACCAGAAAGTGTCGACACTTGGAGCTGTGTCGACACTCAGCAAAAGTCTGCAGAGTCTAAGTACAAGTGTCGACACTCAACACAATGTGTCGACACTATGCAGAAGAGTCAGCATTTGATGTAAGTGTCGACACTCGGCACAATGTGTCGACACTCAACAGAAGAGTCAACATATGAAGTATGTGTCGACACTCAGAACAATGTGTCGACACACAGCTAAAGACTCAACACTTGAAGAAAGTGTCGACACAAGGAGCTGTGTCGACACTTAGCCAAGAACAGAAAGAACAGCAAATTATTCTAAGTACAAGTGTCGACACTAAGGGAATGTGTCGACACTCAGCTGAAGTCTCAACAAGAAGAAGATGTGTCGACAGAAGGAGCTGTGTCGACACTCAGCAAGAATCAACATAAAAGACTATGGGTCGACACCTAGAAGCAGTGTCGACACTTGACAGATTCAACACAAGAAGTTGTGTCGACACAAAGGAGATGTGTCGACACTTAGAAGAATACAGTTGAAGATAGAAGATCAAGTACTTGTGTCGACACTCAATTTTAGTGTCGACACATGCAGAAGAATCTGTGTCGAGACATACAAGGAAATGTGTCGACATCTTGTAGACTTGTGTCGACACTTACACAATATGTGTCGACACTTGGACTATAAGTGTCGACACTTAAGAACAGAAAGTCTCGACACTATCTGACAGTTAGAGAATTTCAAGAATTGACTGGATGACGTGACAGCTGCCGTTTCAGCCGGTCTACAGCACTTGTCAGAGATGTCAGAAGTCAGTTATGAACCGGACCAGCCGGTTACCATGAAGAAGACCTATAAATAGGCACAGACTGTTTACAGAAACTAAGGTTGTTAATATTGTTAAGAGTTAACAGAAGAAGATTAAGTTCTGATTGAGTTCAGATTAATCTAAGAGATTTGTTCAAGTGGTTGCTGATCAAGTTATCCAAGTGATACAAATCAAGAAGATCTTGCTGTCCAACGGCAGATCTAAGAAGTTGGAGAGAGAGAGAGTTCCAATCAAGAATTCAGTATCCATTTGGTAGACTTTGAATCCTTGGTAGGAATAAAATGCAAGGAAGAGTCTTATAGCTTCCAATCTCGCTACTGGGGTAAATGTCTGATCAAAATCGATCCTTTCTTCTTGCATGTATCCTTTAGCCACCAGTTTAGCCTTTTTCTTCACTATAATGTCATTTTCATCAAGTTTATTCCTGTAGATCCACTTGAATCCAATGATATTATGAACTTTTGGTATGGGAACCAGCTTCCAGACCTTAGATCTGTTGAACTCGTTCAGTTCCTCTTGAATTGCTCCAATCCAGAATTGTTCTAGGTTGGTCTCTTCAAATTTCTTGGGCTCTACTTGTGACATAAAACTTGTGTACGGTGCAGTGTTGAAACTCTTGCTTCTAACTTGGACTCCTTGTCTTGATCACCAATGATCTGATGTGATGTATGATCTCTTAGATGCCTTACAGCTGGAGGCAACCTTGCTTCACCTTCTTGAGCATCAGTGGCTCTATCTAGCTGAACTTCATCCACAACTTCTGTGTCTTGTGCTCCCTCTGCACAACACATATTCTCATCCTTATTCTAGACCGCTGGATTATCTTCCCTGATGGTGAGCTTGTCGATCACATGATTTATGCCTGCATAACTAGAAGAAGATCTAGGAAGCTCATTGTTAATCTTGATTGATTCATCAAAGACAACATGAACTGACTCTTCTATAACTTGACTTGTTAAGTTATAGATTCTATATGCCCTACTATGGTTATTGTACCCAAGAAAGATCCCTTCATAGGACTTGGCATCAAACTTGGTCACATAGGACTTTCCATTATTCAGTACATAGTACTTGCTACCACAAATTCTGAAGTAGGATAAGTTTTGTTTTCTATTTTTCAAGATCTCATAGGGAGTATTCTTTTTGCATTTGGTGATAGAAGCCCTGTTAAGGACATGACATGCAGTGTTTACTAACTCAACCCAGAAATATTTTGTGAGATTTGTGTCATTAAATAAGGTCCTTCCAGCTTCTTTGAGTGTCCTGTTTTTCCTCTCAGCAATTTCATTTTGTTGGGGTGTTCTTGGAGAGGAGAATTCTTGGTGAATTTCTTGCTCTTTACAGAACATTATCATGCTTGCAGACTGAAATTCAGTTCCATAGTCACTCCTAATTTTGACCACAGAACTATCTAATTTATTCTATATCTGCTTGACAAAGGTCTTGAAGACATCAAAGGTTTCATCCTTTCTCTTAAGAAAGAACACTAAGGCAAACCTAGAATAGTCATTAACGACCACAAGGGTGTAAACTTTCCTACCAATATTATGAACTGACATAGGACCAAACATGTAAAATCCCTCAGATAACTAGACCCTTAAGAGTGGTTTTGTCATGACTAGGTCATGACAAATTCCTAGGAACCCAAGAAGACCAAATGAACTTAGGCATGAAAGTGTTAACCACCTTGGTCTGCAAATAGTATAATTATAATTACTTGCTTAGGGATGACCATAGGGCTTCACCATGACTCCATGACCCCATCACAACATCACTAACTTGTTAGAGGGTCCATTAGAGCCATAGGGACCCATAAGGGTCAATTAAAAAGGTCAAGTTGACCAAAGTCAACACAAGCCCTGATTAGGTCAACCTATTCTCACATATTTCCTATTGACATCACCTTAGCCAAAGGGACCCACCTAGATCTTCCCAAGCCATAAGGGAGGTCAATCGGTCACCAAGGACCCATTGGGATCATCCAAAGAGGCTAAATTGACCTAAGTCAACCCTAGTCCTACAAATTTCAAAGTGCCCTAACTAAGGGTCAAGTAACCCCCAAGATGCCCAACAAACCATACCTAAGCCTTCTTAGACCTTAGGGGAGGCCAAGGGGTCACCAAGGACCCATTGGGGTCAACCCAAATAGTCATGTTGACCTAGGTCAACTCTACCCTAGTACTAGGTCAAACAACCTCAAATTGGGTAACTCAAGCTCAAGCCCAATCAACTTGGGCTAAAACCTTATTTCCATGAATAATATAGGTTAGTGGGGTGCCATTAGGCTAGAGTAGTCATCAAAATTGGCCTTGATGACTAGGAGATAAAAAAACTCCATTTTTTCCTTTAATGGAGGAAAAAGAAAAAAGTGGGTCTTACAAACTGGTATCAGAGCGAAACCTCGATCGGAAAAGTAGAAGTCCACTAACCATGGGTTACCCCCGCTCAAGTTTAGTTTGTGGACAAACTAAGCAACAGAAGCTTTGGTGTGCCAATATGGTGGATCACATGTAATTGTACACTTTTAATTAGCTTTGGGTCAAATTTCTTACAATTGCCTTTGTTATGCATCCCCCGACACATCCTACACCGCAGGTCGGAGCCTAGAAAACTCCAAATGTTGCATTACCTCCATTCGCTCCCACTCTGTTTCTACAGTCGGATATGGGGCAGACTCTGACTGTGCAGCCGAACCTGGGGGCCAATTGGTTGAGCATCTTTCGAGGACTCTCTACCCCACCTTACAAGGAGACATAGTCGGTATTACGGATTGAAAAGTGGCATGATATCATGTTCAAGATGCTAACCGGGATACGATGCCCGTGGGAGGAGAGGGTACTTCTGGTTCTCTCCTACATGGAGTCTCATTCCAAGAGATGGTGTAAGGAACTTCTGGATACGAGATTTGCAGATCGGAAGGTTGCTGATGTCACTTGGGAGGAGTTCACGATCACACTATTGTAGCACTTTGTCCCACAGTCGGCAAGAGATGAGCTGGAAGACAGGTTCCTGTAGTTGAGGCAGGGCAACAGGACGATGGTGGAGTACCATCGGGAGTTCAACCACTTAGCCCAGTTTGCGGACTCCTATCCGCTAGAGGAAGCGGGGCATACAAAGAGGTTCTATATGGGCCTTCGAGAAGATCTGAGACATGCTCTTCTATTTGTATCTGACGGGCCTATACATCGGATTATGTATATGACAAAGAGGATTGAGGCGACTGGCACACGACTCGAGGCCGGAAGAGGCCAATTAAGGATCACGGCCGAGGAGGCAGGAATGATCAGCGGAGGGGCCACTTTGTTGAGGAGAGATGGGCAGAGGACCAACCCCGCAAAGAGGTGAGACAGGAGCCTAAGGAGCCGGTGGTATTGGACCGTCAACCTCTTTAGATGAGGGAGATACAGAGGCACGGGGGAGTGGCACTTCCCCCGCCCGAGTGCTATAACTGTCATCAGGTAGGGCATATCCGAAGGAACTATCCTATGAGATGGGCACTCTACACACACCATAGGTTACCCATCCCGCTCAGCAGTTTACAAGCCGACATCGTGGTTTCCAGGGCAGAGATCGGAGGCAAGAGAGGGAGCAGGTGTATGATCTAGACTTGGCTCCACCACGGGACCCTTGCAGGGTGATTGCAGGTATGCTACTAATTTTATGTTGTTATTTACTTTTGGAACTTTTGGAAACAACAAACAAAAGCTACTTGAAAAAGAAACCATAGGTCCAGTTACCTAACCATACTTAAATAAACAAGAATTGTTACGGTGTGCGGCAAAACTGCCCACACCTTGGTGGATACGGGGGCGTCGCACAATTTCATCTCTGAGTAGTTTGTAAGGGGACTGGAAGGAGTCAGACATATTTCGGGAGTCTCCAGGAGGGTGCGTCTTCCCGACGTGATGGAGGGCTTAGCTACTGCTAAGTGCCTCCTAAAGCTGACTATTTATGGATTGAAACTCGAGGCCCCGGCTATGGTCTTGAGGATTCCGGACTTCGACCTGTTTCTGGGCATGACATGGCTTACTTGGAGACATGCCTAGATAGATTGCCCGACAAAGAATGTTATATTGAGTTACAATGGCACCTTTGCGACCTTCAAAGGTACTACTCCCGTATCTCGTAGGATGTTATCTTCTATTCAGGCCATCAAGGCCAACATGCAGGGAGATGAGGTGTATCAGGTAATGTTCGAGATGGTCGAGGCCAATATCGAGGTTGCCGATATATCGATGGTGCGGGACTTTGCTGATGTGCTCCCAGAGAAGCTACCAGGATTGCTGCCGCATCGCAAGAAGGATTTCCAGATTCAGTTGGTGCGTGGAGCTAAGCCAGTGTCTAGGGCTCCCTACCGGATGGCTCAAAAGGAGTTGGTGGAGTTTAGGAGTTAGTTGAGGGAGCTGCTGGAGGCTAGATTCATTAGGCCAAGTTCCACTCCTTGGGGAGCTCTGGTCTTGTTTGTGAATAAGAAGGACGGGACCCGCAGGTTATGACTCGACTATCACGCACTAAACTGATTGGCAGTCCAAAACACCTACCCACTACCAAGGATTGACGAATTATTTGATCAGCTCGTTAGAGCACATTGTTTCTCGAAGCTGGATTTGAGGTCGGGGTACTATCAGTTATGGATTCAGGAAGAAGACATCTCGAAGATGGCGTTTAGCAGCAGATATGGCCTATAGGAGTTTATCATGATGCCCATTGGGCTTATGAATGATCCATCGGCCTTTATGAGCTTGATGAACCAGGTGTTCGAGCCATACCTTGACAGATTTGTAATTGTGTTCATAGATGACATCCTCATTTATTCGAGAACGAAGGAAGAGCATGCACATCATCTGGCCTTGACTCTAGAGAAGCTCAGGGGGCATCAGTTGTATGTCAAGTTCATTAAATGGTAGTTTTGGCTGACGGATGTTGCCTTTTAAGGACACATCATCAGTGCAACAGGATTGGCTGTGGATCCCACGAAGATTCAGGCAGTGCGAGACTGGCCTCAGTTGAAGATGGAGAAGGATGTCCGAAGTTTTTTTGGGATTGGCCAAGTACTTCGAGAAGTTTGTGCAAGGATTCTCTCAGATAGCCCTTCCACTCACTTCTTTGATGAAGAAGGACACTCCGTTCGTTTGGATGCCGCAGTGTGAGGCAGCATTGCAGGAGTTGAAGGGTCGGCTTACGTCGGCCCCTATCCTCACTCTTCTATCTGGGAAGGAGGGCTTCCAGGTGTACACTGATGCGTCGTTTCAGGGGATGGGCACTGTACTGATGCAACATGGACATGTGATTGCATACGCCTCCCGCTAGCTGAAGAAGCACGAGCAGAACTACCCTATGCATGACTTGAAGACGGGAGCAGTGGTGTTCTCTCTGAAGATTTGGCGGCATTACCTTTATGGGGTGCACTGCGACATATTTTTAGATCACAAAAGTCTGAAATATATTGATACGCAGAAGGAGTTGAATGTCTGCCAGAGGTGATTGGTGGAATTTCTATCTGATAATGAGTATATGATACACTATCACCCGGGGAAGGTGAATGTGGTGGCGGACGCACTGAGCCAGGGACTACCACTTCAAGATCAGAGTCCCGGTTGATGACTATGGAGCTGGTACGGATGATGGAGGATATGCATATTACCTTGGTGTCCTCAAATGACTCAGAGCTTTATGATGAGTATCTGGCCGTGATGAGCACTAGCGATGATATTCGAGATCAAATCAGGGCTGAGCAAAGGAGGGATGACAAGCTAGATCCAGTATTCAGAACCTTCGAGGCAGGCACGGCCGGGGATTATACTGAGATGGATAGGTTGTTATGCTTTAGAGGACGGGTGTACATACCGGCTGGGGGCAGGATTCTGGAGGACGTTATCACCGAGGCTTATTGCAGCATATACTTAGTGCACCCAGGCATCACTAAGATGACGACCGACGTGAAGAGGACGATGTACTGGCCAGGTATGAAGAGGGATATCACATACTCCATGACCCAATGCGAGGCTTGTCAGTTAGTGAAGACAGAGTGTAAGAGTCCGGCCGGATTGTTGCAACCCCTCCCGGTGCCGTAGTGGAAGTTCGACGATATTGCCATGGATTTCATACAATGTCTTACTCAGTCACATGCGGGGAACGAATCAATATGGGTGATCATCGACCGACTGACTAAGGTGGCCAGATGTATACCGATCAGGAAGGACGCTTCAGTGGGTGAATTGGTGCAGAGGTTTGTGGAGCAGTTCATCCAATACCATTGAGTGTCGAGGACGATAGTGTCCCATCGTGATAAATGATTTACATCTAAGGAATGGAGGTCAGTCCAGGATTATTTGGGGACCCGATTGACATTTAGTACTGCGTTCCACCCTCAGACAGATGGGCAGACAGAGCTCACCTATCGGACACTGGAGGATTTGTTGCGTCTTTGCATACTGGACCGCGAAGAGCCATGGGAGAGGCAACTACCGTTGATCGAATTCTCGTACAACAACAACAACCAGTCCTACATCGGGATGACCCCTTATGAGGCTTTATACCGACGGAGATGCATGACTCCTTTGTCTTGGATTTAAGATGAGGATCTAAAGACACTTGGCTCGGAGTTCGTAGAGCATACAAATGCTCAGGTGCAGTTGATTCGAGACAGGATGTTGGAGTCCCAGAGCAGACATGCCAAGTATTACGATGCTCGACATTGTCAAGTAGAGTTACAGGTAGGAGACTGGATACTTCTGAAGATAAGACTGATGCATGGTGTCTCGCGGGTGCGTGATTGGAAGAAGCTCAGTTTTAGATACATGGGTCCTTACAGGATCCTGGAACGGATCAGTCCCTTGCCTTACAGACTGGAGCTACCGCCAGAGATAGCAGTTTTGCATAACGTCTTCCATGTCTCCTCCCTCAAGAAAGCTCTACTTTGAACGGAGCAGCAGATTACGACTACAGATGAGACTATAGCATCTGATCAATCGGTGTACCTGGAGCCGATCCGGATAGACAATACTTGGATGCAGGTCTTGCGGCGTAAGAAGGTTCTACTGGTCAAGGTCTTGTGGAGGAGTCATGGATAAGATGAGCACATGTGGGAGCCACGGGACTTGATACAGCAAAAGTACCCGGAACTTTTCACGTCAGGTAGCCCATTTAATCTCTTGGGATGTTGCATTTTACTCTTCGTACCTGAAACCCCGTAGGCCTAACTTGAATTTTGGGTACGAATTTTTTATTTTTATGTATTGGGATTTGTAACATCCCTTAGACAACTATACCCCTAAGAGTGATTTTGTCATGACTAGGTCATGATAAAAACCTAAGAACCCAAGAAGACCAAATGAACTTAGGCATGAAAGTGTGAACCACCTTGGTCTACAAATAGTAGAATTACAATTACTAGCTTAGGGATGACCATAGGGATTCACCATGACTCCATGACCCCACCACAACATCACTAACTTGTTACAATGTCCATTAGAGCCATAGGGACCCATAAGGGTTAATGAAAAAGGTCAAGTTCACCAAAGTAAACCCAAGCCCTAATTAGGTCAACCTAAGCTCACATATGTCCTATTGACCTCCCCTTAGCCAAAGGGACCAACCTAGATTTTCCCAAGCCCTAATAGAGGCCAATGGGTCACCAAGGACCCATTGGGATCAAACAAAGAGGCTAAGTTGACCCAAGTCAATGCTAGTCCTAAAATGGTCAAAGTGCTCAAATTAAGGGTCAAGTGACCACCAAGATGCCCAACCAACCCTACGTAAGCCTTCCTAGACCTTAGGGAGACCAATGGGTCACCAAGGACCCATTAGGTTCAGCCCAAATGGTCATGTTGACCAAGGTCAACTCTACCCTAGTACTAGGTCAAACTAGCTCAAATTGGCTAACTCAAGCTCAAGCCTAATCCACTTTTGCTAAAATCTTATTTCAATAAATAATATGGGTTAGTGGGGTGCCATTATGCCATAGTAGTCATCAAAATTGGCCTTGATGATAAGGAGAGAGAAAAACTCCATTTTTCCCTTTAATGGAGGAGAGAGAGGAAAAAGGAGGGTCTTACAAAATAGGTCCATATGCAGGAGGTACAAGCACCTCACTATGTCTTTGGTCCCAATGCACTTAAAAAAGGTCTTGCTCAGTTTGCCCTTTTGGCATGCCGAGCAGATACCCTACTTAGTGCATTTTAACTTGGGACCATTTCTAACTAGCTCTTCACTAAAGAGCTTCCCAATGGTCTTGTAATCCAACTGAGCTAATCTCTTATGACATTGTACACAATATGAGAGTTTCTCATTTGTCACTAGTCATATAGGAGAGTCCTTATCTAAGTATAGGAAATTTAAGCAAAAACACTTCCACTCCTAGTGCCTGTTAAAATGACCTCTTGGTCACTTAACCTCTTAATATGACACTCATCCTTATGGAAAACTATGTCATAGCAAAGATCACAGAGTTAGCTAATGTTTATTAGGTTATGTTGCAACCCTTTCACATAGTGTACTTTTGTGATAGTGATTATGCCATTAGAGATCTTTGAAAGTTATTTAACTTTAGGTTAGCTAATCACCTAGAGGGGGGTGAATAGGTCTTTGAGCTTTTAATAAATCTTTTATTGTTTTCAACTTGTTCTATCTAGAGATTGTCCTTAAGTCCTGCAATCACAGAGAAAAGCAAGCATAAACATCAAACAGCAGAATTTATAGTGGTTCCATAATTGGGTACATCAACTTTCCCTCTCCACCTATTCAAGCTTATTTGTTGGACTCAGCACAAATTCCTCCAAACTTCTCCTAAGAGCTTACACCTCAGATCCCGCAGCATCTGCAAGTCTCCTCCAAGACTCACTTCTCAGCCACAAGATCCTACACTCAGTGGTCAACAGACCACCTACCTCAGGCTATTAAGCCCTACACTCAGGCTGGGAGGACAGCCCTACCTCAGATCCCAAAGGATCCTACCTTAGATCTCTACAGTGCTCCTATCCTCAGTGACCCACATGCCACCTACCTCAACCTTATCTCTAAGGCATATTGCTCAGGCTTTTCAGCCCAACAACTTCAAGAACAAGGCCCTACTCTCAGAGTGCTGCAGCACTCCTACAACTCAATACCCCTTCAGGTACCTACCTCAGTACCCATACAGGCACCTACAGCTCAGTGACAAGCTTGTCACCTACCTCAGGCATAAAGGCCCAACACTTAGAGAGCAACACTCTACTACCTCAGGAACTTAATCCCTACAGCTCATATCCTCACTTAGATCCTACATCAATGCCCTAATAGGGCAACTACCTCAGTGACAAATTTGTCACCTATCTCAAGCACAAAGTGCCCTACACTCAGATTCAAGAAAACTGAATCCTACATGAAATAAATACAACAATTTGAAGAAAGTAAAATAACAGACTCAGAGAAATAACTCTGAGTCAACTTTGCTGGATTGATTAGATTTCAGTCCAGCTCACTTGCTATAGAAGAAATCAGCCTTCTTTTACAGCAATCACTTTTTACTGTTGCACTGATGAGCAGTTTCCACCTTGCTGCTTAGATGAATCAGCTAAACTATTCTAGTGAGAACAAACTTACTGAGCTTGAAGAGCTTCTGCAATCCTTCTTTGCCTTCAGGCTATCTTGGTTGCACTTCAGCTTTCAAGCTTGATCAGAAGTAAATGTCTAGCCACCTCTATCGATTTCTCTTTCTGTTCGTTTGATTCATTAACCCTAATCCCATTTCTGTTTTCCCTTTTATATGCGTTGATTTGAATCAACAAAACCATAGTATGTGGGACCAACAAGGATTGGTGAGCACCAACTCCGTCAGAAAGGGACAAAACATCTTTTGACACTATAACAGCTTTTCCGCAACGACTTCCTACAATTTGGACTTTGATGACGTCAGCAGTGGTCATCAACATCTAGACTTAGAAAATATTCCAGAATCCCATCAAGCGTTGAGTGGTGTTAAGACACTCAACTCCATCAGCCTTTGCTCTCAGCGCTTCTGGACTTAGAATATTTCCTGGCTTTATCTCAGTTATTTTGTCTCAATGGTTTTTCATTATTAGCTGAGACAAGCCTTTGTCTAAGCACTTTCTTCTAATCTGCTGTCTCAGCAGTTTTTCCACTTTAATTGTCTCAGCAGTTTTGTCTCAGAGGTCTCAACAGTTTTCATTATCAGCTGAGATAAGCCTTTATCTAAACGGTCTCCGTAGTTTTTGCTTTTAACTGTCTCAGTTCTTCCTTCTACATTAGAAGTGTTGAGTGAACCTGCTTCACTCAACGCTTTTGGACTTTGAAAAAATCTAGCTAACTTTGTCTCAGCTGTTTACCACTTAATTGTCTCAACATTTCCTGTGTTATTAGAAGTGTTGAGTGAACCTGCTTCACTCAACGCTTCTGGACTTAGAAAATTTCCAGCCAATATTGTCTCTATTGTCTCAACTATCTCAATGCCAACTTCTCAGCTGTCTCAGCGGTCTCAAAGCTATCATCTCTGTTGTCTTCAGCTGTCTCAACGCTATCTTCCTAGCTATCTCAGATGTCTCAACAGTCTCAACGCCTTCTTCTCAGCGGTCTCAGTGCTTTTGCCTTAGACAGATTTTCTGGCTTTAGATTGACAAGCGTTGAGTTGAGCTCGACGATCAGCGAGTTGAGTTTGATGATCTCTGAGCTGAGTTCGATGAAAATTGAGTTTACTGCCCAACTCATTTTTCTTCACTTGTCCAATCATGGACTACCTGCATGCATGGACTAAAACACACATCAAAAACATTGTGTGTATGTCATTGACTCGTTTTACTTTGTACAAATTTGGGATATTGGGATCAATAGACCCAACAATCTCTCCCTATTTAAAGAAGTCAAAACAATACAGGTAATTGACAACACAACATTTCATCATAACAAAATTTAACAATAGTAGAGTGGGGAAGTCTTATCATTTCTCCAGCCTGTGAAGAATTACTTATTCCCCCTTGAATGATACCATCATTACTATTCCACTAGGCTGTACTTCTCAGCCCTTAACTTCTTTCCTCCCCCCTTTTTGACTTCTGCAATAGGGAGCAGACTGATAGGTTGTTCTCCCCCTATCTATCCCAACTATTGGGCTAGCTCCCCCTCAACAGTTGCACACCATCTTCAGTATTTGGAGGAAGAGTTTGTTCTACCTGCAAAATAAACAATGCAGCATATGGTAGAAGAGAGACTTGAAGCTACACAAGATTCAACATGCCCAATTCAAATTTGAAGGTGTTGAACTTAGCTTCATCTAGCGTCTTAGTGAAGATATCAGGCACTTAGTTGTCTGTTGAGATAAACTCAAGGAAGATGTCTTTCCTTTCCATATGTTGTCTAATGAAATGATACCTAATTTCCATATGCATAGTCCTGCTATGGGTGATAGGTTTCCTAGCTATAAAAATTGCACTAGCAGAATCATAAAAGAGTGGAGTTCTACTTACCTAAACATTGTAGTCTTGAAGTTGATGCTGAATCCATATCTACTAAGCACAGCAGCTTCAAGCTGAAATATACTCTGACTCTACTGTAGAGATTGCAACACTTGTCTATTTCTTGCTTCTCCAAGAGACAAGCCTTCCACCTAGAAATTGACAGGAGCCTAAAGTGCTCTTCCTGTCCTCCTTGCAGCCTGTAAAATCTGCTTCTGAATAGTCAGTTAGTTAAAATTCCCCATTCCTAGGGTACTATAGGCCAAGATCTAGGGTTCACTTAAGATATCTCAAGATTCTTTTCACACCAGTATAGTGATACTCTTTAGGGCAGGCCTGATACCTAGCACAGACACATGTTGCATACATAATGTCAGACCTACTTGCTGTGAGGTAGAGATGGGAGCCAACTATATATCTATACAGAGTTTGATCAACAGGCTTCCCTGGATCATATTTGCCTATAGGCATACTTGAGCTCATGGGAGTTCTTGTGGTGGAAGAATTCTCCATGTAATATTTCTTAATTATCTCCCTAGTGAATTTTGACTGGGATATGGATAGACGATCATCAATCTGTTTTACTTGGAGTCCCAAGAAAAACTTCAATTCACCCATACTACTCATCTCAAACTTCCCTTGCATAAGTTTTGCAAACTTCCTGCAGAGGATGTCATCAGTAGAGCCAAATATTATGTCATCAACATAAATCTAGACTAGGATGATCTATCCCTTAGATTCCCTTAGGAATAAGGTCTTATCTATCTTCCCCATTGAGAATTTATTCTCAATGAGGAAGGTAGACAATGTCTCATACCATGCTCTTGGGGCTTACTTAAGCCCATAAAGATCTTTTCTAAGTCTATATACAACATTAGGAGAGTTAGAATCAATAAAACCCGGAGGCTGCTCTACATAGACATTTTCCTTCAAGTCTCCATTCAGGAAGGCTAACTTGACATCCATCTAGAAAACCTTGAATCCCTGGAAGGTTTCAAATGCAAGGAACAATCTGATTGCTTCCAACCTTGCATCTTTTTAACTGGTTCAGTTCTTCCTGCATTGCACCAATCCAGAATGGGTCTTGATTTGATTCTTCAAATTTCTTGGGATCTTCTTGTGATAGGAAGCTGTAGTAGAGTGATGTGTTGAGAATCCTGCTTCTAGTCTGTACACCTTGGCTAGCCTCACCTATTATCTGCTCTAGAGGATGATCTCTAAGATATTTGACTGCAGGGGGCAGTCTGACTGCTCTCTGCTGATTATCATTTTCTTCAGCAGGATGGTCTTGATTTCCAGCTTGACTACCTTGTGCTTCTTCTGGACAGCATCCCTCTCCACAATCTTCTTGCAAAGCTGGGTCTTTATCTTTGATGGACAGCTTTTCCATCATGACTTCTGTTCCTGCAGAGCTAGGCAAAAAGTTTGACAACTCACTGTCAATCATGCATGTCTCATCAAACACTACATGGGTAAACACTTCTACAACTTGATTTTTCAAGTTATAGACTATATATGCACTACTATTATTGTTGTACCCAACAAATATCCCCTCATGGGATTTGGCAGCAAACTTAATCATTTTTGACTTACCATTGTCCATGATGAAACACTTGCAACCAAAGATCCTCAAGTAGGATATGTTTGGTTTTCTGCCCTTCAAGATCTAATAGGGAGTCTTCTTGTGGCCTTTGGTGATAGAAGCCCTATTGAGCACATGATATGCATTGTTAACTTCCTCAGCCCAGAAATATTCAGGGAGAGAAGGTCACTCAATAGTGTTCTCCCAGCTTCTATGAGAGTCCTATTTTTCCTCTCAGCTAACCCATTTTGCTGGGGTGTTCTTGGAGAGGAGAACTCTTGATGAATCCCTTACTCTTCACAGAATGTATTCATAGTAGCAGACTGAAACTTAGTTCCATGGTCACTTCTCATTCTGACCATAGAGCATGCAAGCTCATTTTGAATTTGTCTGACAAAATTTGTAAAGACCTCAAGGGTTTCATCCTTTCTTCTTAGGAAGAACGCCCAAGTAAACCTGGAATAGTCATCAACCACCACAATGGTGTAGACCTTCCTACCTAGACTATGAACAGACATAGGACCAAACAAGTCCATATGCAGGAGATATAAGCATCTCACAGAGTCCTTGGCCCCAATTCCCTTGAAAGAGGTCTTAGTCTGCTTACACTTTTGGCAAGCAGCACAGATACCCTCCTTGGAGCATTGCATTTTGGGACCATTCCTAACAACCTCATCACTGAAGAGCTGACCAATGGTCTTATAATTCAAATGAGTCAGACTCTTATGCCACTGGACAAAATATGGGACTTTCTCATCTGCAACTAGGGATATAGGGGAACTATTTTCCAAGCAAGAAAAATTCAAGCAATGAATATTCCCACTCCTAGTGCCTGTTAAGATGACATTTTGGTCACTTAACCTCTTGAAGTGGCACTAATCCTTTTGGAAGGAAATGTCATAACCAAGATCACATAGTTGGTATATGCTTATGAGGTTGTGTTGCAACACCTCCACACAAGCCACCTTTGTGATGGTGATTATGCCATTTGAGATATTACCATAGCCTCTGGTTATCCCCTTATTTGAGCCTCCAAAAATGACCTTGGGTCCATTATTTACTAGAGTGCACTCCTTCAATTGCTCTTTTGTTCCAGTCATGTGCCTGGAACACCCACTGTCCAAGTACCATTTAGGGGATTTGGTACTTGAACTTACCAGAAAAGGATGCAAGTCACCTTAGTTTAGGACCCCAATTTCTATTGGGTCCTAGGTTCACATTAGCCTTGAAATAACCATCCCTTCCTGCAGAATTCCTGATAGGTTGACAACCTCTAGACACTGATGGATTATGCCGGCAATCTACAACATAGTGGCCCACTTTGCTTCCTAAATAGTGGGGAGTTGTGCTGCTTTATACTTCTGCCTTCTTTCAGCAGCAATTTGACTGAAGGACAGTCTTTCAGCTGGATGTGTTAGTCTTCTCCGAGAACCACCAACTCTATGTCTCTTTTCAGCTAACATGCATCTGATAACATCTGAGATTGCCATTCAAGCTCTGCCAGAAGACTCACCTTGAGTCACAAATTTTGCTGGATGATTTACATTTTTAGCAGTAGCAATATCTTTGAGTTTTAGGGCTGGTGCACCAAAACAAATGGTCCAGGATGGGCCATTTGAATTTTCTCATGGGTAGCATTAAAGGTTTTCACATGGTTGTACCTTCCACCATAGCTGGGGCCATATTGGTCCATACTAGTAGATTTACCGTTCTCCAGGTGACCATAATAGCTTTCATGGCCATACCTGTTAGAAGACAACAACACTCTCTGAAAAAAATTTGAGGCAGTGAGGTTAGAGGCACAACTGGTGCCTTTCCTTTTCCCTTTTCTCTTGGATTGGAAGGTCTAGAATGTCCCTTAAATCCCAACCCTTTCTTCCCAGCTTGGTTACGGTTGGTATCAATTAAGGGCAGCACAGTGCTTGACTTAACAAATTTGCTCACCAGCAATTTAACATTTAAGAAATCATTTTTAAGTTTCTGGATAAGTTTATCATTTGAGAATCTTACCACAACTTCACTGTCAATGAGTTCCTTGAGCTGAGCTGCTTGAGCAGCGATGTCAGTCAGGGTCTTTTCTTGGTCTTCACACCTGCTTTTAAGACTAAGAAGCTCTTTTGCCTGCTTCTTGGCAGGTAGCTTGCATTTCTTGAAAGCCTCTAGAAGTTCTCCATACTTGGCAATTATGGAGTTTACATCATCCTCAGAGTATAAATCCCCTTCATCTCTTGATGATTGAGCTTCAGATACTGAGTCAGCCTCATGACTAGAAGTAAAAGAATGTGGTTTAGCATGTACCTGAGTCTGACCAGGCAGATCCTGGCTGCTTTCTTCATCTGTCATTGCCATCAATCCTTGGCACTGAGCATCTCCTTCCTTATCTTCATCCACCTCTAAGTCACTATCTGAGTATGATAGTGGGGCCCTGATCCATATTCTAGTAGCAGAGAAATCTTCAGGTTCCTTTTCAGTAACAAAAATAAGCCCAATGTAGGCTTCATCTTCTTCACTGTCTGACTCAGAGGAAGAGTCAAACCTGGTCTTCACCTTCTTGGCCACTAGGGACTTCTCTTTCTTCTTTCCATTGTGGTGCTTCTTCACTCTTTCTTCCTTCCTCTTTACTGGGCAATCAGTAATTATATGCCCAGGTTTGCTGCAGCAAAACAAATAATGTTAGAGGAAGATTGTCTATTAGAGTTAGGAGCATACCTGTCCTCCTTAGAGGATTTCCTTCTGTGCTGAGAGGAGGAAGAAGGCCTTCTATTCTTCCAATGCCCCTTATTCATGAATTTCTGAAACTGCCTGGAGAAGGCAGCAAGGTCCTCATTAAATGTATGTCTATCAAATGAGCTGGACCTGGAGCTCTCAGATTCTGACACAACCATTCTCCTCACTGGAGAGATATTCCTTCTGCTCCTAGTTGAAGCATCAGCTTTGAAAGCCACAGATTTCTCCTTGCTCTGTGACTTGCTGGTCTTCTCTTCTTCCTTCCTTGCAGCAAGCTGCATTTCATAGGACAGTAGCTTTCCAAACAGGGTTGGAGGTGGTGTGTTTGCTAGTCTGCCCATCTCCCTGATGACACAGATTTTTGTGTCCCAATCCTTGGTGGGGGACCTAAGATATTTGTCATTCAGCTCATAGGTGCTGAAGACCCTTCCATAAGTTCTCAGTTCATAAACAGTTTTCAAAAATCTTTCAAAACTTTTAGCAATATCCTCAGACTTTCCTTGTTTGAAGGCACCAAATTCTGAACCCTCCATGAACACCACTAGGGTGTCCCACATCTCCTTGGATGTCTTGCAGTGCACCAAATTCTGGAATGTAGAATCATCTACTGCACTAGCAATGATATTTTAAGCTCTCTTGTCCATGGAGGGAAGGAGGAGCTCATCCTGGTTCATTTCTTCATATGATTTAGGAGTCTGGATGTTGGCATCTAGAACTGAGATCTTCATGGGGATGAAGGGTCCCTCTTTCACTATGATGTAGATCCTAGGATAAGCATCTTCCATGAACATCCTAACCCTTTCCTTCCAAAGCCCAAACACTTCCATTCTGCAGATTGGCAACTTCATGACTCCCAATTCCTTATAGTTTACACCAGACCCCATTACTTATCTTTTAGCTAACCTTGGTGGTCTACTCAGATTGTTAAATCCTTTTTGAGCAACCTCCCTCTGATATAACATGAAAGTAATTTAACTTTAGGTTAGCTAATCACCTAGAGGGGGGGGTGAAGAGGTCTTTGAGCTTTTAATAAATCTTCGATTGTTTTCAACTTGTTCTATATGGAGCTTATCCTTAAGTCCTGCAATCACAGAGAAAACAAGCACACACAACAATCAGTAGAATTTATAGTGGTTCCCCAATTGGGTACATCCACTTTCCCTCTCCACCTATCCAAGCTTATTTGTTGAACACGACACAAACTCCTCCAAACTGCTCCTAAGAGCTTACACCTCAAATCCCACATGATCTTCAAGTCTCCTCCAAGAATCATTTCTCAGCCACAAGGGCCAACACTCAGTGGTCAGCACACCACCTACCTTAGGATGTTAAGCCCTACACTCAGGCTGGGAGGACAGCCCTACCTCAAATCCCAGAGGATCAAACCTCAGAGCTCTGCAGTGCTCCTACACTCAGTGAGCCCCAAGTCACCTACCTCAACCTTATCTCTAAGTCCTACAGCTTATGCTTTTCAGCCCTAAAACTTCAGGCACAAGGCCCTACTCTCAAATTGCTGCAACACTCCTACAACTTAGTACCCCTCCAGGTACCTACCTCAGTGCCCCTCCAGGCACCTACAACTCAGTGAGAAGCTTGTCACATACCTCAAGCACAAAGGCCCTACACCTAGAGTGCAACACTCTCCTACCTCAAGTACTTAAGCCCTACAACTCAGATCCTCAGTTGGATCCTACCTCAGTGACAAATTTGTCACCTACCTCATGCACAAAGTGCCATACACTCAGATTCAGGAAACCTGAATCCTACACGAAATAAATACAGTAAGTTGAAGAAAGTAAAATAACTGACTCAGAGAAATAACTCTGAGTCAACTTTACTAGACTGATCAGATTGCAGTCTAGCACACTTGATGTAGAAGGAATTAGCCTTCTTCTACAGCTATCACTTTTTACTGCTGCACTGATGAGAAGCTTACACCTTGCTAATGAGATGAATCAGTTAAACTATTCTGTTGGAACAACCTTGTTGAGCTTGAAGAGCGTCAACTATCCTTCTTTTCCTTTAGGCTATCTTGGCTGAACTTCAGTTTTCAAGCTTGATCGAAAGTAAATGTCCAGTCACCTCTATCGATTTCTCTTTATGTTTGTTTGATTCGTTAACCCTAATCCCATTTCTGTTTCCCCTTTTATATGCGTTGATTTGAATCAACGACACAATAGTATGTGGGCCCACCAAGGATTGTTGAGTGCCAACTCCATCAGAAAGGGACAAAACATCTTTCGGAGCTGTAGCAGCTTTCCCGCAATGGTTTCAAGTAATTTCGACTTTGATGATGTCAACAGTGGTTATCAATATCTAGACTTAGAAAATATTTGACAATCCCATCAAGCATTGAGTGGTGTTAAGACACTCAATGCCATCAGCCTTAGCTCTCAGTGCTTCTGGACTTAGAACATTTCCTGGTTTTGTCTCAGCGGTCTCAGTGGTTTTTCATTATTAGCTGAGATAAGCCTTTATCTCAGCGCTCTCTTCTTATCTGCTGTCTCAGCGGTTTTTGCACTTTAACTGTCTCAGCAGTTTTGTCTCAGTAGTCTCAGCGGTTTTTCATTATCACCTCAGACAAGCTTTTGTCTCAGCAATCTCAGCAGTTTTTGTTTTTAACTGTCTCTATGCTTCGTTCTTCATTAGAAGCGTTGAGTGAACCCGCTTCACTCAACGCTTCTAGACTTAGAAAACATCCAGCTAACTTTGTCTCAACTGTTTACCTCTTAACTGTCTAAGAGTTTCATGCTTTATTAGAAGCGTTGAGTGAACCTGCTTCACTCAACGCTTCTGGACTTAGAAAATTTCCAGCCAATATTGTCTTTGCTATCTCAGCTGTCTCAATGCCATCTTCTTAGCTGTCTCAGCGGTCTCAACGCTATCATCACAATTGTCTTCAGCTGTCTCAATGCTATCTTCACAGCTGTCTCAGCGGTCTCAACGCCTTCTTCTCAGTGGTCTCAGCGCTTTTGCCTTAGACAGATTTCCTGGCTTTAGATTGACAAGCTTTGAGCTGAGCTCGACGAACCCCAAACTGAGCTTAACGAACTTTGATCTTCTAAGTTCTTAAGCTTATGCTAAGTTGAGCTCGATGAACAACCAGCTGAGTTTGATGAACTCTGGGCTGAGTTCGACGAAAATTGAGTTTACTGCACAACACATTTTTCTTCAATTGTCCAATCATGTACTACCTGCATACATGAACTAAAGCACACATCAAATACATTATGTGTGTATGTAATTGACCCATTTGACTTCTTACAAGTCTTGGATATTGGGATCAAAAGACCCAACAATCTTACCATAACCTCTTTCCACTACCCTATCTGACCCACCAAAGATGACTTTGGGTCCATTCTTTACTAGAGAGTAATCCTTCCCCAAGCTCCTCGTTCTTATCATATTCCTAGAACATCCACTGTCCAAGTACCATATAGGGGTATGGTCACTTGGACTAACCTGCAATACATAAAACAGTTAACCTCAGGACTCCAATTCTTATTGAGTCCTAAGTGCAAGTTAGTCTGATAATGCACCTGCCTACTTGCAGTTCTTCTGACAGGTAAGCTCTCTAAAACTCTTGGCACACTTGTATTGTGTCAGCAATCAATAGTATAGTGGACCACCTTGCCACCACACCAACACTCATGGATATTGTAGCTTCTTTTTAGAGCTGGTCTTGTAGTTGTGCTGACAGCAGCTCTCAATGCAGAAAGTACATCTACAATCTTATTCTTGTATCTTCCAGTCACAGTTTGACATGGTGTGTATCGACTAGTAGAAGTACTTGGAATATCTTGAGGCCTACAATCATTAGTCTTCTTTATAGAAAACATACTCTTGATGGCCTCAGATATGCCCAAGTTTGGCTTGCAGACAGACTTGCCCCTGGTCTGATTTTGGGTAGGGAGATCCTGAGAACAAGCAGCTGCCTTATTCTTGAGTGTAGGTGCTGGTGCACAAAACACAAATGGTCCATGATGGGCCATTTGGATTTCATCATAGGGGGCCTTGAAGTCACATATACCCCGACTATATCTTCCACCATAGTGGTGAAAATCTTTGTTCCCTTTGGTGGATCTACCATTCATGCAGTTAAAATAGATGCTTTCTTGGTCATACTTGTTTGAAGGTAGCAACACTCTCTTGAATGGAACATGGGGCTTGGAGTCTAGTGGTTGTTCTGGTGCTTTGCCCTTTCCTTTGGGATTGGAAACTCTTTTAGGTCCCTTGAATCCCAACCCCTTCTTGCCTTTTTGGGAGGAGAAGGAATCTATCAAGGGCAGTATTGAACTATGTTTGGAGTAGCCAGCCACTATACTTTTCTCCCTCTTGGGCAATACTTCCATGTCCCTTATTCGGTTTTCTTGGTACTCTATGGGGCCTAAATGGATGAAGGAAATAGTTTCTAGTTCACTAGTTTCCCACATTTTCAGATCTAGCATGGAAGCTGAGTCTGCATGCTGGGAAGCAGCAAGCTGAAGAGAATAAATCTCTTTAGACTGCTTCTTAGCCAACAACTTACTTTTCTTGAAATAATTGAACAATACACCATACTTGTCAATAATAGAATTGACATCTTCTGATTCAGACACATCTTCATAACAGGATGGAGATGCCTCTGACTCAGGGCTGGTTTCATAACCAGTTTTAGTGGAGTGATTTAACTGAGAATATACCTTGACTGGATCAGGGTGATCCTGGCAAGATTCCTCATCTGTCATGGCCATTAGTCCATAACAACAATTGTCTTCTTCTTTATCTTCATCCACCTATAATCACTATCTGGCTGTGATAGAGGGTCCCAGATTTCTATCCTGGTGGCAGGATAATCTTCATAACATTCTTTTATAGCAGAGAACAGCCCTATGCAGGCTTCCTCTTCTTCATCTTCTGACTATGAAGAGGAAGACTCAGTCTAGCTTTTTTGCTTTTTAGCCACAAAGGACTTTTCTTTGTTGCCCTTGTAGTGATGGTGGGGCTTCTTCTCACCATCATCTCTTCTCTTCACTAGGCAATCAACTACCATATGCCCTTGCTTATTGCAGTAATAACAAATAACATTAGTAGAAATCTGTTTACTAGGTTTAGAATCATACCTGTCCTCCTTGCAGGATTTTTTCCTGTGATGTGAGGAGGAGGAAGGTCTGCTCTTCCAATTCCTCTTACTCGTCAACTTCTGGAACTGTCTGCAGAAGGGAGCAATGTCCTTATCAGACATGTGGCAGTGTGATGTGCTTGTCTCTGACCTTTCTGAGCAGACTCAACATCCCTCCTTGGTGGAGAAGGAGTCTTCCTTCTGCTCCTCCTTGAGGATTTTGCTTTGAAGGCCACAGACTTTTGTTTTTCCTGAGACTTGCTATTTTCTCCTCCTTCATCCTGGCAGTCAGCTTTATTTCATAGGATAACAACTTCGCAAAGTCTGTTACTAGTGGAGTGTCAACAATCTTTTCCACCTCTCGGATGGCACAGATCTTAGTATCTCAGTCTCTAGTTAGAGACCTGAGAAACTTTTCATTCAGCTCATAAGTGCTGAAAAGTGAAAGTTTTGATTTCACAAACAACTAATCACCGAGGGGAGGGTGGTGAATATGCCCAATTCCAAAAACTTAAGCAACTAATCGATTAATATCACATCACAGCAATCTCATCACAAACAAAACACCACATCATAGTACACAAAATTTTATAGTGGTTCCCCAATTGATGGGCACATCCACTTTCCCCCTTCGCCTATCTAGTAGTATACTAGATTCGACAAAACTTCCTTCTATCTTTATCAGATCCTCAGATCTTACAGCTCAGAGCCCAACCTGCTCCTATAACTCGGGTACAAGCCCTACCACTCAGATCACCGAGATCCTACAGCTCAAGTTTTTCCCAAGAACTCTACCTCAGAGTGACTCCACACTCCTATAGATCAAGCAATCCTGCCCTATCTCAGTGTGAATCCATACACCTACAACTCAGGCAACTTCTGCCTTACCTCAGCCTTTATAACACAGGCTTACAATTCAGGCCTTAGCCTTACCACTCAGATTCAGAATGAGTCTTACAAAGAAATATTAAAGATGATGAATTACAGACACTAGAGAAAATTCTCTCTGCCTATCTACCTGGACTGAGCAGATATCAACCCTAACTTCTTCTTCACAGTAACAAGATGATACAAAGATCTTGAAATGATGTCCAACTTGTTTTGCAATCAACTATCAGATGAATCTGCTTCTTCTTCTTCAGGAATATCTCCTGATCAGGACTGAGCAGATATCAGCCCTAACTTCTTCTTTGTTCCAGTAAATTGATCTTCAGATTCTTGCTCGGATTGGATCGGGAAGATAACTTCAGCTAGGGCACGCCTATGCTGATTCGTCTCTCTCAGAGGATTACTCAGAACCTATTGGAGTAGATGTTGATTGAACCAGCAAACTCAAAAGCCCTTCATATTTGATCGTGAGGTTCTTGGCTTCTGCAATAATGACGGATGAAGACGACGAACTTTGCTTCTAGTTTTTTAATCATAAATTAATCCAATTAATTCATTGATTATTCCATTTAGATCTCGATCTCTTATGCTATTTATAATACTGTCACATTGGCGAGATAATCGACACATGTCTAAGTTTTAACGGTGGTTAAAACCTCAGCAATATTAACTTGAGTTCCATTTTAGACTGACAACGATGTTAATGTCGATTTGCATCGAATCTGAACTTTATTGACTTTGCGGAGTCAGCATCATTCTGGACTTAGCCAAAATCAACTAATTAACTTTTCTGAAATCCTGCGTTCGACGAACTTCAAACTTAGCTCGACGAAATCTGAACTCTGCTTGATGAAACAGTGAAGCTGAGATCGACGAATTCTCTCAGCACAGTTCTTTCTTCAGGTGAAGGCTGAGGTCGACAAACTTCGAGCTCAGCTCGACGAAATCTGAGCTCCGGTAGATGATTCTGATAGTTGAGTCCTTCTTATAGGAAAAAGCAAAGATCAACCAACTCTGAACTCCGGTCGACGAAAGCTAAGCTCAGCTTGACGAATAGTAGACTCAGCAATTCTGGACTTGGAAATTTCTTCAGCTTTGCTTGATGGCATTGAGAGCATTGAGTGAGCTTGCCTCTCTCAACAATTCTGAAATTAGCCGATTTTATGGATTCTTCACAGTAAGGCTATGACAGGATAACCTTGACTAAATGCTTCCAGTTGTATGGAGTTGAGTGAGTTGAGCTCACTCAACGGTTCTGGACATGGCTGATTTTCTCAGGCTTTGTCTCAGCGATCTCAACGCTTTCTTCTCAGCGTTCTCAGCTGTCTCAATGCTTATTGTTGAATGGCATTGAGTGATCTTGCCTCACTCAATGCTTCTGAACTTAAGTAATTTTCCTTCCTGCCTTCTCTTAGTGCTAGTAGCTGGATGGCATAGAGTGATCTTTCCTCACTCAATGCTTTTGGACTTGGGTAATTTTCTGGATGGCGTTGAGTGATCTTGCCTCACTTAACGCTTTTGGAATTAGGTAATTTTCCTGCCTGCCTTCTCTCAGAGCTATTAGCTAGATGGTGTTGAGTGATCTTGCCTCACTCAACGCTTTTGGACTTGGGTAATTTTCTGTGTTTCCAGCTCCACCTTGAGTCCACCTGTCATTGTCTCTTGAAATAGTTGTCCAATCACTGTGATAAAGACTAACCTATATGCATCAACTTTGCCAAACATCAAATACAACTATTTCTATCTCATTAACATGTTTGACACCATCAAATCAGGGCCATTGGGATTAATGGACCCAACAATCTCCCGCTATTTGAAGATGTCAAAACCACTAATCAAGCATGTCAAAATCACTAATCATGCTTCTTTACTCAATGAGATACACATTACACAGGCAATAAAAGCATATTCATATTAAATTTAGTGAAATTAATTTTACCAACTCCCCCTGGATTTCTACAGGAAATTACCTCTTAGCTTGATCTCCCCATGACTTTCTCCCCCTGTGTTTCTATCATGAAGGAGCTTGATCCTTTCTGATAGTCATCTTCTATCTCTCCCCCTTGAGCTTGAACAAACAATGGGAAACATTACCTCCATCTCTCCCCATTTTGACCTCTTCAGATAGTCAGGAAGGAGCATCGAGTCTTTTTCTCCACTTGTGTCCCCCCCCCTAGCTGATGTAAATGAAGCCAGGATTGCAGCTGCAAACATGCCCCTTTTACAGGGCTGACTTGTATATCACTTGATACCACTTGAGAACACTTGAAATTCAGTATCACTGGAAATTCTCTACACCCCTAGAGAAGACTACAAGAAAGTCTCTAGTCCTGCAGTTGCTGATACCACTTGAGAAGAAGCATCTTCTCTCATCTTGCTCTCCACTAGATCTTTAGAACCTACAAAAAGAACAAATCAGTACCTAGTATAATACCTTAGGGAGTACCTGAAGCTATTCTAAGTTCAACATACCCAACTCAAGTTTGAAGGTGTTGAACTTGGCTTCATCTAGAGACTTAGTGAAGATAACTTCCACTTCCTTATCAGTGGGGACAAACTTTAGGCAAATGTCTTCTCTCTCAACATGCTCCCTAATAAAATGATACTTAATTTCTATATTCTTAGTCCTACTATGTGAAACTGGATTCCTAGCAATAGAAATTGCACTAGTAGAATCACAATATAGAGGAGTTCTAATTATCTTAAGGCCATAGTCTTCAAGCTGATGTTGTATCCACAATAATTTAGCACAGCAGCTACCTGCTGTAATGTACTCTTACTATGCAGTGGAGATAACAACACTTGTCTGTTTCTTGCTGCTGCACGACACCAACCTTCCACCTACGAATTGATGTGTACTAGTGGTACTTTTCCTATCTTCCTTGCAGCTGCAAAATCTGCATCTTAAACTCCAGTTAGCTCAAAATCTCTATTCATATAGTACCATAGACCAAGATCTGGTGTCCCCTTAAGATATCTTAAAATTCTCTTTGCAGCAGAATAATGAGATTCTTTTGGGAATGCCTGATACCTAGCATAGGCATATGCAGCATTCATGATGTCAGTCCTACTAGCAGTCAAGTATAGAATGGAGCCAATTATCCCTCTATACAAAGACACATCAACAGGTTTCCCTGCCTCATCTTTGCTTACAAGCATACTTGACCCCATTGGAGTTCTCATGGTGGAGGAATTCTCCATACCATATTTCTTAATTAACTCTTTTGTGAACTTAGACTGAGATATGGACAAGCCGTCATCAGTCTATCTTACTTGGAGTCCCAAGAAGAATTTTAGCTCACCCATGCTACTCATCTCAAACTTCCCTTGTATAAGTTTGGCAAACTTCTTGCAAAGGTTGTTTTCAGTAGATCCAAAGATAATGTCATCGACATATATCTGGACTAGGATGTCCTTGCCCTTAGATTACCTTAGGAATTGGATCTTATCTACTTTCCCCCTTGAGAATTTGTTCTCAATGAGAAAAGTAGATAATGTTTCATAACATGCTCTACGGGATTACTTCAAACCATATAGAGCTTTCTTAAGCTTATAAACATAATTTGGAAAGTGAGGATCTACAAAACCTGGTGGCTGATATACATATACTTCCGCTTTTAAGTCTCCATTCAGGAATGCTCACTTCACATCCATCTAGAGACTTTGAATCCTTGATCGGTAGCAAAAGCAAGGAATAATCTTATTGCTTCCAGCCTTGCTACTGGGGCAAAGGTTTGGTCAAAATCTATTCCTTCTTCTTGCATGTACCCTTTTGTCACCAATCTGTCCTTATTTTTGACAATAATACCATTCTCATCTAGCTTGTTCCCATAGATCCATTTTGTTCATATGAAATTATGTCCCTTTGGTCTGGGAACCAGCTCGTAGTCTCTACATCTTTTGAATTGATTCAGTTCTTCCTGTATAGCTTCAATACAGTAAGAGTTTTTGATAGCCTCTTCAATCTTCTTGGGCTCTATTTGTGATAGGAAGCTTGAACATAGAGTTGTGTTGATGCACTTCCTCCTTATCTAGACACCATGTCTTACATCACTGATTGTCTCTTAGATATCTGCAAGGAGAAAATAACCAAACTAACAATCCAACAAGGCAAGTATACCTATCGAAATGCAGCTAGGGGACACAAGTGTCGTATTAAAATCCGGGAACAGTTTAGTAAGCTTACTCACATGAAATCTATTATTTTATCGACGGAAAAATTAGGTTTTTTAGAAGAAAGCTAAACGTACTAAAGGAAGAGAACTACTTGCAATGAAAGAGAGCTACTTGCATGAAAAAGATAAAGAGAGCTAAAAGAGCGATTAAACTTAAGCTTAATAACGATGAGGGGAAAATGCACTCGATCAGAAATCACCTCGGCAAGAGTGGTTAGAAAAATACGATAAATAAACCTAAGCTAATTAGGGTAAAGGTCCTTGACCGTGGAGGTTCCATGAATATTGACATGCTTCTCTAGAAGGCCGTGCATAACTGAGTTTAGGACGGTCCGACCGAGTCTCTCCTAAATCGGAGGCCTAAAACTCGCTTTACGCGGTGAACCCCGCTATTGGATTTTACTCCAATCCGGGAGATTTGAACGTCTGCCACTCTCGAGGGGTGTGAACAACTCCCTTTACTCTTGAGTGCTCATTTCAAACTTTCGGCCTCTCGGCTAGCCCAAAATGAAAGCAAAGGTGGAGAGTATATATCGATGATATACCTCCAACCCGTGATAAATCAAGAGTAATTCAAAGCTAAACCCTAAAAAGAAAAGGTAAGATTCAAAGCATCATAACCTAATCACTCGAACCTCGGATCATCAAGATCGAGTACATGGAGGATTAGTTAATCATGGTGAGGTGGAAGAGGGGGGATGAGTAGAAGAAGAATAATGAAAATAGAGCAGAAACGAAAAAGAAAACAACACTTTTTATTAATGGAAATAGGGATCTTACAGCTTGAAAACCAGAGATTACAAGTGCATGGAAAGGTAAACTACACTATCATTAACATTCTACTACAGAACGAAGCTATGAACTAATACAGGGAAAGCATAAAGCTAGAGCTAAGAACTAAAAATGAAGAGACATGCTAAAAAAAGTTCAAAAATACAAAGGACAGAACCTCCCCTCTCAATTCAAAAAGTGTCCCTGAACCCTTAGAGTTGGGCTCTATTTATAGAATTTTTCGGGTCGGGTCACGCCCCCCTGTCACGCCCTGGTCGGGCGTGACCCTGGGGCATGACACATTCGGCGCGACTTTTTCGGGCTGGAATTTAATTATGACGAAGTAGTTGAGGTACACGCCCACAAGTCACGCCCTGGTAGGGCGTGAACCTGGGGCATGTTCTTTGCGGCGTGACTTTGTTGAGCTGAAATTGAATGCTGGAGGTGACGGGCGGAATTGCTGAAGTACACGCCCATATGTCACGCCCGGGTCAGGCGTGACCCTGGGGCGTGACACTTTCGGTGCGATGGTGGAGCGGGAAAAACGAGCGCGCTGCGGCGATTCCTCGGAACCTGGGGACACGCCTCTAGAACACGCCCGTGTTGGATGTGACACGGGCGTGACAGAGGGCGTGTACACTAAGTTTCCACGGAATGCAGTTTCGGACCAATTGCTTTATTCCTTTGGGTTACACGCCCTAGGTACACGCCCTGGCAGGGCGTGACCTTGGGGCGTGTCACAGCAAAATTCGGCTGAAAGCCGTGAAAACCTGCAAAAAGCAGAAAAAATGCATTAGCGACAAAAATATATACAAAGGGGAATCAAAATAAGTACTTTACAAGACATGATTTGCTTTAAAACCCCGAAAATATCCTAATAAAATTGACTGCAAACTGTATTATCAAATTCCCCCAAGCTTAAGTTTTGCTTGTCCCCAAGCAAAGATATAAAGACTAGCTAATCATAAAAGTGACTAATTCAAAAAAAATTAATCATACTTACACAAGTACTATGCGAAATTCTAGGTAGGGAGAATGTAAAACGTAAATCTAAAACAATTATTTTGGTATGGTTTAACTTTTATAAACTTTACTTAATAAAAATAAATCATCCACAATTTTGACGAAATTCTTTAAATAGATTTGAGCAAGACAATGGAAATGAAAAGAACGTATTGAGTTATTACTAGATCCAAGCAACGCATTATAATTATATCAATTAAATAACAAAAATTTAAGTTTAAATCCAAAACTAAAACTGATTTACTTTTCTTCTTTTCTTAGTTGTTAAATAAAATTAAAAAAAGGCGTGAATCAAAAGTACTTAATAGGACCGAAACGTTTGGTTTAGGAATATGAATAGGAGTGGAATTCAAATATAAACATGGAGGATTAAAAATCACACTAAACCAAAACAACGAGTTTCAAAAAAAATAAATAAATTTATTTTAAACAAAATATGTATAAATAAATTTTTTTTTCTTTATGATTATTTATCTCTTTTTTTTATTATTATTTTCATTCATTTTTTCTCTTTTTTTCAATACATTGCTTTTGAGTACACTTTTTTCAACAATTTCTCCAAAGATAACACAAAATTTCCTATCAAAAAAATTAGCGTGATTAGATAGGTAGGAATTTGGGCTTTGGTGAAAATGAAATGCTGTGTGGAGTTATCAAATGAATTTGGAAAAAAAGCCTCAAAAGCGGCTAACTAGTGGTAAAAGATTTTAGGTTGGCAGGAAAGCTCAAACGTAAACAAAAATGGCCTAAATCATTTTCACGTTTTTTTTAAATTTATTTAAAACATAGAGTCGATAAATTTCAAAAAGCAAGTTCGAGATAATAAAAGAAGATTGATGAAATTATCTTGAAAATAAAGATAATATGTGACTTGGATCGTTCATATCTACTACGTTATTCAAAATTTGTTCTTACAAAAATTATCTAAAGACGAAAAGGAAAATAGTGGATGATAAATTTTTAGAGAAAGTAAAGAAAATAAAGAACGGAAAACCATAACAGAAATGCACGTTTTAGAGAAATATTTTACCTTAACATGCTACCGTGAATTAGAAACACATCATGCCCAACATTTTACTTGTGAAATATGATTAAAAAAATGATTATAAAAATTATAATTAACTACGTTGTTTATAAAGAAGTTTGAGAAAAACAAAACATAAACATGGGGTACTTATTGAAATACCAAAATGCAGCTATATATATATATATTTTTTTTTTTGAATTTTTGGATTTTTTGGATATTTACAAAAAGCAAAAGGAGGAACTCATCCCCCAAGCTTAAAATCTACATTGTCCTCAATGGAGAAGGAGGTCGGAGAACGAGAGAAAAGTAAAGTACAGAAAGGAAAGACAGAATTGAAAAACAGGTACTTCCCCGGTTTAATGTGGCAGGGAAAGCTGAGTGATGCCGCTCCTCCATGCGTGTGCTGTGGATCTTCAGGAAACGTCGTCTGGTGGACTTTGTCATGGAATCAGAACCATTGGAGCAGGTGATCGGAGAAGTTTCAGCTTGCCGGAGCCATTCGGGGCAAAAATTGTGAAATAAAAAAAAACAGAAAAAGATAACTTGGGTTGCCTCCCAAGAGCGCCCTTTTTTTAAAGCGTCGTTTGAGCTCGACGCATTAAAATAAGATTGTCCCAAATATTATTGAACAATAAAGTTCGAATAAAGTTCAAAGTTTTTGAGAAAAATAAAGTTCAGATTAATCAAATGTCAGGACCGGAAAGATAGAGTTAACAGGGTTGAGACTGACATCCTCACAGAAATACAGTTTAAGATGCTGACCATTCACTTTGAAAGTACCCTAATCAGGGTGGAAAATTAAAACAGTACCATAAGAAAAGGCTTCCAAAACAGTAAAGGGCCCCGACCAACGTGATTTTAATTTACCCGGGAATAAACGTAAACGAGAATTATAAAGAAGCACTTGGTCACCCGGCTTAAAGATTTTTGGGTGCCTAAGATGTGGATCGTGTAAACGCTTCGTCCGCTCTTTATAAAGTCTGTTATTTTCATATGCGTAAGAGCGCCACTCGTCGAGTTCGTTAAGTTGAAATTTTCTAAAATCGCCGACAGAGTGGGGATCGAAGTTTAAAAATCGTAAGGCCCAAAAGGCGCGGTGTTCTAACTCTACGGGTAAATGACACGATTTTCCATAAACCAACTGATATGGCGTACATCCGAGGGCGGTTTTGTACACTATTCGGTAGGCCCATAGAGCATCGTCTAATTTGGCTGACCAGTCTTTTCTAGATGTTGAAACAGTCTTTTCTAAAATTCTTTTTATTTCTCTATTCACTACTTCGACTTGTCCGTTAGTTTGGGGGTGGTAGGCAGCGGAAAGCTTATGAGTAACGCCATATTTAGTTAGGATTTTTGAAAATTGTGCGTTACAGAAATGGGAACCCCTATCACTAACGATAGCGCGCGGCGTACCGAATCGAGAAAATAATTTTTTTAGCAAAGTAACTACGACTCGGGCGTCATTCGTAGGAAGAGCTTAGGTTTCAGCCCAACGCGAAACATAATCAACGGCAACTAAAATGTACTTATTCCCGAAGCTAGAAGGAAAAGGGCCGACAAAATCAATCCCCCAGAGGTCGAAAACTTCGCACTCTAGGAAATAATTTTGTGGCATTTCATTTTTATTCGAAATATTCCCCGACCGTTGGCAACTATCACACCTACTCACAAAGGCATGCGCGTCTTTAAACAGGGTGGGCCAGTAAAAACCCGCGCTTAACACTTTGTGAGCGGTGCGAGCAGCTTGATAGTGCCCACCTATCGGTCCTTCATGCAAATGTTTAATAATATCTAATCCTTCATCAAAAGAAACACACCTCCTGATCACTTGGTCGACACAAATTGTGAAAAGATGCGGGTCCTCCCAAAAATAGTTTTTCAGCTCAGAAAAGAATTTCTTCTTTTGCTGAGATGAAAACTCTTTTGGGAGCACACGGGCCACTAGATAGTTGGCGATGCGCGCAAACCAAAGAGAAGTAGATGTGTTAATTATGAACAGCTTCTCATCAGGGAAATAGTAATGAAAAGAATTTTCGTCTAATTGTTCTATAAACGGGTTGTCTAGGCGCGAAAGGTGGTCGGCGGCCAAGTTCTCGGCACCTCGCTTATCACGGATCTCAAAGTCAAACTCCTGGAGGAGTAAGACCCAGCGAATCAAGCGATGCTTGGCATCCGTTTTAGAGAGAAGATATTTGAGGGCCGAGTGGTCCGTAAAAATAATAATTTTCGAAAGAGTGATATAAGGGCGAAATTTGTCAAAAGCGAATACTGCAGCTAAGAGCTCCTTCTCGGTTGTGGTGAAATTTTCCTGTGCAGATGTGAGTGTTTTACTAGCGTAATAAATGGGGTGGAAGTTTTTGGAAATACGTTGACCTAGTACGGCTCCCACCGCATAACTACTCGCATCACACATTATCTCAAATGGAAGATCCCATACCGGAGCTATCATGATTGGGGCATTAACTAATTTTTCTTTTATTAAATTGAAGGCAGCTAGACAGAGGTCATCAAAGATGAATGAGGCGTCTTTTTCTAAGAGATGGGTAAGGGGATTGGTGATTTTGGAAAAGTCCTTTATGAAGCTGCGGTAGAAACCCGCATGACCCAGGAAACGTCTTATAGCTTTTATGTTCGTAGGTGGCGGCAGCTTCTCGATAACTTCTATTTTCGCAACGTCTACTTCAATACCCATTTCAAAAATTTTATGTCCCAAAACTAACACTTCCCTTACCATAAAATGACATTTTTCCCAATTTAAGGCAAGGTTAGTTTCTTCGCATCGCTCTAAGTCTTTTTCAAGATTCTCTAAGCAACTATCGAAGGAATTCCCGAACACGGAGAAATCATCCATGAAAACTTCCATAATGCTTTCTACGTACTTGTCAAAGATGGCGAGCATACATCGTTGGAATGTAGCTGGCGCATTGCACAATCCAAACGGCATTCTTCGGTAGGCGAAGGTGCCGAAGGGACAAGTAAACGTAGTTTTCTCCTGGTCCTCGGGGGAGATGGGGATTTGAAGATACCCCGAGAGGCCATCGAGAAAACAATAAAAGCTATGTCCGGAAAGTCGTTCTAAAATCTGATCAATGAACGGCAAGGGGAAGTGATCCTTGCGGGTGGCGTCATTCAACTTACTGTAATCTATACACATTCGCCATCCGGTCACCGTCCGAGTCGGGATTAATTCATTATTTTCATTACTTACGACCGTTATCCCTCCCTTCTTTGGTACTACCTGTACTGGGCTAACCCACTTACTGTCGGATATAGGATAGATAATTCCTGAGTCTAACAATTTCATAACCTCGCCCTTAACTACGTCTTTCATGTTTGGGTTTATACGGCACTGAGGTTGTATAGAGTTACGTGAATTATCTTCCATTAAGATTTTATGAGTGCAGAAAGATGGGCTTATGCCCTTGATATCAGATATCTGCCAAGCAATAGCTTGGCGATGCTTTTGTAAAATTGAAAGAAGTTTATCCTTTTGTGCATCCGTGAGGTAGGCCGAAATTATGACAGGCAACTTGGAGTCCTTTTCTAAGAAAGCGTATCGAAGGTGCTCTGGTAGTTCTTTCAGTTCCAAGGTAGGGGGGTCATCATACGAGGTTTTGGAAATTTGTTCTTTTTCAAAAACTATGTCCTCGTACACTTTTTTATATGTAAAATTAAAAGGGGTGTTGCTAGCGGCCATGGCGGCTTCGTGCAGCGATTCAGTTGGAAAAGTAGAGGAGGAACAGAAATCAAAAAATTCTTTTTCAAAATCAGAAAGGCGAGTGGAGGATTCTTCACTTAGGTGTAGAGATTCAGTTGGAGGAGTAGGAGAGGAACAAAAATTGGAAAATAGTTCTTCAAAATCAGAGGTGTGAGAGAAGGATTCTTCACTTACGGTATCCATGAAAAAACAGGAGTCATCATTAGCTAGTGTGTTCTTCATCGAGGGGGTGATAGAGAAAGTTACCTCATCGTCGCCCACTCGAAGGAAGATCTTACCATTGCTTACGTCAATGATAGCTAGGGAGGTGGCAAGGAAGGGTCGGCCAAGGATCAGTGGAACCTCGACGTCTTCTTCGATGTCCAAAATGACAAAGTGCACCGGGAAGATGAACTTGTCAACTTTGACTAGGAAGTCCTCCACTATTCCTAACGGGTATTTGACTGATCTGTCGGCGAGCTGGATACTCATGCGTGTGGGGTTGAGACTACCAATTCCTAACTTTTTAAACAACGAGAGGGGCATAAGATTAATACTCGCACCTAAGTCGGCTAAAGCGTGTTTGACAAAGAGATCACCAAAGACACACGAGATAGAGAAATTACCCGGGTCACTGATTTTCTTCGGTAATCCGTTTGTCAAAACCACCGAGCACTCGGCATTTAACATGACATGAGAAAGGTTCTCTAACTTCTTCTTGTTGGTTAGGAGGTCCTTAAGGTATTTTGCGTACTTAGGCATCTGGGATATGGCTTCGTGGAAAGGCAGATTTATGTGGATTTGTTTAAACATTTCTAAAAAACGGGTGTATTGATCATCCTGTCGTTGTTTATTAAGTTCGGAAGGGTATGGCGGGGATGGATTATTTTTAAAGGTGGGTGGTGGAGTGAGTTGTTTTTCTAAAATAGGAGTGATAATTTCTTCGGCAGAGGGTGGAATTTTTAAAACGGGAACGGAGCTTTGATTTTTTAAAGAGGAAGCGGAGATTGCCTCGGGCTCTTCACTTATCGTACCGGGAACTTTCTTCCCACTCCGAAGAGTTATAGCTTTCGCTTGCTCTCTCGGGTTGGGCTCAGTATTGGAAGGAAGAGACCCTACGGGTCGCTCAGAAATCATTTTAGCGAGCTGTCCTACCTGATTTTCTAAATTTTTAACACTTCCAGTTAAGGTTCTAATCGTAGCGTCATTAGCATTCATGTATTTTGAAAACATTTCCTCCAAATTTGGAGGTTTTGGAAAACTTTGAGGAGGTGGTGGTGGTGCAGAAAAATCACTTTGCGGTGGCGGGCGCACATCATTCGATGGATTGCTCCACGAAAAATTCGGATTATTTCTTAACGCAGGATTATAACTATTCGGAAAATTAAAACAAGGAGGATGATAATTCGCAGCAGAAAAATTATTAAAAGCAGTTCTAGGCATATTATTTACATAATCCAAATGTTCGGCGGGAGGAGTTGCAGATTCCCATACCTGAGGGGCGGAGGCAGCAGTCATCTCCGTAATTTTTTTGCTTAATATTTCAACTTGCAGTGCGAGTTGGGAGACGTTGTCCACTTCAAAGAGACCTGCAGGTTTGTTTGGGTGGGACCTAGGCACATTCCACTGGTAAGTGTTCATGGCCATGTCTTCAAACAGCTCAAGAGCTGCTTCCGGGGTCTTATGGTTTAAAGTACCGCAAGAAGCTGCGTCTATCATTTGTTTTGTGCTTTGATTTAGCCCATTATAGAACGTCTGCACCTGCAACCATACAGGCAGAGCGTGATGTGGGCATCATCTTAATAATTCTTAAATCTTTCCCAGGTTTCGTAAAGGGTCTCAGAGTCTATTTGTCCAAAGGCAAAAATGTCATTCCTAAGTTTTGCAGTTTTAGCATGGCGGAAAATACTTGACCAAAAATTTTTCAGTTAATTGCGTCCAAGTAGCTATGCTATTTTTAGGAAGGGTGTTCAGCCACTGCTTAGCCTTAATTCTAAGAGAGAAAGGAAATAATCTTAGCCTAATAGCATCATTTGTGACACCATTTATCTTGAAGGTGTCACAAATCTCAACAAAGCTGGCTATGTGTGCGTTCGGATCTTCATCTTGAAGCCCGTCAAATTGCACATACTGCTGCACCATTTGAATTATGCTAGGCTTCAGTTCGAAATTATTATTATTTATTGCAGGGCGAACTATACTAGATTCTGTACCCTCGAGATTCGGTCGTGCATAATAGGACATAGGCCTTTGCACGGCTTCCTCCACGTTGGGTTCTGCCATTCTTAAGGTAGAAAATGACTCGGAATCCTCAACTGGCACTTGGGTAGTAGGGCCTTGAAATCGCGATCTTCTCCGAAGAGTACGCTCAATTTCGTGGTCCAGGTCCAACGCAACCGACGGACTTTCGCGGGTCATACACTAGAAGAAGAGAGGAGAAGAAAGACTAGAAAATAAAAGAGCTAATGAGGTTCAAAATTTTTTTTTTTTGAAATAGATTTTTTATGTTTTAACTCCCGAACTTCCCAAGGGCTACCCGGTGAAGGGTTCGCAAGGTACTAGACAAGATAGTGGCATTTAGAGCCACTTTGCCATTTTCGAGAGAGTTAGGTGGTGTAGAAAAATTTGTGATGTGGGTTTCTATTAAGTAGGAGGTAATTAAAATCCAGCCATTTAACTCCGAGTGAGTAGGCGGAAAGTAAAAGCTACACTCACGCACTTGATAGAAAATTAAAACACACCCACTCTACAGAAAGTAAACACACTCTACTGAAATAAAGCCTGTCAATGAACTCAAGTGAGTAGGCGGAAAAATAAAAGACGCACACTTGCTTGAATAAAATCCAGCCAATTAACTCAAGTGAGTAGGCGGAAAAATTAAAAATACGCACACTTGCTTGAAGAAAATCCAGCCATTTAACTCAAGTGAGTAGGCGGAAAAATTTTAAGAAGGAGGGTGAGAAAGAGAAGTGATAAAATTAATATATTCATGTTTTCAATTTATCAACGAGCATTGCCACCCTGGCAACGGCGCCAAAAACTTGATTGTCTCTTAGATATCTGCAAGGAGAAAATAACCAAACTAACAATCCAACAAGGCAAGTATACCTATCGAAATGCAGCAAGGGGACACAAGTGTCGTATTAAAATCAGGGAACAGTTGAGTAAGCTTACTCACACGAAATCTATTATTTTATCGACGGAAAAATTAGGTTTTTTAGAAGAAAGCTAAACGTACTAAAGGAAGAGAACTACTTGCAATGAAAGAGAGCTACTTGCATGAAAAGATAAAGAGAGCTAAAATAGCGATTAAACTTAAGCTTAGTAACGATGAGGGGAAAATGCACTCGATCAGAAATCACCTCTGCAAGAGTGGTTAGAAAAATACGATAAATAAACCTAAGCTAATTAGGGTAAAGGTCCTTGACCGTGGAGGTTCCATGAATATTGACACGCTTCTCTCGAAGGCCATGCCTAACTGAGTTTAGGACGGTCCGACCGACTCTCGCCTAAATCGGAGGCCTAAAACTCGCTTTACGCGGTGAACCCCGCTATTGGATTTTACTGCAATCCGGGAGATTTGAACGTCTGCCTCTCTCGAGGGGTGCGAACAACTCCCTTTACTCTTGAGTGCTCATTTCAAACTTTCGGCCTCTCGGCTAGCCCAGAATGAAAGCAAAGGTGGAGAGTATATATCGATGATATACCTCCAACCCGTGATAAATCAAGAGTAATTCAAAGCTAAACCCTAAAAAGAAAAGGTAAGATTCAAAGCATCATAACCTAATCACTCGAACCTCGGATCATCAAGATCGAGTACATGGAGGATTAGTTAATCATGGTGAGGTGGAAGAGGGGGGATGAGTAGAAAAAGAATAATGAAAACAGAGCAGAAACGAAAAATAAAACAACACTTTTTATTAATGGAAATAGGGATCTTACAACTTGAAAACCAGAGATTACAAGTGCATGGAAAGGTAAACTACACTATCATTAACATTCTACTACAGAACGAAGCTAGGAACTAATACAGGGAAAGCATAAAGCTAGAGCTAAGAGCTAAAAATGAAGAGACATGCTTAAAAAAGTTCAAAAATACAAAGGACAGAACCTCCCCTCTCAATCCAAAAAGTGTCCCTAAACCCTTAGAGTTGGGCTCTATTTATAGAATTTTTCGGGTCGGGTCACGCCCTCCTATCACGCCCTGGTCGGGCGTGACCCTGGGGCATGACACATTCAGCGCGACTTTTTCGGGCTGGAATTTAATTATGACGAAGTAGTTGAGGTACACACCCACAAGTCACGCCCTGGTAGGGCGTGAACCTGGGGCATGTTCTTTGCGGCGTAACTTTATTGAGCTGAAATTGAATGCTGGAGGTGATGGGCGGAATTGCTGAAGTATACGCCCATATGTAACGCCCGGGTCAGGCGTGACCCTGGGGAGTGACACTTTCGGTGCGACGGTGGAGTGGGAAAAACAAGCGCGCTGCGGCGATTCCTCGGAACCTGGGGACACGCCTCTAGAACACGCCCGTGTCGGATGTGACACAGGCATGACAGAGGGCGTGTACACTAAGTTTCCATGGAATGCAGTTTCGGACCAATTGCTTCATTCCTCTGGGTTACACGCCCTAGGTACACGCCCTAGCAGGGCGTGACCTTGGGGCGTGTCACAGCAAAATTTGGCTGAAAGCCGTGAAAACATGCAAAAAGCAGAAAAAATGCATTAGCGACAAAAATATATACAAAGGGGAATCAAAATAAGTACTTTACAAGACATGATTTGCTTTAAAACCCGAAAATATCCTAATAAAATTGACTGCAAACCGTATTATCAATCACCAATGATTTGGTGTGCTCGATGGTCCCTCAAATATCTCACAGCTGGAGGCATTCTTGCTTCAGCTAACTGTTCTGCATTGTTCTCAGCTGGCTAAAATTCATTATCTTCAGCTGGCTCTACTGCATTATCTTCAGCTGACTGTTCTTCATCCTCAGCTTGTGAGTATTGAGATCCCCCTGGACAACACCCATATTCTTCCTTATCTTGTCCTGCTGGATTCATTTCCCTGATGGTAAGCTTGTCCATCACATCCTTTAAACCTGCAGAACTAGAAGAGGTGCTTGGTTGCTCATAGTTAATTAGGTTTGACTCATCAAAGACAACATGTACTGATTCTTCTACAACTTGAGTAGTCAAGTTATAGATCCTATATGCCCTACTATTTTTGTTGTACCGAACAAATATCCCTTCTTGTGACTTGGAAGCAAACTTAGTCACATAGGACTTACCATTATTTAGAATATAGCACTTGCTACCAAAAACCTGAAGTAGGATAAGTGTGGTTTTCTGTCTTTCAGAATCTCATAGAGAGTATTCCTGTGGCTTTTGGTGATGGAAGCCCTGTTAAGGACATGACATGCAGTGTTCACTGCCTCAGACCAAAAATATTCTGGTAGAAATGTGTCACTTAACATGGTTCTACTAGCCTCTATGAGAGTTTTGTTTTTCCTCTCAGTAATCTAATTTTGCTGGGGTGTTCTAGGAGAGGAGAACTCTTGAGGAATCCCAAGCTCTTCGCAGAATCTTGTCATGCATTCAGATTAAAACTCAGTCTCATGATCACTTCTGATTTTAACCACGGTACTATTAAGTTCATTCTGAATTTGCCTCACAAATGTTTGGAAGACATCAGGGGTTTCAGATTTCTTTCTTAGAAAGAACACCCACGCAAATCTGGAAAAGTCATCGACAACCACAAGGGTGTAGACTTTCCTAACTAGACAATGAACTGACATAGGATAAAATAGATCCATATGTAGGAGGTATAAACACCTCCCTGAGTCTTTGATATGAAGGCTCTGAAAGGAGGTCCTCGTCTGCTTGCCCTTTTGGCATGCTGAGCAGATACGCTCCTTGATGTACTTTACCTTAGGACCATTTATCACTAATTTTTCACTAAAGAGTTTGCCTATGGTCTTGTATTTCAGATGAAGTAGCCTCTTGTGCCATTGGACACATTGTGATGCTTTCTCATCTACAACTAGGCATATAGGAGAATCCTTACTCTCACAAACAAAATTGAGACAATAGACATTTCCTCTCCTAGTGCCTGTCAAGATGACCCCTTGGTCACTTGACCTCCTAATTTGGCACTCATCCTTGTGGAAATAAATGTCATTGCCAAGATCACAAAATTGGATTAGGCTTATCAGGTTATGTTGCAAACCTTTAACATAAGCTACTTGTGTGATAGTGATTATGCCATTAGATATCTTACCAAACCATTTGGTTACTGCTCTTTCTGAACCACCAAATATGACTTTGGGTCCATTTTCAACTAGAGTGTACTCCTTCAGCATGCTCCTTGTTCCAGTCATGTGCCTGGAACATCCACTATCCAAGTACCATATAGGGGTATGACCACTTGGACTCACCTACAAAAATAGATCATCTTTCCTTAGGACCCCAATTCTTATTTGGTCCTAGGTACAGGTTAGACTAAAATTGAACATGCTTACCTGTAGATCTTCTGACAGGTAAACTGTGAAAGTTAGGCTTAGAGTTGATATACTCTAGAGGCGGGGGGGGGGGGGGGGGGGGGGGGGGGTGTGCGGTGAATAGAGTATCTTTAAAACTTTAACACTTTTTGCTGTTTAATTAAAAATGTTGTGTTAGGAAGCTATTTGATACCAAACTATACTGTAAGTAAAGAACTATCCTAAGATAAAATAATTTACCACAGGCAGAACAAAATATAAAATAATTAATCACAAACACAGCAAACCTAACTAGCACAGCCACAGCAAGAACAAAAGAAAAAGATGGCAACCAGACAACACAAGAATTTTATGTTGGTTCCCCAACCTGTGTACATCCACTCTTCTACCACCCTGGTAGGAATCCACTCAGGTTTTTGATCAGGTGACTACCACCAATGAGCTTTTGATCAGGTGCTCAAAAACTAACTCATGTCTTTTGATCTGTAGACTTCCAACCAAGGAATAACTTTTAAAGGGAGTTAAAGAACCCTTTTTACAGTGGGGGTGAGAGAGTGATGGTGTCTTATCTATCTTAAATACAACTGAGAAGACTTAGTGGATCTTTGATGTTAACAAAGCTCGCCCTTAGATATTGATTTGTTCAGGATGGTTTGAGCTTTATAGTAGGATGAGTAGTCTTCAATCTTTTTCTTTGACCACAAGAGCTCCAGGAACTTATTAACTATCGAAGTTTTGTTATCCTTGAAGAAACCTGGAGTGAAGAATGAAGAAGACTCTTGATTTTGAATTGATGTTCTTCTTCTTCTTATGTATCTTGTGTTATTTCTATGGTCTGGGCTTGTTCTTTTTCTTTGTTACTGTATGATTGCTTTCTGTGTTCTGTATTTCCTTTTTGTCGTCTATATCCTCTATGAAGAAGGAAGAAGAAAAATCCTTTTAAATTTCCTATGAAATCTTCCTTCTAAATATTGAATTCATTTCAGCATTGATTGCTGACGGCCTTGAGAATGTCTGCATTGATTGATTTCCCCAACTGTCCTATTGAAAGAACGACAAGTAATAATCCTGATGAAGGCCATAATCAATGCTGCGTCTAACGGTAATATTCAAAGAATATTAAGCATTGATTACTCAGGAATTGTTGCAATAAAATAAGGACAGAGGGAGGGAAATATCTAAGTTTGGATCTGCACAGAAATCGTCGAGCAGAGAACAGAATTCGTCGACTTGGGTCAAGAGTTCATCGAGCTGAGAAGTTATGTTCATCGACCAGATAATTATTGTTTGTCGAGCTGAGATCCAAGATCGTCGACCTGAGAACTGCTAACTGCTTTCTCAAGAAACTTGCTAATTCTATGCATCAAGATCATCGAGCTGAGAATCTAACTTTGTGGACTAATGTTTAGAGAAATGATTCTTGGACTTTAGAATTTTGAAGTAGAGTATCCAGAAATCATCGACCTGAGAGCTAAGTTCATCGACCAGAAAACTTCTAACTGCTACATGATAAAACATGTCTTGAATGTGGTCTAAGTTCGTCGAGCTGAGAACATTAATTTGTCGACTGGAGTTCAGTGAAATAATTTTGGACTTGGAGTGTTGAAGTATAGTATCCATGAATCGTTGACCTGAGAATCAAGTTCATCGAGCTCAGCTCAGAGAATTATCTCTGAGTTCATCGAGCTGAGCATGACTTTCGTCAAGCTGAGTTTGACGAACGTCAAACTCATTTTCCTGAGTCTTTGAAATTTATTTAAGTCTTGAGTCTTCTACAGTCTGTTAATGGCTGGTCCATGCATTGTTGTTTCTAAGGACATGGCCTAAACTCTAGGACACAAACATGACCCTAGCTATACAGGTTGGGTCAAACATCCTAGTTTAGTGAACCTAGCCCAAATCCAACTATGGATCTAACAATCTCCCCCTATTTGGGTGAGGTCACTAAATACAGATACAAATATTCACAAAGTACGAAAAATATATCTGGCAGAAAATTTTTAACTATGCAGCAGATATATATGTACAGAAAGCTTTGTATCAGGATATAAAAAAGCAGTTTTAAGATAACAGAAAGACTAAAATAGTTCAAAACTTATTTCTTCTTCCTTTGCTCCTTGGGCTTAACCTCCTTAGCTTTATCTCCAGGCTGAGTAAACTTGATTTCCCTATTAGGATTTGCTGCATGAGTTTTTGTCATTGTCATATCAGCTGCTCCATTGATATTAAGGGAGGTTGCTCTTGGCACTACAACTTTTGGATGTAGTTTCATATAATCCCCAACATTAAAGAATTTGTTATGAAAGCTAAGTGTTAGATATAAAATACTTTAGAGGGGGGGGGGGGTGAATAGAGTATTTAGGGTTTATAAAATTTTTGCTAATTAATTCAATCTATTACTAGTGTTGCAGAAATTAAATTAAAAACCCAAACACAGCAACCTTGCTAGCACAACCACAGCAAGAACAAAAGAAAAGAGCAACCCAGACAATACAAGAATTTTATAGTGGTTTCACAACCTGGGTACATCCACTCTTCTACCACCTTGGTAGGAATCCACTCAGGTTTTTGATCAGCTGACTGCCACTAATGAGCTTTTGATCAGGTGCTCAAAAACCAATCTTCAAGTCTTTTGATCAGGTTACTTGCAACCAGGAATAACTTTTGAAGGGAGTTAAGAACACTTTATACAGTGGGGGATGAGAGAGTGATTTTGTCTTCTCTTTCTCAGATACAACTGAGAAGACTCTAGTGGAAAAATGATTTTAACAAGGGCTCCCCCTGAGATAGAGAATGGTTCAGAAAGTTGGAGCCTTGTTGCAGTGTGATAGGTCTTCAAACTTTTGCTTTGACTAGAAGATTTCCAGAAACTTCTTGACAGATAGAATGTTTGTTGTCCTTTGAAGATTCCTGGAATGGAGACAGAAGAAGACTCTTGATTTGAATGGTTGTTCTTCTTCTTCTTCAGCTTGATGTTCTTTCTCTGGTCTAAGGCTTGTTTCTCTTTTTCACTGTGTTCTATATTCTCTGTAAGTATCTCTCTCTCTCTTATTTCTCAGTGTGATGTCGAGAGAGAAGAAGAATATGCTTATTCACTGTATTTTTCTGACTACTACTCTGAATAGGAAGAGAAAGAAAATCCCTTTTATATTTTCCATATAAATTTCCTTTTGAAATTTGAATTCCTTTCTTCATTTAATGCTGACGGCCTGGAGAATATTTGCATTGATTGATTTCCCCAACTGTCCCATTGAAAAACGGCAAGCAATAATCCTGATGAAGACCATAATCAATGCCTGCTTCTAACGATAATATTCAGAGAATATTTATGCATTGATTACTCTGGAATTATTGCAATAGAAAAGAGACAGAGCGAGAAAGATTTCTAAGTCTAGAACTTTACAGAATTCGTTGAAGAAAAAACAGAATTCGTCGATCTTTGTCCAGAGTTCGTCGAACAGAGAAGTCAAGTTCGTCGACCAGATAATAGTTGTTCGTCGAGCTGAGATCCAAGATCGTCGACCTAAGAACTGATAACTGCTTTCTCTAGACCCGTCAATTCTGTGCATCAATTTCGTCGAGCTGAGAATATAACTTCGTCAACTAGAGTTCAGAATTCCATTGTTCTTGAACTTAAGAATGTTGAAATAACGTGTCCATAAATCGTCGGCCTCAGAACTGGGTTCGTCGACTTGAGATCTAGTTTCGTCGAGCTGAGAGCTTCTAACTGCTACTTTATAAATCTTGCCAAGACTGTGGTCTAAGTTCGTCGAGCTGAGAAGGTGACTTCGTCGACTGGAGTGTGATTCTAGACTTAGAATACTTAGTTGTTTCTGGAATAAGTTGTTGAAGTAGAATACCCAGAGATCGTCGACCTGAGAACTAAGTTCGTCGACTGGAGTTAAGTGAAGAATTCTGGACTTGGAATGTTGAAGTATACTCTGGAATTCATCGACCTGAGATTCATGTTCGTTGAGCTCAGCTCAGAGAAATTTTTGATTTCATCCATCTGAGCATCACTTTCGTCGACCTGAGTTTGACGAAAGTCGAACTCATTTTCTGAGTCTTTGAAATTTCTCTAAGTCTTGAGTCTTTTATAGTCTGTTGATGGCTTGTCCATGTTGTGTGGACTCTAAGGACATGGCCTAGACACTAGAAACATACATGACCCCGACTATACATGTTGGGTCAAACATCCTAGCTGAGTGAATCTAGCCCAAATCTAACTGGGGATCCAACAATCTCCCCCTATTTGGGTAAGTTCAATAATTACAGACTCACATTAATAACAAAGCAATAAAACATATATCTGGCATTAAAAATTTAAAATATGCAGCAGATATATATGTACAATAAGCTTTGTATCAAGAAATAGATAAGCAGTTTAAAGTAACTCAGAAAGACTAAAGACAGTTCAAAGTTTATTTCTTCTTCTTCTCCTTGTGCTTCTCCTCTTTGGCTTTGTCTCCAGACTGTTTAAATATAATTTCCCTGTCAGGATCTGCAGCTTGAGCCTTGTTCATTATCATGTTAGCAGCCTCAATGATATTAAGAGATGTAGCCCTAGGCACTACTGCTTCTGGATACAATTTCATATAATCATCAACATTAAAAAACTTATTATCCTTAGCAAACCTGTTCAGTTCTTCCTTTCTGTACTTGGACATTGTAGAGTATTGAGAAGAATCCTCCCTTTCAGCTTTAGTTTTGTTAATCATGGAAAGACCAACCAGTTCCTGAAATCTGGCCATCCTACCTACTGTAGTTGTCTCTGGATCTTCAAATGGTACAGGTGGGGAAGCAGGTCTTTTGGGGCTTTCAGACTTTTGATGTTCAGGGAATTGTTATTGTTGTTGTTGATGCTGCTTGTCAGATGAATAATGTCTTTGATGGCTACTTCCTGAAGATGAGGACCTACCCTATTGTCTTTGATAGGTTTAAAACTGTGTAGTCCTTTGAGTTGAAGAATTGAAAGCACCAGCAGCGGGTGGAGGAGGAGGAGGAGGATCCTTTTTGTATCTTTGATGAGGTGGGGAATATCTTCTACTTTTCTTCCTTTCTTTCTATTGATTTTTGGACAGCCACATCCTTGCTGGCATGCCCTTGTAAGGTGTAATTTCTGGAGTATATAACAAGGAGTGTCATTTGCTGGGTTTGGTTTTAGGGGAGGAGGTGGAGGTGTTTTCCTCTTCTTAGACACTTTTTTTTTCTTGGCCTCATCATTAGAGTCCTCATCATTATCATCATCATCAGAAGAAGAATCCTGAGGAGCATCATATAAGGCATCAATGGCCTTTAGTACTGATTTGTCAATGGGATTTTCAGCCAGAATAGGAGCTGGAGGAGGAGCTGAAACTAGAGCTGGAGCAGGAACTGGAGCTGGAGAACTGTACACTTCAGTTATTTCAGCAACTGACTTATTTTCCTCTTATATATCCGCCATGATCAGTGCATCAAGATCAGGTAGTGGTGAATCATCCATAATAAAAACCGGGGCAGGAGGAGATGAGACAATGGGGGAAATAGCTTCTGGTGGAGATGGAATGGCTGGAGTCTCTGTTACTACAAAACTGGCCTTTAGTTTCTTGGCAACTTTGGGGCTTATGGGAGAGGTGTATGGGACTATAGCCAAAGATGGCTTGATGCTGTACTTTGTAAGGTTATTAAAGTAGGTTTTATCAAAACTGCTCAATAAATTTAAAAGATCAACTGTGGGATTTATAATAAAATCACCAGCAGTTGTTATGTCCTCTGGGACCTGCTCATCTATTTCCATATCAGATTCAAGAAAATGAATTAAATCAAATAAATCTGTATTAGCATCTGCATCTGCATCTGCTGTTGGTTCTGCTTCTACTTCAGCTACTTCTTTTTCTGCTGTGTCTGCTGTTGCATCTACTACTACTGCTACTGCTGTTACTTCTGCTGCTATTTCTTCTACTGCTTCTTCATTGAGTATCTCCCCCTGCCTTGATTCAGTGTATACTGGAGCCAGACCCCTAACTGAAGAGGGAGGAGTAGAAAGAGAAGATATTTGGGCAGCTAGGGAGGAAATGGAAGAAGCAAGAGGTGAAATGGCCTCTGCTATGATGGTTTTACGAAGGGGAGTTAGTAGTGTAATGAGTGGTGGTATGATGGAGGGATCCAATAGTGGATTGGTAGAGGGTGTGGTAGAAGGTGTTTGAATGGAAACAGAAGTGGGGAGGGTAATAGTTAGTGGAGTAGGAGGGAGAGAATCAATCATTGGAATATCTGGAAGGGAAGAAGTATGAGGAGGGGAAGTAAGCAGATTAAAGGAAGGGAGGGAGGATATATTGGAATGGGGAATAACAGCCAAATGGGGTGTTAATGGAGAGGACGGTGGTGATGGAACTAGTGTATCATGTTGGGAGGGAGGTAAGTTAGGAAAGTCAGTGGGGGATAGGTGTACTGGGGATGAGGGAGGTATAGGAGTGTGAATGGTGGTTTGAACTATGGAGGGGGGTTATTGTACCATCTGATGTTGAGGTGGGATGACTGGAGGTGAGGGAGGTGGAGGAGGGATCTCTTCAGTTGGGAGGGAACTGGCTGGAGAAGCCCTAGTACTCTCAAAAAGCCTGATGGAAGAGGAAGAAGCCTTGGAGTGCTTTGTGATAGTCCTCTCCTACCTACCAAAGAGAGCACAGGTGAGCCTCTTGGAGGCATTGATGAATATGGTCTTTGAGACCAGGGATTCAACAGCCTTTTCTTTTAGGAAGATCCCTAAGATCCTTCCAAAATAGACCTCTTTTTTTATATTCGTTTTCTTAATCAGATCAAACATGATCTGAGCTCAGTTTACCTTTTTCTTGTTAACCACAACATACATAACCAGGAATTAGTGCTTGGTGATGTAGTCATGTGCAGTGTGCTTGCCCATCAACACTTTGCCCATAATATCTGCTAGAAACTTGAACTCAGCAGACAAGTGTTTCTTCAGTAACTTATTCAGGGTTTATCCAGAGTAACCCATCATACTCAGTATTATATCAAACTCCTCAGTATCCATTTCTAACTTTTCTTCACCATTACTTAATCCAAAAATTTCTGTTAGGATGGCGGGAGTAAGAGAAATAGCATTACCTGATACTGTCCCAGTCAGAGTGTTCTCATCTGTGGTGGAGGAACTATAATCCCACTCCCTGATTTCAGTACTGGCGAGTTTGATCCTGGTTGACATCAGAGTCTTTAACTGCCGTTCTTCAAGCAGTTGCAGGATTTCCAGGAAGATTGCGTCTGAATGCCGAAAGGAATCAAAATCGACATCAAAGCCGGTATCGAATTTCATTGCTGCAAGATTTCCTGCTGTAATCAAAATTAGAGCACCTACAAGAGAAAAACGACGATCAAGTGCAAAGGAACTGAAAGCGCGGGATGGTGATCGAAAAAAACCTAGATATAAGGTTTTCCAGAATATGAATCGACAAACTTCGTTCCACGAAAAATAAAATAATTCTTCATTCTGAGGTCGACAAAATAATTTGGTGTTAAATAATTCGTCGAGCTCAGTTCTAAGATTTGAAGACATTTCGTCGAGCTCCATTCGACGAAACTTTTTTGAAGAAGATTCGGTGATCTCCGGTCAACGAACACCACTTCACTCAAAGAGAGTTCGTCAATCTCCGTTCGACGAATATCTCAAGAACTTTCCCAGTTCGTCGAGCTCCGTTCGACGAAATTTGGCAAATTCATCGAGTGCAGACATAAATTAAACTAAGGCTTCTCTATTGATCATTCCAAGCTGATTTATAAAGAACAAGTGATTTCTTTCATCCAAGAGTTTGGAGAAAATATCAGCTCTTTGTAAATCAGTGTATATATAGACAAGTTTAATTTTGTTTTTTGTCTACACACTCTCTAATGAAATGATGCCTAATGTCTATATGCTTAGTCCTATTGTGATGGACTGCATTTTGTGCTATGGATATAGAACTTGTTTTATCATATAGTAGAGTTGAATTATTTAACTTGAAACCATAGTGTAGGAGTTGGTTTTGAATCCACAACATATGGGAACAATAACTACCAACAGATATGTATTCTGCTTCAGCTGTTGATGTTGACACAGATGATTGTTTCTTACAGAACCAAGACACTAGTCTCATACCTAGCTACCACAGCAACAGCAAGAACAAAATAAAAGAGTAACCCAGACAACACAACAATTTTATAGTGGTTCCCCAACCTGGGTACATCCACTCTTCTACCACCCTTGAAGGAATCCACTCAGGTTTTTGATCAGGTGACTGCCACCAATGAGCTTTTGATCAAGTGCTCGAAAACCAATCATCAAGTCTTTTGATCAGGTGACTTGCAACCAGGAATAACTTTTGAAGGGAGTTAAGAACCCTTTATACAGTGGGGGATGAGGGAGTGATTTTGTCTTCTCTTTCTCAAATACAACTGAGAAGACTGTAGTGGAAAAATGATGTTAGCAAGGGCTTCCCCTGAGATAAAGAATGGTTCAGGAAGTTGGAGCATTGCTGCAGGGTGATAGGTCTTCAAACATTTGCTTTGACTAGAAGAACTCCAGAAAATTCTTAACAGATAGAATGTTTGTTGTCCTTTGAAGAATCCTAGAATGGAGACAGAAGAAGACTCTTGATTTGAATGGTTGTTCTTCTTCTTCTTCAGCTTGATGTTCTTTCTCTAATCTAGGGCTTGTTTCTCTTTTTCATTGTATTCTATATTCTCTGTAAGTATCTCTCTCTCTTATTTCTCAGTGTGCTGTCGAGAGAGAAGAAGAATATGCTTATTCACTGTATTTTTCTGACTACTACTCTATACAGGAAGAGAAAGAAAATCCCTTTTATATTTTCCATATAAATTTCCTTTTGAAATTTGAATTCCTTTCTCCATTTAATGCTGACGGCCTGGAGAATATTTGCATTGATTGATTTTCCCAACTGTCTCATGAAAAAACGACAAGCAATAATCCTGATGAAGACTGTAATCAATACTTGCTTCTAACGGTAATATTCAGAGAATATTTATGCATTGATTACTCAGGAATTATTGCAATAGAAAAGAGACAGCGAGAAAAATTTCTAAGTCTAGAACTTTACAGAATTCATTGACCAAAAAATAGAATTCGTCAATCTTTGTCCAGAGTTCGTCGAACAGAGAAGTTAAGTTCGTCGACCAGATAATAGTTGTTCGTCGAGCTGAGATCCAAGATCGTCGACCTAAGAACTGATAACTGCTTTCTCTAGACCCGTCAATTCTGTGCATCAAGTTTGTCGAGCTGAGAATATAACTTCGTCGACTGGAGTTCAGAATTCCATTGTTCTTGAACTTATGAATGTTGAAGTAACGTATCTAGAAATCGTCGACCTCAGAACAGGGTTTGTTGACTTAAGATCTAGTTTCGTCGAGCTGAAAGCTTCTAACTGCTCCTTGATAAATCTTGCCAAGACTGTGGTCTATGTTCGTCGAGCTGAGAAGGTGAGTTCGTCGACTAGAGTGTGATTCTGGACTTAGAATACTTAGTTGTTTCTGGAATAAGATGTTGAAGTATAATACACAAAGATCGTCGACCTGAGGACTAAGTTCGTCGACCTGAGAACTAAGTTCGTCGACTGGAGTTAAGTGAAGAATTCTGGACTTGGATTGTTGATGTATACTCTGGAATTCGTTGACTTGAGATTCAAGTTCGTCGAGCTCAACTTAGAGAATTTTCTGATTTCGTCAAGCTGAGCACGACTTTTGTCGACCTGAGTTCGACGAACGTCGAACTCATTTTCTTAGTCTTTGAAATTTCTCTAATTCTTGAGTCTCTTGCAGTTTGTTGATGGCTGGTCCATGTGGTGTTGACTATAAGGACATGGCCTAGACTCTAGAGCTCATACATGACCATGGATATACATGTTGGGTCAAACATCCTAGCTTAGTGAACCTAGGCCAAATCCTACTAGGGATCCAACATGTTAGCTTTAGCAAACCTATTGAGTTCTTCCTTCCAATATTTGGACATTGTAGTGTATTTAGAGGGATCCTTCCCTTCAACTTTTGCTTTGTTAATCATGGATAGGCCAACCAATTCTTGGAACTTGGCCATCCTTGCTGTTGTAGATATTTCTAGGTCCTCAAAAGGTACATGAGGGGAGGCAAGTCCTTTCTGAATCTTTGAGGAGGAGGTGAGTATTTCCAGCTTTTCTTTCTCTCTTTCTGCTGGTTCTTGGACAGTCACATCCATGCTGGCATGCCCTGTATGGTGTGATTTTCTGAAGAATATAATAGGGGATATCATTTGTTGGATTGGGTTTTGGAGCAGGAGGTGGAGGAGCTTTCCTCTTCTTGGAGACTTTATTTTTAGCCTTGGGCTCATCATCAGATTTTTCTTCCTCATCTTCGTCATCAGAAGAGTCTTGAGGAGTATCATATAGTGCATTTTTTTTTCAGAGTCTCTGTAGATATCAAGGGTTTTTCTGCCTGGGAAGGAGCTGGAGGAGGAGCTGGAGCTAGAGCTAGAGAACTGTACATATCAGTGCTTTCAACAACTGATTTATTCTCTTCTTCTATATCAGCCACGATCAATTCATCAAGATCAGGCATTGGAGAGTCATCCGTAACAAAAGTTTGAGCTGAAATGTCTCTGGGAGGGGATGCAACAATGAGGGAATCAGATTTTGATGGAGATGGAATGGCTGGAGCTTCTGTAATGGCAAAACTAGCCTTTAGTTGCTTGCCAACCTTGGGGCTTATTGGGGAGGTATATGGGACTATAGCCAAGGATGGCTTTATATTGTATTCTGGAAGTTCAATTAAATAAACTGTATCAAATATTTTCAACAAATTCCACAGATCTACTGTGGGATTTATAATATAATCACCAGCAGTTGTTATTTCCTCTGTTACTGTGTCATCCAAATCCATGTTAGACTCAATGAAATTAATTAAATCAAATAAATCATCATCAACATCGGCATCTGCTGCTTCTTCTGCTCCTGCTTTTTCTACTGCTGCTGCTATTTCTGCTGCTACTTCTTCATACAGTATCTCCCCCTGCCTGGTTTCAGTGGGTACTAGAGCCAGGCCCTTAACAGAAGAGGGAGTAGCAGAGAGAGCAGAAATCTTATCAGTAAGAGAGGAGATGGAGGTGGCAAGAGGTGAAATAGCCTCTACTATGAGGGTTTTGAGGAGGGGAGTGAGAAGTGCTATAAGAGGGGGAATGATGGAGGTGTCCAGTGGCAGAAATGCAGAAGGTGTTTCAGTGGAAACAGAAGGAGGGATGGAAGATACTGGTGGACGAGGTGGTAAAGAATCTATCATTTGTCCATCTAGGGAAGAAGAAGTATGGAGGGGGGATGGAAGCAGATTGAATGATGGTAGGGACGATAGATTGGAGAGGGGAATGTCCGCTAAATGTGGTGGTCGTGGAGATGAGGGTGATGATGGAGCTGGTGTGCCACCTAGGGATTGAGTGGATGTATGAAAGTGAATAGGAGTTTGTGATGGAGGTATTGGATATGATGGAGTTGGTCTACCATGGGGGGATGAAGGTGAGGTATGAAAGTGAATATGAGTTGGGGATGCATGTATAGGGGATGATGGAGGTGTGGGAGTATGGGCTGTTGTATGAATTGGGGTATGGACTGGGGAGTGGAGTTGGTGTACCATCTGAGGGTGACTTTGACAAACTGGAGGAGATGGAGGTGGAGGAGGGATATCTTCAGCAGGGTGGGAAGTGGCTGGATCAGCCCTTGTACTCTCAGAAGGCCTGGAGGAAGAGGATGATGCCTTGGAGGGCTTAGTGATGGTCCTCTCCCACCTGCCAAAGTGGGCACATGTGAGCCTCTTGGAGGCATTTATGAATATGATCGGGGTGACTAGGGATTCAACAGCCTTTTCCTTACGGAAGATTCCTAGAATCCTTCCATAGCAAACCTCCTTTTTGGTGTCCTTTTTCTTAATCAGTTCAAACAGAATCTGAGCCCAATTCACTGGCTTCTTATTAACCACTGCACACATTACTAGGAATTGATTCCTGGTGATGTAATCATGGACACTGTGCTTACCCAGTAGCACTTTCCCCCACAATATCTGCTAGAAATTTATACTCAGCAGATAGATGTTTCTTTAGCAGTTTATTGGGGGTTGCTCCAGAATAACTCATCTTATTCAGCATCGCAATGAATTCCTCATTATTAATTTCTAATTCTTCTATACCATTGGATAACCCAGAAATTTCAGTTAAAACTGCGGGGGTAAGAGAGACTACATTACCCGATATTGTGTCGTCATGGTGTCTTCATCTGTTGTGGAGGAGTTGTAGACCCATTCCCTGATCTCAACACTGGCCAACTTGATTCTAGTGGACATCAGATTCTTCAACTGCTGATCTTCAAGCAGTTTCAGGATGTCCAGTAAGATTGGATCTGAGTGTTGAAATGACTCAAAGTCTACATCAAATCCAGTATCAAATTTCATTGCCGCAAGACTGCCCGCTGGAATCGCTATAGTGCACCTGCAAGAGAGAAACAGAGATCAAGTACTATGGAACGGAAAGCGTGGGAAGGAGGTCGAATAGAAACCTAGATATATGGTTTTTCGGAATATGAATCGACAAACTCTGTTCCATGAAAAATAAAAGAATTCTTCGATCTGAGGTCGATGAAATATACTATAGTTAAACAATTCGTCCAACTTAGTCTGAAGATTTGAAAACATTTCGTCGAGCTTTGTTCGATGAAATTTTTTTGAAGCAGATTCGTCGATTTCCGTTCGACAAAAACAACTTCACTCACAGAGAGTTCGTCGATATCCGTTCGACGAATAACTATAGAACCTTTCTTCTGTTCGTCGATCTTCGTTCGACAAACTTTGAAAAATTCTTCGACTGTAGGCAGAAATTAAATTAAAGCTTCTCCATTGATCATTCCAAGCAGATTTATAAAGAATAAGTGATTTCTTTCATCCAAGGGTTTGGTGAAAATATCTGCTCTTTGTAAATCAGTGTACATATAGACAAGTTTAATTTTGTTTTTCTCTATACAATCTCTAATGAAATGATGCTTAATGTCTATATGGTTAGTCCTACTGTGATGGACTGGATTTTGTGGTATGGATATAACACTTGTGTAATCACATACGAGAGTTGAATTATTTAAGTTGAACCCATAGTTAGGGAGTTGATTCTGAATCCACAGCATTTGGGAACATCAACTGCCAGCTGCAATGTATTCTGCTTCAGCAGTTGATGTAGAAATAGATGATTGTTTGTTGCAGAACCAAGACACTAATCTCATACCAAGGAACTGGCAAGTCCCTGAGGTACTTTTTCTGTCTACCCTGCATCCAGCAAAGTCAGCATCTGAGTATCCAGTTAACTCAAATTCTGACTCAGTAGGATACCAGAGTCCTAGACTAGGACAACTCTTTATATATCTCAAAATTCTTTTTAGGAAAACTAGATGAGATTCTTTAGGGTTCACTTGGAACCTAGCACAAAGACATGTGACAAACATTATGTCAGGTCTACTTGTTGTAAGGTATAGTAGGGACCCAACAATGCCACTATATAATTTCTGATCAACAGGTTTCCCATGTGTATCAGAATCTATTACAGCATTAGTGGTCATGGGTGTTTTCTTAGCTGAGGCATCAGCCATCCTAAGCTTTTTAATAAGCTCTTTAGCATATTTAGCCTGGGAGATGAAAATGCCATCAGGTGGCTGCTTCACTTGGAGACCAAGGAAGTAGGAGAGCTCACCCATGCTACTCATTTCAAACTTTGAATGTATGAGGTCAGAGAACCTCTTGCATAGTTCGGAATCAGTAGACCCAAATATAATGTCATCTATATAAATTTCTACTAACAATGTTTGATCCTTATGGTGCCTAGTGAACAATGTTTTATCTAAAATGCCTTTAGTGAATTTATGCCCTATCAGGAAGCTAGCTATGGTCTCATACCAAGCTCTTGGAGCTTGATTTAGACCATAAAGAGCTTTATGCAATCTAAAAACATATGAGGGATGGGTTGGAGAGATAAAACCCGGAGGTTGTTCAACATAAACCTCATCTTTAAGTGCTCCATTCAGAAAGGCACTCTTGACATCCTTCTGATATACCTAGAACTTCTTATAGGCAACATAAGCAAGGAATATTCTGATTGCTTCTAGCCTTGCAACTAGTGCAAAGGTTTGGTCATAGTCTATTCCTTCTTCTTTCTTATAATCTTGAGCAAGAAGCCTAGCCTTGTTCCTCATAATTACACCATGAGCATCAAGTTTGTTTATATATACCCATTTAGTTCCAATGACTGGGTAGTCTTTGGGTCTTGGAACTAAATCCCAAACTCTACATCTCTCAAATTGGTTGAGTTCCTCTTGCATTACAATGATCCAGTGGAGATCTTGCTCAACTTCTTTTACGGATTGGGGCTCAACTTGAGTGAGAAAACAGACATGCATCACATCTTGGTTGAGTTGATGCCTTGTTTGTACACCTACTGTTATGTCTCCAATCACTTGAGATCTAGGGTGATCCCTTAGTGTGATAAGATTAGTGGGTGGGGTTGGTTCAGTAACAACATTTGGATTTAATTCTTGTTGTGGAATAATATCTGCTGTTGAAGGAATTTCAACTTCTTCCATAAGTTCTTTTTCACTGTCTTCTTCAGCTTGTGGAGGAGGTGATATAACCTCTTATGGAAAGTTTAACTCTCCTAATTTCTCACACAAGTGAGGTACCTGCAAGGTGCTATTGGTAGAAATTTTTTTCTCCTTATAAGACATGTTAGATTCATCAAAAGTCACATGTATTGATTCTTCAATTTTCAAAGAATATTTGTTATACACCCTATAAGCTTTGCTTACTTGGGAATATCCTAGAAAAATTCTCTCTTCAGCCTTAGCTTCAAACTTTCTAATATATTTCTTGTTATTATTATGTATATAACATATGCAACCAAATACTTTAAAATAGGTGATTTTAGGTTTCTTCCCTTTGAGTAATTTATAGGGAATCCTATTCTTAAGTTTATGTATTAAACTTCTGTTCAGTACATAGTTTGTTGTGCTTACAGCCTCTACCCAAAAGGATAGTGGCATGTAAGCATCTACAAGTAATGTGCCTTCAGCTTCAATTAGGGTTCTATTCTTCCTTTCAGCTACCCCATTTTGTTGAGGAGTTCTAGGTGCTGAGATGCAGTGTCTGATACCTTCCTTCTCACAGAACTCATGCATAAGAAGAGACTCAAACTCTATACCATGATCACTTCTGATCAATGCAACATGAGTAGAGTACTCAATCTGTATGGTACTGAGAAACTCTATAAGAACCTTAAATATATCTGACTTAGATCTCAGAAAGAACACCCAAGTGAATCTAAAGAAGTCATCTACAATAACTAGGGTATAGGATTTCCCTCCTAGGCTCTATACAGCAATATGTCCAAAAAGGTCCATGTGTAGCAAGTACAAGATCCTAGGTGAATCACTCTTATTTACTAATTTAAAGCTAGATTTAGTTTGCTTGCCTAGTTGACAAGCCCTGCAGAGGCCTTCCTTCTTGTAGGGACCAGAAGGTAAACCTCTCACAAGGTTGTCTTTAGATAGCCTAGCAATGTTTTTCATATTAACATGTCCTAGCCTTTTATACCAAAGATCATTTTGATTGCTAGCTATATTAAGCAAATAGATGTCTGAAGGTGCAGAAAGAAAATCTACTATATATATGTTACCTTATTTATTTCCAATTAAAACAGTTTGTTTTTCTTTATTTGAAATAATACAAGATGTTGAGTTAAAGTGTACATGATAACCATCATCACATAGTTGGCTTATGGAGATGAGCTAATGCTTGAGTCCACTTACATAGGTCACCTTTTTGAAAGTGACTGCTCCAATCTTTACTTCTCCAAAGCCTTCAGACTGGCCACACTTTGAATCACCAAAGATCACCTTTGGTCCCAGCTTAGACTTGTAGAAAATTAAGTTATTCTTGCTGCCAGTCATATGCTTGGAGCATCCACTGTCCAGATACCATTTTTTATTAACAGCTGGATAACTCTCTTCCTGCAATGAAAATAGTTATTTGTTCTTGATCCATGTTACCTTGGGTCCTTTATATTATTGATACGAAAAGCTTGATATTACTGAGAATTCAGGTTGAGATTTATATCCTAAGGGGTGATATCTTATGGGTGGAATTATCCAATCAGCAAGTGCATTAAAAGGTTTCCTAGTTCGATTAGAGTTGCTATTATAATTATTACATTTATTAAGGCTGTCTGGCTTCGATGAAAAGTTGTAAGTTCGTCGACCAGAGTTCGATGAAACGGGATGAGATCGTCGATCTTTGCTCAGTGAATGAACATAGTCATTTTTTATGCCCCAAGTTCGTCGATCTCTGCTTGACGAACCATACACAGTTTGTCAATCGCAGTAAGACGAATAATTATTACATTGATCTGCGTTCAGATTTCGTCGTCTGGAGTTCGATGAACTGGCCACATTTCATTGATCTGAGTTCGACGAAATCTGCTAAACTTTGTTTTTTATCTAAGATTTCCTTGTTTCTGTTTTTGTGATTTTTAAAGTTAGGTAATTCTTTTGTGATTTGTTTGTTGTCCATTACCTCTTTATCCTTAGCTGACATAAATCTAATTGGGGTTGATAATATGTTCTTCTTGAGAATGAGGGGTAAACTTGATGATGCACACAAGCCCAGTTTGTCATTTAGTCTGGCATTGACTGTGCTTATGATGTCCATCAGCTTAAGGCTTCTCCCATTGAGAGATTCCTCAAGTTATTTGGCCTCACATAGCTCTGTTTTTAGAGAATTGATTTGTTCATTAGCTAGAGTTAGTTCCTCTTTTAACTCGGTGTTTTTAGAAATCAGGTTTTCTTGATTTGATATTTTTCCCTAAGTGTTTTGATTTCCTTTTCAAAGTTGATTAAATCAATACACAAGGTTTTAAACTCAATTTTGAAAGTATCAGAACTATAATCAAAATTTGAAAGTACCTGATCAGCTTCTGATTATAAAGTTCCTTCATTGTATGATTCTTCTTCATCTGATTGACTTCTAGAGGCATCAATGGCCATGAGGCACACTTCCATGGCCCTTGCCTCTTCTTCCTCTTCACTAGAACGGGAAGATGTGGATTCATCTTCAGTGTCTCTCAAGTTTTCAGCTACAAAACCCTTTTCCTTCTTTTTGTATTTGCTGGAGGAAGTCCTTAAGCTTTGTTGTCTTCTAGAGTCCTTCTCTCTTCTTCTTTCTTACTTTTGATTCTATGGACACTCTGAGATGAAGTGTCGAGGTTTCCTACAGCCAAAGCATTCTACTTCTTTAGTAGGAGTTTTGTCATACCTTGGCATATCATCATGCCTGGATGATTTTCTTCTGAAGTCCTTTCTTGCCATTTTATAAAATCTCTTGGCAAAGAGACTCGTTAGCTCTTCATTCATTGTTGAAGCTTCGGTTTCTTCAACAGCCTTGAATGCCAAGTTGTTCTCCTTCCTTGCTGGTGGAGGAGTCCTTTGTTCAGCTGCTTCTCTAGACTTTATGAGCTGCTCATAGGACTTGAGCTTTCCTAATAAAGATTCTGTGGAAATATCATTTAAGCTGCTGGCCTCCTTGATTGGTCAGATCGTTGAATCCCATGGGCTTGGTAAGCACATGAGGATTTTATCATTGACTTCAGTAAGGGTGATATCCTTATCCAAAGACTTCAGCTTATTGATGATTGAGCTCAGTCTGTTGTACATGTCTGTAACAGATTCTGCTTTCTCCTTTTTGAAGTTCTCATATTGGGATATGAGATTTGATCTTCTATCTTTCCTTTCATCAGTAGAGCCAGCCACTATTTGGTTGAGAGAATCCCAAATGGCCTTGGCTGAAGTGTATTCATCCACTTTTTGGAAAATATCATCAGACATTATTTGGGCAAGAATGTTCATGGATTTAGCATTTGCAACCTTGGCTTTCTTCTAAGTATAAGTCCACTCAGGTGGTGGAACTGTATTAGTGCTTGAGGTTTCTGTAGATGTAGAGGGTCGAGGAGGACCTCTCAAGATATAATTGTAGATGTCCTCATTAATAGAATTCATATAAAGTTTTATTCTTGCTTTCCAGATGGCAAACTTATTTAAGTTACACACTGGAGGTCTGGTGCTTGAATAATCTTTGTTCTATGCCATGCTGTGTAATAATCCTAATAGAATAAAAATCAGATCTATCAAAGGATCTTTTGGTATAAGGATTAGCTTGTACAACCAAAGGAACCTGCTCTAATACCAATTAAAAGCTAGGGTTAGACCTGATATACTCTAGAGGGGGGGTGAATAGGGTATCTTTAAAACTTTAACACATTTTGCTGTTTAATAAAAACTGCTGTGTTAGAAAGCTATTTGATACCAAACTATGCTGTAAGTAAAGAACAGTCCTAAGATAAAATAATCTACCACTGGCATAGTAAAATATATACTAATTAATCACAGACACAGCAAACCTAACTAGCACATCCACAGCAAGAACAAAAGAAAAAGATGGCAATTAGACAACACAAGAATTTTATAGTGGTTCCCCAACATGGGTACATCCACTCTTCTACCAGGTAAGAATCCACTCAGGTTTTGGATCAGGTGACTGCCACCAATGAGCTTTTGATCAGGTGCTCAAAAACCAACCCAAGTCATTTTGATCAGGAGACTTATAACCAAGGAATACCTTTTGAATGGAGTTAAAGAACCCTTTTTACAGTGGGGGTGAGAGAGTGATGGTGTCTTCTCTATCTCAAATACAACTGAGAAGACTTAGTGGATCTTTGTTTTTAACAAAGCTCCCCCTGAGATATTGATTTTTTCAGGAAGGTTTGAGCTTTGTAGCATGGTGAGTATGTCTTCAATCTTTTGCTTTGACAAAAGTAGCTCCAGGAACTTCTTAACTGAGGAAGTTTTGTTGTCCTTGAAGAAAGCTGGAGTGAAGAATGAAGAAGACTCTTGATTTTGAATTGATGTTCTTCTTCTTCTTCTATATCTTGTGTTATTTCTCTGGTCTAGGCTTGTTCTTTTTCTCTGTTACTGTATGATTGCTTTCAGTGTTCTATATTTCCTTTCTGTTATCTGTATCCTCTATGAAGAAAGAAGAAGAAAAATCCTTTTATATTTCCTATAAAATCTTCCTTCTGAATTTTGAATTCATTTCAGCATTGATTGCTGACGGCCTTGAGAATGTCTACATTGATTGATTTCCCCAAATATCCCATTGAAAAACGGCAAGTAAAAATCCTGATGAAGGCCATAATCAATGATGCGTCTAACGGTAATATTCAGAAAATATTAAGTATTGATTACTCAGGAATTTTTGCAATAAAATAAGGACAGAGGGAGGGAAATATCCAAGTTTGGATCTGCACAGAAATCGTCGAGCAGAGAACAGAATTCTTCGACCTGGGGCCAGAGTTCATCAACCTGAGAAGTAATGTTCGTCGACCAGATAATTGTTGTTCGTGGAGCTGAGATCCAAAAATGTCGACCTGAGAACTACTAACTGCTTTTTCAAGAAACTTGCTAATTCTGTGCATCAAGATCGTCGAGCTGAGAATCTAACTTCTTCAACTAGTGTTCAGAGAAATGTTTCTTGGACTTCAGAATGTTGAAGTAGAGTATCCAGAAATGATCGACATGAGAGCTAAGTTCGTCGACCTGAGAACTTCTAACTATAACTTGATAAAACTTGTCATGAATGTGGTCTAAGTTCATCGAGCTGAGAACATGAATTCGTCGACTGGAGTTCATTGAAATGATTATGTACTTGGAGTGTTGAAGTATAGTATCCAGGAATCGTCGACCTGAGAATCAAGTTTTTCGACCTCAGCTCAGAGAATTATCTCTGAGTTCATCGAGCTGAGCACGACTTTCGTCCTGCTGAGTTCGACGAACTTCGAACTCATTTTCCTGAATCTTTGAAATTTCTTTAAGTCTTGAGTCTTTGGCAGTCTGTTGATGGCTAGTCCATGCAGTGTTGATTCTAAGGACATGGCCTAAACTCTAGGACACAAACATGACCTCGGCTATACAGGTTGGGTCAAAGATCCTAGTTTAGTGAACTTAGCCCAAATCCAACTAGGGATCCAATAAACTGGCATTGTTTCTCTGGACACTCTTTTTGTGTTAGAAATCAATATCATAGTAGTCCACTTTGCCACATCACCAGCACTCATAAATGTTATACCTTCTTTTGAGGGTTGTCTTTACATCATAGCAGTCTGCAGCTCTCATTCCAGCAGGTACAACAGCCTTTTTCTTAAGTCTTCCAGCCATAGCCTGATTTGGGATTTGTCTGGCAACAGAGATACTAGGGATATCTTAGACCCTATCAGCAGTTGCCTTCTTATAGAGTGCAAGCTCCCGATAGCTTCAGCTATACCCAAGTATAGTGTGCTGATAGACTTTCCTTTAGTCTGATTATGGACTGGCAGACTTTGAGAATGAGCTGCAACCTTATTTTTGAGTGTTGGGGCTAGTACACCAAACATAAATGTTCGAGGATGGGCCATTTGGATTTCTTCATGGGCTACCTTGTAGGCACTAGCACATTTTACATTCCTAACAGCATACTCCCAGTGACCATGAATGATGTCATGGTAATACCTGTTAGATGTAGCACCACTTTCCTGAAAGGAATTGAAGGATTGGAGGCTAGTGGCTGCACTGGAGCATTGCCCTTCCTTTTGGAATTGGCAATTATAGTTCTCCCTTTTAAGCATCTTCATCTCTTGATGCTGATGCTTCTGATTCTGGAATAGTTATATAATCTGACACAGAAGGTGTAGAATTTACCTTACTAGGGCCAGACTGCTCTTGGCTGGGTCCATGATAGTTTGTTTTGTATTTAAGCTATTAGAGTTTTGTTTCGGTCTTTATTGTGCAAATCTTGTATTATTAGCTTATATGTTCCTTCTTCTTGTATTTAATTATACCACTAATGTTTTTGTGCTCTTTTGTTGGTTTTCTCAATTTTAACCTAAAATGACCTGACACGGCCACCAACACTACCGTGTCATGGGGTGTTTCACCTGTTCCCAAAGAATAAACCACCAGAGGAAAGTCTAGAGTTTATCCTGTAATGCCCCGTAATTTTTCGTTGAATGATTGCATATGCTTGATGGGCGTTACGTTGGCTTTGACCGTTGTACGAGCATGGTTTTCCCGCGGGCTTGCGAGTGGCTGTTTTGGTAGCCGAGTTGCATGATTCCCCAGCAAGCCGGAGTCCAATTTGGGGACTCGGTGAGGCCTCTTAGGGAATGCTTGCACGTTTTCGAGCCCGGGTAAGGTTGCTCAAAACGGGTTGATTGTATGGAAGATGTGTACAAAAAACAAAAAGGGGTAAAAAGTCCTTAAGGAAAAAATGGTCTAGGACGAGAAAGAAACACTTTTCAAAACAGTGAAAAATGGTCATTTTTTTAGTGACACGGCCTGGGACATGGGCGTGTCCCAGGGCGTGTCTAGCTCGGGATACAGTTTGGCTTTGTGGTTGTCGAACTTCGTTCGACGAAGTTGCGGGAGGAACACGCCGCCCGACACGGGCGTGTCGGGGCGTGACCCAGGGCGTGACCTGGGGCGTGACCTCCTTGACTCGACGAATTTTCTTGCATCGAGTTTAGCTCGACGAATGGGGAACACGCCCCATGACACGAGCGTGTCACGGGCCGTGTCCCGCTATGTCGAGTGTCGAGTGTCGAGTGTCGAGTGTCGCGTGTCGAGTGTCGGGTGTCGAGAGAGGGAACATGGCCTGTGACACGGGCGTGTCACAGGACGTGTCAAGCTTTGTCGAAGTGTCGACACTTTTGGTCAACTAGATGTCGAGACACGGGCTACACGAACTAGGTCACGGGCGTGACTAACCCGTCACGGGCGTGTACCCGACCGTGTACCTTGTGGATAAGCTGGAAATTGTTGGCGTCTGCACCGCTTAAGGTACACGCCCTGTGACACGGGCGTGTCACAAGGCGTGACAGGGCCGGAAATCGACTTTTTCCAGTTTTTTTTGTGCCGTTCATTTCTCTGATTCTGGATCTAACGGTCCAGCTCTGTTTTGGAGGGAATAAGGTCGAGAAAGAGATTCTTTCTCCTCACTTATCCCTTTATCCATCTTCTTCTTCATTCTCAAAGAGAAAGCAAGGGTGAAAAGCTAAAGCAAGGCAAGGAAAGAGAGGAGCAGTCGTCGCGGTGTCGTCTCGGTTCAGGCAAGCGGTGTTCTTCACCCTTGCCAATCTTGTTTTCTTGTTCTTTGATTGTGCAAGTTTAGCTAGCTTTCCTCTTTCAATTTTACTAGCTTGTTCAATTTTATTAGCCTTGTTACTCTTGTTTTTCACAAACATGAATCATCTTGTTCCTTCAAGTCTGACATGCTTGCCGCCTAATTATCGAAATTTCCCTATGCTCAATTAATTCTTATGCTCGTTTGATTCATGTAGCCTTTCTTGTTCATGTGATTCTTTCTTGTTCATGTCATAATCATGTGAGAATACGGTTGTTGGTTTGGTTAGCCTTGTCCTTTGTGGAGTAAGTAGAAATCCAAACACTAATAAGTTTGACATAACATGGGTAATGTGTAGTAATGAGTGAGGATGATGAAATGAAACATGTTTAGCTTGGGTTATGGTGAGTTTTGCGAGGCGAATTGTGAACCATGCCAGGAGCGTTTGTGTGAGGATTCTATAAGGGGTGGTGTGGTTTCAGCCTTGGTGGCCACTAGATTTTGTTTTATGGTATAGAGTACCATTTTGGCCCCGATTTGGGCTTGCTTTTAATGGTGCGTTCCACTTGCGGGCCGCCACCAAAAGATCCTTGCGGAATCAAACTTAATCGCTGCTTATGTTTCACTAGTATAGTGGCTCTTGTTATAAAACATGATGGAATGGGCTTGTATATTGCCTTTTTGCTCTTGCGAGTTGAGCAGGACTTGATGAGAATTGCACGCACTTGGTGCGTTTTACACTTTGGGTTGACAGTGTTGAACACTTGTTTTCCACCTATTCTTGTCACTCCTTTTGCATGAAAAATTGCTACGGGGTCGGTAAGCCCCTTCGTCATATTTTATGAACTTCATACTCTATTGTGTAGCTTTGATGATTGCTGAGGTGTTCTTTCTTGAATGGCTCAGGTGCAGGTTGTAGCCGGTTGAGCGGCTAGTGCTTGGGTAGTGTTTCTTTGGAGCTAGCCGAGCTTACTTAGCAAGGTAGTTCTTTACTTTGTTGTACAAACATACATGTGCCCCAATGGGTTCGTGTCAGCTTGTTGGCGCCCATTGGTGACTTTCTTTACTTGTGATATATGAATGCTAGACTGCTAATGTGACTCATTTGGATGAGATGATGTCTCCTTGCTCTTGGGAAGGATTTATGCTAGGTTGCATTAGATATTTTCAAGATAAAACAGACCTATTATCCTATATCATGCATACATGTTTTGATAAACTAAGACTATTTTCCAAACAACGTAAAAAAGGATGATTTCTTATATGATTATAAAGCTATGATGCATATAGGAGATCGTCATAAGTAACCTAAAGTATTTTCTGCCACGTACAAACACACGTTTTGATCCATAAGGCTGAGGGATACGGCCATCAAACTAAACAGTTTTCTTGCATACAACTGATGGTTTTCAACTACTAAAGGAAGTGTTGAGCGTTTGCCTGAGCATGTGCAGTTATCCCCTGCACGACGTGGTATCATAACACGTAGTTACTCTTACTTTGATACGATATACTCGTTGAGGAAATGCGGGTTGTGACAGTTGGTATTAGAGGGAGGTTTGCTTGCCAATTGGTCGGGCAAACTGTCCTTGTCGTAAACATTATTAATCATCATCTCATACACACACCGAGGTGCCATCAGTGCGTCTTGGCCGAAGCACAAACACTACACTCATGGCATGAACAGAAGTATACGGGGCATATTATGTAGTATGGGATGCATAATATGTGGTTGTATATGGATCCACCATAGGGGCAACATGCGAGGGTTATGTAGTATGGGATGCATAACCTCACCACATGGATGCGACTAGCACGTTTTCTTTTCTTCGTTGAATGCAATGCTATGTAGTATGGGATGCATAGCATTGTGATGCGTACGACCGCTCATGGCATGCATTAAGGCCTTTTCTAGACTGCATAGCACATCACGAATAACATAACATTGCATGAGCACAACGTGCCAAGCTAAGACGTACATGATGACACCTGTATACACATGGTTTTGGGTCAACAAAATTCATGCATTCATGGTTTAGGCACAAGTTAGTGGGATGACGGTGAGTCATTGCAGGCTAGGCATAACATCATTCGCAAACTCCGAGAGCAAGTTAGCAGTTGATGGTCATATTTCTACACTACTAAAGGAAGTGTCGAGCGTTTGCCGGAGCGTGTGCAGTTATCCCCTACACGACATGGCATCATAACACGTAGTTCCTCTTACTCTGATACGATATACTCGTTGAGGAAATGCGGGTTGGGACACATCCCGACTAGGACACGGCCTCCAACACGGATGTGTCGCTGGTCGTGTCAAGCTGGCCATGTCAAGCTGGTCGTGTGAACATGGACCGTGTCACCATGAGTCGATGAATTTCTAGAGCAGGACATGGCCACCAACACGGCCATGTCCCTAGGCGTGTCACCACCACTTCAGCGCATGTAGCACGCCATTAATGTGCCCCCGTCAAAGCCCATCAACCGCAGAGGACACAGCCACCAAAATGGTTGTGTCTTTGGCCGTGTCACCATGGGCGTGCCCGCCAGTCGACGTTGCAATGATCATTTCCCTCCAGAACCAGAGCCCGAAGTCAACCAGCACAGGACACGGCCACCAACAAGGCCGTGTCGCCGGTCGTGTCACCTCCTCTTGAATTTCTATAAATTCAGACCCCCCTTGAGTCCATATAGTTTTTTGGAGTGTGTAAGGAAGTGCTGCCCTTTTATTTTCTGAAGTTTTTCATGCTTTTTTTCTCTCTCTCTCTCTCTCTTTCTCATTTTAGTTTTTCCTAATTCTAGTTTAATTTAAGCTTTTGTAGTAGCCTTTGTAATTGATTTAGTTGCTAATGGTAGGGCTAGAATAGGATTTCAATTTTCATTGCCCTTGTAATTTTCATTTCCAAGTTGTAAGCTCTCTTTTAGATTAATATAAAAAGTGTTGTTTGCTCTCTTTCTTACATTGTGTTCTTTATGCTTTACTACTCATTCCCCCCTCCTCCACTTCACCATGATTAAATAATACTCCATGTACTCGATCTTGATGATTTGAGGTTCGAGTGATTAAGATATGATGCTTTGAGTTTACCTTTTATTTTTATGGTTTAGCCTTGAATTACTCTTGATTTATCATGGGTTAGAGTAATATCATTGATATATATTCTCCACCTTTGCTTTCATTCTTGGCTAGCCGAGAGGCCAATAGATTGAAGTGAGCACTCAAGAGTAAAGGGAGTTGTACGCACCCCTTGAGAGTGGCAGACGTCCAAATCTCCCAGATTGGAGTAAAATCCAGTAGTGGGGTTCACCGCGTAAAGCAAGCTTTAGGCCTCTGATTTAGGCGAGAGTCGGTCGGACCTTCCTAAACTCAGTTGGGCAAGACTTCGAGAGAAGCGTGTTCAAGCTTTAGGAGCCTCCACGGTCAAAGACCTTTACCCTATAAATTTTAGGTTTATTTATCGTGTTTTTAATCGACTCTTGCCGAGGTGATTCTTGATCGAGTGCATTTCCATCTCATATTTCTAACCTTTCAGTGTAATCGTTTCTTTTATGCTCTCTTTATTTTTAGTGCAATTGTCTCTCTTTTTAATTCATTTCCTTAAGTACGTTGAATTTCCCCCTTAACCTAAGATTTTCGTCGATAAAATAATAGCCCTAGTGTGAGTAAGCTTACTCAACAGTTCCCGGATTTTAATACGACACTTGTGTCCCCTTGCTATAGTTCGATAGCTATACTTGCCTAGTTGGATTACTAGTTCCGCTTCTCTCTTTTCTTAAGCATTGGCTGGGCCGTCAAGTTTTTGGCGCCGTTGCCGGGGAGAAACTTTCGTTGATAAATTGAAAACACGAATCTATTAATTTTGTCATTTCTCTTTCTCAACCTCCTTCTAAAATATTTTAAAATCAAAAATTTTTTTATTACCGCTCTTAACAGAAACCCGCTTCACAATTTTTCTACACCAACTAAATTTCTCGAAAAGGGAAAAGAGGTTTTAAGTGCCGCTATATTGTCTAGTACCTTGCAAACCCTTCACCAGGTAGCCCTTGGGATGTTCGGGAGTTAAAACATAACTTTAAAAAAAAATTCTATTTCAAAAATAATTAATAACTCTCTTTTTCTAGTTTTTTTTTATTTCTCTTTTTCTCTTCTCTTCTTCTAGTGTATGACCCACGGGAGTCCGTCGGTTATTTTGGACCTGGACAATGAAATTGAGCGTACTCTTTGGAGAAGATCGCGATTTCAAGGCCCTACTTTCCAAATACTGGTTGAGGATTCCGAGTCATTTTCTACTTTAAGAATGGAAGAACCCCACGTGGAGGAAGTCGTGCAAAAGCATATGTCTTATTATGCACAACTGAATCTCCAGGGTACTGAATCTAGCATACTTCGCCCTGCAATAGCAAATAATAACATCGAACTGAAGCCTAGCATAATTCAAATGGAGCAGCAATATGTGCAATTTGACGGACTTCAAGATGAAGATCTGAACGCGCATATAGCAAGCTTTCTTGAGATTTGCGACACCTTCAAGATAAATGGTGTCACAAATGATGCTATTAGGCTAAGATTATTTCCCTTCACCCTTAGAACTAAGGCTAAGCAGTGGCTGAACACTCTACCTAAAAATAGCATCACAACCTGGACTCAATTAACAGAAAAATTTTTTGGCGAAGTATTTTCCGCCAGCTAAAACTGCAAAACTTAGGAACGACATTTCTGCCTTTGGACAAATAGACTCTGAAACCCTTTATGAAACCTGGAAAAGATTTAAAGAATTATTAAGACGATGCCCACATCACGCTCTGCATGTATGCTTACAAGTGCAGACGTTTTATAACGGGCTAAATCAAAGTTCAAAGCAAATAATAGACGCAGCTTCTGGCGGTACTTTAAACCATAAGACCCTGGAAGCAGCTCTTGAGCTTTTTGAGGACATGGCAATGAACACCTACTAGTGGAATGTGCCTAGGTCCGGGCCAAACAAACCTGTAGGTATCTTTGAAGTGCACAACGTCTCCAAACTAGCTCTGCAAGTAGAAATGTTAAGCAAAAAAATTACGGAGATGACTACTGCCTCCGCCCCTCAGGTATAGGAATCTACAACTCCAGCTCCAGAACAATTAGATTATGTTAATAATAATATGCCTAGAAATGCTTTTAATAATTATTCTGCTACGAATATTCATCCTCCTGGTTTTGTTTTTCCAAATAGTTATAATCCTGCTTTAATAAATCACCAGAATTTTTCATAGTGTAATCCATCGAACGCAATGCGCCCACCACCACAAAATGATTTTTCTGCACCGCCTCCACCCATTTAGAACTTTCCAAAACCTCCAATCTTGGAGGAGTTACATTCTAAATATATCACCACAAATGATACCACTATAAAAACCTTAACCGGGTCCGTAAAAATCTAGAAAATCAAGTAGGACAACTCGCAAAACTAATTTCTGAGCGACCCGCAGTGTCTCTTCCTTCCAATACCGAGCCCCACCTGAGAGAGCAAGCGAAATCTATGACTCTTTGGAGTGGGAAGAAAGTTCCCGGTGTGGTAAGTGAAGAGCCCGAGGCAAGCTCTGCTCCCGCTTTAAAAAATTAAACCTCCGCTCCCGCTTTAAAAAATCAAACTCTGCTCCCATTTTAAAAATTCCACCCTCTGCCAAAGAAGTTATCACCCCTGATTTAGAAAAATAACACACCCCACCACCTGCCTTTAAAAATAATCCAACCCCGTCATACCCTTCTGAACTTAATAAATAACGTCAGGACGATCAATACACCCATTTCTTAGAAATGTTTAAACAAATCCAAATAAATCTGCCCTTTCACGAAGCGATATCCCAGATGTCGAAGTATGCTAAGTTTCTTAAGAACCTCCTGACCAACAAGAAGAAGTTAGAGAACCTTTCGCATGTCAAGTTAAATGTCGAGTGCTCGGCAGTCTTGACAAATGGTTTACCAAAGAAAATCAGTGACCCGGGTAGTTTTTCTATTCCGTGTGTCTTTGGTGATGTTTTTGTCAAGCACGCATTAGCCGACTTAGGTGCGAGTATTAACCTGATGCCCCTCTCTTTGTTTAAGAATTTAGGAATTGGTAACATCAAACCCACACGCATGAGTATCCAGCTAGCCAATAGATCTGTTATGTACCCGTTAGGAATCATGGAGGATGTCCTAGTTAAAGTTGACAAGTTCATCTTCCCGGTGGACTATGTCAAATTGGACATCGAAGAAGACGTCGAGGTTCCCCTGATCCTTGGCCGACCCTTCCTTACCACCTCCCGAGCCATCATTGACGTAAGCAATTGTAAGCTCTTCCTACACGTAGGTGACGACGAAGTTACTTTCTCTATCACCCCCACGATGAAGAACACCCTAGCAAATGATGACTCTTGTTTTTAAATAGATGCCCTAAGTGAAGAATCCTCCTCGCGCCTCTCTGATTTTGAAAAAGAATTTTCTGATTTTTGTTCCTCCTCTACTCCTCCAACTGAATCGCTACACCTAAGTGAAGAATCCTCCTATCACCTCTCTGAATTTGAAAAAGAATTTTCTGATTTTTGTTCCTCTTCTAACTACATCGCTGCAATAAGCCACCATGGCCGCTAGCCCCACCCCCTTTAATTTTACACATAAAAAAGTCTACGAGGACATAGTTTTTGAAAAAGAAAGAATTTCTAAAACCTCATATGAAGACCCCCCTACTCTGGAATTGAAAGAACTACCGAGTATCTTAGTTACGCTTTCTTAGAAAAGGACTCCATGCTGCCAGTCATAGTTTCGGCCTACCTCACGGATGTGCAAAATGATAAACACCTTTTAGTTTTATGTAAGCATCGCCGAGCAATTACTTTGTAGATATCTGATATCAAGGGCATAAGCCCATCTTTCTGCACTCACAAAATCTTAATGGAAGATAATTCACGTAACTTCATACAACCTCAGCGCCGTATAAACCCCAACATGAAAGAAGTAGTTAAGGCTGAGGTTATGAAATTATTAGACGCAGGAATTATCTATCCTATATCTGATAGTAAGTGGGTTAGCCCAGTCCAGGTAGTACCAAATAAGGGAGGGATAACGATAGTTAGTAATGCAAATAATGAATTAATAGCGACACGGACGGTTACCGGGTGGCGAACGTGTATAGATTATCGTAAGTTAAATGACGCCACCCGCAAGGATCATTTTCCCTTACCATTCATCGATCAGATTTTAGAACGATTATCCGACCATAGCTTTTATTGTTTTCTTGACGGCCTCTCGGGGTATTTTCAAATCCCCATCTCTCCAGAGGACCAAGAGAAAACTACGTTTACTTGTCCCTTCGGCACCTTCGCCTACCGAAGAATGTCATTTGGATTGTGCAATGCGCCAGATACATTCTAACGATGTATGCTTGCTATCTTTGACAAATATGTAGAAAACATTATGGATGTATTCATGGATGATTTCTCCGTGTTCGGTGACGCATTTGATAGTTGTTTAAAAAACCTCGAAAAAGTCTTAGAAAGATGCGAAGAAACTAACCTTGCCATAAATTGGGATAAATGCCATTTTATGGTGAGGGAAGGGTTACTTTTGGGTCTTAAAAATTCTAGATGATGTATTGAAGTAGACGTTGCTAGGATAGAAGTTATCGAGAAACTGCCGCCGCCTACGAACATCAAAGCTATAAGTAGTTTCCTAGGGCATGCTGGTTTTTACCGTCGTTTCATAAAGTACTTCTCCAAGATCACCAAACCCCTTACCCATCTCTTACAAAAAGACGCCCCATTCATTTTTAATGACTTTTGCCTAACTGCTTTTAATTTAATAAAAGAAAAATTAATTAATGCCCCGATTATGATGACTCTGGTGTGGGACCTTCCCTTTGAAATAACGTGCGATGCAAGTAGTTTTACGGTGGTTGCCGAATTAGGTCAACGAATATCTAAAAACATCCACACCATCTATTATGCAAGTAAGACGCTCACATCTGCACATGAAAATTACACCACAACCGAGAAGGAGCTCCTAGCGGTAGTATTCGCTTTTGATAAATTCTGCCCTTATATTACACTTTCAAAAATTATCATTTTTACGGACCACTCGGCCCTCAAATATCTTCTTGGCAAAACGGATGCCAAACCGCGCCTCATTCGCTGTATCTTACTCCTCCAGGAGTTTGACTTAGCTGACATAAATCTAATGGGGGTTGATAATATGTTCTTCTTGAGAATGGGGGTAAACTTCATGATGCACCCAAGCCCAATTTGCCATTTAGTCTGGCATTGAGTATGCTTGTGATGTCCATCAGCTTAAGGCTTCTCCCATTGAGAGATTACTGAAGTTGTTTGGCCTCACATAGCTCTGTTTTTAGAGAATTGATTTGTTCATTAGCTAGAGTTAGTTCCTCTTTTAACTTGGTGTTTTCAGAAATCAGGTTTTCTTGATTTGATAGTTTTTCCCTAAGTGTTTTGATTTCCTTTTCAGAGTTGATTAAATCAATACACAAGGTTTTAAACTCAGTTTTGAAAGTATCAGAATAATAATCAAAAGTTAAAAGTACCTGATCAGCTTCTGATTCTGAAGTTCCTTCATTGTATGATTCTTCTTCATCTGATTGACTTCTGGAGGCATCAATGGCCATGAGTCAGACTTCCTTGTCCATTCCTCTTCTTCCACTTCATTGGAATGGGAAGATATGGGTTCATCTTCAGTGTCACTCAAGTTTTCTGCTACAAAACCCTTTTCCTAATTTTTGTATTTGCTGGAGGAAGGCCTTGAGCTTTGATGTCTTCTAGAGTCCTTCTCTCTTCTTCTTTCTTTCTTTTGATTCTCAGGACACTCTAAGATGAAGTGTCGAGGTTTCCTGCAGCCAAAGTACACTACTTATTTAGTAGGAGTTTTGTTAGACCTTGGCTTATCATCCGGCATGGATGATTTTCTTCTGAAGTCCTTTCTTTCCATTTTATAAAATCTCTTGGCAAGAAGACTCATTACCTCTTCATTCACTGTTAAGGCTTCGGTTTCTTCAAAAACCTTGAATGCCAAGTTGTGCTCCTTCCTTGATGGTGGAGGAGTCCATTGTTCAGCTGCTTCTCTAGACTTTATGAGCTGCTCATAGGACTTGAGCTTTCCTAATAAAGATTATGTGAAAATCTCATTTAAGCTCCTGGCCTCCTTGCTTGGCCAGATCCTTCAATCCCATGAGCTTGGGTAGCACATGAGGATTTTATCATTGACTTCAATAAGGGTGATATCCTTATCCAAAGTCTTCAGCTCATTGATGATTGAGCTCAGTCAGTTGTACATGTCTGCAACAGATTCTGCTTTCTCCTTTTTGAAGTTCTCATACTGGGATATGAGATTTGATCTTCTATCTTTCCTTTCATCTGCAGATCCAGCCACTATTTGGTTGAGAGAATCCCAAATGGCCTTGGCTGAAGTACATTCAGCCACTTTCTGGAAAATGTCATCAGACATTATTTGGGCCAGAATGTTCATGGCTTTAGCATCTGCAACCGTGGCTTTCTTCTGAGCATCATTCCACTCAGGTGGTGGAACTGCATTAGTGCTTGAGGTTGCTGTACATGTAGACGGTTGAGGAGGACCTGTCAAGATAAAATTGTAGATGTCCTCATCAATAGAATTCATATAAAGTTTTATTCTTGCCTTCCAGATGGCAAACTTATTTAAGTTGCACACTGGAGGTCTGGTGCTTGCATAATCTTTGTTCTGTGCCATGCTGTGTATATAATCCTAATAGAAATAAAAATCAGATCTATCAAAGGATCTTTTGGTTCAAGGATTAGCTTGTACAACTAAAGGAACCTGCTCTAATACCAATTAAAGGTTAGGGTTAGAACTGATATGCTCTAGAGGGGGGGGGGTGAATAGTGTATCCTTAAAACTTTAACACGTTTTGCTGTTTAATAAAAACTGCCGTGTTAGAAAGATATTTGATACCAAACTATGTTGTAAGTAAAGAACAGTCCTAAGATAAAATAATCTACCACAAGCATAGTAAAATATAAACTAATTAATCACAGACACAACAAACCTATCTAGCAGAGCCACAACAAGAACAAAAGAAAAAGATGGCAACCAGACAACAGAAGAATTTTATAGTGGTTCCCCAACCTGGGTATATCCACTCTTCTACCAGGTAGGAATCCACTCAGGTTTTGGATCAGGAGACTGCCACCAATGTGCTTTTGATCAGGTGCTCAAAAACCAACCCAAGTCTTTTTGGTCAGGATACTTGCAACCAAGGAATAACTTTTGAAGGGAGTTAAAGAACCCTTTTTACAGTGGGGGTGAGAGAGTGATGGTGTCTTCTCTATCTCAAATACAACTGAGAAGACCTAGTGGATATTTGTTGTTAATAAAGCTCCCCCTGAGATATTGATTTTTTCAGGAAGGTTTGAGCTTTGTAGCATGGTGAGTAGGTCTTCAATCTTTTGTTTTGACCAGAAGAGCTCCAGGAACTTCTTAACTGATGAAGTTTTGTTGTCCTTGAAGAAACCTGGAGTGAAGAATGAAGAAGACTCTTGATTTTGACTTGATGTTCTTCTTCTTCTTTTGTATCTTGTGTTATTTCTCTGGTCTGGGCTTGTTATTTTTCTCTGTTACTGTGTGATTGCTTTCAGTTTTCTATATTTCCTTTTTGTCGTCTGTATCCTCTATGAAGAAAGAAGAAGAAAAATCCTTTTATATTTCCTATGAAATCTTCCTTCTGAATTTTGAATTTGTTTCAGCATTGATTGCTGACGGCCTTGAGAATGTCTGCATTGATTGATTTCCCCAAATGTCCCATTGAAAAATGGCAAGTAATAATCCTGATGAAGACCATAATCAATGTTGCATCTAACGGTAATATTCAGAGAATATTAAGCATTGAATACTCAGGAATTATTGCAATAAAATAAGGACAGAGGGAGGGAAATATCCAAGTTTGGATCTGCACAGAAATCGTCGAGCAAAGAACAGAATTCGTCGACCTAGGTCTAGAGTTCGTCAAGCTGAGAAGTTATGTTTGTCGACCAGATAATTGTTGTTCGTGGAGCTGAGATCCAAGATCGTCGACCTGAGAACTACTAACTGCTTTCTCAATAAACTTGCTAATTCTATGCATCAAGGTCGTCGAGCTGAGAATCTAACTTCTTCGACTAGTGTTCAGAGAAATGATTCTTGGACTATGGAATGTTGAAGTAGAGTATACAGAAATCATCGACCTGAGAGCTAAGTTCGTCGACTTGAGAACTTCTAACTGCTACTTGATAAAACTTGTCATTAATGTGGTCTAAGTTCGTCGAGCTGAGAACATGAATTCATCGACTGGAGTTCAGTGAAATAATTCTGGACTTGGAGTGTTGAAGTATAGTATTCAGGAATCATCGACGTGAGAATCAAGTTTGCAAAGCTCAGCTCAGAGAATTATCTCCGAGTTCATCGAGCTGAGCACGAGTTTTGTCGAGCTGAGTTCGACGAACGTCGAACTCATTTTGCTGAGTCTTTGAAATTTCTTTAAGTCGCGAGTCTTCTGCAGTATGTTGATGGATGGTCCATGCAGTGTTGATTCTAAGGACATGGCCTAAACTCTAGGACACAAACATGACCCTCGCTATACAGGTTGGGTCAAACATCCTAGTTTAGTGAACCTAGCCCAAATCCAACTAGGGATCCAACAAACTGGCATTGTTTATCTGGACACTCTTATTGTGTCAGAAATCAATAGCATAGTAGCCCACTTTGCCATAGCACCAACACTCATAAATGTTATACCTTCTTTTGAGGGTTGTCTTTACAGTATAGCAGTCTGCAGCTCTCATTCCAGCAGGTACAACAGCCTTTTTCTTAAGTCTTCCAGCCATAGCCTGATTTGGGATTTGTCTGGCAAAAAAGATACTAGGGATATCTTAGACCCTATCAGCAGCTTTCTTCTTTTTAGAGTGCAAGCTCCAGATAGCTTCTGCTCTACCCAAGTATAGTGTGCCGATAGACTTTCCTTTAGTCTGATTGTGGACTGACAGACTTTGAGAATGAGCTGCAACCTTATTTTTGAGTGTTGGGGCTGGTACACCAAACACAAATGTTCGAGGATGGGCCATTTGGATTTCTTCATGGGCTACCTTGTAGGCAGTAACACTCTTTCCATTCCTAACAGCATACTCCCAGTGACCATGAATGATGTCATGGTCATACCTGTTAGATGGTAGCAACACTTTCCTGAAAGGAATTGAGGGCTTGGAGGCTAGTGGCTGCACTGGAGCATTGCCCTTCCTTTTGGAATTGGCAATTCTAGTTCTCCCTTTTAAGCATCTTCATCTCTTGATGCACATGCTTCTGATTCTGGACTAGTTATATAATCTGACACATAAGGTGTAGAATGTACCTTATTAGGGCCAGGCTGCACTTGGCTGGGTCCATGATAGTTTGTTTTGTATTTAAGCTATTAGAGTTTTGTTTAGGTCTTTATTGTGCAAATCTTGTCTTATTAGCTTATATGTCCCTTCTTCTTGTATTTATTTATGGCACTAATATTTTTGCGCTCTTTTGCAGGTTTTCTCAATTTTAACACAAAATTACCTGACACGGCCATAACCACGGCCGTGTCATGGGGCGTGTCACCTGTTCCCAAAGACTCAAACACCAGAGGAAAGTCCAGAGTTCATCCCGACCAGGACACGACCTCCAATATGGATGTTTCGCTAGCCGTATCAAGTTGTCCGTGTCAAGCTGGCCGTGTGAACATGGACCGTGTCACCAGGAGTCGATGAATTTCTAGAGCAGGACACGACCACCGACACGGGAGTGTCGCCAGGCGTGTCACCACCTCCTTAGCGCATGCAACCCGCCATTAATATGACCCCCCCCCCCCCTCGTCAAAGCCCATCAACCGCAGAGGACACAGCCACCAAAATGGCCGTGTCTTTGGCCGTGTCACCATGGGCATGCCCGCCAGTCGACGTTGCAATGATCATTTCCTGCTAGAACCAGAGCCCGAAGTCAACCAGCATGGGACACGACCACCAACACGGCCGTGTCACCAGTCGTGTCACCTCCTCTTGAATTTCTATAAATTCAGACCCCCGTCGAGTCCATATAGTTTTCTGGAGTGTGTAAGGAAGTGCTGCCCTTTTGTTTTCTGAAGTTTTTCATGCTTTTTTTTCTCTCTCTCTCTCTTTCTCATTTTATTTTTTCCTTATTCTAGTTTAGTTTAAGATTTTGTAGTTGCCTTTGTAATTGCTTTAGTTGTTAATGGTAGGGCTAGAATAGGATTTCAATTTTCATTGCACTTGTAATTTTCATTTCCAAGTTGTAAGCTCTCTTTTAGATTAATATAAAAAGTGTTGTTTGCTCTCTTTCTTACCTTGTGTTCTTTATGCTTTACTAGTCATTCCCCCCTCCTCCACTTCACCATGATTAACTAATACTCCTAGTACTCGATCTTGATGATTTGAGGTTCGAGTGATTAAGTTATGATGCTTTGAGTTTACCTTTTCTTTTTAGGCTTTAGCCTTGAATTACTCTTTATTTATCATGGGTTAGAGATATATCATCGATATATATTCTCCACCTTTGCTTTCATTCTTGGCTAGCCGAGAGGCCGATAGATTGAAGTGAGCACTCAAGAGTAAAGGGAGTTGTATGCACCCATTGAGAAAGGCAGAAGTCCAAATATCCCGGATTGGAGTAAAATCCAATAGTGGAATTCACCGCGTAAAGCGAGCTTTAGGCCTCTGATTTAGGCGAGAGTCGGTCGGACCTTCCTAAACTCAGTTGGGCATGACTTTGATAAAAGCGTGTTCAAGCTTTAGGAGCCTCCACGGTCAAGGACCATTACCCTATTAATTTTAGGTTTATTTATCATGTTTTTAATCGACTCTTGCCGAGGTGATTCTTGATCGAGTGCATTCCCATCTCATCGTTCTAACCATTCAGTGCAATCGTTTCTTTTATGTTCTCTTTAGTTTTAGTAGAATCAGCTCTCTTTTTAATTCATTTCCTTAAGTACGTTTAATTTCCCCCTTAACCTAATATTTCCGTTGATAAAATAATAGCCTTCGTGTGAGTAAGCTTACTCAACAGTTCCCGGATTTTAATACTATACTTGTGTCGCCTTGCTATAGTTCGATAGGTATACTTGCCTAGTTGGATTACTAGTTCCTCTGCTCTCTTTTCTTAAGAGTTGGCTGGGCCGTCAAGTTTTTGGCGCCGTTGCCGGGGAGAAACTTTCGTTGATAAATTGAAAACACGAACCTAATAATTTTGTCATTTCTCTTTCTCATCCTCCTTCTAAAAAATTTTAAAATAAAAAAAAATTTATTACCGCTCTTAATAGAAACCCGCTTCACAATTTTTCTACACCACCTAAATCTCTCGAAAAGGGCAAAGCGGTTTTACGTGCCGCTACCTTGTCTAGTATCTTGAGAACCCTTCACTGGGTAACACTTGGGAAGTTCGGGAGTGAAAACATAACTTAAAAAAAATTATATTTCAAAAAAAATTTAATAACCTTCTTTTCTAGTTTTTTTATTTATCTTTCTTCTCTTCTCTTCTTCTAGTGTATGACCTGCGGGAGTCCGTCGGTTATTTTGGACCTGGACCACAAAATTGAGCGTACTGTTTGGAGAAGATCTCGATTTCAACGCCCTACTTTCCAAATACGTATTGAGGATTCCGAGTCATTTTCTACTTTAAGAATGGAAGAACCCCATGTGGAGGAAGTCGTGCAAAGGCCTGTGTCTTATTATGCACAACTGAATCTCAAGGGTACTGAATCTAGCATAGTTCGCCGTGCAATATCAAATAATAACATCGAACTGAAGCCTAGCATAATTCAAATGGTGCAGCAGTATGTGAAATTTGACAGACTTCAAGATGAAGATCCGAACGCACATATAACAAGCTTTCTTTAGATTTGTGACACCTCAAGATAAATGATGTCACAAATGATGTTATTAGGCTAAGATTATTTCCCTTCTCCCTTAGAACTAAGGCTAAGAAGTGGCTGAACACTCTACCTAAAAATAGCATCACAACCTGGACTGAATTAACTGAAAAATTTTTGGCGAAGTATTTTCCGCCAGCTAAAACTGCAAAACATAGGAATGACATTTCTGCCTATCGACAAATAGACTCTGAAACCCATCATGAAACCTGGGAAATATTTAAAGAATTATTAAGACGATGCCCACATCACACTCAGCATGTATGGTTACAAGTGCAGACATTTTATAACGGGCTAAATCAAAGTACAAATCAAATGATAGACACAGCTTCTGGTGGTACTTTAAACCATACGACTCTGGAAGCAGCTCTTAAGCTTTTTGAGGACATGAAAATGAACACCTACTAGTGGAATGTGCCTAGGTCCCGCCCAAACAAACCTGCAGGTATATTTGAAGTGCACAACGTCTCCCAGCTAGCTCTGTAGGTAGAAATATTAAGCAAAAAATTACGGAGATGACTACTGCCTCCGCCCCTCAGGTATGGGAATCTGCAACTCCAGCTCCAGAACAATTAGATTATATTAATAATAGTATGCCTAGAAATTCTTTTAATAATTTTTCTGCTGTGAATTTTCATCCTCCTGGATTTGTTTTTCCAAATAGTTATAATCCTGCTTTAAGAAATCACCCAAATGTTTCATGGAATAATCCATCAAACGCAATGCGCACACCACCACAAAATGATTTTTCTACACCGCTTGCACCTCTTCAGAACTTTCTAAAACCTCCACGCTTGGAGGAGTTACTTTCTAAATATATCACGACAAATGACGCTACTATAAGAACCTTAAACGGGTCCATAAAAAGTCTGGAAAATCAAGTAGGACAACTAGCAAAACTAATTTCTAAGCGACCCGCAGGGTCTCTTCCTTAAAATACCAAGCCCAACCCGAGAGAGCAAGCTAAAGCTATAAATTTTAGGAGTGGGAAGCAAGTTCCCGGTGTGGTAAGTGAAGAGCTCGAGGCAAGCTCTGCTCCCGCTTTAAAAAATCAAACCTCCGCTCCCGCTTTAAAAAATCAAACTCTGCTCCCGTTTTAAAAATTCCACCCTCCAACGAAGAGGTTATCACCCATGTTTTAGAAAAAGAGCTCACTCCACCACCCGCCTTTAAAAATAAACCAACCCTGCCATACCCTTCTGAACTTAATAAACAACGTCAGGACGATCAATACACCAGTTTCTTATAAATGTTTAAACAAATCCACATAAATTTGTCATTTCACAAAGCGATATCCCAAATGTCGAAGTACGCTAAGTATCTTAAGGAACACCTGACCAATAAGAAGAAGTTAGAGAACCTTTCGCATGTCACGTTAAATGCTGAGTGCTCGGCGGTCTTGACAAACGGTTTACCAAAGAAAATCAGTGACCCAGGTAGTTTTTCATTTTCGTGTGTCCTTGGTGATCTTTTTGTCAAGCACGCTTAAGCCGACTTAGGTGCAAGTATTAACCTGATGTCCCTCTCATTGTTTAAGAAGTTAGGAATTGGTAACCTCAACCCCACACGCATGAGTATCTAGCTAGCTGATAGATCTGTCAAGTACCCGTTAGGAATCGTGGAGGATGTCCTAGTTAAAGTTGACAAGTTCATCTTCCCGGTGGACTTGTCATATTGGACATCGAAGAAGACGTCGAGGTTCCCCTGATCCTTGGCCGACCCTTCCTTGCCACCTCCCGAGCCATCGTTAACATAAGCAATTGTAAGCTCTTCCTTCACGTTGGTGACAACGAAGTAACTTTCTCTATCACCCCCACGATGAAGAACACCATAGCAAATGATGACTCTTGTTTTTTCATAGATGCCCTAAGTGAAGAATCCTCCTGGCGCCTCTCTGATTTTGAAAAAGTATTTTGTTATTTTTGTTCCTCCTCTACTCCTCCAACTGAATCGCTACACCTAAGTGAAGAATCCTCCTATCACCTCTCTGAATTTGAAAAAGAATTTTCTAATTTTTGTTCCTCTTCTACTCTTCTAACTGCATCGCTGTAAGAGGCCGCCATGGCCACTAGCCCCACCCCTTTTAATTTTACACCTAAAAACGTCTACGAGGACATAGTTTTTGAAAAAGAATGAATTTCTAAAACCTCGTATGAAGACCCCCCTACTCTGTAATTGAAAGAACTACCCGAGCATCTTAGATACGCTTTCTTATAAAAGGACTCCAAGCTGCCCGTCATAGTTTCGGCCTACCTCACGGATGTGCAAAATGATAAACACCTTTTAGTTTTACGTAAGCATCGCAGAGCTATTTATTGACAGATATCTGATATCATGGGCATAAGCCCATCTTTCTGCACTCACAAAATCTTAATGGAAGATAAATCACGTAACTCTATACAACCTCAGCGTCGTATAAACCCCAACATGAAAGAAGTAGTTAAGGGTGAGGTTATGAAATTATTAGACGCAGGAATTATCTATCCTATATCTGATAGTAAGTGGGTTAGCCCAGTCCAGGTAGTGCAAAAGAAGGGAGGGATAACAGTAGTTAGTAATGAGAATAATTTACTAATCTCGACACGGACGGTGACCGGGTGGCAAATGTGTATAGATTATCTTAAGTTAAATGACGCCACCCGCAAGGATCATTTTCCTGTACCATTCATTGTTCATATTTTAGAACGATTATCTGGCCATAACTTTTATTGTTTTCTCGACGACCTCTCGAGGTATTTTCAAATCCACATCTCTCCCGAGGACCAAGAGAAAACTACGTTTACTTGTCCCTTCGGCACCTTCGCCTAACGAAGAATTCCATTTGGATTGTGCAATGCGCCAGCTACATTCCAGCGATGTATGCTCGCTATCTTTGACAAGTACGTAGAAAAAATTATGGAGGTATTCATGGATGATTTCTCCATGTTCGGTGACGCATTTGATAGTTGTTTAGAAAACCTCAAAAAAGTCTTAGAAAGATGTGAACAAACTAACCTTGCCCTAAATTGGGAGAAATGCCATTTTATGGTGAGAGAAGGGTTAGTTTTGGGTCATAAAAATTATGCAAGAGGTATTGAAGTAGACGTTGCTAAGATAGAAGTTATCGAGAAACTGCCGCCGCCTACGAACATCAAAGTTATAAGAAGTTTCCTAGGGGATGCTGGTTTTTACCGTCATTTCATAAAGGACTTCTCTAAGATCACCAAACCCCTTACCCATCTCTTAGAAAAAGACGCCCCATTCATTTTTGATGACTTTTGCCTAACTTCTCTTAATTTAATAAAAGAAAAATTAATTAATGCCCCGATTATGACAGCTCCGGTTTGGGACCTTCCCTTTGATATAATGTGCGATGCGAGTAGTTTTGCAGTGGGAGCCATATTAGGTCAACGCATATCTAAAAACTTCCACCCCATCTATTATGTAAGTAAGACGCTCACATCTACATAGGAAAATTACACCAAAACCGAGAAGGAGCTCCTAGCTGTAGTATTCGGTTTTGATAAATTCCGCCCATATATTACACTTTCAAAAATTATCATTTTTACGGACCACTCGGCCCTCAAATATCTTCTTTCCAAAATGGATGCCAAACCGCTCCTCATTCGCTGGGTCTTACTCCTCTAGGAGTTTGACATAGAAATCCGTGATAAGCGAGGAGCCGAGAATTTGGCCGCCGACCAACTCTCGTGCCTAGATAATCCTTTTATTGAAAATCTAGATGAAAAATCTTTTAATGATTATTTTCTTGATGAGATGCTGCTTTCAATTAGCACTTCTCCTTCTCCTTGGTTTGGACACATTGCCAACTACTTAGTTGCTCGTGCGCTCCCAAAAGAGTTCTCCTCTAAACAAAAGAAGAAATTCTTTTCTGAGTTGAAGAACTATTTTGGGGAGGACCCGCATCTTTTCAGAGTCTATGCAGACCAAGTGATAAGGAGATATGTTTCTTATGAAGAAGGATTAGATATTTTAAAACACATATATGAAGGTCCGACTGGTGGGTACTATCAAGCTTCTCACACCGCTCACAAGGTGCTTTGCGCGGGTTTTTACTGGCCTAGCCTGTTTAAAGACGTGCAAGACTTTGTGAGTAGGTGTGATAGTTGCCAATGCTCGGGCAACATTTCCAATAAAAATGAAATGCCACAAAATTATTTCCTTGAGTGCGAAATTTTTGACCTCTAGGGAATTGATTTTGTTGTCCCTCTTCCTTCTAGCTTCGGAAATAAGTTTATTTTAGTTGTCGTTGATTATGTTTTGTGATGGGTTGAAGCCCAAGCTCTTCTTACGAATGACGCCCGAGTCGTCGTTACGTTTTTTAAAAAACATTATTTTCTCGATTCGGTACGCCGTGCACCATCGTTAGTGACATGGGTTCCCATTTCTGTAACTCACAGTTTTCTAAAATCCTTACTAAATACGGCGTTATGCATAAGCTTTCAATCACCTACCACCCCCAAACTAATGGACATGTCCAAGTAGTGAATAGGGAAATAAAAAGAATTTTAGAAAGGCTGTTTCAACTTTTTGGAAAGACTGGTCAACCAAATTAGACGATGCTCTATGGGCCTACCAAACAGCATACAAAACCGCCCTCAGAAGTACGCCGTATTGGTTGGTTTATGGAAAATCATGTCATTTACCCGTAGAATTAGAACACCGAGCTTTTTTGGCCTTGCAATTCTTTAACTTTGATCCCCACTCTGTCGGCGACCTTAGAAAATTTCAACACAACGAACTCGATGAGTGTCGCTCTTACGCATATGAAAATAACAAAATTTATAAAGAGTGGACGAAACGCTTTCACGATAAGCACTTAAGGCACCCAAAAACCTTTAAGCCAGTCGACTAGGTTCTTCTTTATAATTCTCGTTTATGTTTATTTCCTGGAAAATTAAAATCATGTTGGTCTGGGCCCTTTACTGTTTTAGAAGTTTTTCCTTATGGTACTATTTTGATTTCCCACCCTTATAAGGGTAATTTCAAATTGAATGGTCAGTGTCTTAAACTGTATTTCTGTGATGATGTCAGTCCTAACTGTGTTAACTCTATACTTCATGATCTAACTTTTGATTAGTTTGGAACTTTGTTTAATTTATTAAAACTTTGAACTATTTCTTTGAATTTTGTTTTAGGCAATATTTTTGGACAAAATTATTTTGTTGCGTCGAGCTCAAACGACGTTTTAAACAAATGGCGCTCTTGGGAGGCAACCAAAGTTATCTTTTTCTGTTTTCTTTATTTTACAATTTTTCCCCGGACAGCTCAGACAAGTTGAAGCTCCTACGATCGCCTGATCCAATGCTGCTGAATCCATCACGAAGTCCAAAGAAGACATTTCATGAAGTTCCAAAGTGCAAGCATGGGGTAGTTGCATCACTCAACTTTCGTAGCAAATAAATCCGGGGAAGTACCTGTTTTTCAATCTTGTTTTTCAATTCTGTACTTTAATTTTCTCTCTCTCTCTAACCTCCTTCTCCATTGAGGACAATGTCCATTTTATACTTGGGGGAGGTCTTCCTCCTTTTTGCTTTTTGTGAATATTTTTCATGTTTTTTTGTGAATATTTTTCAAAATACAAAAAAGAGAAAATCCAAAAAAATAGAATATTTCAAAATTTAAAAAAATATATGTTTTTTATTTTTTTAATAGTTTAGGCATTTTGGTATTTCAATATTACCCCTTGTTTTTGTTTTGTTTTTCTCAAAATTCCTTATAAACAATTTAGCTAATAATAATTTTTCTAATCCTTCTTTTTAATTATGTTTCACAAGTAAAATGTTGGTCATGCTGTGTTTCTAATTCACGATAGCATGTTAAGGTGAAATATTTTTCCTAAAACTCGCATTGCTATTATTGTTTTTCGTTCTTTATTTTCTTTACTTTCTCAAAAATTCATCATCCACTATTTTCCTTTTCATTTTTAGATACTTTTTGAAAGGTCAACGTTTAAACATCGTAGTAGATGTTAACGATCCAAGTCACGTATTATTTCTATTTTCAAGATATTTTCATCAATCGTCTTTTATTATCTAGGACTTGCTTTTTGAAAATTTTCAAATCTATGTTTTAAATAAATTTAAAAGCGTGAAAATGATTTAGGCCGGTTTTATTTTCGTTTGAGCTTTCTTGACAACATAAAAACTTTCACCAGTAGTTAGTCGCTTTTGACCCTTTTTTTTCCAATTTCATTTGATAGCTCCTCATTTCATATCATTTTCACCAAAGCCAAAATTTCTAACATATCTAATCACAATAGCCTTTTTGAGTTTCATAAAGAATTTTCATGATTATGATAGGTTATTTTGTGATATTTTTGGTGAAGTTTTTTTTAAAGTATGCTCAAAAGAAATGTGTGTTTTTGTTTGGCCAATTCAAAATGAAAATGAAAATATTATGGCCTTTGTTTTGAAAAAGAAATAAAATGGAAAAGAAAAAAAGAAAGAAAAATATTTTGTTCAAAATGAAATTTTTTGAAACTCTTTGATTTGGTTTAGTGTGATTTTAAGCATCCCCATTTATCTTTGAATTCCACTCCTAATCATAATCCTAAACCAAACGCTTCGGTCCTATTAAGTGCTTTTGATTCACGGCTTTTTGAATTTTATTTAATAACTAAGAAAAGAAGAAAAGTAAATCAGTATTAGTTTTCGATGTAAACATAGATTTTTGTTATTTACATGATATAATTATAATGCATTGTTTGGATCTAGTAACAACTCAATGCGATTTTTTCATTTTCGTTGCTTTGCTTAAATCTATTTAAAGAATTTTGTCAAAATTTTGGATGATTTATTTTTGTTAAGTTTATAAAAGTTAAACCATACCTAAAAATTATTTTAGATTCGCGTTTCACCTTTTCCCTACTTAGAATTTTGCATAGTACTTATGTAGGCATAATTAGAACTTTTTGATTAGTCATATTTTATGGTTATCTAGTTTTTATATTTTTGCATGGGGACAAGTAAAGCTTAAGCTTGGGGGAATTTGATAGTTTGTTTTGTATTTAAGCTATTAGAGTTTTGTTTAGGTCTTTATTGTACAAATCGTGTCTTATTAGCTTATATGTCCCTTCTTCTTTTATTTATTTATGCCACTAATGTTTTTGTGCTCTTTTGTAGGTTTTCTCTATTTTCACCCAAAATGACATGACACGGCCACCAACACGGTCGTGTCATGCAGCGTGTCACCTGTTCCCAATGAATCAACCACCAAAGGAAAGTCCAGAGTTCATCCTGACCAGGACACATCCTCCAACACGGCCGTGTCGCTGGCCGTGTCAAGCTGGTCATGTCAACATGGATCGTGTCACTAGGAGTCGATGAATTTCCAGAGCAGGACACGGCCACCAACACAGCCGTGTCGCCGGGAATGTCGCCACCTCCTCAGGTCATGCAGCCCGCCATTAATGCACCCCCGTCGAAGCCCATCAACCGTAGAGGACACGGCCACCAACACGGCCGTGTCGTTGGCCGTGTCAGCATGGGCATGCCCGCCAGTCGACGTTGCAATGATCATTTCCGGCCAGAACCAGAGCCCGAAGTCAACTAGCACGGGACATGGCCACCAACATGGCCATGTTGCCGGCCCTGTCACCTTCTATTGAATTTCTATAAATTCAGACCCCCCTTGAGTCCATATAGTTTATTGGAGTGTGTAAGGAAGTGCTGCCCTTTTGTTTTATGATGTTTTTCATGCTTTTCTCTCTCTCTCTCTCTATCTCTTTATCATTTTAGTTTTGCCTAATTCTAGTTTAGTTTAAGCTTTTGTAGTAGCCTTTGTAATTGCTTTAGTTGGTAATGGCAGGGCTCGAATTGGATTTCAATTTTCATTGCACTTGTAATTTTCATTTCCCAGTTGTAAGATCTCTTTTAGATTAATATGCAAAGTGTTGTTTGCTCTCTTTCTTACCTTATGTTATTTATGATTTACTACTCATTCCCCCCGCCTCCACTTCACCATGATTAACTAATCCTCCTTGTACTCAATCTTGATGATCCGAGGTTCGAGTGATTAAGTTATGATGCTTTGAGTTTACCCTTTCTTTTTAGGGTTTAGCCTTGAATTACTCTTTATTTATCATGGGTTGGAGATATATCATCGATATATATTCTCCCGCTTTGCTTTCATTCTTGGCTAGCTGAGAGGCCGATAGATTGAAGTGAGAACTCAAGAGTAAAGGGAGTTGTACGCAACCCTCGAGAGAGGTAGATGTCCAAATCTCCCGGATTGGAGTAAAATCCAATAGTGGGGTTCACCGCGTAAAGCGAGCATTATGCCTCCGATTTAGACGAGAGTCAGTCGGGCCTTCCTAAACTCAGTTGGGCACGACTTCGAGGGAAGCGTGTTCAAGTTTCAGGAGCCTCCATGGTCAAGGACCTTTACCCTATTAAGTTTAGGTTTATTTATCGTGCTTTTAATCGACTCTTGCCGCGGTGATTCTTGATCGAGTGCATTTCCATCTCATCGTTCTAACCCTTCAATGTAATCGTTTCTTTTATGCTCTCTTTTTTTAGTGCAATCAGCTCTCTTTTTAATTCCTTTCCTTAAGTACGTTTAATTTTCACCCTTAACCTAAGATTTGCGTTGATAAAATAATAACCTTCGTGTGATTAAGCTTACTCAATAGTTCCCGGATTTTAATATGACACTTGTGTCCCCTTGCTATTGTTCGATAGGTATACCTGGCTAGTTGGATTGCTAGTTCGGCTGCTCTATTTTCTTAAGCGTTGGCCGGGCCGTCAGTCCTTCCTCAGTCAAAGCCATCAGCCCAAGACAATGGCTGTCTTCTTCTCCTTCTTCAGATCTGGCAGCACCATTAGCTTCTCCAGTGATTGTTGCCAACATCTCTAAGAAGTCTGCTTCTACAGATTCCTCTTCAGTAGTAAATAACCTAATGAGGGCTTCAACTTCATCTTCCTCTTCTGACTCTGATGATGAGGTGTCAGCCCAACTCTTTTGCTTCTTGGCAATAAAGTACTTCTCCTTCTTGCCCTTTTGCTTATGTTCGTTCTTTCCATCAGCATCATTTTTTTTGACAGGGCAGTCAGCTATGACATGCCCTGACTTGCTACAACAATAACACACCACTTCAGAAGAAGTACGTTTACTAGGATTAGAGCCATACCAGTCCTCTTTAGATGATTTCTTTTTGCCCTTGTAGTAATCTTCCTTGGGATGAGAAGAAGAGGATGGCCTGCTTCTCCAGTGCTTCTTCTTCAAAAATTTCTGAAATTGCGTAGAAAAGGCAGCAGAGTCTTCATCAGAATTGTTGCAGTCTGATGTGCTGGTATCTGAGCTTTCTGACTCAGAATTAGCAACTCTCCCTGGTGGAGAACAAATCTTTCTCCTGCTCTTTCTTGTGGCTTCAGCTTTGAAGGCCACTAACTTCTCTTTGACTGTGGGCTTGCTGATTTTCTCCTTCTCCTTTCTAGCAGTCTGCTGTATTTCATATGACAACATCTTTCCAAACAGGGTTAGTGGTGGAGTGTTTGCAAGTCTGGACACATCTCTGGTGGCACAGATTTTTGTGTCTCAGTATTTAATTAAAGACATGAGGAACTTGTCATTCAATTCATAAGTGCTGAAGAATCTGCCATATGTCTTCAGCTCATTCACAATTCTGAAAAACTTCTCATAGTACTTAGCAATGCCATCTTACTTGTCCTGCCTGAAGCTTTCATACTCCATATGAGCATGGACTTCATGTCCTCCCTCACTTCTTCAGACCCCTCCATGTAGACAACTAGTGTGACCGACATCTCCTTAGTTGTCTTGCAGTGGACTTGGTTTTAGATGGTTGAGTTATCTATGACACTAACGATAATGTTTTGTGCCCTGTTATCCATTGTAGCTAAGATGATTTCATCTTTAGTCATCTTAGAATACTGCTTTGGAGTCTTCAGATTTGCATCAAGAACTGATGTCTTTATTGGGATGAAGGGCCCTTCCTGTACTTTGATGTATATCTTAGGATTAGAAGCTTCCATGAAAAGTCTGTACCTTTCCTTCCAGATGCCAAAGGTCTCCTTCCTGCAATGAGGAAGTTTCATTGGATCCTAGTTCTTTATGATTGTCCCCTGAACCCATCTTGGCCTTCTAATAGCTGCCCCTGAAGATCAACTCAGACTGTTAGTTTATCTTGAGCAACCTCTCTCTGATACCACTTGAAAGTTTTGATTTCAAGAAAAACCAATCACCTATCGGGGGGTGAATAGGTCCAATTCCAAAAACTTAAGCAACTAGTCGATAAATATCACATCACATCAATCTCATCACAATCAAAACCAACACAACACAGTACACATAATTTTATAGTGGTTCCCCAATTGATGGGTATATCCACTTTTCCCCTTCACCTATCTAGCTGTATACTAGATTCAGCCAAACTTTCTTCTATATTTCTTAGATCCTTAAATATTACAGCATAGAGCCCAACCGGCTCCTATAACTCGGTCACAAGCCCTAACACTCAGTTCACCAAGATCCTACAACTCAAGTTCTTCCCAAGAACTCTACCTCAGTCTGATTCCACACTCCTATAGATCAGGCAATCCTGCCCTAACTCAGTGTGAATCCAAACACCTACAACTCAGGCAACTCCTTCCCTACCTCGACCTTTATAACACAGGCTTACAGTTTAGGCCTTAGCCTTACCAATCAGATTCAGAATGTATCATACAAAGAAATATTAAAGATGATGAATTACAGACACCAGAGAAAATTCTCTGTGCCTATCTACCTGGACTGAGCAGATATCAGCCCTAACTTCTAATTCACATCAACAAGATGATATAGAGATCTTGAAATGTTGCCCGGCTTGTTCTGGAATCAACTAGCAGATGAATCTTCTTCTTCTTCTTCAGGAATATCTCCTTATATGTACTGAGCAGATATCAGCCCTAACTTCATCTTTGATCCAGCAAATTGATCTACAAATTCTTGCTCGGCTTGGATCGGGAAGATAACTTCAGCTAGGGCACGCCTAAGCTGATTCGTCACTCTCAGAGGATTACTCTGAACCTGCTGGAGTAGATTTTGATTGCACCAGCAAACTCAGCTGCCCTTCAGATTTGATCTTGAGTTTCTTGGCTTCTGCAACAATGGTGTATGAAGATGACAAACTCCACTTCTAGATTTTTAATTAGAAATTAATCAAATTAATTCATTGATTATTCTATTTAGATCTCGATCTCTTCTGCTATTTATAACCACGTCACATTGGCGAGATGATTGATATGTGTCTTAGTTTTAATGGTGGTTAAAACCTCGGCTATATTCACTTGATATTCAATGTAAACTGATGGCGACGTTAATGTCGATTTGCATCAAATCTTAACTTTGTTGACTTTTCTGAGTCAGCATCATTCTGTACTTAGCCAAAATCAACTAACTTTTTTGAAATCCTGCATTAGACGAACTTCAAACTTAGCTCGACGAAATCTGAACTCTGCATGACGAAACAATGAAGCTGAGATCGATGAATTCTCTCAAATCAGTTCTTTCTTCAGTTGAAGGCTGAGGTCGACGAACTTCTAGCTCAGCTCGACGAAATCTAAGCTTCGGTCGACGATTTTGATAGCTGAGTCCTTCTTATAGGTAAAAGATTAAATCGACGAACTATGAACTCCGGTCAATGAAATCTAAGCTCAGCTCGATGAATGGTAGACTCAGCGATTCTAGATTTAGAAATTTCTTCAGCTTTGCTTGATGGCTTTGAGAGTGTTCAATGAGCTTGCCTTGGTCAATGATTCTGAACTTAGCCGATTTTCTGGATTCTTCATAGTAAGGCTAGGAGAAGATAACCTTGACTAAACGCTTCCAGCTGTATGGCGTTGAGTGAGTTGAGCTCACACAACGCTTCTGGACTTGGTTGATTTTCTTAGGCTTTGTCTCAGCGATCTCAACGTTTTCTTCTCAGCGGTATCAACTGTCTCAGTGCTTTTTGCTGAATGGTGTTGAGTGAGCTTGCTTCACTCAACGCTTTTGGAATTAGGTAATTTTCCTGCCTGCTTTGTCTCAGCGCTGTTAGCTGGATGGCGTTGAGTGATCTTGCTTCACTCAATGCTTTTGGACTTGGGTAATTTTCTAGATGGCGTTGAGTGATCTTGCCTCACTCAACACTTTTGGACTCAGGTAATTTTCCCGCCTACCTTCTCTCAGTGCTATTAGTTGTATGGCGTTGAGTGATCTTTCCCCCACTCAATGCTTTTAAACTTAGGTAATTTTCTGAGTTTGCAGCTCCAACTTGAGTCCACCTGTCATTGTCTCTTGAACTAGCTATCCAATCATTATAACAAAGGCTAACCTGTATGCATGAACTTAACCATACATCAAATACAACTATGTCTATCTCATTGACATGTTTGACATCATCAAATCAGGGCCATTGGGATCAATGGACCCAAAAATCTCCCTCTATTTGAATATGTCAAAACCACAGATCAAGCATGTCAAAACCACTGATCAAGCTTATTTAGTCAATAAGATACACATTACACAGGCAATAAAAGCATATTCATATTAAATTCAGTGAAATGAATTTTACCTACTCCCCCTGGATTTCTGTAGGGAATTTCCTCTTAGCTTGATCTCCCCATGACTTTCTCCCCCTGTGTTTCTACCATGAAGGAGCTTGATCCTTTCTGATAGTCATCTTCTATCTCTTCCCCTTGATCTTGAAAAACCAAAGGGAAACATGACCCCCATCTCTCCCCCTTTTGACCTCTTTAAATAGTCAGGAAGGAGCACCAGGTCTTTTTCTCCCCTTATTTTCTACCCCTAGCTGATGAAAATGAAGCCAGGATTGCAGCTAGCAACATGCCCCTTATAAAGGCCTGACTTATATATCACTTGGTACCACTTGACAACACTTGAAATTCAGTATCACTGGAAATTCTCTACACCACTAGAGTAGACTACTTGAAAGTCTCTAGTCCTGCAGCTACTGATACCACTTGAGAAGAAGCAACTTCTCTCATCTTGCTTTCCACTGGTCTACAGAACCTACAAAAAGAACAAACTTGTACCAAGCATAATACCTTAGCGACTACCTGATGTTATTCTAAGTTCAAAATACCCAACTCAATTTTGAAGGTTTTGAATTTGGCTTCATCTAGAGACTTAGTGAAGATATCTACCACTTGCTTGTCAGTGGAGCCAAACTCTAGGTAAATGTCTTCTCTCTCAACATGCTCCCTAATAAAATGATACTTAATTTCTTTATGCTTTGTCCTGCTATGTGAAACTGGGTTCCTCGCAATAGAAATTGCACTAGTAGAGTCACAATATAGAGGAGTTCTACTTATCTTAATGTCATAGGCTTCAAGCTGATGCTGTATCCACAGTAATTGAGCACAATAGCTATATACTACAATGTAGTCTGACTGTGCTGTTGAGATAGCAACACTAGTCTGTTTCTCGCTGCTCCATGACACCAATCTTCCATCTATGAATTGACTTATACTAGTGGTACTTTTCCTATTTTCCTTGCAGCCTATAAAATATGCATCTGAAAATCCAGTTAGCTCAAAATCTTTATTCCTAGAGTACCATAGACCAAGATCCAGTATCCCCTTAAGATATCTTAAAAATTCTCTTTGCAGCAGAATAATGAGATTCTTTAGGGCATGCCTGATACCTAGCATAGACACATGTAACATACATGATGTCAGGCCTACTAGCAGTCAAGTATAGAAGGGAGATAATTATACCTCTATACAAAGACTCATCAACGGGTTTCCCTGCCTCATCTTTGCCAACAAGAATACTTGACCACATTGGAGTTCTCATGGTGGAGGCATTCTCCATATCATATTTCTTAATTCACTCTCTTGTGAGCTTAGACTGAGAGATGGACAAGCCATCATCAGTCTGTCTTACTTGGAGTCTCAAGAAGAATTTTATCTCACCCATGTTGCTCATCTCAAATTTCCCTTGCATAAGTTTGGCAAACTTCCTACAAAGGTTGTTTTCAGTATATCCAAAGATAATGTCATTGACATATATCTAGACTAGGATGATCTTACACTTAGATTCCCTTAGGAGTACGGTCTTATCTATTTTCCCACTTTAGAATTTGTTCTCAATGAGGATAGTAGATAATGTTTCATACCATGCTCTAGGGGATTGATTAAACCTATTTAGAGCTTTCTTATGCTTATAAACATAATTAGGAAAGTGAGGATCTACAAATCCTGGTGGATGATCTACATATACCTCCTCTTTTAAGTAGCCATTCAGGAATGCTGACTTCACATCCATCTGGAAGACTTTGAATCCTTGATAGGCAGTAAAAGCAAGGAATAACCTTATTGCTTCTAGCCTTGCTACTAGGGTAAAGGTTTGGTCAAAATCTATTCCTTCTTCTTGCCTGTAGCCTTTTGCAACCAATCTGGCCTTATTTTTGACAATAATGCCATTCTCATCTAGATTATTCTTGTAGATCCATTTTTTCCTATGACATTATGTCCCTTTGGTCTGGGAACCAACTCCTAGACTCTACATCTTTTGAACTGATTCAGCGCTTCCTGCATAGCTTCAATCCAGTAATAGTCTTTGATAGCTTCTTCAAGATTCTTGGGCTCTATTTGTGATAGGAAGCTGGAACATAGAGCTGTGTTGATGCTCTCGCTCCTTGTCTAGACACCATGTCTTATATCACCAATGATTTGGTGTGCTGCATGCTCCCTCAAATGTCTCACAGCTAGAGTCATTCTTGCTTCAGCTAGCTGTTCTGTATTGTTATCAGCTGGCTAAACTTCATTGTCTACAGTTGGTTGTATTGCATTGTCTTCAGCTGACTGTTCTTCATCCTCAGCATGTGAGTCTTGAGCTTCCCCTGTACAACACCCATCTTCTTCCTTATCTTGTCCTGCTGGATCAGTTTCCCTGATGGTAAGCTTGTCCATCACATCCTTTAAACCTGCAGAACTAGAAGAGTTGCTTGGCAGCTCACAGTTAATAAGGTTTGACTCATCAAAGACAGCATATGCTGATTTTTCTATAACTTGAGTTGTCAAGTTATAGATCCTATATGCCCTACTTTTGTTGTTGTACCTAACAAATATCCTTTCTTGGGACTTGGCAGCAAACTTAGTCACATAGGACTTACCATTGTTAGAACATAACACTTGCTACCAAAAATCCTGAATTAGGATAAGTTTGGTTTTTGCCTTTCAGAATCTCATAGGAAGTCTTCTTGTGGCTTTTGGTGATGGAAGCCCCGTTAAGGACATGACATGTAGTGTCCACTACCTCAGCCTAGAATTATTCTGGGAGAAATGTGTCACTTAACATGGTTCTACAAGCCTCTATGAGAGTTCTATTTTTCCTCTCAGCAATCCCATTTTGTTCGGGTGTTCTACAAGAGGACAACTCTTGATGAATCCCATGCTCTTCATAGAATCTTGTCATGCATTCAGACTGAAACTCAGTCCTATGGCCACTTCTGATTTTGACCACAGTACTGTTAAGTTCATTCTGAATTTGCCTAACAAATGTCTGGAAGACATCAAGGGATTCAGATTTCTTTCTTAGAAAGAAACCCAGGCAAATCTGAAAAGTCATCAACAACCACTATAGTGTAGAGTTTCCTACCTAGACTATGAACTGACATAGGACCAAATAGATCCATATGCAGGAGGTATAAACACCTCACTAAGTCTTTGGTATCAAGGCTCTGAAAGGAGGTCCTAGTTTGCTTGCCTTTTTGGCATGATAAGCAGATATGCTCCTTGATGCACTTTACCTTAGGGCCATTTTTCACTAACTCTTCAATAAAGGGTTTGCCTTTGGTCTTGTAATTCAGATGAGCTAGCCTCTTGTACCATTGGACACATTGTGAAGCTTTCTCATCTACAACTAGGCATATAGGAGAATCTTTACTCTCACAAACAAAATTGAGAAAATAGACATTTCCTCTCCTAGTGTTTATCAAGATGACCCCTTGGTCACTTGACCTCCTAATTTGGCACTCATCCTTGAGGAAACAAATGTCATAGCCAAGATCACAAAGTTGGCTTATGCTTATCAGGTTATGTTGCAAACCTTTCACATAAGCTACTTGTGTGATAGTGATTATGCCATTAGATATCTTACCAAAACCTTTGGTTACTCCTCTTTCTGAACCACCAAAGATGACTTGGGTCGATTTTCAACCAGAGTGTACTCCTTTAGCATGCTCCTTATTCCAGTCATATGCCTGGAACATCCATTATCCATGTACCATAGAGGGGTATACCACTTGGACTCACCTATAAAAATAGATCATCTTTCCTTAGGACCCCAATTCTTATTGGGTCCTAGGTGCAAGTTAGACTGAAATTGAACATGCCTACCTGCAGCTCTTCTGACAGGTAAACTGGCATTGTTTCTCTGGACACTCTTATTATGCCAGCAATCAATAGCATAGTGGCCCACTTTATCACAGCACCAGCACTCATAAATGTTGTACCTTCTTTTGAGGGCTGGATTTACAACAAATCAGTCTGCAGCTCTCATTCCAGCAGGTACAGCAGCCTTTTTCTTAAGTCTTCCAGCCACAACCTGATTTGGGATTTGTCTGGCAGCAGAGGTATTATGGATATCTTGGAACCTATCAGAAGCTGCCTTCTTTTTAGAGTGCATTCTCCTGATAGCTTTAGATATACCCAAGTATAGTGTGCTGACATACATTCCTATAGTCTGATTGTGGACTGACAAACATTGAGAATGGGCTGAAGCCTTATTTTTGAGTGTTGGGGCTGGTACACCAAACACAAATTGTCCAGGATTTGCCATTTGGATTTCTTCATGGACTGCCTTGTAGGCACTAGCACCATTTCCATTCCTAACACCATATTCCCAGTGACCATGAATGATGTCACGATCACACCTGTTATATGGTAGCACCACTTTCCTGAAAGGAATTGAAGGCTTGTAGGCTAGTGGCTGCACTGGAGCATTGCCCTTACTTTTGGAATAGGCAGCTCTAGTTCTCCCTTTTGAGCCTAACCCATTCTTACCCTTTTGGGAGGAGAAGAAATCAATCAAAGCCAATACTGAACATGGCTTTGAGAACTTAGCCACTAGCTCCTTCTCCTTTTGGAGTTTATCTTCAAGATTCCTAATGTGGTTATTTCTAAAGGTGATTGTGCCCATCTGAATAACACCGCTGTTTTTCAGCTTGCTTACTTCTTGTATCTTCAGGTTCAGTATGTTTGCTGAGTCTGAAACTTCCAGATTTAGAGAGGCAATCTCCTCAGCCTGTTTTTTTGCTAGAAGATTGCTGCTCTTCAGTGCTTGTAGGAGTTCACCATAATTATCAATCAATTGATTGACATCTCCCTCAGATTCAGAGCCATCTTCATCTTTTGATGCATATGCTTCTGATTCTAGACTAGTTACAAAATCTGACACGGAAGGTGTAAAATGTACCTTACAAGGGACATGATGCTCTTGGGTGGGTCCTTCCTCAGTCAAATCCATCAGCCCAAAATAATTGCTGGCTTCTCCTCCTTCTTCAAATCTGGGAGCACCATCAGTTTCTCCAGTGATTGCAGGCAGCATCTTTAAGAAGTCTGCTTCTACAGATTCTACTTCTTCAGTAAATAGCTTAATGAGGGCTTCAGCTTCATCTTCCTCTTCTGACTTTGATGATGAGGAGTCAGCCCAACTCTTTTGCTTCTTGGCAATAAAGGAATTCTCCTTCTTACCCATCTGCTGATGTTCCTTCTTTCAACCAGCATCCTTTCTTTTCACAGGGCAGTCGACTATGACATGCCCTGGCTTGCTGCAACAATAACACACCACTTTAAAAGAAGTATGTTTACTAGTATTAGAGCCATACTAGTCCTCTTTATAGGATTTATTTTTGCCCTTCTAGTAATCTTCCTTGGGATGAGAAGAAGAGGATGACATGCTTCTCCAGTGCTTCTTCTTCATAAATTTCTAAAATTACCTAGAAAAGGCAGCAAAGTCTTCCTTAGAAAAGTGGCAGTCTGATGTGCTGGTATATGAGCTTGCTAACTCAGAATAAGCAACTCTCCTTGGTGGAGAATGAATCTTTATCCTGCTCTTCCTTGTGGCTTCAGCTTTGAAGGCCACTGACTTGTCTTTGACTGTAGTCTTGCTGATTTTCTCCCCCTCCTTTCTAGCAGTCTGCTGCATTTCATATGACAACAGCTTTCCAAATAGGGTTGGTGGTGGAGTGTCTGCAAGTCCGGCCACTTCTCTGATGGCACAGATTTTTGTGTCTCAGTCTTTAATTAAAGTCCCGAGGAACTTGTCATTCAATTCATAATTGCTAAAGACTCTGCCACATGTCTTCAGCTCATTCACAATTCTGAAAAACTTCTCATAGCACTCATCAATTCTATCTGACTTGTCCTGCCTGAAGCTTTCATACTCTGATTGAGCATGGACTTCCTGTCCTCCCTCACTTCTTCAGACCTCTACATGTAGACAACTAGTGTGTCCCACATCTACTTAGCTATCTTGTAGTGGACTAGGTTTTGGAAGGTTGAGTCATATATGACACTAACAATAATGTTTTGTGCCCTCTAATCCATTGTAGTTCAAATGATTTCATCTTTATTCATCTCAGAATACTGCTTTGGAGTCTTCAGATTTGCATGAAGAACTGATGTCTTCATTGGGATGAAGGGCCCTTCCTGTACTGTGATGTATATCCTAGGTTCAGAAGCTTCCATGAAAAGTCTGACCCTTTCCTTCCAAATGCCAAAGGTCTCCTTCCTGCAAATAGGAAGTTTCATGGATCCAAGTTCTTTATGATTCTCCCCTGAACCCATCTTGGACTTCTGATAGCTGCCCCTAGAGATCAACTCAGATTGTTAGTCCATCTTGAGCAACCTCCCTCTGATACCACTTGAAAGTTTTGATTTAAAGAACAACTAATCATCTAGCGGGGGGGGGGGGGGGGGGGTGAATAGGTCTAATTCCAAAAACTTAAGAAACTAATCGATTAATATAACATCATAACAATCTCATCACAATCAAAACCACCACAGCATAGTACACAGAATTTAATAGTGATTCCCAATTGATGGGTACATCCACTTTTCCCCTTCACCTATCTAGCAGTATACTAGATTCAGCCAAACTTCCTTCTATCTTTCGCAGTTCCTCAGATCTTACAGCTCAGAGCCAAACCAGCTCCTACAACTCGGGCCTAATCCCTACCACTCAGATCACCAAGATCCTACAACTCAAGTTCTTCCCAAGAACTCTACCTCAGAAAGACTCCATACTCCTACAGATCAGACAATCCTGCCCTACCTCTGTGTGAATTCACACACATACAACTCAGGCAACTCCTGCCCTACCTCAGCCTTTATAATACAAGCTTACAATTCAAGCCTTATCCTTACCACCCAGATTCAGAATGAATCTTACAAAGAAATATTAAAGATGATGAATTACAGACACTAGAGAAAATTCTCTGTGCCTGTCTACCTGGACTGAGAAGATATCAACCCTAACTTCTTCTTCACAGCAACAAGATGATATAGAGATCTTGAAATGATGCCTGACTTGTTCTGGAATCAACTAGCAGATGAATCTGCTTCTTCATCTTCAGGAATATCTCCTGATCTAGACTGAGCAGATATCAACCCTAACTTCTTCTTTGATCCAGCAAATTGATCTTCATATTCTTACTCATCTTGGATCGGGAAGATAACTTCAGCTAGGGCATGCCTAGGCTGATTTGTATCTCTCAGAGGATTACTCTGAACTGGCTGGAGTAGATGTTGATTGCACCAACAAACTCAGAAGCCCTTCAAATTTGATCTTGAGGTTCCTGGCTTCTGCAATAATGGTGGATGAAGATAACAAACTCAGCTTCTAAATTTTTAATCAGAAATTAATCCAATTAATTCATTGATTATTCCATTTAGATCTCGATCTCTTCTGCTATTTATAATCCCGTAACATTGGCGAGATGATCGACATGTGTCTCAGTTTTAACGGTGGTTAAACCTCAACTATATTAACTTGAGATCCACTGTAGACTGACGATGACGTTAATGTTGATTTGCATCGAATCTGAACTTTGTTGTCTTATTGACTTTATTGAGTCAGCATCATTCTGAACTTAGCCAAAATCAACTAACTTTTCTGAAATTCTATGTTCGACGAACTTCAAACTTAGCTCGACGAAATCTGAACTCTGCTTGACAAAACAGTAAAGCTGAGATCAACGAATTCTCTCAGCTCAGTTCTTTCTTCAGGTGAAGGCTGAGGTCGACGAACTTCGAGCTCAGCTCGATGAAATCTGAGCTCTGGTCGACGATTCTGATATCTGAGTCCATCTTATAGGTAAAAGATGAGATCGACGAACTCTGAAATCCGGTCAACGAAAGCTAAGCTCAGCTCGATGAATGGTAGACTCAATGATTCTAGACTTAGAAATTTCTTCAGCTTTGCTTGATGGTGTTGAGAGTGTTGAGTGATTTTACCTCTCTCAATGATTCTGAACTTAGCTGATTTTCTGTATTCTTCACGGTAAGGCTATGACAGGATAACCTTGACACAACACTTACAATTGTATGGCGTTAAGTGAGTTGAGCTCACTAAATTCTTCTGGACTTGGCTGATTTTCCCAGGCTTTGTCTCAGCGATCTCAACACTTTCATCTAAGCTATCTCAGCTGTCTCAGCACTTTTTGCTGAATGGCGTTTACTGAGCTTGCCCAACTCAATGCTTTTGGACTTAGGTAATTTTCATGCCTGCCTTCTCTTAGCTCTATTAGCTGGATGGCATTGAGTGATCTTGCCTCACTCAATGCTTTTGGACTTGGGTAATTTTCTAAATGGCTTTGAGTGTTCTTGACTCACTCAATTCTTTTGGACGTAGGTAATTTTCCGGCCTGCCTTCTCTCAGCATTATTAGCTGTGGATGACATTGAGTGATCTTGCCTCACTCAACACTTTTGGACTTACATAATTTTCAGGGTTTCCAGCTCCACCTTGAGTCCACCTGTCATTGTCTCTTGAACTAGCTATCCAATCATTGTGACAAAGACTAACCTATATACATGAACTTAACCATACATCAAATACAACTATGTCCATCTAATTGACATGTTTGACATCATCAAATCAGGGCCATTTGGATCAATGGATAGAACAAAAACCCTGTCATTAGTCCGCAACTCATTGACCATCCTAAAGAATCTCTCAGAGTACTCTGCTATGTTGTCAGTCTTTCTCTGTCTGAGAGCCTCATACTATTGGTTGAGCATGGACATTCTGTCATCTCTGACTTCCTTTGTTCCCTCTATGTAGACCAACAAAGTGTCCCACATCACCTTGGTGGTCTTGTAGAACATCAGATTCTGGAAGTTCGAGTCATTTATAACAATAACTATAATATTTTGTGCCCTCATGTCCATGGTGGCAAGGATGACTTCATCCTTTGTCATTTCAGAACAGGTCTTGTGTGTCTGGATATTTGCATCCAGAATTGAGACTTTCATTGCGATGAAAGGCCCCACTATAACAGTAAAGAAGATCGTTGGGTCAGCTGCTTCCATGAACAGCCTGACCCTCTCCTTCTAGATGCCAAACCCTTCCTTCCGGCAGAATGGTAGCTTCATGGCACCTAGATCCTTATAGTTCACTCCTGAACCCATAAGTATAGACTTGTAGCTAACCTTAGACATATACTCACACAGTTAAGACTTCTTTGAGTAACCTCCCTCAGATACCACTTGAAAGTCTTTGTTTTTAAGGTCAGCTAAACACCTAGAGGGGGGGGGGGTGAATTGGTTTTTTCCTTTCTTTAAGTGTTTTACACCTTCCCGGATTGTGTTGTACTTAGTGATTAGGTTATTTTAGCTTTCAAGATTAATCAAAGATGACACAGTTATTTTATAATGGTTTTCCAGATTATGGGCACGTCCACTATCCCTCTCCGCCTTTCTAACAGTGTGTTAGACAAGTCTCTTCCCCAAAACTTGACTCGTTAAGAGCTTACAACTCGATCCAATAGGACCACTCAGTCTCCTCCAAGATCTACAGCTCAGGCACAAGGCCCTACAACTCAGTGATTAAACAATCACCTACCTCAGGCCAATAACCCTATAACTCAGGCTGGAAGGAGAGCCATACACTTAGATCTAAAATGGATCCTACACTCAGATCAACAAATAATCTTACCTTAGCCTTTATAACATCTCAGATTCTTACGGGAATCATACACTCAGATCCAAGACTGGATCCTATAGAAAATAAAAATGTTGTGAACCAGTTAAACATTAGAAAACTTTCACTATGTCTGCCATCCTGGGCTGAGCATATTTCAGCCCTATCTTCTTCATAGCAACAAGTTGAAAAGATCTTCAGTATTGGGCTGCTTGTGCTAGAAGTAACTCAGAATCAAGTACTGATCCACTGGTGAAGTCAATGGATCTAAAAGTTTTGTATGTTTTTCAAACAACTACCAGGACTAGCAGACTCTGAAGGCTATGCTTCTCTTCTCAATCAGAAATCAATTCTAAACTTGCTTTCGCTAATGAGAATTGCAACAACTATCTATTTTGCTCTCAGGTCAATTGATCAGAACTTGTTCTTTAGGCTCGATGTTAATGGAGAGGAAGAAGATGAAGTTCCACCACTATGCGTAATCAGAAAACCCTAATTGTTACTTTATTTTAGACAAACTTTCCCTTTTATAGACAGTTGATCAACGGCCCTTTATACTGTGGGCCTACCCTTAAGGAATGGTCACCACCTTCCATTTGCAGAAAACGTGAACAGCTGGCCACCGACGTCATTCTAGATATATTGCATCTTTCCGGCATAGAATTTGAAAAGTGTTGACTTTGTCGACCTTTGCTGATGTCAGCCATTCTGGACTTAGAAAAATTTCTCAGAATCAACTCAGGCATTGAGTGGCGTTGAGTGAAGGGCCTTCACTCAATGATTCTAGACGTAGTCACATAGCTCCATCCTTAGGCGTTGAGCGGCGTTGAGTGAATGATCTTCACTCAACACTTTTATACTTCGCTTAACATTTTTCCCTTTCTGCAACTTAGGCATTGAGAGTGTTGAGTGAATGGGCTTTACTCAATGCTTTTTGACTTAGTTGTTGCTTTAAGTTCTGCTTTCTGCTGAGGCATTGTGTGAACTGGCTTCAGTCTATGTTTATGTACTTGGAACAATTCTGCTCTACATAAAGGCGTTGAGTACATTGACTTCACTCAATGCTATCTTCCTTCTGCCTCAACATTTGACTGGGCATTAAGTGAACTGGCTTCACTCGACACTTTTAGACTTAGTAAAGTTTTGTTTTCTTCTTAGGCTTTGAGTGCAGCAGCATGATTCAACTCTTCCTTCCTTTGGCATTGAGTGAATTGACTTCACTCAACGCTTTTATACTTACGCAGATTTTTCCTATCAATCTACCAAGGCTTTGACAAAATCAGCATGGCATTGAGTGAACTAGATTCACTTAGAGCTTTTGGACTTAGAAACTTTTCCTTTGATAGAATCTCTCTAGCTTTGTCTAAGGCAGCTTTAGTCAATAAATTTGATGCCTGGCTTTGAGTGAGTTGACTTGACTCAACGTCTGAGGACTTTTCCACTTTTCTGTATTTCATTAATGAGGCATTGACAAATCCCACTGTATTAAGCTCCTTCTGTGTCATGGAGTTGAGAGAATTTATTCACTCAATGCCTATGGACATAGGTAATTTTTTGTCTATCAAGCCGACAACTTTGTGTCCACCTGTGAAATCAATGTGAGAATGACTAACCTGTATGCATGAACATATACACACATCAAATGCAACTATGTGTATGTCATTGACTTGTTTGACTTCTTATATATTTGGGATATTGGAATCTTTGGACCCAACATCATCACTCAACACTTTTGTACTTACATGGATTTCACTCCATCTTCATTGTGGATTTGAGTGACTTGTTATCTGTCGACGCATTTATGCCTCAGGCGTTGAGTGAACTGTACTCACTCAATGCTTTTGTACTTACGCAATATTCTGCCTCTCCTAAGTATTCTGACTTCTGTCCAGCCAAACTTCTGACATATTGAGCCAGTCAAATCACTGAATCACAAGCATCCTGCATTCATGAACTTAGGCAAATATCAAATACATGCATGTGTATATTATTAACTTGTGGGCTTTCATCAAATCTGGGACACTATAATCAATGAACCCAACAATCTCTCTTTATTTGAAGAAGTTAGAACACTAGTCAATGATATACATTAACTCAAAAAAATTTGCACATATAAAGAACAAAAACTTGCACACATAGACAAATATAATTTTCACAAACATGATAACTAATTAGAGTAATGTGCCTACAATATTGTTCATTTTCCAAAAGCCCTATGGAACCTATTACATGTATGATAGTTAGGTTTCAGGTTCTTTAATGATAATGCCTCTGCTGGTTCTTTTCCCAACCTGTCTTTGGCCTCTTTCTTCTTTTGCCTCTGCCATTCAAAATAGCTGTAAGGTTTGGGAAAGTATTTGCTTGGCATTAGATCATTCATCTAGACAGTACCATATTTCTTATCTCTTCTAAACATTCTCATCACTTTTCTTGTCTCTCAAACTTGGCACATTCAATAAATCTGATGAGTTTGGCTCTGTCAGTTTTGTTCTCTTTGATTTGATCCCAAGCAGATAAAATATGTTGGATAGTGTAGACAACCTTAGGGGGGGAGTGAATAAGATTTTAAGCATTAATTAAAAATTTGAAATATTTTGATCCAGAAAAACCAGTTTTGGAAGCTATCGTCGGGCGCTAGCTTGGTAGCATGCGGCGGTAGGTCACAGACCTCATTTTCTTAGGCAAATTTCAATTTGGGGGAAATACAACCCTTTAGAATCCACCGAAGAATAATAAGGACCTTATACGCAGAAATAAGAACACCAATAATTTTATTCAATCAAAATCAAGAGGTGTTTTACAATTGCAAAAATTTGGTCTCCATGACGCTGGAGATCATAGGCGGTGAAGGAAGAAACTCTTTTGGTTTTCTATACCGACCCACTACCCGGACCCCTTAGCTCTCTCCCTTTCCCTACAAGAAAGGTCTTCGAGCCGACTCTTCACCTTCATGCAAGGAAGTGTCATAGAGCTCCCACTAGATCACCTAATCTAGACGTCCCTTTCCCGGGACAATTTCTCATGCAATCCTCCCCGAATTCCGACGACCTTCACCGGTCGATTTTCCTTAACACAATCAGATAAAAAAGTGACAATTATAAAAAGGAATATCGAAGGTTTAAGATTGTATCTCCCTCAAAAGAATTACTCCATTGAGCGATGCACGATCGGCGCTAACGATCTTTGTTTGGTTACAGCAAATCAAACTCCTCGTAGTCTTTATAGACCTTGGCTCGCCGGAGATTTTCGTGTGCGAACGAGAGGGAGGCGACATTCTCTTCCTTTGACAGAGATGGCAGAACGGTGCTCAGATGAGGCTCCCAAACCCTAGAGATAATTCTTGTCTGTCTTATTTCTTGGAAGGAACAAGAAAACGAGCGCCTTTTATACTTCTTTATAAAAACAGGCTATCACCGGCGGTAAGGCTAGTGCCCGTCGGTAGGTCATTATGCATCGATGTGGCATTTGTCCTGCATATTTAGAAAATATTAAAAAAAGATTATTTTCCATTTTTTCATGCTAGCACGGTGCGGTATCCAGCTATCGCGTGGCGTTAGCTTAAGCATCTCGACTAATTGAATGCAATGATCATTGAGCAAGCTAGCACTGTGTGGTACAAAGCTAGCGCTGCATGGTAGAAACAAGAGTACCTATTTAGATTAAATCTAGAGGCTAGCACAGGCGGTAGCACGAGAACTAAGTAGTAGGATAAAGAGCATTCAATCGGGTTGAAACATGCTAGCTCATGAGATATAATAGCTGAGATGCATGATACAGTACAAATGTGGAATAAACTTTAACTAGTCATGTTTCAGGCCACTTGTAACTCCACCTACACATGCACTCCCCCTATATACGTGCTCTACTTGCTCCCCCTATTCGTGTGCACATAGTTCAACAAGCTCCCCCTATATGTGATCTCCCTAGCTCATGACTCATGAACATTCTATTCTCCCCCTTTTGATATTATCAAAACGGGTGGGCTAGATCTAAAATCGACAGTACGCATGGGCATGAAAAAAATATAGTCTAAAATAATCATGATAAAGATCATACAATGCACATGATAAAATAAATCTAAAAGCAAACACAATATGGGTGACCAAACATGGATCAGGGAAAATGAGGCGTCTGGGTCAAATATACGAGCAGAGTACACATAAGCAAATCATATGAGTTTTTATAGTAAAAAGATTTGGGAAACATAGGTGAAACTAAGTACACAATGACTTGAAATATAATGCTAAGAGATTTATAGAATTAACATAGTGGAACATTGTAAAAGTCAAGAATAAAAATTGTGTACTAGTACCTATATGCTGTAGACATATAGTGTAGTTTCAGTCCAATTCTTATGTATGGAAGCGTTAGATAGAGCAAAGACATGTATACATGTAGCTTCAAAAGTAAAACAAACATCAAGTAGAACTAACCTTGCAGTACATGATTTATCTAAGTAATTCAATACGCTATGATGAGAGAAATAAAGTGAAAAATCACGTCACATGTCTATCTATGTCATACGAAGACTAGAACACATGGCACTAAACTAAAGGATTAATCTTTGTACAAGATCGAAATGATTCTTTCAACCAAGGTGCTCTTCATCACAATGCTCTTGAAGACTTATCAGGAGGAGTGAGTAGTGCTTAGGGGCTATCCTTGACACATGATTTGATAACATGCATAGTTATTTTGTTCATTTATTTTTCATGTCATCATGTTAATAACATTCAATTCAAGGACCCTGAATCAATCAAAATCTACCCACATAGATAGATTCACTTTAACTTGTATACAAAAGACATGATCACTAGAGATTTGACCCAAAGTTCTAAATTTTACATAATCACATGTATATTGTAATATTGATTATTCAAGTTATTTCTAATATATAAAACACAATATCACAGTTATACCATGTATGCATAAAAAATACTACATGAGTGCTTTGTCTAGTGATGTGTTAATAGTGTAAAGTCATTATGCTACTAACATATACCTAAAGGCATATTCAACAGACACTATCATGTCTAATCGCACTCAGTAGCTAAGCACCTATAGATTTGACACATCATGACAAAAGTAGACAATTTTTACAGAGATTACCAATCCTAAATAAAACATTATACGTAATCATTGGGTGCTAGGTTCTAGTCATGTGTGTCCTAAGAATGAACGATCCACATTTTTTGTGTTTATTTTATGTTTTATAGTTTTTTTGATTTTCTAAAGTAAAATAGTTAAACGAAGCAAACAAACAAACAAAAAACAAGACATGTTTTTTTGGTTTTTGTGAGATTTTTCATTATTTTTGATTTTTTAAAAAATAAGAGTAAAGCAGAACAAAACTGCAGAAGCACACAAAATAATTCAAATAAGAAACAAATGAAAAACAAGACATGTTTTTGGAATTTTGTGATATTTTTCAAAAAGTTTTTGTTTTTTGTTAAAATTTAAAGTAAAAAATAGAACAAAAAATAGAGGCACACAGAACAAATCAAATTAAAATAGTAGATGATTTAGCACAATCAAATAGTGAGATCCAGCACGCCCAGTTCTAATCAAAGTAACAAAAAACGTGAGTCGGGTGGGTTTTTGTGAAGATGTCAGCTAGTTGATCATCAGTTTCGATGAAGCTCACTCCCACGTTCTCTTTCTTAATGTGGTCCCTCATGAAGTGATGATGAATGTCAATATGTTTGGAATGAGAGTGATGTGCTGGATTATTCGTCAAATCTATTGCACTCTTATTGTCGCACCTAAGGTTAACATTCTTAAATGTTATGCCAAAGTCGTCTAACATTTGTGACATCCACAGTGCTTGTGCAGAACAACTTCCTAAGGTAATATATTCAGCTTCAGTAGTGGAGAGGGCAACAAAGTTTTGTTTTCTACTAGAACAGGAAACTAGTGTCAGACATAGGAAGTGAAAAGTACCACTAGTGCTCTTGGAATTTAGCGAGCATCCAGTGTAATCAGAGTCCGAATACCCGTGGAGCATGTAGTCGGTGGTGTGGGGGTACCAGAGACCAAGAATTTTGGTGCTTATAAGTTACCTAAACATGTGTTTAATAGCTTTGAGTGAGATTCCTTAGGTTTGGCTTGATACCTATCACAAAGACACAACACAAATGTAATATCGGGCCTAGAAGCACTTAAATAATGAAGAGATCCAATCATTCCACTAAATAATGTTTGGTCCATCTAAATGCCACTTTCATCCTTTCCTAATTTTAGAGATGTACTCGTTGGAGTTTTATCTTGTTTCAGATTTTCAAAGCCGATTCGCACAGCTTCAGGAGCTGGAAACGAGAGGAATTAGACTGCCGGAGCAAAGCTTTTGCTGGAGAAATGGTGAATCGGGCTAGTTCGCCAGAGCAAGCGTCAGCCATGGAGCATCGCCACCGCACGCACCGCCAAACCCGGCTGCAGGTCTGTTTCACCTCACCTCACTCCGTACTAGCTTTCTAACTCAATTAGGCGAGACATCGGGCTCAATCGAGCCTGATACCATGAGAGAAAGTGTGAAAATTTCCGAGCTTTTCTTCTTGCTCGGGATCGTCGGAGGAGCCGCCTCCGACAGCATCACCGCCGGGAAATGCTAGCCACCACCTCAACGAAGGTGGTGACAATAATTGCCGGCGGTGGCGCCGGCCCAGGTGGCCGGAATTAGCGAGTAAACATGGCCCAAGAAGTGTCAATCTCAACTGCTTGCTATTTGGGATGATGACCAGATGCTGTCCATTTTAATCTGATTTAATTATTGATATTGATTTTAATGAACATTGATATTTTTGTCAAACATTTATAGTGACTTTGCATGTTAAAACTAGGCCCCTTAGATGCAATTTCTGAACTAGACATCAACATAAAATTTGTAGATCAATGTATTATCTTTATTTTGACACCCTAAACGTGAAGTTTGGACCTATAGGGCTCCCTGTAGGTCCAATCTACAAAGACTAGTCCCATGCTAGGGTAAATTTTAAAATAAATGCCCAAGCCAAACCATAAGTCACAATGACTTCAAACTTTGGCCAGGCTTGTGTTAGGTGTAAAACTAGTGTCTGAACAGAAATGAGAATTTTTGGTCAGAATGTTTCTATAGTTTTTGATGAAGCACTAAAAATTAATTTAGGTATATTTTTGGGGATTTATGAGTCCACATACCCCCAAATTTTGGTGGGATGTACATTAGGTCAAGTTAAATCAATGATAAAAATTTCAGGTCATTTTGACATCTACACGTATGGGAAATCCCACGTGCATGAGTTTGGCATATTCAAATTTGGGGTGCCAATAACAAAAATGGGAAAAATGCGAATTTAGCCCAATTAGTGATTGTAAGCCCATGAAACTCTGGATAGGGGCTCATAGGAGTGGAATACACCTACCATGGCAAATGTGGGATTTTTGGGATAAAAAATCCAATTATTTGGAATTATTGGAAAATGTGCCTAGTTAGGAAATAAATTGGAAAATAGGGCAAATAAGTTCACTAAATTATGGATTTTTGATAAAAGCACTGGTATGTCAAAGTTCACCATTGAAAAAATTTATGGCACTGTTTAATATTGTTTCCTTGGATTTTAAGAAGAATTTACAATTTTGCCCTTTTGGAAATTAATTAAAAATATGGGAAATTAGTGTCTTAAATTTATGAAAAATTTTACAGTGGTTTATTATTGTGTTTTAAATTTTGATAAATTATTTGGGAATTTTTGGAAGTCCCTGTATGTTAAAAACTCTAATAATGACATTTTGGTAATTTTGCTTAAATGGGTATAGTATAGGTCTGATCATTGTTTAAAAATTTAAAATTCTGTATTTAGCATTATTATATCAACATGAACTCCCACTAATCTTCTCAGAATTTTGGGTTGAGTGGTTGAGGTACTTTATTTGTAAAGTGGTTGGATTGGAATTTATTATTTAAATAAAAAATAAATAGAAATTTGCATGGGAATAATATGGAAACTTGATAGGCAGTATTATTTGACCTTGAGGAATACCTAGTGAAAATCTCAGGTAGGTTGAACCATTATATATAGAACTTCATGTTCAAGGCGACCCGGTCGCACCGTTAAAGAATTAATCTAGGTCTCTTAATCGCTTGGTAAATCAATGAAACTTAGTTCAATCATTATCACACATCATAATAACTATGATATGTAATTAGGAACATTTGACCCAAGAGTTCGGATGACACGACATACAGTTCAACACTAGGTCATGAGTGCGCTTAGCAAATAAATATAGCTCATGTCACTAGGACCCACAGGGGATACGATAGAGGGTTGAGTTGGTGACTATATTGGGAAGTCAAACCCTGATTGGTGTCTAGTAGGTCACTCCATAGTAACGAGCGATAGAGTGCAAGATCCAAGGACAGTAACTGAAATGGAAACCGGCGGAAGACCACCGATTCTCTAATAATAAGTTAATTTATTAGGTCAGTTCCATAGTAACAACGCGAGCTGGGTATGGACCATGGGTAGACATCAAATAAAAATAAATATCCTTGCGAAATGGAGCTTTGAGATTCAACCCATCGTAGCTCCTAGTGCCCTCGAGAGCCCTTCACCGGGCATGCCCTGGGCAGTCCTGGGATAAACCCTAAACTGCTAGGTATAACAAACACTAGACAAGAGTAGTTTAATAGGCTAAGACATTGATGTTCATTCTCACCTGTGAAGGGTTGGAGGGATTCACAATAAATGCACTAATGTCCAATCTCACCCGTGAAGGGTTGGAGGGATTTAGAATAAAGACACTAATGTGCATTCTCACCGGTGATGGGTTGGAGGGATTCAGGACCGGTTGGTCCAGTGAGCTAGAGGCTCGGGTTGGAATATATTGCATGTGCATAAACCTGTGGCAGGTCATGCGGTACTGGGCCAATCGTCACACCGATGGCAGTACGGTAACTCTGGCGAGGTGTGAGGGTTTGAGGGGACAGTGGGTTATTTTACACTACGGTCTGGAGGACGATCCCTAAGAATGCACACTCGACCAAAAAGACTGGTGGGTAGCCATCAAATAGTACGCAAGACTCTAGAGTGCAGCTAGGACGTGTACAAAGTCGCTTTGGAGATATAGGCACGGTAGTGTGTATACCCGCCAAGGAGTGGAGACGCCCGCTCCACTGCTGTCGTAGCAACAACGGTAGCACCAGAGAGTGATGCTAGCTCCGAAAAGTGGGAACTAAAGGTCTGTGATCCCAGAGTCCTGTGCGTAAGTTGCACTTGCATGAGCCATAAAACGCATGCATATCATACCATCATAACTAGGTCATACGCACCATAGATCCTAATCATATAAATTAATATGTGCTTTTTTATATGATAAGTTATATTTCTGGAACCCTTAACTTATATGTTTGTATGAGCATTCATATAAGTTAAGGTATATTTGTGATGGTAGGAGTAGCTCATTTTACTTGCTGTCTCTACTCTACTTACTTTCAGAGCTTACTTACTTTCAGTACTTGTTTACTTACAGTACTTTTCTTGTCTCTATTTAGTTCTTCATACCTTTCATATTCCTTATTTATAGAACTGCTAGAGTAGATATATTTGTCTTATATATACTTGTTAGCGTAGTTCCACTGCCACCTGTTTCCTTTGTTATACCCCTTATTGTCCTCCACTTCGTCCTCCCACCCGGTGCCTAGGAGTTGCGGGGGCGAGGTATGCAGGAAACGACATAGTCTTTTGACTAACGGTCGGTGTGACCAATCTTTTTAGGAGCTCGAGGAGAGGGAGTACTAGCAGGATGAGGTGACAGGACATGATGAGCTGATACCACCACTACCTGCTACTACTACTGCAGCCCGTCGTCAAGTGGGACGAGTTTTCTGATGATACTGTAGCTTACGCTTGTGTGACATTTATGAGAGAGATTTGTCATTATATACTGGGCATAAGCCACTTTTTCTGACTTTCGATGTACTCATTCTAGACTTATGTGCTTTCATTATATTTGATAGTGTTGTGACTTGTGGACTAGTTATTTATATACATACTGCTTTACTTCTTTCTCTCATTTGGCCGAAATAGGTTATATGATTGTACAATCCAGCAGAATCGGCGTGTTGCGGTGCCGAATAACCCGTGAGTTAGCGCCACCGTAAGACGGCGGTTCTGGCCATAAGACCGGGAGCCTCCTTGGTAGGGGGGAGGGGTCTTACAGAAAATTGGGCCACTGATTTGTTATGTCATTAAGCTCCCTCACATGGATTATGGGGTGGATTAGTGTGGATTTGCCCTAGGACCCAAGTTCAAACCATAAGGTTGAACTTTGGGGGCTTGTGAGTGACTTAGGGTGTTATGTCCTTGGATGGACTTGAAATTTAGTCCACGTGATCCTAGGGTGGTGAAATGCCCTAGGGAGAGATATGGTGGTAATTGGACATATGCACCCAACTTAAACCCCTCAGTAAGTATTTAGGTTCTTAAACCCTAGAAATTATTTAATGGGTCATATGACCTTGAGTCTTGGTGGTACTTTGGTAAGGTCAATTTCATAGTATTATTAGCCTCTGGGATTTATCTTAGGTTGTTTAGATATCAGTAGCTCACCCTTGTAAGTTATAACATCTATAATGCCGTTTTTGATGATAATGATTTATTTATGATTTATGTGTCTTAGAATTGTTTGAAACTATGGAAAAGCTAATAAGATCTGATGTAATTGCACTTGTAATTTATATGTGGTGGTTGAACTTTCTTTGTAGTACTTCATTTGTAAAGAAAATTAGTGTATCTTACCTTGATAAATAGGAAATAAATACAATGGCTTGCTGGAATATTGTGATACTTAGCGAAAGAATATTTTAGGACATATAGAAGCATGAAAAAATTGTTAAATGTTGTTTAATTGAGATTACAAGGGTGTGTCTTCATAAAGTTCCTTATGATGGTTTTCCTTAGGATAATCTTTTACCTGGTTTGCTGACTTGGGAATTTCATGAAACTTAGACAGTGAAGTTTTATGATCATAATGTAGCTCAGTTAATTTTTAAGGAATATTTGGACTAGTATTATTGGTACTTCCTCCAATACCCCTATTTATATGAATTATTTTGGATTAAATAATTAGTTGTTAAATAATTTGTGAAAGTTTATGATATTTAGTATTCAATGATATCTTGTTACTCTACAATGTTCATAATTTTTGTATGGTCATACCCTAAGTAAATCTAGTGCTTCATGTTCAAATCACCCATAGATTAATTTTTGAAAAAAAATAATTAAATTTCAAATTTAATTGGAAAATTATAAATTTCTGGATTTAGACTGAATATATAAGGTTAGACCCTCAATAAATATCTTAGGGCATTTGGATGAAAATTTGGAGTACCTCCTCTCATGTACATCATATAGCATGAGTTGGTCTGCATTTACTAAAACTGCTGAAATCGTGTTAACATGGGGAATGGTCGTAGGGTGGTGGGATTGTGGTTTACTGATTTTAGTGAAGTGAATTGGAGTATACCATTGGAAGCTGGGATGAGTAGGTTGTAGATTTCTCTAAGATTAGGTGGTGCCCGGGATCAACGAAAGATCTTCTTTCCTGTGGAGGGTGAGAGAGAGGGTCAAAACACATTAGGGTTAGAACCAGTGTAATACTAAAGGGATCTGGAATTGGGTATTAACTAATAATAATAAGTGCCTTGCGAAAGGGAATGATGGGCTTCGGCTACCATCATAGCTCCTAGTGCTCTTTGAGAACCCTTCACGGGGAATAACAGGGGCAGTCTCGGGCTAACCTAAACTATATGCAAAATAAACTGCAAGAGTAAATAGTATAACTAGGGATTCACTTTCACTCACCTCAATGTCTTGGGATGTTAGGTTGAGTCACTCGGGTAGTAGGATCGGTGGATTTGTTGATGAGCAGGTTGGCCCGGCGAGCCTTGGCTCGGTTGTTGTTTGTGACTGATGGATGGTCCGGGAAGCTTTGGCTCGGTAGCTGATACATAAGGTTGCAAGTGCATAAAGTATAAGGTGGTGGGTCTTCAGTATTGGAGGGTCAATGCACCTACGCCAATACGTTGACTCATCAAGTGTGGTTTTGCATTTCGCCAAGTTAAGTCATGTGTACTTGCAGGCAAAGAGTATGCAGGAGCTCTGCTTAGTGCACCAGCATCGAGGCGTATGATAGTTCTAATTGGTAGTGTTTTTTCCAGTTTAGAGGTGGGCGAGGCCCAACCCATCGCTTTGGTTTGCCACTATGGAGGAATCCTGGGAGGTTAGGCTCCAGAAAGTGAGAACTAAAGGTCTGTTTGCAAAGAGTCCAGTGGGTGTGTTGCACTTGCATGATTTACATCATAGCATATTTGCATCTCATAGCATAACCATTGCATTTAACCCTTGACACCTATTGTATAAATTTGTATGGGACTATTTATATAATAGGCCTTGCAAAATGACCCCTTGGTTTATAAGCTCGCGTGAGCGTGTTTATAAGTTAAGGTTTTTATTCTGTAGATATATACATGCTTGCTAGTAAACCGACACCCTATCGTATAAATTGGTATGAGACTCTTTATATGATAGGAGCCTTGCAAAAGATCCCTTAGCTTATGTGTTTTCATATAACTTAAGGTTACTTATTTCTTGTTCAGTTTTTCATACCTTTATTAATGCCATATATACTTATAGAACTGTTAGATTAGTTCCACCGTCACCTGCTTCTTGTTCATTCTCCACCCTCACTACCTCTCCTTTCCTCCTCCTCGCTCGGTGCCAAGGAGACATGGGGGAAGGGGTGGGGGATGATAGGAATTAGTCTTTTACACTAACGGTTTTTGAACAACATCATTTTATGGGACCGTAGAGCCCAGCATAGAGGACCAGCCCCGGAGGTCGGCACAGTTGGAGATAGGACAGTCTAGCACCGGAGTTCAGACAGCTGGCACTGTGAGTCCCGATCATTAGTAGATGTTTAGTTTTTTTTGCTTCCGCGCTGAGTGATATGTAGCGAGGATATTGATGTACCGGGCATGAGCGCAATTTTTAGTACCTTTATTATTATTTTTGTGGACTCTCCCTTCGTGGAGATTATTTACTATATATGTTATTTCTGTGGACATGTTTATTCACAATCTTTTTTGTGATCGATTTAGCCGGCAGGATCGGCGTTTTGTAGTGATGACCTTCCCAGGCGTGAAGGTGTCACCTCAAAGCAGCAGTTTTGGGCCTAAGACCCCGTGGTTCTAAAAAGAAAAGGGGGGGGTCTTACACTTGTTGCCTTCTAACAGGTATGACCATGAAACCTGTTATGGTCACTGAGAGAATGACAGATCCTCTAGTATGGACTAATGTGGCCCTAGCCAAGGTGGCAGATATAGACATGTGAGGGACCTTAAGGCTACCCATGAGGAAATTTAAATGGCCCATCCTGAACCATTTGTTTTTTGTGCCCCATCCCCAAAACTCAATGATATTGCTATTGTAGGAAATCTTAGTCATCCAGCAAAAGTAGTGACTCAAGGTGAGTCTTCTAGCAAGGATGAAATGACAGTTTTTGATGCTATCAGATGTATGTTAGCTGAGAAGAGACATGCAGCTAGTGGCTCTCAGAAAATACAAAAATAGTCAGCTGAAAGACTTCCCTTCAGTCAAATGGCTGCTGAAAGAAAACAAAAGTATATGACAGCTCATCTTCCCATTGTTCAAGGACCAGTCAAGTCATATGTTGGTCCTAAATAGAAAAGGAGATTTAATATCCATGAGTGCTGGTGTTGTGGCAAAGTAGGCCACTATGCTGAAGATTGCTGACACAATCCTTCAGGTCTAGAGGTAGACAACCTGTCAGGAATACTGTAGGAAGACATGGATATTTTAAAGCTAATGTGAACCTAGGTCCCATTAGATATTGAGGTCCTAAGGTGAGATAATATGTGTTCTTTTCAGGTTAGTTCAGGTACCAATTCCACTAAATGGTACCTGCACTGTGGATGTTCTAGGCACATGACTAGGACAAGGGAGCCATTAAAGGAGTTCACTCGAGTAAAGAATGGACCTAAGGTCATCTTTGGAGGCTCTGATAAGGGCATAACCAGAGGTTATGGTAGGATATCTAATGGCATAATCACCATCACAAAGGTGGCTTATGTGGAGGGGCTGCAACACAACCATATAAGCATAAGACAACTATGTGACCTTGGTTATAACATTTCCTTCCATAAGGATAAGTGCCATATAGAGAGGTTAAGTGACGAAAGTGTCATCTTAACAGGCACTAGAAGTGAGAATGTTTATTGTTTAAACTTTTCTTGCTTAGACAGTAGTTCCACTATATGCCTAATTGTAAACGACAATGTCTCACATTGTGTCCAATGGCACAAGAGACTATTTCATTTGAATTATAAGACCATTAGTCGGCTCCTTAGTGATGAGCTAGTCAAAAATGGTCCCAAAATAAAATGCTTCAAGGAGGGTATCTATGCTGCTTGCCAAAAGGGTAAGCAGATAAGACCTCCTTCAAGAGCATTGAGACTAAGGACTCAATGAGATGCTTATATCTCCTACATATGGACTTGTTTGGTCCTATGCTTGTTCATATTATAGCTAGGAAGGTCTGCACCCTTGTGGTGGTTGATGACTATTCCAGATTTGCTTGGGTGTTCTTCCTTAAAAGAAAGGATGAAACCCTTGATATCTTCATGAACTTTGTCAGACAGATTGAGAATAAACAAGAATGCTCTGTGGTAAAAATGAGAAGTGACCACAAAACTGAGTTTAAACTGCAGCCATGACTTCTTTCTATGAATAACAAGGGATTCATCAGGAATTCTCCTCTCCAAGAACACCCCAGCAAAATGGGTTAGCTGAGAGGAAAAACAGCACTCTCATACAAGCAGGGAGAACTTTATTGAGTGACACTTCTCTCCCTGAATATTTTTGGGCTGAGGTTGTTAACACTGCATGTTATGTTATCAACAGGGCTTCCATCACCAAAGGCCATAAGAAGAACCCATATGAGATCATCCTATTTCAGGATCTTTTGTTGCAAGTATTTCATCTTGAACAATGGCAAGTCAAAAGTGATTAAGTTTGCAGCCAAATCCCATGAGAAGATCTTTGTTGGGTACAACAATAACAGTAAGACATATAAAGTCTATAACTTGACTAGTCAGGTTATAGAAGAATCTGTCCATATAGTGTTGGACGAGTCAAGCATGATTAACAGTGAGCTGTTAAGCTCTTTGCCTAATTCTGCATGTACATAGGTCATGATGGAAAATCTCTCCATCAAAGATAAAGACCCAGCTATGCAAGAAGAATGTGGAGAGGGAAGCTGTCCAGAGGAAGCACAGGATAGTCTAGCTGGAGATGATGACGAACCAATTAAAGAAAATGGTGCATAGAAAGAAGCTGTCAGGCTACCCCCTACAGCCAGATATCTGAGAGATCATCCTCCAGATAAGATAATAGGTGAAGCCAGCCAAGGTGTACAGACCAGATGTAAGACTTTCTGCACAGTTCTATACCCCAGCTTCCAGTCATAAGAAGAGCACAAGAAATTTAAAGAGGCAAATCAAGATCATTTCTGGATTGGAGCAATGCAAGAAGAACTGAATCAGTTCAAAAGGTGCAAGGACTGGAAGCTGGTTCCCAGACTAGATGGATATAATGTCATTGGAGTCAAGTGGATTTTTAAAAATAAACTTGATGAAAATGACATTATAATAAAGAATAAAGCTAGACTGGTGGCCAAAGGGTACAAATGGGAAGAGGGGATTGATTATGATCAGACCTTTGCCTAGTTGCAAGGTTAGAAGCAATCAGACTGTTTCTTGCATTTACAGGCTTCCAAGGATTCAAAGTCTTCCAGATGGATGTGAAGTCAGTCTTCCTGAATGGAGACTTGAAAGAAGAGCAGCCTCCAGGTTTTGTAGATTCTAACTCTCCTACTGCTGTGTATATATTTAGGAAAGCTCTATATAGGCTCAAGAAAGCCCATAGATTATGGTATGAGACATTGTCTACCTTCCTCATTGAGAACAAATTCTCAAGGGGGAAGATAGACAAGACCCTATTCCTAAGGGAATCTAAGGTCAATATCACCCTAGTCTAGATTTATGTTGATGACATAATATTTGGCTCTACTGATGACATCCTCTGCAGGAAGTTTGCAGAACTTATGTAGGGGAACTTTGAGATGAGTAGTATGAGAGAACTAAAGTTCTTATAGGGACTCCAAGTAAGACAGACAGATGATGGTCTATCCATATCCTAGTTAAATTTCACTAGGGAGCTAGTCAAGAAATATGGTATGCAGAATGCTTCCACCATGAGAAGTCCCATGAGCTCAAGTATGCCTATAGGCAAAGATGATCCAGGGAAACCTATTGATCCAACTTTGTATAGAGGTATATTTGGCTCCCTTCTCTATCTCACTGCAATTAGGCCTGACATTATGTATGTAATGTGTCTATTTTAGGTATCAGGCATGTCCTAAATAATCTCACTATGCTGCTATGCTCAGTTGTTGTGGATCCAGTATTAACTTCAAGACTACAACGTTTAGATAAGTAGAACTGCACACTTCTGTGATTCTACTATTGCAATTTCTATAGCTAGGAATCCGGTCTCCCATAGCAGGACTAAGCATATATAAATTAGGTACCATTTCATTAGAGAACATGTGGAAAGGGAAGACATCAGCCTTGAGTTTGTCTCCACAGACAGACAAGTGGCTGATATCTTCACTAAGCCACTAGATGAAGTGAAGTTCAACACCTTCAAATTTGAATTGGGTATGTTGAATCTTATATTGCTTCAATTATCTCCTCTACCATATGCTGCACTGTCTATTTTGCAGGTAGTACAAGTCCTCCCTCATGATAATGAAGCTAGTGTGCAACTGCTGAGGGTGAGCGAGCAAAGCAACTGCAATGGATTGAGTCAAAGTGGTGTGATCAACTCTAGACAGATAGGGGGAGAAAAACCCCATAGAAATCTCCGTTTTGCAGAATTCAATAAGGGGAGAGTAAGTCACGATGCAGGAAGCTCAAAGCTAGGTGCAGTGCAGCATTGGAATTGTAAGGGTGGCATCATGCTAAGGGGAGTAAGTAATTCTCCACAAAGGCTGGAGAAATGTGGTAACATTTCCAAACTCTAATGGTGTTACACAAGTTTTAAATTTATATATTAAATATGATTTGCATGCTAATGACCTATATTATTGATCAAACAAAGTTTTGACTTCTTCAAATAGGGGGAGATAGCTGGGTCTATTGATCCCAATGTACTATATTTGTAAGAAGTCAAACTGGTCAATGACATACATACATAATGTATTTGATATGTGCTTAAGTTCATGCATGCAGGTTGTCTATGATTGGACAAGTAAAATTAAATAGTATGTTGGAAGATACAGAATTCATCGAGCTGAGCCCACCATTAGTCAAACAGAGTTCAGAACTTGGGATTCAGAAATTGTCGAGCTCAACTCACCTTTCGTTGAGCTGAGCTCACTGTTCGTCGAGCTAAATTCAGAAGCTTGGGATTCAGAAATCATCGAGCTCAGCTCACCTTTCATCGAGCTGAGCTTACTGTTTGTCGAGCTAAATTCAGAAGCTTGGGATTCAGAATTCATCGGGTTCAGCCCACCGATCGTCGAACGCAGTTCAACATTCATCGAACTAAAGCCAAAAAATTTGAGTAAGCCAAAACCGCTGAGATAGCTGAGGCAGCTGAGAAGTATGTCTCAATATAATTGCTGAGACAAAAAAACCTGGATTTCTCTAAATCCAGAAGATTTAAGTGAAGCAGGTTCACACAATGCTTCTAATGAAGAAGAAAGCATTGAGACCGCTGAGAAAAACCGATGAGACTGGAGACAGTCTCAGCTGAGAAAAAGAAAATGTTGAGACCGCTGAGAAGAAACAGCTGAGACTGCAGATAGTCTTAGCTATGAAGAAGAAACCACTGAGACAATTAAGAAGGAACCATTGATACATAGCAAACAAAATTTCTCTAAGTCTAGAAGCATTGAGTGAGGTAGGTTCATTCAATGATTCTAATGAAGAGCCAAGACAGATGGCATTGAGTGACTTAACATCACTCAACGCTTACTGAAGATCTGGAATTTTATCTAAGTCCAGAAGATGATGACCACTGCTAACTTCATCAAAAGTAAACATGTCAAAGAACTTCATGCCGTTGCGGGAAGCTACAGTAGCACAGGATGACCATTGCTGACTTCACCAAATAGTCAACTAAGTCAAAATACATGAAGCCGTTGCGGGAAAGCTACAGTAGCACCGAAAGCTTATTTGTCCTTTTCTGAGGAAGGTGGCGCTCACCAACCTTGGCTGGGCCCACTCTCAATTGTGATGTTGATTCAAATCAACACATATAAAAGGAAGAAAAAGAGAAGGGGATTAGGGTTACGGAGAACAAACGCAGAATAGAAGAGGAATATACATAAAATAAAGTCGGCTGGACTTCATCCTCTCCGACAAGCTTGAAAGCTAAATTCCAGCAGAGTTAGCCAGAAGGAAAAGAATGAAAGCTGAAGCTCTTTCAAGTTCATCAAGATTATTCTCTCTAGAACAATGCAGCTGATTCATTTATTTAGCAAGAAGTTAGTTGTGTGAAGGGCTATTATCCTTCAACAGCAGATTACTATTCTCCAGTGCTGCAAAGAAGAAGTTGGCTGCAGAAGAATACTCATCCCTTCTATAATAACTGCGCTGGACTGATATTTGCACAGTACAGCAAGGTAGACTTAGATTTTAATCTCTGAGTCTGTTGTTTTAAATTTATTTCATCTTGTATAAACTCCTGTAGGATTCAGTTTATCTGAATCTAAGCTGTAGGGCCATTTGGACTGAGTTGTAGGTGACTAATTAGTCACTAAGGTAGGTGCCCTTCTGGGATACTGAAGTAGGATCCAAGTGTGGATCTGAGAGAAGGGATGTCCTCCAAGCCTGAGTAGTAGGCCTTAGAAATAAGGTTGAGGTAGGTTACTGGTGAGTCACTGAACTGTAGGTGACAGGTGTGTCACTGAGTTGTAGGAGTTGGAGGAGGCTGAGCTGTAGGTGCCTGGAAGGGCACTGAGGTAAGTACCTGGAAGGGTACTGAGTTGTAGGAGTGCTGCAGTACTCTAAGAGTAGGGCTTTGTACCTGAAGTGGTAGGGTTAAAATCCCGAGCTGTAGGCCTTCGAAATAAGGCCGAGGTAGGTGGTCAGGGGAGCACTGAGCTGTAGGAGCACTGCAGGGCTCTGAGGTAGGAACTTGTCTGGTTCTAAGGTAGAGTTCTGAAGAGAAGCTGAGTGTAATGCTGAGGTCCTGAGATGTAAGCTCTGAGGAGCATATTGGTGGAGTTTATGCCTAGTCCAACAAAAGAGTTGGATAGGTGGGAGGGAAAGTAGATGTACCCAATTGGGGAACCACTATAAATAAATGTGTGCTTAGCTATATGGTTTGTTTTATTTTATATTATAGGATGTAAGAACAATCTTTAGATCATATAAGAAGAGAACATCATAAAGACTAATAAATTTTCAAACCCTATTCACCCCCCTCTAGGTGATTAGCTAACCTAAGTTAGACAACTTTCAAAAAGAGATGCCATGAGTTTACGCTAAAATACAACTTTTATTTTCTAAAAATACCTAACATGCATCATAACAAAAAACCTTCCGAGTGATCAATATCTAAAAACAAGCAGTGAGCAATACCAAAAAACTAGCAAGTAGACAAACATCAACAACTAAAACTATGAGCGTCAACAAACTAAAATGAACACAGAATTAAGTCACAAGTTTGTTCTGGAAAATAAAATAACTACCTCACAGTGGTGAGGGAACAACAAATAACAGCCTGTAAATTCTGTTCTAACTTCCCCTATTACAACTACATCGGGCATAAGGCATTCAAAAGAAAATAATGTCACAGCAAAAAAATACAAGTGCCAACTAGAACCAAATAAGGATATTGGAAGAAAATTACATGAAAAGTTAGCATGATACTTCATATTAATTTATTCATGATAATAGTTTTCACCAAGTGCAATTCAATTCTAGATTATAATTCTATATAGATATAATGAAGTAATTAGGACTGATCAGCTCATGAAAGGTATTGTAGGGGTGGCCTGCTTACCAGCACAACCCATCAATCCTAAATAAAAGGTACCATCGGGATGGATTGCTTGCCAACACAACCAAACAATACTAAATAAAAAGGTATTGTGGGGTGGCTTGCTTACCAACACAACCCAATGATCCTAAACAAATAGGTATTGTGGGGGTGGCTTGTATGCTAACATAACCCAACAGTCCTAAACCAAAAGGTACTGTGGGGGTTGCTTGCTTACCAACACAACCCAATGATCCTAAACAAACAGGTATTATGGGGGTGGCTTGCATGCTAACATAACCCAACATTCCTAAACAAAAAGGTACTGTGGGGGTGGCTTGCTTACCAACACAACCCAACGGTCCTAAACAAAAAGGTACTCTGGGGGTTGCTTGCTTACCAACACAACCCAACAATCCTAAACAAATGGTACCGTGACGGTAATAAATTCCACTAACACTCACAGTCCAACATGTATTATTCAAAAATAGCTTACTAGCACAATAATGAGAGCAGATAAAACTATGTAGTCAAAATCTAGTCATGCTGTCGAATTTCACTTATATAGTCAAATTTCACATATGCAGTCGATTTTCACTTATGCAGTCGAATCTGGACTTAAGAAGATTTCATGTAGTTGAAAATGACATAGTGTAGGAATGAAATATATAGTCAAATTCATGAAGTCGAACCAAGCAGTCGAATTATGCAGTCAAATTCATGTAGTCGAATTCATGCAGTCGAATCAGGACTTAGGAAGATTTCAGGCAGTTGAAAATGATATAGTACACGAATGAACTATGCTGTCGAATTCATGCAGTCGAATCTGGACTTAGGCAAAATTCATGGAGTTGAAAATAACTTGGTCCAGGAATAAACTATGCAGTCAAATTCATGTAGTCAAAACATGCAGTCGAATTCATGTAGTCAAATTCATGTCATCAAATCTGGACTTAGGTTGATTTCATGCAGTTGAAAATGACTTAGTGCATGAATGAACTATGCAGTCAAATTCACGTAGTCGAATCATGTAGTTGAATTCATGCAGTCGAATTCATGCAACCGAATCTGGACAAATGCAAGTTTCATGCAGTTGAAAATAACTTAGTGTAGGAATGAACTATGTAGTCGTATTCATGCAGTCGAATCATGTAGTCGAATTCATGCAGTCAAATTTGGACTGAGGCAGATTTCATGCAGTTGAAAATGACTTAATGCAGGAATGAACTTTGCAGTTTAATTCATGCTGTCAAATTCATGCATTCAAATCTGGAATTAAGCAGATTTCATGCACTTGAAAACAACTTAGTACAAAAATGAACTGTTGTCAAATTAAAGTAGTTGAATCTGGACTTAGGTAGATTTCATGTATTTGAAAATGACTTCGTGCGGAAATGAACTATGTTGTTAAATTCATGAAGTTGAATCATGCAATAGAATTCATGCAATTGAATCTAGACTTAGCTAGATTTCATGCAATTGAAAATGACTTAGTGTAGGAATGAACAATGCAGTCAAATTTATGCAGTCCAATCATGCAATCAAATGCATACAGTAAAATCTGGATATAAGTAGATTTCATGTAGTTGAAAATGACTTAGTACGGGATTGAACTATGCAGTCAAATTCATGCAGTCGAATCTATACTTGAGCAGATCTTATGTAGTTGAAAATGACTTAGTGCGGGAATGAACTATGATGTCGAATTCATGCAGTCAAATCCATGCAGTTGAATCCATGCAATCAAATTCATGCAGCTGAATTCATGTAGTCGAATTCATGTAGTCGAATTTGGACATAATAAAAATTATGGATCATGTTGTTGATTTTTTTTTCTTTAAGCAGGTTTTACATACAAAACATCCAGAAGAAAATTCCTAGCAGGTTTTGAATGCAAAATTTCTAGAAATTTAGTCTTTAAGAAAGCGGAGAAAAACATGCAATTTCTTAAGTTATTATAAACCCATTTAGCAAGATTAAACAGTGAAACATAGACGGATAAATGAAAAATAATTAAAAGAGAAAAATAAGGAGAGCAAACACCACTTGCCTCCACTATAACCACCAGAAATTGGTCTCATAGGACCTCCACGCCATGGATCGGCTCACACTCAAGCTCGGCAAGAAAATCTACGACGATTTAGCAAAAAATGACGGTTAGGGCCATAAAACCCTAACACTAAAACTCCAAGAAATGAAAAATACTTACCACGCATGCTAAGAGCTTGACCAGAGCTTTACGAATCTAGGCTCAATTGAGAATTTCGAGCACCGGAGCTCATAAATCCACAGACAAAAATCTTCAGGTGAATAGTAACCTGCTCTCTCTCACTCTCCTAGGCATGCGTCGGCTTGAGGAAGAAGAAATGCCTCAGGAAGTTAAACTATAGCTGGCTTCCTTATCTCTTAAAAAAATTTAATTTCTCAAGGTAAGAATTTAATGTTTTTGGTCATTACCGAGGCTAGTTTGACTAAAGTAATCCATGATTAGAATAAAAGAATTATAATCAATTAATTAGGTTTGATTTAATTATGACTTAGGAAATTCCAATTTTTAAAATATTAAATCTTAATATCTTGGAATCTCAATTTCGGCCAAGCTCGAACTTCGGTTGTCTTGACCAAACAGGCACAAAAATAAACCAATGACAATACTGTGCTAAACATCATGCTAACGTAACACCTTTATGCTAAATATTATGCCACTTAGAGGATTGAAATTAATTATCGAAATTTTGCGGGTGTTACTGCATTCAGCCGTTGTAGCCACCTCCGGCCTCTACTGGACTTTACCGCCTTCAGGAACCTTGCCCGAGTAGCTCGACTTGCCGGGGGACACTTCCATCATTTCGGCAAAATTGGTGATCCAAGTGATCAAAACGGCACGTCATTCACCAACAAAAATCACTCCCCGACACAATTGCCACCAAAAACCTCCAAAAAACATTCTATAGGCCCCCATACGTTCATTTATAGACAAACAACTCTAGAGGCAAGAGAGAGCATCGCGGTATCCTGGTGAGATCCTGGACTTAGGTCGATTCTCCACCTAGGAATTCCCTCCGCTTCTCCCCTTGAACAAAGGTTTCAAGATTCTTCAAGTCATGTCAATCGCCTCCTCCATAGCGCTCCCAACATGGCTCTACTTCAACGAGGATGCTCCCTCCAATAGCCTCCTGGACTTAGAGGATTTTCCAGGAACATACTAAGGTTCTGTGAGTTTAGTGATACTCTAAGGTTGGAGCGCTTCTATCGAGGATCTGAGGACTTAGCCAATTTTTTTATCATTTTCTATACTTCACACTTGTATCGGAGTAGTGGCCTGTCGCCCCTCAAGATCAAATAAATCATTGCAAAACTTCAAGAAGCTAATGGATTTGGCTCGACATAGATCCAACCAAGTAATTTTTCACCCTTCCCTAGTTTTTCACGTCAAAAAGCCTCTTGTCATTTTTTGTGGTTTATTTTGACTATTTTAACGCCCGGTCCGATTCCGAGCTTAGGAGCTCCGATTTCTCCGAACCGGGGAAAAACCGGGAGACCCGCGATAATTTTTAACAGTTTAAATACTCAGAGTTGTATATTCCAAATTTCTTCGTATGTTTTACACTTTCTCAATTTCGGTAGAATAAGCGGTAAGAATGAAAGATTCAAATTTGATTCAACCAACTTAACTGGACATCAATCCCAATAATATATAATAAATATTGTGATATTATTTAATCATTCAAATAATATAATATATGATAATTATGGAAAACAGTTGCAGTTTGCTCAAGGCTCTGATATACTGGACTTAATTGAACCCCTTATCCTAGGAGCGGTCGAGCGTGCAAACAGTTCCAAATGTAAAAAAGCTTGAAAAAAAATTTTTTTAATGTGGAAAGCTCTTCAATTGAGCAAAAAACCATGTGGCCAGATCCATAGTGGCAAAACCTCCAATATTTATTGATTGTCATACAAGGCTTTGTTGAAGAACACAAGCATGACAGCCCGCCTCTCGTTAGAGTTTGAGGGGGAGGGAGAGATACTTGGGAGGTGACATGCCACCACTCATGGAGATTAGTATTTAACTTGTTGTTATTCGGAGATTCATGCCCTGGAAGTTCTGGAGTCTTTGTCTATTGCTTGGATTCAGGCGCTACTTGCTTGGTTTGTCTTGGATTGACAACTTGGAAGTTTGAGCCACTCGTTGTGCGAGCCTTGTCCTCTATTGCTTATTTCTATTTGTCTTTTCGAGGAGTCTGGTGTGGTTGTCCTGTCGGTGAATGGAGCGCTTGTTCTTGAGTGCATGGGGCTTATTGGCAGAGAGATATAGTGTTCTTACTAACAAAGAGCATGCGGTGCTCTTTTTGGAGGAGAGCGCATGGAGCGCTTGCTGGAGGAGAACACATGGAGCTCTTGCTGAAGGAGAATACATGGAGCGCTTACTGGAGGAGAGTGCGTGGAGCGCTTGCTGGCGGAGAGTGCACTGGGAGCTTGTTGGAGGAGAGCGTGCGAGGCACTTGCTGGAGGAGAGCTTGTGGGGTGCTTGCTGGAGGAGTGCATGCAGTGCGCTTGCTGGAGGAGAGTTCACAGACTCTTACTAGAGGAGAGCGTGCGGGGAACTAGCTGGAGGAGAGCGTGCAGAGAACTGGATGGAGGAGAGCGCGCGTAGTGCTAGCTGGTGAGGAGCACGCATGGAACTTGGTGGAAGTTTGGTGTGAGAAGGCACATAAGTAAGCAGCTAACGTGCGAGTGAACGAGGAGGAGGTGCAAGGAATGGCTCGCACAAGAGTGCACAAGGAAGAGACGCGTGCGGGAGCGCATACGGAAGAGACGCATGCAATAGTGCACAAAGAAGAGGCGCGCGGGAGTGCCCAAGTAAGTGAAGAGTACAAGAGGGCGCAAAGAAGAGACCCGCATGGGAGCGCATAAGGAAGAGTCACGCGCGAGAGCACAAAAGGAAGAGACCCGCGCGGGAGCGTTCAAGGAAGAGATGCACGTGGGAGCGCATAAGGAATAGACGCGCGTGAGACAGCGCAAGAATGCAAAGCCCATGAGGGCACACAAGGAAGAGGTGTGCATAAGAGCATGCAAGGAAGAGGTGCTGTAAGACCCCCCATTTTTTTCTTTTTCAAACCCGGGGGTCTTATGCCCAGAATCGTCGTTTTGCGGTGGCACCGACACTCGGGAGGGGCGCCACTACAAAACGCCGATTTTGTCGGCCTTTTCGATCATCAAAGAGAGAGCAGTAATCATAAACTGAAATATGAGTGAGTCCACAAACCTCATATATAAATGAGAAACCACAGCAAGTCCATAAATATAGAGAGAGAGTACTGCAAAAGAACAGTACAAATGAAAAATAAACGAGCTTAAGATCGGTACATCAGATCCTCACTACAATCTCTCGCGGAAGCTATACGAAAGAATAATCACTCACGGAGTTGGTCACTGATGCTCGAGTACTAGACTGGCCCACCTCCATGTGCATCGTACTCCGCTAGTGCTGGTCCCTGAGCTGATGGTCCATGTCTCCCATCCGGAGCCCCTGTAATGTTGTGGTCCTAAAACCATTAGTCATAAAGACTAAGTCCTATCATCCCCTACCCCTCCCCCATGGCTCCTAGGCACCGAGCGGGGAGGAGAAAAGGGAAGCTACAACGGTGGAGACTAAGCAAAGCAGGTGATAGTGGAACACGTCTAGCAGTTATTTATATAGTAAGCAGTAAAGTAGGCAAGAAGAATAAGCAACATATGTAAGGAAGACAAGGTAAGAAGTAATTAACCCTAACTTATATGAATGCCCTTACAAACTTATAAGAGGTCTTCTGCAAGGCTCCCATCGTATAAAAAGTCCCATACCAATTTATACGTTGGGGTGTCGGTTGTATGCAAGTATGAGTGTAGTGATATGCTATGCCATGATTCATGCAAGTGCAACTCACGCACACGACTCTATGAGCACAGACCTTTAGTTCCCCCAATTTGGGCAGCTAGCTTCACTCCTAGGAACCTCCATAGTGGCAAACGGAGACAGTGGGTCGGGCCCCCCACTCCTAGGCAGGTATCCACACTACCAGGCCTAGCCCGTATGTATGCCTCTAGAAGGACACAACCTAGAGTCTCCACGTACTAATGCTGGCCATATCCACCAGACTTTCTTTGGCTAAGTGTCCCACACCTGCCTAGTTTCCGAATCGACGTCGGTGTGAATGAGCATCCAATACCGAAGACCCACCACCTTATTTGTATTAAAATCCTTCCAAGCCACCGGCTCGCCGGACTATCCTATCTGTTACACCTACCTTCCGAACATACCGTCCGGATGGCTAACCAAACTAACCTAACCAACCTCCCGATCTACTAGCGTGTGTGAATGTGAAACCCTAGTTATATTAGTTGCTCTTGTAGTTTATTATTCCTACTGTTTAGGTTAGCCAAGAACTTCCCAATGTATTCCCCGTGAAGGGCTCTTGAGGTCACTAGGAACTATGATGGGCTGAAGCCCAAAGCTCCCTTTCACAAGGCACTTATTATTATTGGTTGTTACCAAACTCCCAATCCCTTTAATATTGTACTGGATCTAACCCTAGTGTATTTTGACTCTTTCTCTCCCCATGGGGAAGACGAAGTTTCGTCGACCCCGATAACCTCTTAACACTACCCAAACCTTCCACTAACTCTTGAAGCTGGCTTCGAAATTCCACCAACTCCTTCGGCGCCATTCGGTAAGGTGCTCTGGATATCGACTTAGCCCCCGACATGAGCTGAATCTAGAAGTCCTTCTCCCGGTGCGGGGGTAGCCCGGGTGGCTTCTCCGAAAATACATCGGCAAAGTCCCGCACCACTGGAATATCTGAAATAGGATCCTAGGCCATAACTAATCCGAAAAGGACCTGATAAACTTTGTCTCCCTACATGTGGGCCTTGACAGCATGCACAAATGATTATAATATGTTGGGGGGGGGCTGGTATAATACCTTTGATAATAATTAAGGAGTCCCCGTGCCTCACGGTGATCCTCTTCGCCAAGCAGTCAATCTGGGCATGGTTCCAGTGTAACCATGTCATGACCAGGATCAGATCATAGTCCGGCATCCTCAGGATTGTCGCTGGTGCCTCAAACGCCTTCCCACCGATCTCCGCCTCCATTTTGCAATGAGAAGAGGTCATAAGCTCTAATCTATCGGGTAGATGCACCCTCATCATCCTTCCTGTGAATTGCTCCATGCCTGCCAGTCCTTTCACAAAATCTTCTAACACAAATGAGTGTGAAGCACTGGAGTCGAACAGTGTATGAGCGAGCTTGCCGCTGATGAAAACCACGCCTTAGGTAGTTAAGTGTCTTAGTGTTCTAGTTATAGTTTTTATTTTCTTGATTTCTAACTAGTCTATGTCTATGAAAACTAGTTCTTAGGAAGGAAGGAATTTAAATGCACTGGCATACCTGCTATAAACTGCTCCGGGTTCCGGGGTTATGCCAGATCTAGAGCATACACCTACTCCCTTTCTGGCATGTGGCCTCTACCCTGATATCCCCATCCTCGGTCGTGTCCTCGGCCACCGAACTGCCGAGGAGGTGGGGCATCCTGAAGTGCTGGTGGGGGTGCTCGCCTGATGGGATAATTCCTCTTGAAATGTCTCGACTGGTTGCACTGGAAGCATACTGGTGCCTGCTCTACTGTCCTCGGTATCTCCAGCATCCGTAAGGGCTGGGGAGCCAATACCCCTAGGTTCCCCTGCTCCTGTCCAATCTATTTACGGGGTTGATCCTCGTTACTTCTTTCCCCAATGACCTGTCCTCGAGGATGGTCTCTACGGCCTCTAATCAATGAATCGTCAGCCGGTCTCTTCCGGCTCTTGGCTGTAAGCTGGTCTGCTTTCCTTTTCTTGGCAATTTCCAGAATCCTGGCCAAGCTTCCCTTGGAGATGAAGAGGAGGGCCTGTCTCATGTTGTCATGCAATCCATTGTAGAACCTCCTGGTGTAGACAGCGTCGTCCAACTGATAAGAGTCTGAATACGGGCTAGTTGAGTAAACTCCTGGTAATACTCCAGCACTGTCATGTTACCCTGCCTCAACCGCAAGAACCTATCCTCGAACTCATCCCTTTCAGACTGAGGTACGAAATATCCAAGAAGTGCTACTCTGAACTCTCCCCAAGAGATGTCTGTGTAATCCATATCCACAAAAGTGTTGTCCAGCTGTGACTTCAACCACCTCTTTCCGTGTGACTCCAGGCAGGAGACTGCCAAAACAACTACCTCCTCAGTGGGGAATCGAATCCCTGCAAGCATCTCATAGATGGTATCTAACCATTCCTCTGTGCGAACTGCCGACTCCTTCCCCAGTTAGGATGGAGGGGAAAGTTCCCGGAAGGCACTCATCCAGTTGGACCCGGGATTTGGCAGTGCAGCCGGGGCTTGCTGAGCTCTGAAGGCCTCCAGGATCGCCGTCAATGTTTGACCCATCTCCGTCTGCTGAAACGGAGCTGGAGCTGGCGTAGGTGGAACTATATTCGGAGCCTAAGATGTCCCCTGCCGTGGAGTAGGGTTGTCGCAGGCTACAAGGAAAAAAAATTCCAATTGTTAGATAGCGTACGAATGGAATAAAAGAAGGAGAAAAATTGACTTCTACATGTGATTTCCCTTATGGGCACACCACTGCTTCCGCTGCTAGTTTGCCCGCAAACTAAAGTAGCACGGGGGGTGGCCTAAGGTTCTTATGGACAACTTCTCTTTCGATTGAGGTTTGCTATGATACCACTTGTAATACCCCCCCCCCCCTTTTCTTTTTCAAACTCGGGGGTCTTATGCCCAGAATCACCGTTTTGCTGTGGCCCCAACACTCGAGAAGGCCGCCACTATAAAACTCTGATTCCGTCGTCCTTTTCGATCATCAAAGTGAGAGCAGTAATCATAAACTGACATATGAGTGTGTCCACAAACATCATATATAAATGAGAAACCACAACAAGTCCATAAATATAGAGAGAGCACTGCAAAAGAATAGTACAAATGAAAAATAAACGGGCTTAAGCCCGGTACATCAGATCCTCACTACAATCTCTCGCGGAATATATAAGAAAGACTAATCACTCATGGAGCTGGTCACCGGTGCTCCGGTACTAGACTTGCCCACCTCCATGCGCACTGTACTCCGCTAGTGCTTGTCCTTATCTCCCATCCAGAGCCCCTGTAATGTTGTGGTCCGAAAACCATTAGTCATAAAGACTAAGTACTATAATCCCCTACCACTCCCCCATGGCTCCAGGCACCGAGCGGGGTGGAGGAAAGGGAAGCTACAACGGTGGAGAGTAAGCAAAGTAGGTGGTAGTGGAACAAGTCTAGCAGTTATTTATATAGTAAGCAGTAAAGTAAGCAAGAAGAATAAGCCGCATATGTAAGGAAGGCAAGGTAAGAAGTAACCTTAACTTATATGAATGCACATATAAACTTATAAGTTAAGGGGTCTTCTGCAAGGCTCTCATCGTATAAAAAGTCTCATACCAATTTATACGTTGGGGTGTCAGTTGTATGCAAGTATGAGTGTAGTGATATGCTATGCCAGGATTCATGCAAGTGAAACTTACGCGCACGACTCTATGCACACAGACCTTTAGTTCCCCCCAATTTGGGCAGCTAGCAACACTCCTAGGAACCTCTGTAGTGGCAAACAGAGATAATGGGTTGGGCCCCCACTCCTGGGCAGGTATCCACACTACCAGACCTAGCCATTACGTACGCCTCTAGAAGGACACAACCTAGAGTCTCCACGTACTAATGCTGTCCATATCCACCAAACTTTCTTTGGCTAAGTGTCACACACCTTCCGAGTCAGCGTATCGATGTCAGTGTGAACGAGCGTCCAATACCGAAGACCCACCACCTTATTTTTTTTCCAAATCCTTCCGAGCCACCGACTCCCCGGACTATCCTGTCTGTTACACCTACCTTCCGAACCTACCATCCGGATGGCTAACCAAACTAACCTAACCAACCTCTCAAGCTACCGAGGTGTGTGAATGTGAAACCCTAGTTATACTAGTTGCTCTTATAGTTTAATATTCCTACTGTTTAGGTTAGCCCGGGACTGCCCAAGGTATTCCCCGTGAAGGGCTCTCGAGGGCACTAGGAACTACGATGGGCTGAAGCCCAAAGCTCCCTTTCATAAGACACTTATTATTATTGGTTGTTACCCAACTCCCAATCCCTTTAATGTTGTATTGGATCTAACCCTAGTGTATTTTGACTCTTTCTCTCCCCACACGGAAGACGAAGTTTCGTCGACACCGATCACCTCTTAACACTATCCAAAACTCCCACTTCTCATCACGACTCCCGATGATAATCTCATTTCACTTCCAATTCAATACACAAATATCCCAACTCCCTAGGTTCATTTTGAACCATATTATGTGTTGGATCCCTAGTAAGATTTGGGCTAGGTTCACTAAGTTTGGATTATATGACCCACAATGTATAGCCAATGTCATAGTTGTGTCCTACAGTCTAGGCAAAGTCCTTAGAGTCAACATCACATGGAGCAACTATCAACAAGACTGCCAGAGAATCAAGACTTAGAAGATTTCAAGACTCTGTAAAGTGAGTTCGACGTTCGTCCAACTCAGGTCGATGATTGACATGCTCAGCTCGACGATCTCAGAGTAAATTCTCTGAGCTGAGCTCGACAAACTTGGTACTCAAGTAGATGAAAACTTGGACACTACAACAACACTTCAAGTTCAGAAAACATCAAGATATTCTAAGTCATTAGTATCAGACTTTGGTCGACGAACTTAGTTCTCATCTCGACGAACTTTATTCTTTGGTCGACGAATCTTTGGACTACTACAACAATCTGTCAAGACTATGTTCTCTAGTCTCAGGTCGACGAATTCAGTTCTCTGCCCGACGAATTCTGGATTATCTACTTCAACAACTTAGAACCCGGAGACTTGTGTCGACACTCGGAGCATATGTCGACACCAACTAAGTCGACAGTAGAAGAACTTATGTCGACACCCAGATCATCAGTTGAAATTTTGGAAAGGTTGTGTCGACACGACAAAGAATACTTGTGTCGACACCCAGGATATCAGTCGATACCACCTGTGTTGACACCAGGAGTAATTGTGTCGACACACAGAATATTTGACAACTCCAGAAACTCAGCTCGACGAAATCAAATCTTAGGTCGATGAATTCTGCAGACTTTAACTTTCATTTCAGATACAACTGTGAATATTCTAAGTCCAGAAAAGTTGCTGAACTCCAGTCGAATAACACAGTTATCAGCTTGACGAACTTCAGACACAGAAAAGTCAAAGTTTCTGAAGCATACAGTTCTGTTATCAGATCGACGATCTTGGAACTCAGCTCGATGAACAAAAGTTATCTGATCGACGAATACAACAACTCAGCTCGACGACCTGTGGAATCAGCTCGACGAATTCTGTCATCAGTTCGATGATTCCAGACTTAGCACTTATTCCTTCTGTCCTCAGTCTATGTCAATAATTTCTGAATGATTAATGATAAAATATTCTCTGAATATTACCATTGAATGTTACATTAATCACGGCTTTCATCAGAATTATTGTTTTCCATTTTTCCAAGTGACAGTTGGGGAAAGGAATCAATGCAGTTTATTTTCAAGGACCGCCAGCATTGATTGCTGCAGGAGGATTAAAATTTCGAAAGGCAAATCCCTCAGTAAATATAAAAGAGACTTTTCTCTCTTTCCTAACAACACAGAGAAAAGATAGAAAGCAAGCTAGTAAGAACAATCAGAGCACCAGAAAAATTACAGAGACAGCATACACAGACACAAAGATTTTCAATCAGTCTGTCTTCAACAGCTTCTCTGATCCTTTCACAAAAGCTCTGATACAAAAAGAACATCTGCTCTCAGAAGAAGAAGAACAATCATACAAAATCAAGAGTCTTCTTACTTCAACACTCCAGGACTTCCAAGGACAACAATTGTCAAATCTGTCAAGAAGATCCTGCATATAAAGGATAAAAGCTTGAAGGCCTATCACCCTGCAGCAAGGCTTCCATATTTCCCTGAACCATTCAATATCTCAGGGGGAGCCATTTGCTACTATCAATATCCACAAGTCTTCTCTCTGATTGTTGACAGAGAAGACATAATCAACTCTCTCACCCCCACTGTGTAAAGGGTTGTCATCTCCCTTCAAAAGTGATTCCCAGTTACAAGTCACCTAATCAAAAGACTTGAGGATTTGGTTTTTGTGCACCTGATCAAAAGCTCATTGGTTTCAGACACCTGTTCAAAAACCTGAGTGGATTCCTACAAGGGTGGTAGAAGAGTGGATGTACCCAGGTTGGGGAATCACTATAAATTTCTTGTGTCGTCTGTTTGCCCTTTCTTTTGTTTATTGCTGTGGTTGTGATTGGTAGTTAGTTTTTGTGTTTTATCTTTTAATCTATTTATAACAGCACTAGGACTAATCTGCATTTTCCAGCAGAGAATTTTATAAAACTCTAAATACTCTATTCACCCCCCCCCCCTCTAGAGTATTCTCGATCTAACAGCTCACTTTCAATTGGTATCAAAGCAGGTTCCTTTGGTTGTACAAGCTAACCCTTGAACTAAAGATCCTTTGTTAGATCTAAATTTTATTTTTATTTCCATTTAGTTTTTTATACATAGCTATGGCATCAAACAAAGATTATGCATGCACCAGACCTCCAGTTTGCAACCTTAACAGGTTTGTCATCTGGAAGGCAAGAATTAAATTTTATATGAATTCTATTGATGAGGATATATACAATTCTATATTGACAGGTCCCCCTCAAGCTTCAACCTCTGCAACATCTACAAGCACTACTGCAGTTCCACCACCTGAGTGGACCGAAGCCCTGAAGAAGGCAAAGATTGCTGATGCCAATGCTATGAACATACTGGAACAGAATATGTCAGATGACATATTTCAGAAGGTGGCTGAGTGCACCTTTGCAAAAGAAATCTGGGATTCACTCAACCAAATGGTTACTGGCTCAGCAGATGAGAGGAAAGATAGAAGATCCAACCGCATCACACAATATGAAAACTTCAAAAAGGATGAAGCAGAAATAGTTGAAGTGATGTACAATAGGCTTAGCTCCATCATCAGTGAGCTAAGGACCGTAGATAAAAAAATCACCTTGACTGAAGTAAATGACAAGATCCTGCTATGCTTCCCAAGCTCATGGGATTCAGGGATCTGGCCCATCAAGGAGGCCAGAAGCCTAACTGAGATACATACAAAATATTTATTGGGCATGTTAAAGTCTTAAGAACAATTGATCAAGTACAGGGAGGTAGCAGAGCAAAGGACACCTGCACAAGCCAGGAAAGAGCAAAGTATAGCTTTCAAGGCTGCCGAGGAGATAGAGATATCAACATCAAATGAAGAGCTCATGAGTCTATTTGCCAGAAGATTCTACAAGATGGCAAGAAAGGAATTCAGAAGAAAGTCATCTAGGCAAGATGATAAACACAGGTATGATAAAACACCAACTAAAGAAGTGGTGTGTTTTGGGTGCAAGAAACATGGGCACTTCCTCTCTGAGTGTCCAGAGAACCAGAAGAAAGGGAAGAGAAGAGAGAAAGACACAAGGAAATAGCGCACCAACAAACCTTCTTCCGGCAAATACAAGAGGAAGGAAAAGTGTTTTGTGGCTGAATCCTGGAGTGAAACTGAGGATGAATCAACATCTTCCAGCTCCAGTGAAGATGAGGAAGAAGCGAGGGATAAGGAGGTTTGCCATATGGCGATTGATGCTTCCATGAGTAATTCAGAAGAAGAGGAATCACACAATGAAGAAGCTTCAGATTCAGAAGCTGATAAGATACTATCTTCTTTTGATTACACTTCAGATTCTTTTAAAATTGAATTTAAATCAATGTGTATAGACTTAATAAATTCAGAAAAAGAGATTAAAACCCTTAGGGAAAAATTAGAAAATTTAGAAAACATTAACTCTGAAAATAATAGGTTAAAAGATGAATTATGCTTAGCTAATGAGCAAATAACATTGTTAAAAACTGAGCTTTGTGAGGCTAAACAACTTGAGGAAACTCTTAAAGGGAGAAGCCTCAAGCTGATGGACATCACAAGCACTGTGAATGCCAGACTTAGTGGTAAGCTAGGCTTGGGTGCTTCATCAGGTTTGCCCCCCATTCTCAGGAATAACATCTTAACAACCCCCATAAATTTGTCACTGCTAAGGGAAAAGAAAACGTAATCAATAAACACACAACAAGAAATGTTTCTAAATCAATAGTTCAGAAAACCAACAACCAAAAAACCATAGGTAACAAGGTTCAGCAGAATTCGTCGAACTTAAATCGACAAAATCTAGCCAGTTCGTCGAACCCAGATTGACGAACTCTGAACGCAAACAATAGTTATAGTTATTCGTCTAACTGCGATCGACGAACTCTATATGGTTAGTCGAGCAGAGGTAGACGAACAAGGGGCACAAAAAATGAATATAATCATTCTTTGGGCAGAGATTGACGACCTCAACACTACTCGTCGAACTCTGGTCGACGAACTCACAGAAATTTGTCAAACCCAGAAAGACTTAACCAAAACTTTAATTATAACAGAAACTTAAATAATTCCAGGAAAGCTTTTAATCCACTAGGTGATTGGGTCATACCACCTAGGAGATATCACCCTTTAGGATATAAATCCTAACCAGAATATTCTGTTATTTCCAGCTTTTCATACCAGGAAAATAAAGGACCCAAGGTAACCTGAGTCAAGAATATTTAACTATTTTCCATTACAGGTGAAGAGCTGTGCAAGTGTGAATCAGACCTGGTACCTGGACAGTGGTTGCTCCAAATATATGATAGGCAGCAAGGATAATCTAACTATTTATAAGTCCAAGCCAGGACCAAAGGTCATCTTTGGTGATTCCAAATGTGGCCAGTTAAAAGGTTTTGGAGAAGTGAAGATTGAAGCTGTCACATTCAAGAAAGTGACATATGTCAGAGGCTGAAGCATAACCTCATCTCCATAAGTCAATTATGTGATGAAGGTTATCAGGTACATTTTAGTTCATCTTCATGTTTTATCTCTAATAAAGAAAACCAAATAGTTTTAATTGGGAATAGACAAAGCAATATATATTTAGTTGATTTCTTATCTGCCAGCTCTGATATCTGTTTACTTAACTTAATTAGTAACCAGAATGATTTATGGCATAAAAAACTAGGTCATGTAAATCTGAAAAACATTGCTAGGCTATCAAAAGATAACCTTGTTAGAGGTTTACCTTCTGGTCCCTACAAGAAGAAGGCCTCTGTAGGGCTTGTCAATTAGGCAAGCAAACTAAAGCTAGTTTCAAATCCATTAATAAAAGTGATTCACTTAGGATTTTGTATTTGCTACACATGGATCTATTTGAACCCATTACTATACAAACCCTAGGAGGGAAATCATACACTTTGGTTATTGTAGATGACTTCTCCAGGTTCACTTGGGTATCCTTTTTGAGATCTAAGTCAGATACCTTCATGGTTCTTACAGATTTTCTCAGGACCATACATATTGAGTTCTCTACTCATATTGCATTGATCAGAAGTGATCATGACACAGAGTTTGAGTCTCTTCTTATGCATGAGTTCTGTGAGAAGAAAGGTATCAGGTATTGCTTCTCAGCTACTAGAACTCCTCAACAAAATGGGATAGCTGAAAGAAAAAAATAACACACTCTTTGAAGATGCGGGTATATTACTTGCAGATGCTTACATGCCACTATCCTTTTGGGCAGAGGCTATGAACACTGCAAACTATGTCCTGAACAGAAGCCTGATACATAAGCTAAAGAATAGGACTCCTTATGAATTACTAAAAGATAAGAAACCTAAAATAAACTATTTTAAAGTCTTTGGTTATATATGTTATATTCACACAAACAACAAAAGATATATTAGAAAGTTTGAGGCAAAGGCTGAAGAGGGAATTTTTCTAGGATATTCCCAAGTAAGCAAAGCCTACAGGGTTTATAACAAATCAACCTTAAAAATTGAGGAGTCTATCCATGTTACTTTTGATGAAGCTAACATGTCTTGCAAGGAGAAAGAAATTTCTACCAGTAGCAACTTGTAGGTACATCACTTGTGTGAGAGTTTGGATGGACTAAACCCTACCCAAGAAGTTCCAAATCATCCTTCTCCACAAGTCATTGAAGAAAGTGAAGATGAAGGCATTGAAGGGAGTGATATTCCCCCAATAACAAACATAATTCCACAGGAGGAATAAATTCCAAATGTTGTTGCAGAACCAACTCCACTAGCTGATCTTGTCAGACTTAGGGATCACCCGAGATCTCAAGTCATTGGATACATATCAGCAGGTGTACAGACAAGGCATCAACTCAATCAAGATGTGATGCATGCCTATTTTCGCTCTCAGATTGAACCTCTATCCATCCATGATGGTGAGCAAGATCCCCACTAGATCATTGCAATGCAGGAGGAATTAAAATCAGTTTGAGAGATGTAGAGTTTGGGATTTGGTTGCAAGGCCTCAAGACTACCAATCATTGGAACCAAATGGGTCTACAGAAACAAGCTGGATGCACAAGGAGTAATAGTGAGGAATAAAGCCAGACTTGTTGCACAAGGATATAGGCAAGAAAAAGGAATATATTATGACCAGACCTTTGCACCTCTTGCAAGGTTGGAAGAAATCAGAATATTCCTTCCCTACGCCGCTTATAAGAGATTCAAGGTCTATCAAATGGATGTGAAAAGTGCATTCTTGAATGGAGTACTCAAGGAAGAGGTGTATGTTGAACAACCTCCAGGTTTTGTCTCTCCAACTCATCCCTCTTATGTTTACAAATTGCATAAAGCTCTCTATGGTCTAAAGCAAGCTCCCTATAGTTTGATTGATCGCCAACACGAATCTTAAAGCGCATCTAGCGGTTCTGGCTCACCTTCATCCTCCAGCCGATGGTTAGGATTGACCCATCCTAGAGCTACTTCCAGCCGCCATAGCCGCCCATCCGGTCACCTCCCTGGCCAGCCACCACCACCACCACCTCCGTTGAGGTGGTGGCTATTGCCAGGCGGTGGCATAGCCGCCGGAGGCGACTATTCCGGCAAACCCGATAAGTGAAAAATCATGGAAAAACCAGGAGAAAGCTTGTCCAGATCGGCCTCAATTGAGCCTGATTCTTGTTCCTAATTAGTCCTATGATCTACCCAAGGATGAAGGAGAAGGGGAGGACCTTACTTGCGGCCTGGAGATGCATCGATCACCGGAATGCCATTGGTGGTGGAGGTTTCGCTAGTGCTCTACAACAGCACAGTAAACTCGTTTGTCTCCTTCGGGTAAGGTGTGGAAAAGCTTGCCTTCGATCCAGTGATGCTTTTAGGTGAGTAAAAAGTGGGTGGGGAGGGGCCAAGCTGGAAGTGGCCATTTATGGCCCCTTAATGTAACTTTCGGCCATGGTATGGGGGGGGGGGGAATCTGGGCTCAATCCAGCCAGGAAACGGCTGGAAACTTATCCTTTTCCCCAGAGGAGTTGAACATAGCCCTTAATGGATGGAATGAAGGGGCAAAGGATTCAATGGCCATTAATGGCCATTGAAGGCACGTTTCGGCCATGGTGGGGTAGCACCATTCCTGCCATGAGCAGCCACCAAAATGGCCCCCCTGGTCTTCCTGGATTGAGTGGGGAGTTGATCAGGCAATAAAGAATGGCCCTTGGCCTCCTTGGCCATGAATGACCCTCTTTCACCATTTCTCTCTCCTCCATTAAAGAGAAATTGAAGCATCCTCTCTCCTACCCCTCATGGACGGTTTTGTTCATGGCCCTAGCCTAAATGCAGCAATTTCTCTCACAATTTCCCACTAAGCTAATACAAAGTGGTTAGGAGGTGGTTATCCCAAGTGGGTAGGGGCTCGAGTATGAGTTAGCCTTTTGAGCTAAGTTTGACTTGACCTTAGCTTAGAGTTGACTTTGGTCAAATTGACCTTTTGTGTCACCATCAATGGGTCCTTGGTGACCCATTGGACTTCCCTAAGGTCTAGGTAGGGATGGGTATGGTTGACTTGGCACCTTGGAGGTCACATAACCCTTAGTAAGGGCACTTTGACCACTTTGACGCTAGAGTTGACTTGGTTCAACTTAGGCACTATGGATGACCCAATGTGTCCTTGGTGACTCATTGACCTCACTTTAGGGTTAGGAGGGCATGGGTGGGGTCCACTTGGCTAAGGGAAGGTCAATTGACCCTAAGTAGGCTTATTTGACCCATTTAGGGTTCGGGTTGACTTAGGTCAACTTAACCATTTGACTGCCGATAGTAGATCTTTAGTGGCCCTATGGACTACCCAAGGTGTTAGGGGTGTTGTGGCAGGGTCATGGGATCAAGTTGTAGCCCTGAGGTGATCCTAAACTAGTGTTTAGAATTCTGCTATTTGCAGACCATGTTGGCCTTCACCTTCCTACCAAAGTTCACCTAGTCTACTTGGACTTACTTGGGTTTTGTCATGACCTAGTCATGAAAAAATCACTCTTAGGGGTCTAGTTCTTTGAGAGATGTTACAGGCGCGCACTAGTGCGCGCTAGGAAGAGGCCACAGCAAAGATGAGAAGTTTTACTATTGCACCCCCATGATGGGGAATTTTACTATTTGCACTCCCATGATGGGGAATTTTACTATTTGCACCCAATGATGGGGAATTTTACTATTTGCACAACAAAGATGGGGAATTTTTCTATTTGCACCCCATGATAGGTAATTTTACTATTTTCACCGTCAATGATGAGGAATTTTATTATTTGCACCCTATGAGGGGAAATTTTACTATTTGCACCTCATGATGACGAATTTTTCTATTTGCACCTCATGATGACGAATTTTTCTATTTGCACCAATGATGGCGAATTTTAATATTTGTACCCCATGATGAGAAATTTTACTATTTGCACCCGAATGATGGGAATTTTACTATTTGTACACCATGATGGAGGAATTTTACTTGATACCAGCACCTCATTCGCTGGGGTGCGTTTAGCGCTCTAAGAAGACCCCATCATTTACCCCCTAAATCCCCATGGTCTAGAGCAAAAGTGATTGGAGGCCGGGGTATTTTTGCCGAACTGCGCGTGTGACGACCCGCAGTGATTGAGGCGGGGGTAGTTGGTGTGTCAGAGGTGTAGAAGGTAGGCTAACTATCCATTAGATAACTCGCTTATGGTGGTGCATTTGCATAGTGAAATATACAGGATGTGAAAGGTGCTCGGGCCACATTACTCGCTAGGAGTAGTGTGCACAATGAGTGCAGTGTGTACCGACCCGATTCGTGCTACACCACTCACACAAGTTTTCAGTCAAAAGAGTTGACTCAGGTGTCGAGCGCGTCGACTGGTGGGCAGGCGTTGAGTGTCATGATGCCTTTCAACGAGTATCGAGTGCGTCGACTGGATTCGACAAGTGTCGAGTGATACTCGACGTATACGCCACATTGACTTGGAGAATATTTGGCCTGTGGGATTTCACATGATTTCGCTAGATATATCCGACGAATTCGTTGAGTCATACTCGACGAATTCATCGATAATGGCTTGGGATTCTGTGGAACAAGTTTATTTCGTCGGATATCGTCGCGGGTATCCAATGAATTCGTTGAGTGATACTCGACGAATAAATGCAATTCGTCGAATCTCGTCAGAGATACTTGACAAATTCATCGAGTTGGATTCAACGAATTCATTGAATTTGCCTTGAAGTGTTGATCTGATTCGTCGAGACTACACATGGGCTTCCTACGATTTATCGAGTTTACATGATGAATTTGACTTGGAGAATTTCAGCCAGACAATAGTTACAGGTTGAACCAAGTTCAGGACCTGTGCTGAACGGGGCACTTATCGACGATCTTTTTAAGGGGACTTATTTAATGTGATGATGGGCGGTCAAATGTCAGCATGACATGTATCGAAGTAACCTTAACACTAATATTTACTTATAAAAAGGAATTCTCGAAAACCATAGCCGAACTCTTCCTTGCTGAGTCGTTCCTTTGGTGCCGAGCTCGACGAGGACAAAGAGGATGTCGGTGGTGGATTTTCAGGAAGTACAAATGAAGTCAGGGTGCTGGACCTTCTTGGAGAAACTCTGAAGTCATTTCTCTCGGTTTTCCCTATCTCTAGGAGAGTGTTTTGAAGAGGACCAGACATCGTCATGCTGCCAAGAAGAAGAACGAGATCTTTGGCCAGAAATGAGGCGAGCTTCGAACCCTCTCCATTGTTGTAAGATCTTTAGATCTATTATAGGAGAGATGTCTGCTCAAGAGTGCTTGGCTTTTGTGCGTATTGAAGATTTCCTAGGTAGAGACCACTCTAGGTCCTTGGTCCTAGAGTTTTGTTATCTTCAACCTTTCCACTCTTCATTATGAAGACGATGGGCTTGGTTTCATGAAAAATGGTGGTATATTGATGGTGAATAAGGAAGGATGAAGAGCTGAATATATCTTTGTATGGATGGCTAGAGGAAGAAGATGAACCGATGTTGTTCGTTCAACTTTACGATTCGTTTAGAAATATGATTTCTGCACGCAACAGGCTTCGCGCTCGATTTAAGGCAAGATCCGGGCATGAAAGTGATGTGTTAGATCTGAAATACTCTAGAGGGGGGGGGGGGGTGAATAGAGTATTCTTAAATCCTTAAAATATTTTATAGCTTTTGCTGTAATTTTGAAAGTGCATAAACAGCTTACTAAAATATAAACACAGCAATCCTAAAAAGCACAAACACAGTAAGAACAAAAAGAAGGGGCAACCAGACAACATAAAAAATTTATAGTGATTCCCCAACCTGGGTACATCCACTCTTCTACCACCCTGGTAGGAATCCACTCAGATTTTTGATCAGGTGCCTGACACCAATGAGCTTTTAATCAGTGCTCAAAAACCAAACCTCAAGTCTTTTGGTCAGGTGACTTGCAACAAATAATAACTTTTGACGGGAGTTATAACCCTTTATACAGTGGGGGGGGGGGGTTGAGAGATGATATTGTCTTCTCTTTCTAGATATACAACTGAGAAAAGCTGTGGATATGATTTTAGCAAATGGCTCCCCCTGTGATGTAGAATGGTTCAGGGAAATCTAGAGCTCTGCTTCAGGGTTATATTTCTTCAATCTTTAAGCATTGACCAGAAAAATATTCAGAAACTTCTTGACAGATTGAATAGTTGTTGTCCTTTGAAGTGTCCTGTAGAGTTGAAGAATGAAGACTCTTGATTTTGATTGATTATTCTTCTTCTTCAGGTAGCAGATGTTCTTCTGGTATAGGGCTTCTTGAGTTGCTGTATCAGAGTTCTAAGAGAGAGAGCAGAGAGTTTCTTATTGCAGACTGATTGTGATTTTCTGTCTGTGTGTCTATGTTCTATTCTCCTATTCTATGTGTATTCTGCTCTGCTATGTAAGAAAAGAGAGAAAATCTCTCTTATATTTCCTGTCAAAACTGTCTTTCGAAATTTGAATTCCTCTGCAATCAATGCTGACTGCCTTGAGAATAAACTGCATTGATTTATTTCCCCAACTGTCCCATGGAAAAATGACAAGCAATAATCCTGAAGAAGACCATAATTAATGTCTTGTCTAACGGTTATATTCATAGAATATTGAAGCATTAATTACTCAGAAATTATTGCATTAGGAAAGGGACAGAAGACTGGAAATGACTAAGTCTGGATTCGTCGAACAGATAACAGAAATCGTCGAGCTGAGTCCAAAGTTCGTCGTGCTGAGAAGTTGTGTTCGTCGACCAGACAGCTTCTATTCGTCGAGCTGAGTTCCAAGATTGTCGAGCTGAAAACAAAACTGCACTCTATAGAAACTTTGTCTATTCTGTGTATGAAGTTCGTCGAGCTGATAGCTGATTTCGTCGACCTGATAACTTGTTGATAGAACTTCTGGGGTATGTGTCGACACAAGTCCTATGTGTCGACATAATTACTTCTTGTCTCGACATGGTTGTTGTGTTGACAGAAATCTGGAGTGTGTTGACATAAGTCCTGTGTGTCGACACAATTATTTTTGGTGTCGACACAAGTCTTGCTTCTGGTGTCGACACAAACGTCTGGTGTGAAGTGATGAAGTACCCAGAAATCGTCGACCTGAGAATCTGTTTCGTCGAGACGAGAACCACTAACTCCTGTTGGATAACTCTAGCCAAAGTGGTCAAAGTTCGTCGAGCTGAGAATCTTGAATTCATCGACTGAATATGATTCTGTTCTTAGAGAAATTGAAAACTTCTGGAGTAATAATTTGAAGTAGAGAACCCAGAATTCGTCGTGCAGAGAACTAAGTTTGTCGACCTGAGTCTAGAGAACAAAGTCTGGACTTAGAATGCTGAAGGTAGAGTCCAAAGATCGTCGACCTGAGAATCAAGTTCGCCGAGCTCAGCTCAGAGAATTTTCTCTGAGATCGTCGAGCTGAGCACGACTATCATCAACCTGCGTTCGACGAACGTCGAACTCATTTTATAGTCTTTGGAAAATCTCTAAGTCTTGAGTATTTGGCAGTCTGATGATGGCTGGTTCATGTGATTTTGAAACTAAGGACTTGGCCTAGACTCTAGGACACAACTATGACCTGGTTATACATGATGGGTCACAAGATCCTAATTTAGTGAACCTAGTCGAAATCAAACTAAGGATCCAACAGGGCACTTCTAGATCTTGGGCTGAACATGAAAGTGTAGCCCTCGGAAAGACCTTTCCAACGGATGGTTGCATGTTTTCTGATGAGCATTATGGCTCCCGCAATGTGCGACGAATGTTGCTATATTGAACTAACATAAGGCCAAGACAGATTTTCTGTCTAAGTAGTTGATATGGTAGCCTGGTGTTTGAATCTTGGACATGGCAGGAAATCGCAGCCTTGGATGATATCTTGTGTTGGGAGAATCTAGTTGAGGAAACCATGATGAGCTAATGCATTATGTATGCGTTTTGATTGACATTGGATGTACAAAAGGTTTATCTATGCAATCCGATGAATATGCATACAATAATTCAAAGACAGTTTATATGTATTGGAAGAGTAATTGGTGCATTTGTATGATATTCCAAAAAACTAGCAAGTGATGAACTATAAACAATGAAAGAACTTGTGGTGTGTAATTGTACAAGATTATTAACCATCTAGAAATGTATATTTATGTTGATAGTCTTCAGAAACAACATGTATGGAAAGATAAATGATCTGATGTGTGTGCGCATGATAAACTTAAAAAGGGGGCTAGATGAATATTACGCCCATCATCGTACTATGAGCTTATTGACCTTATGAATTGAAAGTATGATTGGAATAAGTCCACCACATAGAGTGGTGTTAACTCCCTACGGTTAGCAGTAAGGGTCGTATATCAATTGAAGGGATTTGATATCTTAGGTTATGATAGAACCTTGCGTGCTTGGAGCACAAGTAAGTTGTTATGAAAGGACTCAGTATGCAGCCCTTGAATTCTTTTGAGCACTGGATTGGTATGATGAGGACTCATTTGGAGTGCTTGGATGATTGATGGAATGGATAAGTGTATTTGCATGTGGTGGGTGCTGACACGAAGTGTCATAATGTTGGGTTAAGGATAATTTGGTTGGTCTACGGGCTCGCCTGTCGTCACATCAATGGGAGTTGACAAATAGACATTGGGCAGTTGGGCTTGGTCCTCAATGTTCATTCCTGAGTCTCCTTCCGTGACAGTGGAAGGTTGGGCTTGGTCTTTAGTGCTCCTTCCCGAGGCTACTTCTAATCCAGTTATAGGCAGGTTGGGCTGTTTTCTTTGAGCACATCTACCCGGGACACCTTCTGAGTCTTAGTACGCAGAGGCTCTGCAATTGTGTTCTTAACATCGAGGCGTATGGAGGCCAAAGAGTGGTAGTGTTGATTCCCGCCTAGTAGTGTGGATTCTTAGCATCGAGACGCCCACTCTACTGTCATTGTTTGACAACGATGTATGACACCTGAGAGGTTAGCTACCTGCTCAAAAATTGGGAACTAAAGGACTCTGCCGACAAAGAAAATCAGAGTGCGTAAGTTGAGTGGGTGAATCATAAACCATCATTACATTGCATTGCACCTCATTAGATCCTCATCATATAAATTTGTATGGGTACTTTTATATGATGTGTTACTTTCTGTTAAGCCGACCCTTAACTTAAGTTCTTTTTCTGTTGTAGAATAAAATGCTAGTAGTTGACTGCTCTTTCTCTTACAGTACATCTAGAGTTGAATGATGTTGATATTTGATCTACACTGCAACTGTTATATTTATAATATGTAGAGATATACCACCTGCTTGTACTTACAGTTTATATACATATATTGTACTATTTTTTCTTTCTGCTGTCTGGTGCCTAAAAGCCACCGGGGTGAGAGGATGAGATAGTCACTTAGTCTTTATGATCAATGATTGCTACGACTACCATTTTAGTAGGACACCCAGTGGATAGAGCAACAACAATAGCAGGTTAGGCAGGAGAATATCTAGGCCAGGGTGATAGGGCTTGATATGATGATACCCTCATTGTAGTCAGTTACTATGGTGTGATTTTAAGAGACTATATGTTGTAGCCCTTAGGACACTTAACTCTAATTTATATTCAGGAGTTATGTAGCTATTTGTCTTTTAGTTTGGACTGTACTAGTGTGGATTTTGTCTTATGTTTTTTGTATTTATGTTGGGTTGGCATGTATGATATTTGTGAGAGCTGACAGAATAGGCATCTTGTCGTACCGGTTAACTCATGCGTTGACTCTACCGCAAGGTGGCTGTTTTGGGCATAAGACTCCCCTTGGATGTATGATGTGTTCTGTGAGGGGGGTCTTACACAGTGTGCATGAGGCACGCTAGGAGTAATGTTTGCGATGTGTGTTTAGGGAGCTATGTATGCAATGTTCATAATATGGTATGAGATACATACAATATTTTAGGTGACATTCAACCATATGATGGTATCGATGCACTATAATGGCATAGACAAATTTGGTGTCGGAGAAGTCCGATGACAAGGGATAGGGCTCTGAAGTTGATGAATACGAGGTGTAGTTTTGCCTTTATTGTTCCTTTGCATTGATGCATTGTATAGTGGTGTTAAACCATATTTGTAGAGCCTTAGTTGCTCTATATGCATTGCTTAATTGCTAGTTAACTGATCTAGCTTTGAGCACTTGCTTGTGATGAAGATCGATGATTTGCGATGTTGGAACCACTATTTTTTATGGACAACTTTTGTTTGTTCATTTGAGGTTATTAGTTGCAAAATGAGAATCAGATGGTTGTACAACCTACTACTATGGCAAAGGGCAGACGCTTTTAGCAGGGTAGTGAGAGGTAGAGTTCACTGGGCTGGGGGTGTTGCTAATTTTGGCGATAAAGGGAAGACTTTCAATCCTGGCAACCGTGCGGGGGGGGGGGGGGGGGGGTGGGCATGCCCTGACGGTGCTGCAACCTACTGCGGGAGAAGGGTAGGCCTTTGATCATCGGTAGTGGGAGGTCGCAGGGACCTGGTCGCAAGAGAGACGGTGAAGGGCTGACCCTCAAACCATTGGCGAGCATAATGTGGCTGGCCCTGGTGACGCTGCGACCTATTATGGAGAGAACGGTAGTGTAACACCTCCAGCCGTTGTGAAGAATATTATAGAAGGTCTGGTTGGGGCACCACACTATATTCCACAGAAAATGGGTAGAGTTACGCATTGAAACCATAATGATCACGCATCCTATCTCAGAGTGCATTCTTGTGGAAGTATTTAAATTTCTTAGAACACAAATACAAGAATGTCCACTAACCACAATATAGGAATGAAATTCAAAATACACAAAATGTTTTGACTTTAAGGCCTTACATCTATTTTCTTCACAAATGTATATTACATACATCGACATATAGGCCATCCACACATGAAAATAGTAAAAGTTCATCTGGGCCTTTAAGTGCCAACCAACGCAGCATAGGGGAATTCAACCTGCTACTTTCCACTTGGCTCTCTAGCAACTGCACAAGCACGACCAACCAAAATGTGGAAAAATAAGGCAATGGTCAGCATTAGCTGACCAAATTGTAATGACCCCACCCCTGACTTACGATGGGAGTGCTCCTTCCCAGTAAACATCAGTATATATCTCTTTGTCATCAAAAACATGTAATTAAGAAATATTCTCCACAGACGTTGGAATGCATGGTTGAACGCCTCGTGCACTTAGGCAACATTTTTGGTGTTCTGGACTTTCTCTAGCCCACCACCATCCATAGTCCCAAACTTGATGGTCCAGCATTGAGCATTTTTGGCCACGGTTAAAGCCAGTGACACTCTCCTATGCCCATGACAACATAAGTTAATTTAGGCCATCTATTTGAGTGACATAGAGCGGGTACAGATCAGCCCTTTCTTGTTTCTCAAATCTCCATGCCACACTGCGGTCGACGAGATGCGGGTCTGCTTCTCCTTTCCTATTCATAATATATATAACTGAGTTATGTTCAAGGCTGGCTCTCACAACCACCAAAGCTGGGCACTTTAGGCTCTCAGCTTAACATAGGTTGGATCTCACGACCACCATAAATAGGCACTCCATGCTCTCATCTTCGCATGCAACACATCTTATCTCAAGGACACGGGCTTCATAACCACAGTCATCAGCTCTCTGGGAGCTACCTCATGCGGTATCTCTACCGCCATATGGTCAGGGGAAAAATATCATTTCTTCCCCCAATCTGGGTGTTTTCCTAAAGACTAACTCTAGTACTCTCACTATAACATCCTGCACACCTCATGACTCTGTAAACTACACGTTTAACCATGGAGTCCGCTCTGACATGCAAATCAATCATCACCAATCTAGACCAACATGTCTGGATGGGCTTCACACAACATGTTTATTCCAAACTTCGATTATGGATTCAATATGCAAGTTTCATACATGGGATATCAACTATCAACCTATTGGTAATCTTTCGTTCTTCACCAATTGGTGAGGATTTCAATGCACATGGCAAATAAGGACTTCACTTGTCTAAGATGGAATATCGTTACCATTTTCGATTGCTGAGGAGCCCTGATCTTGCACTTTATTCGGATGGAAATGCTCACCACACCTTCCTCTGAATAGATCTGGCTTCGACTCGCAAATCCAACAATAAGAACGCCTTCACAGTAGGGCTGGATCAACCTTGCCTTTAATCTTCTAGCCTTCTCCTTCTTCATCCTCGGGATATAAGAGAAAGATAGAAAATGAGAAAGAAATCTCATTCCAAGATTTTATCAAAATGTTACCAACGTGCGGTACCTTGCAATTGCCACATGATATCTCAAGCACTGGCCGATTGGCCCAGTTGGCACCATTTTGCCGCTCAAAGATCGCCTCAACCTTATCTAACACATGACACACTATCATGAGCATTACCATTACCGCCAGGCGGTACCGACCAGAGACAAAGGTTGGATTAATTCATTGGCTACCGCCTCACGATATCACATATCCACCACGTGGTACCTTCCAAAGATGTTGGTCTTTAAAAATTACATGGATAATGCCAGTCCAAGTTCTACTGCCCGCAGGAAACCTCCAATGAATAATTACTTGTTGTCTTTGGGAAATTTGCGGCATTACAATTCTCCCCTCCTTTAAGAGATTTTGTCTCGAAATTTATAATTAACAGGAACCAACACAGAAGTATAAAACATATCAAATGTACCTTAACAAAATAGTTCAGGGAACTCTTCTCGCATAGTCTGCTCGCACTCCCATGATAGCTCCTCACATCCACATTTATACTAATGCACTTTGACCATTTCGATCTCTTTGTTTTGCATTCGCTTCGCTTTCGTATCCTCGATAGAAATGGGCATGAATTTCATCGTCAACATGCCATCGACCGGAACTTGATCTGCATCAACTGCTTGCATAGGCACTTGAATAGCCTTCTGCAGCACCGATATGTGATACACATCGTACTAATCACTGAGTTCAGCTGTTAAGATTTATCCAAGAGGCAGCTTCACCAATCCTCTCAATAATTTCAAACGGCCCAAGGTATCTCGGACTCCGCATTTTTAAGTGTCGAATCCTACATACGTCCTTGAATGATTTTATCTTAAGATAAACCCAATCGCTAAACATAAACTCCACGTTTCTTTGCTTGGAATTATAGTATTTTTCCTGTCTATCCTGATCAATAAACAACCGTTATCGAACCAAATGTATTGTTGAAGTCCCATCTTTGATGTCTTTACATTTATACAGATTTGATTCACCTACTTCTACCTGAGTCAACGGAGTACGACACATCCTATCGTATATGGCCTCAAAGGCTGCCATTTGAATACTTGTTTGGTAGCTATTATTGGAGGCAAATTTGATCATAAAGAGATGGTCCACCCACCTCTTCCCAAAATCTACGGTGCACTTGGGAAGCATATATTCCATCATTCTATTTACCCTCTCGGTTTGACCATCCGTTTGAGGATGAAAGGACGTGTTGAATTTCAGCTTGGTACTCAACAGTTGATGAAAAAGCTTCCAATCATTTGACGTTGTTGAAGTATTAGACCGGGCGGCCTTGCGGTCTTGTCTGGTGGGTTGTTTACTGCGCGATCTAGCGGTTCCTTTCCAGCAGGTTCATATTCAGACTATTGTTGTTTGTAGTCCGAGCGGTTTGGCAGTCTCACTTAGAAGCCTAGAGACCAGGCGGTCTATCGGTCTCCTATTGCGGCATGTTCTCTTCCTGCTAGAGTTGCTGAGCGGTTAGCCCATCTGTCTAACCGTGCGGCCTGTGCGGTCTCTTTAATTTCTATCAACTCATCCCTGTACATTTTTAGTCTCATATTGTTTGTTTGTACTCTCTCATATCTCCTCCATTCTATAAAAGGGAGGTCATACCTTTGTAAATGATATCTTTTTTGGATAATAAACTTTCAATTATTCAAATTTCTGTCCGTTTGTTAGCTGCATGTTCGCTCTTTTACATGGTATCAGAGGACTCGATCTTTTCTTCGTGACTGAGCTCTATCTGCGCATGTGGCTTGTTTCTTCTTTCCGCGACCTGTTCTCGCAGCTTGTTTTCTCTTCTGTTCGCTTCCCTATTCGCGCGGCTTCTCCCTGTTTGTGCGACTTTCTGTAACACCCCCTATCCGTCACATAGCATAAAGCAGTAGGTCCGGCTGGGGCCCGACGCCGTATGCCACAGACAGACCGGGTGGTTACTTATGGAAACCATCCAACCAATCTCAACGTCCTACACAGTGTATTCTAGTGGAAGCAGTTTATAAAAGTTGCAATAAAGAACCCAGCATTTGAGCATGAATGTCCACTAGTACAGAATAGGAATGTTATACAAAATACTCAAAAATAAGCCTTAAGGCCTTACAAACTGTTTCACTTCCAATTACATGTTTTACAAACCACGGCATGCAGGCCGGTCACACATGAATAAAGCAGTAAACCCTTCCAAATAGGCCTTCAAGGGCCGGCTTCGCAATCGGGCTTTAACCCGCTATTGACCGCTTGGTCTAGCTGCACCTGCAAGCAACAAACCACCGCACGGTGGCAAAACAAGGCAACGGTCAGCTATGCTGACCAAATTATAACGATCCCGCCCCCAACTCGGGGCGGCGATGCTCCTTCCCTGCATTTCATTAGCATAAGCGAGCAATGTATATATATAGCCATTTCATCACAGACGTTGGCTCGCACGACCACACGCCCCGTGCTCTCAGGGCACATTCTTCGTGAACCGGTCGATGTCACGTCAATTAAAGCCATAGACATTCCGGACTCACCACCGCCACTTTGACGGCCAAACCTATGAGCAATTTGTCTTCCTGGCCTGGGTCACGACAATTTAAGCCATTGACCGTCGAAGACCCTAATCTATGCCAACGGTAAGTGCCACGTGCCTTAGGTCTCTTTAACCGAACGACATAGAACGGGTACGGTTCCATCTAACCCGTGCTCACATCGCAACGACAATTTAAGCCATTTGCGCGGGTCAAACTTCCACCGAGTCCCATTTCCATCACAAGTCACATAACCCAGTTATGTTCAAGTTGGCTCTCAGGCCACCAAGTTGGCAAGATCTCGTATCCGCCCAGTTTTCCGGGTGCACCTTTGGGTTAGTCCCCAAGGCTCCCTGCTGCAATCTACCGCGTAGAAAACCCGAAAAACAATCCATAGCACGGAGTCTTCTCCGACATTTATGCAATGCAACATCACCGATCCAGACAAACATGTCCAGGTAGTCTTCACACATCATGCCTATGTCCGTTCTCGCTTACGGACTCTAAACAACGGGGACTTTACATATCTACCCGAAGGAATGCCTCCAACTCTCCGCAAACTCGCGAGAGCGGGCTTCCTATGCAAAGAAAGAGAGCTACTCATGCTCAAGATGAGGATCGTTACGTTAGTGTTCCTCTTTGGCGCCATTGAAAAATAATCGGATGAAAATAACCGCACTAGCTTTGCCTCCGTGGATCTGGAGTCGGCTTGCGATTCGGAGCTTCGAAGCTCCTCCAATGGCGAGATCTAGCTCCTTCTTCCTCCCTTGGCTCTCCTCTCTCTCTAAGGCTTTAGAAAGATAACACTTAAGAAAAGTGAGGGTTTTGAAAGCCCAAACCCGGGTATATCCCTTCAGGAACAACCCCCAGCCGTTGGATCTCAAAATAAGGAAACGAACGGCTTTGATTCGGGACTGAAATGCCCAATCTGGACCGAACACGGCCTGGCACACGCCCGTGTCCAGGGCTGTGTGCCTCATTCGCCGTCAAAATCTAATCACCTGGAACCGCACACGGGTATCGAACACGCCCGTGTTCGAGCTGACACGCCCGTGTTCCATGTGACACGGCCGTGTGGCCGGCCGTGTACCCATCATTTTTCCCCAAAATCAACCCGAGCACTGCACGGGTTCTAGGACACGCCCGTGTCCTTACCCGTGTCACCTCAACACGCCTGGACCCCAGGCCGTGTACACGGTCTCGACACTCGACACTTCGTCGAGCGAAGATCGTCGACCTGATGACACGGCCTTGGACACGCCCGTGTCCTAGGTCGTGTGCCTTGTCTCGACACATTGTCGACACCAAAGTGTCGACTTCGTGGCTAAGTGTCGACACGGGTCGACACACCCTACGATACGCCCGTGTCGCAGGCCATGTGCCCAATCTCGACACAATGTCGAGACCAAAGTGTCGACTTCCCGGGACGAGTGTCGACACGGGTCGACACGCCCTGTGACACGCCCGTGTCGCAAGCCGTGTGCCATGTCTCGACACATTATCGAACGCAGAGTGTCGACTTCACGGCTAAGTGTCGACACGGGTCGACACGCCCTGCGACACGCCCGTGTCGCAGGCCGTGTGCCCAGTCTCGACACAATGTCGAGACCAAAGTGTCGACATCCCGTCTCAATGTCGACACAGGCTTGACACGCCCTGGGACACGCCCGTGTCCCAGGCCGTGTGCCTGCAGCCAGAACCCAAACTGGCCCAAAACGTCCCCCTTTGCTCCTTTGAGTTTCGGGGCGTTACAACTCTCCCCCTCTTAAAAGAATTTCGTCCACGAAATTATATAAAGGAAAGACATGTACAAAACCAAAATTTGTACCTGAGCGGAACAACTCCGGATACTCGTCAAGCATAGTCTGCTCTCGCTCCCAATAGAGCTCCTCACGACCGCAATTGTCCCACCGGACCTTGACCATCCTGATCTCTTTATTGCGTAGCCGCTTGACCTCCGAGTCCTCAATCCGCACGGGCTTGACCTTTGTCGTTAGCCCACTATCCACCGGCACTTGATCAACCGCGATCACTTGCATAGGCTCTTGCACCGCCTTCCGAAGTACCGAAATGTGGAATACATCATGTAAACCACTAAGATCCACTGAAAGCTTCAACCGATAGGCCACTTCACCAACTCGCTCCAGAATCTCAAACGGTCCAAGGTACCTCGGGCTTAGATTTTTCAATCGTCGCACCCGCGAGACACCCTTGAACGGCTTGATCTTTAAGTATACATAATCGCCCACAGCGAACTCCACATTCCTGTGCTTGGCATTATAGTACTTCGCTTGCCGGTCCTGAGCGATAAGCAACCTCTCCCGAATGGTTCGCACCAAAGAAGTAGCACCCTCCACTTCCGATCGCTTATACAACCTTGACTCACCCGTTTCTAACCAAGACAACGGCGTGCAACATTTTCTACCATATATGGCCTCGAAAGGCGCCATCTGAATACTCCCTTGGTAGCTATTGTTGTATGCGAACTCCACCAAATAAAGGTGGTCTTCCCATTGCTTTCCGAAATCCAAGACACACATGCGAGCATGTCTTCCATAGTAATATTGACCCTCTCGGTCTGCCCATCCGTTTGCGGATGGAAGGCTGTGCTAAATTTCAGCTTTGTTCCCAACATTTGCTGCACAAGCCTCCAATCGTTGGACGTGAACCGCCCATCTCGGTCACTCACGATGCTGCGGGGCACACCGTGAAGCCGTACTATGTTATCCACAAAAAGCTTTGCCAAAATCTCCACCGGATCATCCTTCCTATGCGGAATAAAATACGACACCTTCGTTAATCGATTAACAACCACCCAAATGGCGTCGTTCCCCTTTTGCGACCTTGGCAAACCGTGCACAAATTCCATAGAGATGTCGTCGAATTTCCACTCCGGAATAGGCAAGGACTTAAGAAATCCTCCCGGCTTTTGGCACTCCGCCTTTACCAAGGCGCAAGTTTGGCACTTCGCTACGTATAACGCCACATCCTTCTTTAAACCCGGCCACCAAAACAGTTTCTTCACATCACGGTACATCTTCGTGATCCCCGGGTGAATCGAGTACTTGGTATGGTGTGCCTCGTACAACAACTCCACCCGTAAATTGCCCACACTTGGGACGCACAAACGACCGTCTTTCCAAAGCAACCCGTCCTCCATGACGAATTGGGAATTTGACCCATCCAGAGCCTCTACCATGAATTGCTTCATATGAGCATCCATATCCAAAGCCTGCCGAATACGATCAGCCAGGTCATATTGGACTTCAGTCCAATTCAGAACTGCTTCAGCACTTGATTGTCTATCAACACAAACAATCTCCAACGCCTCCAACTCCCGCACCAACCGCTCATCATGCACCGATAGCCAATTGGCTTGAGTTGGGGCTCGGCGACTCAGCGCATCCGCAACCGCATTTCCTTTGCCAGGCACGTAGTGGATCTTGAACGTATAGTCCCCAAGGAACTCCATCCATCTACGCTGCCGCATATTCAGATCTTTCTGGTCAATAAGGTACTTCAGGCTCTTGTGATCAGTGTAGATATCAATCTTCACACCGTATAAGTAGTGTCTCCACAGCTTCAAGGCAAAAATCACGGCCGCTAACTCCAAGTCATGGACCGGATAATTCCTTTCATGCACTTTTAGCTGTCTCGAGCCATAAGCTATTACACTTCCGTGTTGCAGTAGCACGCAACCCAAACCGCTGCCTGAAGCATCGCTATAAATCTCATAGCCTTCAGTCCCACATGGCGAACTCAGCACAGGCGTCGTGCTCAACCGACACTTCAACTCCTCAAAAGCTCGCGCGCACTCCGGCGTCCAAACGAACTTGTGCTCCTTCCTCGTCAATGTAGTGAGAGGTAACGCTATCCGCGAGAAGTTCTCTACGAAGCGCCTATAATAGCCGGCAAGCCCCAGAAAACTCCGGACTTCCGCTACCGTAACAAGCTCAGGCCACTCCCGTATCGCAACAATCTTCGCCGGATCCACAGCAATACCCTCTCCACTTACTATATGTCCGAGGAACGCCACTGAGGATAGCCAAAACTCGCACTTCGAGAACTTGGCATACAACTGATTTCTCCTTAGCGTTTCCAACACCAAATGAAGATGCTTGAAGTGATCTTCCTCACTTTGCGAGTACACCAAAATATCGTCGATGAAGACGATCACGAAATGGTCCAAGTACTCCCTGAAAGTCCTGTTCATCAAATCCATGAACACTGACGGCGCATTAGTCAGCCCAAACGGCATGACCGTAAACTCATAATGCCCGTATCTCGTACTAAACGCTGTCTTCGGGATATCACTCTCCCTTATTCGCAGCTGATAGTACCCAGCCTTGAGATCCAACTTCGAGTACACCGTCGACCCGACTAACTGATCAAAGAGATCATCAATCCGGGGGATCGGGTACTTGTTCTTCTCCGTCAGCTTGTTTAACTCTCGATAATCAATACATAGCCTCAAGCTTCCGTCCTTCTTCTTAACAAAGAGGACCGGTGCGCTCCAAGGCGAAGAACTCGGGCGCATATACCCTTGCTACAACAACTCTTGCAGTTGAACTTTCAGCTCCGCCATTTCCTTAGGCGCTAGCCGATACGGAGATCGTGACACAGGATTTGCACATGGCACTAGCTCGATCATAAAATCTATCTCCCGCTGAGGCGGGGCTCCAGGAAGATCTGCGGGGAACACATCAGGGTATTCCGATTCCACTGAAATACAATCCAATGCGGGCTTCGGCTTTGCAACCTCCACTAGTGTAAAGAACAGTTCTGCACCAGCACGAACCGCCTTCACCACCTGAAGAGCAGACATCAATGTCTTGCTCGACCCCTTTAAGCCCGTAAAAGTAGTTTCACGACTTGCTCCCAGCTTGACTTCCTTGCTACCGCAATCTATATGGGCCTGCTGCTCCGAGAGCCAGTCCATGCCAAATATGACGTCGAACTCCACTAACGGAAGTAAAGACGCCCGCAGGTCGAACTCCTGCTCCCCAATACGAACCTTAACATCGCAGATCCTATCCGCTCGCATTGAACACCCATTGGGCAACAACACATCCAACTTATCCTTCGCCATCGAAGAAGGGACTCCGATGCGTGATATAAATCCTTCGGACAAGAAGGAGTGTGAGGCTCCCGTATCGAAGAGTGCTCGTGCCGGATTTTCACAAATCAATACAAATCCTAAACAAGTAGTGGTAAGGTAACATGTGCATAACAAGTATTTAAAGAAATTGACTTGCTATAAATTAAACCGTACCTGTCACCACATCAACTTGTTTAATGGCCTCCTGCTGGCCAAGATTGTAGACCCTTGGTTGGGCCGGAGCATAATGGGATGCGGTCGACTCCACCGCCTTTCCCTTCTCTTCATAAGTAGCTCCCGGCCTTCTCTCGGACTTAGGACGTCCGCTCCAACAATCACGGGAGAAATGCCCCGTCTTTCCACATGTAAAACACGCGCCCGGGGTCCGACTCGTAGTCGCCCCAAAAGCACCAGAAGGAGCTGGACCCGAAGTCCTATGCTTCTTGAAAGACCTCCGATAGCCGGACTTTGAAGTAGTCGGCACTTTAAATTCAGATTTCTTCTCACCCAAGCTTTTCTTTGCTTGTACATTTTTCATGTCCTTCTCCAAGGACCGGGCAGTATTGACCAAGGTTAAGAAACCCTGTGTCATCGGCACCAAAAGTAGTAGTCTCAACTCATCCCTCAAGCCTTCATAAAAGCGATTAGTCTTGCGCTCCTCATCCACGATGGTGGAGCTAGCATATCGACTCAAACGAGTGAACTCATGGAGATATTCATCCACGCTCTTCTCACCCTGAACCAACTTCAGAAATTCGTTCTCCAACGCTATCTTCTGCGTCAAAGGAAGGTATCTTGCTAAGAACAATCCTGAGAACTCTTCCATCAGAACGTCAATGAGTTGTCTACCTCTCAAATGATGCAGCTCCAATCCTTCCCACCACATCCTCGCTTCACCGTCCAGAAGGAACGTAGCGATGGTGGTCATTTGCCACTCCTCCGTCTCCGTTGTTGTCATGACTCTCTTCACCCTAGAGAGCCAGTCTTCAGCCTGAGATGGGGTTCCCAACCCCGAGAATAACGGAGGGTTAAAGCTCATTACATGCTTAAGCTGCCTCTCAGTTGCCCTCCTTGGCACCACCGGTTCCACAACCACTTGCTCCACTCTCCTCGGCTCAGCCTCTTGAAGAGGTTCTTGCTCCATCGCAGGAGCGGGCTGCTGTGCTTGCCTTGCAGGCTGCGCATTTATCACGGCCAACACCGCTTCAGCCACCAATCGAATATTCTCAGTCGACAGAGGTGTTGCAGGAGCAACATCCGGTGCACTACTAGCCTCAGAAACTCGGCGTTCTGACGGCCCAACACCACTTCTGGTCACCTATAGTGGTACAAAACACCGTTAAGCGACCAAATAAATTGCAGACAGCAATTATAGGAACACGCAGGTTCCTCACACACGAGTATTTTCATTCCTAAGTGGACATTCATGGGTTCGTTTTACTGTTATTATGATGACGCACACAATGTGCTCACCACCCCTTAAAAAGAATTCGTCCACGAATTCAGTTTATGTCCGACCAAAACCAGTAGTCTGATACCAAATTGTAACACCCCCTATCCGTCACATAGCATAAAGCAGTAGGTCCGGCCGGGGCCCGATGCCGTATGCCACAGACAGACCGGGTGGTTACTTATGGAAACCATCCAACCAATCTCAATGTCCTACACAGAGCATTCTAGCGGAAGCACTTTATAAAAGTTGCAATAAAGAACCCAGCATTTGAGCATGAATGTCCACTAGTACAGAATAGGAATGTTATACAAAATACTCAAAAATAAGCCTTAAGGCCTTACAAACTGTTTCACTTCCAATTACACGTTTTACAAACCACGGCACGCAGGCCGGTCACACATGAATAAAGCAGTAAACACTTCCAAATAGGCCTTCAAGGGCCGGCTTCGCATTCGGGCTTTAGCCCGCTATTGACCGCTTGGTCCAGCTGCACCTGCAAGCAACAAACCACCGCACGGTGGCAAAACAAGGCAACGGTCAGCTATGCTGACCAAATTATAACGATCCCGCCCCCAACTCGGGGCGGCGATGCTCCTTCCCTACATTTCATTAGCATAAGCGAGCAATGTATATATATAGCCATTTCATCACAGACGTTGGCTCGCACGGCCACACGCCCCGTGCTCTCAGGGCACATTCTTGGTGAACCGGTCGATGTCACGTCAATTAAAGCCATAGACATTCCGGACTCACTACCGCCACTTGGACGGCCAAACCTATGAGCAATTTGTCTTCCTGGCCTGGGTCACGACATTTTAATCCATTGACCGCCGAAGACCCTAATCTATGCCAACGGTAAGTGCCACGTGCCTTAGGTCTCTTTAACCGAACGACATAGAACGGGTACGGTTCCATCTAACCCGTGCTCACATCGCAACGACAATTTAAGCCATTTGCGCGGGTCAAACTTCCACCGAGTCCCATTTCCATCACAAGTCACATAACCCAGTTATGTTCAAGTTGGCTCTCAGGCCACCAAGTTGGCAAGATCTCGTATCCGCCCAGTTTTCCGGGTGCACCTTTGGGTTAGTCCCCAAGGCTCCCTGCTGCAATCTACCGCGTAGAAAACCCGAAAAACAATCCATAGCACGGAGTCTACTCCGGCATTTATGCAATGCAACATCACCGATCCAGACCAACATGTCCGGGTAGGCTTCACACATCATGCCTATGTCCGTTCTCGCTTACGGACTCTAAATAATGGGGACTTCACATATCTACCCGAAGGAACGCCTCCAACTCTCCGCAAACTTGCGAGAGCGGGCTTCCTATGCAAAGAAAGAGAGCTACTCATGCTCAAGATGAGGATCGTTACGTTAGCGTTCCTCTTTGGCGCCATTGAAAAGTAATCGGATGAAAAGCACCGCACTAGCTTTGCCTCCGTGGATCCAGAGTCGGCTTGCGATTCGGAGCTTCGAAGCTCCTCCAATGGCGAGATCTAGCTCCTTCTTCCTCCCTTGGCTCTCCTCTCTCTCTAAGGCTTTAGAAAGATAACACTTAAGAAAAGTGAGGGTTTTGAAAGCCCAAACCCGGGTATATCCCTTCAGGAACAACCCCCAGCCATTGGATCTCAAAATAAGGAAACGAACGACTTTGATTCGGGACTGAAGTGCCCAATCTGGACCGAACACGGCCTGGCACACGCCCGTGTCCAGGGCTGTGTGCCTCATTCGCCGTCAAAATCGAATCACCTGGAACCTCACACGGGTATCGAACACGCCCGTGTTCGAGCTGACACGCCTGTGTTCCATGTGACACGGCCGTGTGGCCGGCCGTGTACCCCATCATTTTTCCCCAAAATCAACCCGAGCACTGCACGGGTTCTAGGACATGCCCGTGTCCTTACCCGTGTCACCTCAACACGCCTGGACCCCATGCCGTGTACACGGTCTCGACACTCGACACTTCGTCGAGCGAAGATCGTCGACCTGATGACACGGCCTTGGACACGCCCGTGTCCTAGGTCGTGTGCCTTGTCTCGACACATTGTCGACACCAAAGTGTCGACTTCACGGCTAAGTGTCGACACGGGTCAACACGCCCTACGACACGCCCATGTCGCAGGCCGTGTGCCCAGTCTCGACACAATGTCGAGACCAAAGTGTCGACTTCCCGGGACGAGTGTGGACACAGGTCGACACGCCCTGCGACACGCCCGTGTCGCAGGCCGTGTGCCATGTCTCGACACATTGTCGAACGCAGAGTGTCGACTTCGCGGCTAAGTGTCGACACGGGTCGACACGCCCTGCGACACGCCCGTGTCGCAGGCCGTGTGCCCAGTCTCGACACAACGTCGAGACCAAAGTGTCGACATCCCGTCTCAATGTCGACATAGGCTTGACATGCCCTGGGACACGCCCGTGTCCCAGGTCATGTGCCTGCAGCCAGAACCCAAACTGGCTCAAAACGTCCCCCTTTGCTCCTTTGAGTTTTGGGGCGTTACACTTTCTTCGGCCTGTTCTATTGGGTCAATTGCTTCCTCTTCTCTTCTGTTTGCTCGGCCTCTTTTAGTTCGCGCGACCTCTTTCCCTGTGCCTTGGTCTGCTTCCTGGCCACTTGTGTTTTGCCACCGTGCCACTGCAGCTTCTTCTCTTTGGCCCACTGCGGTTTCGTCCTTGTTCGCTGCGGTTTTTTTCTCATGTCCCGACCTCCTCCTTAGGTTGTGTGGATTGTTCTCCTTTTTTCTCTCCCCGCGGCTTCCCTTCTTCTCGCGCGGTTTCCTGCCTTCTCTATGGCCACTCCCGGTCTCTCCACCCCCGTTATCTCTACCTCCACCACTCCTACAGCTCCTCCTCCTCCTACTCCTTCGGGCAACCTTGGCACGCTTTCTAAACTTGTTGGCTCCAACTATCCCGATTGGAGCGTTTCTTTTACCTTTCTTCTTCGCTCTCAGCGCAAGCGTCATCACCTCACCGATGACCCTCCTCCTCTTAACTCTCCTCAATTTGATGACTAGGATGCGAGTGATGCCCTTGTACGCACTTGGCTGGCCAACAGCTTCTCTGATGAGTGTCTTCCCGTCATTCGCCACTATGAGAAGGTCAAGGCCGCTTGGCTTCACCTAGCTGCTCTCTATTCGAAGGGGGGCCAGATGTCCAGTATTTATACTCTTTATGCGGACCTTTTCGCTCGCCCTTCCATGTCTCCTGCTGCGGCTTATCAGCAGGTTCAGGCTCTTGGCGCAGAGACCCTCCAGAATCGTCCCTTCTCCGCGGACTTGGCCGACCAGCACAAACACTTCCAGGAACTCCTGGTTGTTTGTTATCTTCTCCGTCTTCCTGATTCCTATGATATGATCCGCCAGCAGATCTTGGGTGAGGTGGAATCTCCTACTTTGGATGCCACCGCGGCTCGCATTGCTGCTGTTACTTTGCTGCTTCAGCGGCCTCTGTTGACCTCCCCCCTTCCCAGGACTCCTTTGCTCACCAGGCTCAGCGAGGGGGCCCTAGTGGACATAGCCACTCAGGCGGGCGTAGTTCGTCCAGGTTCCTCTACTCTCACTGTGGTCGTACCAGCCATTCTGTTGACCGCTGCTGGAAGAAACATCCTCATCTTTGCCCTTCTGGTGATGCTCCTTCCTCGACCTCCGCCTCCTCTCGGTCGTCTTCCTCTGTGGCCACGACTTCAGGTAGTGCCCCCGTCGTTACCCAAGGTAAATGGCTGATTGACTCGGGTGCTATAAATCATATGACTGACAACCCTCATTGCTTCTCTCTCCTTGAAATGCATGATCGGCTGCCCCCGGTTCGTGTGGAGGATGGTTCACCGTCCCCGGTTCTTGGGACGGGCATGGTTCAAGTCACCCCATCGCTTCTCTTGGAGGACACTCTCTATGTCCCGAAGTTCCCGTGCAATTTATTATCTATTACTACTTTATGCCGGCAACTTCAGTGCTCCGTCTTATTCACTCCCACTTCTTGTTCTTTTCAGGACACGAGGACCCAGCAGACGATTGCTACTGGGACTGAGAGCGGCGGCCTCTACTTCCTCGATAATGTTTCCGCTCTGTCTGCCTAATCCTCCTCCTCTACACATCTGCTTCAATGGAATCTTCGCCATGGACATCCTCCTCCTCGGATTCTTCGACAGCTTTTACCACACTTACCTCCGACCAGTTCTCCGCTCAACTGTGATGCGTGTCAGCTTGACAAACATCATCACTCCTCCTTCCCGCCGAAGTAAGGCGCTCCTCTCTCCCGTTTGATCTCATTCATTTTGATGTCTGGTGTCCTGCTCCTACCCTCACCGTTGGTCGGGGTAGTTCCTACTTTGTAACTTTTATAGATGATTTTTCTAAATGTACCTGGGTGTATCTGTTAAAAGATCACTCTGAACTCTTTTCTATCTGTCAATCTTTCTATGAAATGATTAAAACTCAATTTGGCATTTCTATTAAAGTTTTTCGCTCTGATAATGCTAAGGAATATCTTAGTCGTGAGTTATCCTCTTTCTTTCGGCAACATGGTCTTCTTCATCAAACCACCTGTGTTTACACCTCCCAGCAGAATGGGGTGTCGGAGCGTAAAAACCGTCACCTCCTTGATGTCGCTCGCACTCTCATGACGCAGATGCAAGTGCCCCGCTCCTACTGGGGCTATGCTGTGCTCCTCGCCTGCTATCTCATCAATCATCTTCCCTCCATGGTTCTCCATGGCAAGACCCCCTTCTCCATTCTATACCCCCACAAGAAACATTTTCCTCTCCCTCTCTGTGTCATTGGGTGTACGACCTTTGTTCACGCTCCATCCGCTACTCGTGACAAGATTTCCCCCCGTTCCACCAAGTGTGTCTTTTTGGGGTACTCTACCACTCAAAAAGTCTATTGTTGTTTTGATCCCATTTTGCGCAAACAATTTGTCTCCGCAGACGTGACATTCTTCGAGAATGCATCCTACTTCTCTCTTGACTCCCCTCTTCCTCCTGATGTCTCTGCTTCTCCACCGCCTCTCTCCGTTACTTCCACGCCTACCGACGTCTCCCCTCTTCCCTCATCTCCTCCTCAGTTTCCTTCTCTGTCCATCTCACCCCCTACTCCTCCTCCCTCTTCTCCGCAGCCATCTCTCTCTAGTCCCGGGCCAGCCTTCTCCGAAACGGATGCTCCGGTCACTGAGGCACGTGTCGACCTGGATCTTGCCATTGCTCTTCGCAAAGGGGTGCGGTCGTGTACTCAACACCCGCTTGCGGTAGTTGTTTCCTATGAGCGGTTTTCTCCTTCTCGCAGGTGTTTTGCCTTGGCTATCTCCGCTACTACCACTCCCCGCACATATTAGGAGGTTCTTGCTATTCCTTATTGGAAATCTGCCATGGATGAAGAGATGGCTACTCTTACTAAAAGGGGTACCTGGACCCTTGTTCCTCCACCAGTGGGTACTGATGTAGTTGGCTGTCGCTGGGTCTTTGTTGTGAAATTTTGCCCCGACGGCACTGTGGATCGCTACAAGGCCCGGCTGGTGGCCAAAGGCTTCACTCAGACTTATGACATTGATTACTTTGATACTTTCTCTCCGGATGCTCACCTCAGCACCATCCGGTTCTTCTCACTGTGGCTGTTAACAAGGATTGGGCTATTTCCCAGCTTGATGTCAAGAATCCCTTTCTCTATGGAGATCTTCAGGAGGACGTCTACATGGTGCAACCTCCTGGGTATGTTGCCCAGGGGGAGACACGAGTATGCCGGTTGAAGAAGGCCATTTATGGCCTAAAGCAGAGCCCTCGGGCGTGGTTCGACAAGTTCAGTGGCATTGTGGCTACAATCGGCTTTGCAAGGAGTTCGGCTGATCACTCCTTATTTATTCGCAAATCGGCCTCGGGACTGGTGGTTTTGGCAGTGTATGTGGATGATATTCTTCTTACTGGCGATGACCAAGCTGGGGTGGACTTGACGAAGAAACACCTCCATCAACACCTGGTCACGAAGGACATGGGCACCCCGAAATACTTTTTGGGGATAGAAATCTCTCAGAAACTTGACTCGTTGGTTCTCTCCCAACGGAAGTATGCCCTTGATCTTCTACAAGAGGCAGGATTGACAGGTGCCAAACCGGCCCGGTTTCCCATAGCTATTGGAGAAGACAAAACATGGACGGATGACTCGCCTCTTCTATCTGATGTCACAAGGTACAGACGTTTGGTGGGCAAACTCATCTATCTCACAGTGACCAGACCCGACATCTCCTTTGCTATAGGCAAGGTCAGTCAGTTTATGCAAGCACCCAGGGAGTGCCATCTTCATTCTGCCTTGAAGATTTTAGAGTATGTCAAAGTAGCACAGGGCAAAGGGCTAATCTTTCAGAAGAATGGTCATCTGAGGGTTGAAGCCTAATCAGATTCAAGCTATGCGGATGATAAAGGCGATCGTAAATCCACATCAGGTTTTTGTACTTTTGTTGGAGGAAATCTTGTGACTTGGAAGAGCAAGAAACAGTCTGTTGTCTCCAGATCCAGTGCAGAAGCCGAATACCGGAGTATGACATCAACCACGTGTGAGTTAAAGTGGTTACGGGGTCTCATGCTTGACCTAGGATAGGTCTATGACTATCCTCTTCCTATGTTCTATGATAACAAGGCCGCTATATACATATCCAAAAATCCGTTCTTCCATGAGAGAACAAAGCATATAGAGGTTAACTGCCACTTCATTCGGGAGGAGGTTTTGAAGAAACAGATTTGTACTCTGTTTGTCACCTCTGACAAAGAATTGACAGATATCTTCACAAAACCGGTCTCTACTTCCTTCTTCTACATTTGTGACAAGCTGGGCATGATTGATATCTACGCTCCAGCTTGTGGGGGAGTGTTGAAGTATTAGACCGGGCGGCCTTGCGGTCTTGACTGGCGGGTTGCTGACTGCGCGGTCTAGCGGTTCCTTTCCAGCAGGTTCATATTCAGACTGGTGATGTTTGTAGTCCAAGCAGTCTGGCGGTCTCACTCAGAAGCCTGGAGACCGGGCGGTCTATCGGTCTCCTATTGGGGCATGTTCTCTTCCTGCTGGAGTTGCCGAGCGGTTAGCCCATCTGTCTAACCGCACGGCCTTTGTGGTCTCTTTAATTTCTAGCCGCTCAGCCCTGTACATTTTTAGTCCCACGTTGTTTGTTTGTACTCTCTCATATCTCCTCCATTCTATAAAAGGGAGGTCATACCTTTGTAAATGATATCTTTTTTGGATAATAAACTTTCAATTATTCAAATTTCTGTCTGTTTGTTAGCTGCGTGTTCGCTCTTTTACAGACACGAAATGCCAATCTCGGTTGCTAATGATGATACATAACACACAGTGCAATCATATGATGTGTTCAACATAAAGTTTGGCTAACTTTTCCACTGAATCGTCCCTTCGATTTGGAATAAAATGTGCTACTTTTGTCAACCGGTCTATGATCACCCAAATAGAATCATTCTCGTGTTGCGATATTGACAAACCGTGCATGATATACATAGATATATCATCAAACTTTCATTCCAATATTAGTAACGATTTCAAGAAACCACCGGGTTTTTGACATTCAGCCTTCACTATGGTGCAAGTTTGGCACTTCGCCACATAAAATGCTATGTCCTTCTTCAACCCAAGCCACCAGAACAACTTTTTCATGTATTTTAACATTTTTATGCTCCCATGGTGGATTTAGTACTTGGTAAAATGCGCCCCATACATCAACTCCTCCTACAATTTGCCAACATTCGGGATGCACAACCGACCATCCTTCCACCAAAGACCGTCGTTCAACAAGAATTGGGATTGTGACCCATCCACTATCTCCATCATATAGCGCTTCATGTTATCATCAGGATCCAATTTCTGTCGAATCCTGTCTGTGAGGTCATATTGCACCTCCATCCATTTCAAACTGTTGGTGTTACCAAAGTGACCTAGATGTGATCAAGCATGTAGTCTCACTGCCAATGCAGTATGAGCCAATTGGGGTCGCATATGAGAAATTTTGGAGAATTTGGAAGATTGGATTATGTTTGTCTTACACTTGTGATGAGTGAAGGACCAAGCACTAGCATGAGATGAGTGAAGGACTGGACTCAGCCAGGCATTGAGTGTGTCAAGTATACTTAGCCAGGCATTGAGTGCATCGAGACCACTCGATGCTTTCGTCGAGTTAAGTGTTGATTTGTCGGGTTAGCATTGAGAGTGTTGAGACCACTCGATGATTCGTCGACTCAATTGTTGATTCATCGAATGATGGAGTTGAGTACTTCGAGACCACTCAATGCCTTTGTCGAGTCAAATTTTTGCTTGTCGAAATAGGCTTTGAGAGCATTGAGTTCATTCAACGATTCGTCAAGTCAAGTGTTAATTTGACGAGTTTGGCATTGAGTGCTTTGAGTTCATTCAATGATTTGTCAAGTCAAGTGTTGATTCGACGAGTCTAGCATTGAGTGAGTTGAGAGCATTTAGTTCATTCAATGAGTCGGCGACTTAAGTGTTGATTTGACAAGTATAGCACTGAGTGCATTGAGTGCACTCGACGCTTCGTCGAGTCAAATGTTGATTTGTCAAATATCGAGGTAAATACTCGAAGAATTCTATTTCATCCATTTTAATTCATTTAAGTCCAGTTTGGCGTGGTCTGCTGGTATGGGTTGGTTCGGTATTCAGTATATATCTGATATATACAGTAAATCGAGTAAGATTAGCGAATATACGTTTTGACCAAATTGCGAGTCGGCTTCTTCTTCTTCCTGACAGAACTATTCCTGATAAGGCAATGAACGCAGATCTCACTGCCGATCATCTGCCATCCTTATACGTCATCGGAGAGTGTTTCCAATGCACTGTATTCATCGCCATCGCCTCTTCTTGAGTAGACCTAGCAGTCTGTGAAGATGCAGAGTATTTTCTTCTAACCTAGATCTTGTGAGACAAGAGTCTTAGGGTTCTCCCATTCGTGTAGATCCCCTGTAGAAGCGTGGACACTATTCTATGCTTGAAACTCAGGTCATTGCCGTTCGTTGGACTTCATCGGAGAACCATGGTTGAGTATTGACTCAATCCCTCAAAGTTAAAATTTTATTTGTAACACTTTACTTCTTGATCATTGTTCATCGCTAGATCCAAATTATTTTGGGTTTTCTTGCTCCATTTTTGCTGCGCACAAGTATTATGACGTATAGAAAAACCCAACAGTGGTATCAGAGGGGGGTTGATGCAATGATCATTATTTTAGAAGTTGCTAAATCTTCTGCGTATAGATCTGGAAATTTAGATGTGTTCTAAATACCCAAATCTATTCTTGGAACCCCGCAAAGAAGGCAAGTGATTTTGTTGTGATATCTTTGTTACTCATTAACAATAACTATCCCTCTTGTTGGTTTGTGAAACCAAGTTTGTTTGATTTTGTACCTCACATTGAGAGACGATCTTGTCTACTGTGTAAGTGGAGTTGGTGTTGCTCATATCAAGTGCATGTAAATCTGAAGATTTAGAAGGGTTCTAGATGTTTAGATTTAGCCCAGTTCATTAAGTGTTGAATATTTTATTGTGTACATCTGGGATGCATTTGGATTATGATTGTTGTAAGCTATATTTGGTTGATGTGCACATTGGTTAATTGTTAACCATGATTAAGTGATAATCACTTATCTCAAAAATCCCTTATGTAATATTAAATATTCAGATGCCTTCTGATGGATGACACTCTTCCTGCCTCAATCGATAAAGTGTGGTCTTGCCAAAGCATGATGCATTAATCTATCTTGGTAAGCATGCAAGCGGATAATTGTGATATCCAACTATCGACATCGGGTCAATCTTAACTGGGTGAACTCAAAGGTTGAGTGCCTAGAGGCATTGGGTTGGCATCCACCATATGAGGGATCCGAGTTAGGAGTTATTCACCAACCTTATAAGAGTTGCATAATGATACAATCGGCAAGTGTTGCCTACCTAAATAACTGCATTGTAAGAGAAAAGCCAAAGCTGACTCATTGTGTTTGTGAAATACAGATCATGTCCAATCTGAGATTTGCTCACTTTAACTCTCTGAATTGATATCAAGGGTTATTAGTTTGATAAAAATAGTGGAAGTAATTTTAATTGAAGTCCTAATTGAAATGAAAATGTATTTTTGAAATGTAGTACTGTTTTTTCTCTGTATGAATCCTTATAGAATTTCCATGGCAAATGGATCTCATACCACCCTGTCCCTCGGAGCCATCTTTGAGTAGGAGAAACTATGTGGGACAAACTATTTCAACTGGTACAGAAACCTAAGAGTTGTTCTCAGTCAAGAGCATAAGCTCTATGTTTTGGAAGAGGAATTACCTGAAGAGCCAGCCGGGAATGCGTCCCGATATGAATAAGATGCTTCCAAGAAGTATCAAGATAACTCCTCGGATGTCGAATTCCTCATGTTAGCAACCATGAACTATGAGCTTCAAAAGCAATATGAGAACATGGGTTGCAAAAAGATTGACGTGCATCTCAAGAAAAGTTTTCAAGGGCTGGCTTATCAAGAGAGGTTTGACATCACCAAGACATTGTTTTAGTGTAATATGGTATCTCGAGAGCTAGTAGGGACTCACGTACTCAAGATAATGGGTTATATAGAGAATATTGGGAGACAAGCCTTTCCTTTGGGCCATGTATTAGCTACAGACCTAATCCTGTAATCATTGTCGGACAGTTATGAGCAGTTCATCATGAACTATAATATGAATGAAATAGACAAGACTGCCCGAGGTCCTCGGCATGTTAAGATTTTCTTAAATCAAGATGAAGAAGGTCAAGTCTGCTAGCCCCATACTGATGGTGCATAAATGCAAGGGAAAGGCCAAGGGATTCAAGAAGATGAAGGTAGGACTTAAGTCATCTCTTGAGCCCAAAATTTCAGCAATGAAAAAGAAAGGCTTGGCAAAAGAAGGGAAATGCCACCATTGTGTCAAGTCTGGTCATTGGAGGACAAATTGTCCTTCTTATATTGAGGGTCTGCACAATATGAAGGGAGGTATGACTTCCGCTTTAAGCATCTATGTTACAGAGATAAAAATTTTTGCACCTTCATCTTGGGTATTGGATACCGGATATAGTTCTCACATTTGTATAAATGCGCAGGAACTTGGAAGGATAAGATCGCTGAGTAAAGGAGAGCTGGACCTACGAGTTGGCAATGGAGCAAGAGTTGTTGCTGTCACCGTAGGAATTTATCTTCTTTCTTTGCTCAGCGGTTTAATAATAGAACTAGATAATTGTTATTTTGTTCCTTCCATAACTACAAACATTATATCTATTTCGTATTTGGACATGATTGGATTTTATTTTATTATTAAGAATAATTATTGTACTATATTTAAGAATGATGTTTGTTATGGTATAGCACAAATGTTTAATGGTTTATATGTTTTGAAATTAGTTCATCAGATTTATAATATAGAAAATACAAAAAAATTAAAAATGAATGACTCGAACCGTACGTACCTTTGGCATTGTCGTTTGGGATATATAAATGAGAAATTTATAACCAAGCTCCTTAAAGATGGATTACTAGACTCATTTGATTATGAATCATTTGAGAGATACTAATCTTGTTTGTTAGGCAAGATGACTAAGGTCCCTTTCACTGGTTTCAATGAGAGGACTGATGATGTCTTTGGTATAGTACATAGTGATGTATGCAGACCCAAGAGTTTTATGGATAGAGGTGTGTGCTTCTACTTTGTTGCATTTACTGATGATTTCAGTATATACGGGTACATGTATCTTATGAAGTTCAAATCCGAAACCTTTGAGAAGTTCAAAGAGTTTAAGAAAGAAGTATAGGACCAGCTGGGTAAAAGGGTTAAAACACTCTAATCTGATCGAGGTGGCAAATACCTGAGTCGTGAGTTTTGTGATCATCTGAAAAGGTGTGTTATTGTATCGCAACTCACTCCATCCAGAACTCGACATCATAATGGTGTGGCTTAGCGGAGGAATCGTACTGTGTTAGACTTGGTACTATCGATGATGAGTCATGCAGATCTTCATGTTTCCTTTTGGAGTTTTGCTCTAGAAACTACTGCTTTTACACTAAAAATTGCTCCAACAAAAGCGGTTTTAAAGACACCATATGAGATTTTGACTTGGAAGCGTCCTAGAAAATCTTTCATTAAGATTTGGGGCTGCGAGGAATACGTGAGACGTCAAATGCCTGACAAGTTGGAGTCCAAGTCAAATAAATGTTGTCTTATGGAGTATCCTAAGGAAACTAAAAGGGTACTATTTCTACCTACCGTCCGAGGGCAAAGTGTTTGTCGCAAGTATTGTTGTCTTTCTTGAGAAAGAGTTCTTAAGTAGAAAAACTACCACTATAGAACTTGAAGAAGTTTAAGAACCACAAACCGTGAATGAACTAAAATTGGAGCACGAGCAAGGACTAAAAGTTGTTATAGCTGGAGATCCTACTTAAGAAACACAAGTTCCACATAAATATGGTCGACCAATGTTTGAGCCCGAGAGATATGGATTTCTCGTGTCTGAGGTAATTTGTTGCTTCTGGATTATGATGATGTGCCCGCAACCTAGCAAGAGGCTATGAGTGGACCGAATCCAAGAAATAGCTTGAGGCCATGCTATCTGAAAGGGACTCCATGTATGCAAACCATGTTTGGACCTTGGTGGAACCACCTAAAAGGGTACAACCCATAGGGTGCAAGTGGGTCTTCAAGAAGAAGACCGACAAGGATGGGAATGTACAAACATTCAAAGTGCGATTTGTAGATAAGGGTTTCAGACAAATTCATGGTGTTGACTATGATGAGACCTTCTCCCCTATTATTATGGTTAAGTTCATCAAACTTCTGCTTGTAATTAATGCGTAGTATGACTGCGAGAACTGGCAGATGGATGTTAAAATTGCTTTCCAAAATGGAAATCTCCACGAGGAACTAAACATGACATAACCGAAGGGTTTTGTATCTCTAGGTGAAGCCACTAAAATATGAAAGCTGCAGAGATTGATTTGTGAATTAAAACAGGCTTCTCAAAGTTGGAATCTTCGTTTTGATGAAAAGATCAAAGGGTTTGGTTTTATTAAGAACGAGGATGAACCGTGTGTTTACGAGAGGATTAGTGGCAGCATTGTTGTGTTTTTGATATTGTATGTAGATGACATACTTGTAACATCCCATGTTACTTCTAGACCCCTCAACTTAGATTGGGTTAGGCATGGGGTGAGATTTGAGGAGACCAACTAGGTTTGACCCTAGGTAGTGGGTGGTAGCCATGTGGGGCCCACTATAAGACCATAGTCAAACTAGGTCAAACTAGCCTAAGTGGGGACCCTAACCACAACATGACCCCACCACATTGCCCTAACCCTAAAAACAATCTAAGTGGACCCTAGGGTATGTCACTGGGTCAACATTTTGACCCCAGTTGACCAAGGTCAACCTTGGGCTTAATTTGGTCAAACCCACACCCATAGGCCTAATTAACCTAAGTGGGGCACCCCCTTGACCCAAACCAAGTTGGGTGGTGCCACTAGACCCATTTCCACCAAGTGGGGTCAGTCCACCCACCATAGTTGACCAGTCAACCCCAAAAGTCAAATTGGTCAACAATTTGACCTAAGGAATGAAATGAAGGCCAAGTCATTCCCCCTTGGACCAAGCCCACCAAAATTGGCCCATAGTCAGCCCAAGTGAACAAGACCAGCCCTACCCCTCTAAATCAGGAGAGAGAATACATGCAAGGGGGTAAAATTGGAATTTTTAGGAGAAGAGGAGAGAGAAAGAGGAATGAAGGAAATGGTGGCCACATGGCCACCCCATCAGCTGACTTAGGCTGCCCAAGACCAGGTGGCTGACCTCCCCTCTTTAATTCCAGCAGGAAACCAGGGCTGTGAGCCACATGGCTGCTGGGTGAAGCCTCCAAAGCTCAAAACCGAGCTAACATTGGAGTTATCTCCACTTATAGGCCACCCCAGTCCAAACAGAGCTCACCATTAGCTTCAGAAGGCCGAGAGGAGTGGAATTCGACTACTTACTCATGGAGAACGGTGGAGAATTGAACTTTTGGGGAGGATCTCGCCGGCACACCACCACCACGGCAAACCGCCGCCTGACCCGCAGCCAAGCCCCGATTATGGTGCGTTTCACTTCACCTCTACCCGTACTAGCTTCTTAGATCAAATAGGCGAGAGATCGGGCTCAATTGAGCCCGATGCCATGTGAGAAAATCGAGAGAATTCTAAGTTTCTGAAACCGCTCGGGATCGCCGTCGCCGCCGTCTTCCGCCGCCCCATCGCCGGGAAATGATAGCCACCACCACCGTGAAGGTGATGGCACCGTTGGTCGGAGGTGGCGACGTCTCAGCTGGCCGGAAACCGCCGGCAAAATCGCTCCAGGTCGGCTCGATCTCAGCCGTTGGCTGGAGGTAGACGATAACCAGATCCCGTCGATTCTTCTTTAAGATTCGTGCGCCGATCATTAATTTAAATTAATATAATGTATTGAATAGTAACATTTCCTGTCACATATATTCAGTCCTCTTGCATGTTAAATATAGGCCCCCTAGAGGCATTTCCAGACCTTAGACCCTTAATGAAAAATATAGCCTAGGGTCTTACCTGTAAAATGCCACCCTAAACATACATTTTGGTGTAGTGTACAGTCCTGTAGGACATTTCTCCTAGGACTGGTCCTAGACTAGGTCAAAAATTATATTGGATGCCCTGGTCTCAATATTAGTCACCATGACCCCAAATTTTGGGCACATGCATGATTAGGGCTTACTTACCTCCTGCCAAAATTTAGGAATTTTTGGAAAATATTTTCCTATAGTTTTTGGTAAAATATCAAAATTTAAATAAATGACATATATGGAGTTCTACTCCTCCCCATGGCCCCAAATTTTGGTGGTGGGTCAGTGGGGTCATCCTTGGTGCATGATAAAATTTTCAGCACCTTGGGTTCACTGCATGTGGGAGAAACCACTTGCATGTGCTAGCCTATGTTAAGGCTTGGTGTACAAATAGCAAAAATGCAAATTGGTATATTTAGCCCAATGGTGGCATGCAAGAGTCATGAAATTAATTACAGTGGTTCATTAGGGTAAATTTCACCCCTCAAATTAATGAGGGAATTTTTGGAATCAAAATTCCATTTATTAGAATTTATTTTTATTATAGCTAGTTTGGAAATAAAATTGGAAAATAGGATTTATTCAAGTACAAATCCAAACAACTTTGCCATGGTATAGATAACATCACATTTGACTTAGGAAAAATATGATTCCTCTGTTTTGAAGAATTGTTGGAATAGATACCCTAAATTTCCCATTTTACCCTTATTTTGTAAATTCTTGAATTGATGGATTTATACCTCTGAAAAATTTGGAAATTTTTCTACTGTCATAAAATGTTATTATTAGTCTTTCACAAATTCCTCAGAATTTAATGGATGCATTATTTGTGTTAAAATTAGTATAATGGCATTTTGGTAAATATCTTATAATGGAATCCTATAGGCCATCTTACATTAAATGTTGATGATTTTCTTCCAATAGTCCTAAATTAGTGTCCTAAAAGCTCTGTAATTTTTCTGGAATTGTTGTGTAAATATTGCCTATACATCATTTGGAAAAATGGAATTTTGTGGAATTGATATTAAATTGAAAAGGATAATAAATAATTTAAGGAAAATTATGAAATTTTGTAGGCAGTAATATTTTGTCAATATCCCTCTCAGGAAAAATTCCCTAGGTCAGTGGATGCTTAATCAAACCACTTCATGTGTAAAGTGACCTAGCTTTTAAATTAAAAGAATTAATTAAATGACTATTTGGCCAGGAAAAGTTATGAGAATCCTTAGGGTAGTTCCCTTAGTCCATAATACCTTAGGATAAATATTTAGAGGCAAGATGCCTTAAGTTTTGGAAGATCACATTTCTAGGGTAAACATAGGTCATGGTCTGCATATAACACAAATAGGTCTTGTCTTAGGGGAATTACCAGGGGATTGATTATCGGCAGAAATAAGAGAGAATTCAACATATGTAACCCTGGTGGGTAGAGTTTTTCTTAGTGAGGGATTAAAAGTGCAAGTCTTAGCTAGCATCTGGAGCGGGGATCGGCGGAAGACCGTTGGTTTCCCGGTAATACCTTAAGTCACTAGGGTTATACTAAAGCAATAAGGAGAGCTGGGGAGATACATGGGTAGCCATCAACTAAAATAAATATCCTTGCGAAAGGGAACGCTGGGCGTAATCCCAACACAGTTCCTAGTGCCCCTTGAGAGCCCTTCACAGGGAATACCGGGGGCAGTCCTGGGATTAACCTTAAATCTCTAAGTATAATAAACCGTAGACAAGAGTAGCTTAATAGGTTAGGACATGGTTGTACCTTCTCGCCCGTGTTTGGGTTGGAGAGTTTCATGATATATGCTCACCCGTTTAGGGTTGGAGGGAATTGACATAAAGGCACTAATGTGCGTTCTCACCCGGGTTTGGGTTTGAGGGATTCAGGACGGGTTTTGGTCCTGCGAGCGGGAGGCTCGGTATGAATTACTTGCATGTGCATAAATATCGTGGCGGGGCATGCGGTACTGGCCGTTCGTCACACCGATGGCAGTACGGTGCACCAGGCAGTTGTGAGAGTTAGAGGGGCCAGTGGGTTGTTTTACAATGCGGTCTGGAGGACGATCCCCGATAACGCACATCTGACCCAACAAGACTGACGGGTTTGTCAGCAAAGTACGTACGCGAGACTCTAGAGTGCACCTTGGACGTGTACAGAGGCGTATGAGAGGGGTCTAAGGCTTGGTAGTGTGCATACCGGTCTAGAAGCGGAGATGCCCGCTCCGCTGCTGCCGTAGCCACAGCGGTGGTACCCGAGAGTGATGCTAGCTCTCAAAAAGTGGGAACTAAAGGTCTGTGATCACAGAGTCGTTGTGTGTGAGTTGCACTTGCCTGCGCATAAAATTGCATCATATCATTCATTCATATTAGGTCATACGCTTCATAGATCCTTATCATATAAATTAGTATGGGCTCTTTTATATGATAAGTTAAATTTCTTGGAAATCCTAAATTATATATTTGTATGGGCATTTATATAAGTTAGGGTACGTTTGTGATGATAGCATAGTGGTAGCTTAGCTTATTTACTTGTTCATACTGCTGTTTCTTTACTTTCCTTTACTGCACCGCTCTTACTTACTTACTACTTGTACTGTACTTAGCATTGCTAGTGTAGAATTTCATTACTTAGTACCACTTTAGATAGATATTGTCACCTGCTTCCATTTTGCTACCCCTTGTTGTCCTCCGCTTCGTCCTCCCGCTCGGTGCCTAGGAGCTGCGGGGCGAGGTGTGGAGGAAACGACTTAGTCTTTTTGACTAATGGTCGGTGACCAACTATTTTTAGGAGCCCGTGGAGATGGAGCACCAGCACGTCGAGGAGGCAGGACATGAGGAGCAGATACCGCTTCAACAGGCTACCACTACTACTGTGCGTCCTCAGGTGGGACGAGTCTTGATGTTCTAGTTTAGCTTCCGCATTTACTATTTTGTGAGAGAGAGATTTGATGTACTGGGCATAAGCCCTTTTTACTCTTTCTTCTGTACTATTCTGTGGACTATTGTACTATTCATTACTTTTATATGATTGTACTGTGACTTGTGGACTGATGGAATTTTATACACAGTTTTACTTCTTTATTCTCATATTGGCCTACAGGTTAATGATCGTACTAGCCGGCAGAATCGCCGTATTGCGGTGTCGACTAACCCGTGAGTTAGTGCCACCGTAAGACGGCGGTTCTGGGCATAAGATCCGGTAGCCCTCCTTGGTAAGGGGGAGGGGGGTCTTACAAACTGGTATCACTCGAACAACGATCATATGAGAAAGAAGTCCACAACATGGGACCACCCCCGCCCCAGCATTAGTTTGCGGACAAACTATGCAGCGGAAGCAGTGGTGTGCCCATGTACAAAAGTCACAGAAATGGTCCACAAAGTACAATTTGATAGACCAATTTTGCTTTAACCTTACCTTTATGCAACCTCCACAGGTCGCAGCGCCGCAAAATGTGGCTCCTCCCCCTCCAGCTGCCACTCCATTCCTACATACAGAGATGGGGCAGACCCTGACGGCGATTTTGGATGCCTTTAGAGCCCAGCAAGTCCCGGCTCCATAGCCAAATCCGGGGTCGAGCTGGCTGAGTGCATTCAAGAGCCTGTCCCCACCGACGTACCGTGGGACAGAGGATGCAGTGAAGACGGAAGAATGGCTGGAGGCCATACACGAGATCTTAGCGGGCATCAGCTGCCCAGTCGGCCAGGCAGTACCTCTAGCCACCTCTGTGCTGGAGGCTCATGCAAAGAGATGGTGGAAATCAGCCCGGGAGACTACTTATGCGGACTTTGAGCTGTCAGAGATTTCTTGGGAGGAGTTTGGCGATGTGTTCCTGGAGCACTTCGTCTCTGCTACGGACAGGGATGCTTTGGAGGAGAGGTTTTTGAACCTCAAGCAGGGGACTAGATCAGTGATAGAGTACCAGAGAGAGTTCTCCCACTTGGCCAGGTTCGCGGGGATTCAGGACACCGACGATAGGAGGTATGCGAAGAGGTTCTACCGGGGCCTCAGGGATGATTTGAGGCAGGCTTTGCTATTCATTTCTCATGGCACATCCAGGCAGATCATCGAGATGGCGAAGAAGCTGGAGGCTGACCAGCTGATGGTGCGAGCCGGAGGGAAGAGACCATTTGATGGATCGACATCAGGTGAGAGCAGTAGGGGCTCTCAGAGAGGCAGGACCATTGGATATAGGAGGGGTGGGGGACGTCGTCGTCCCAACTTCAGGCAGGAGCAGGGGCCTCCTCCAGCATTGGCTCCCCCACCTCTACAGATACATGATCCGAGGAGACAGGATGACCGAGGCCACCGACAAGTGGTTTGTTACGGATGCCGCCAGCCTGGGCACATCAGGTCGGAGTGCCCGCACCGATTCCATCCCCCTCCTCCTCCTCCACCTCCAGTGGCCCCAGTACAGCAGGGCCGAGGACGAGGCCGAGGACGAGGCCGAGGTCGGGGATATCATGGCAGGAGGCGCGAGCAGGAGCAGATATACGCCTTGGACCTCACAGAGCCGAGGAATCCCGAGGAGGTCATCACAGGTACTTGAAGTTAATTATGAGTTTTCTTGAATTTTTCAATGATATATATATAGTACCTGGAACCATAGGACAACAATTAACTTTCACATAAACAAACCTCAGGCATAGTCATGATCAGCGGCAAGCCTGCCCATACTCTTTTCGACACGGGTGCGTCACACTCGTTCGTATCCGAGGCCTTCATCGACGGACTCGAAGGCGTGGAGAGGTTCCCTGGACTAGAGATGAGGGTACGCCTACCCGATGGGTCGGAGCTGCGGACTACTGCACATTGTGACATGGAGGCCGAGATTGGCGGCAAGGCATTTGAGGCGCCGGCGACCATTCTGAAGTTGCAGGACTTTGATTTGATCTTGGGCATGGCCTGGTTGCATCAGAACCATGCCCAGATAGATTGCCCGTCCAGGAGGATCACGCTAAGACATGGCGACTCTCATGTTATCGTTGAAGGTATCCAGCCTATCTGCCACCTACTGTTATCTTCTATACAGGCTGTGAAGGCCCATGAGCAGGGTGAAGAAGTCTATATTGTCTGCTTCGAGATGGTGGGAACAGAGGCGACTATCTCAGATATTCCAGTGGTCCGGGATTTCTCCGATGTATTCCCGGAGAAATTGCCCGGACTACCGCCTGCTAGAGACTTGGATTTCAGGATTCAGCTAGTACCGGGAGCGAAGCCGGTATCCCGGGCACCCTACAGGATGGCTCCTAGGGAGTTAGCAGAGTTCAGGACTCAACTACAGGAGCTAGTAGAGTCAGGATTTGTGCGGCCTAGTTCATCGCCATGGGGAGCGCCAGTTCTATTTGTGAAGAAGAAGGACGGATCACTGCGATTATGTATAGATTACCGGGAGCTGAACCGGTTGACGGTCCGAAACACCTATCCTCTGCCTCGGATAGATGAGTTATTTGACCAGCTACAGGGAGCATTCTGGTTCTCCAAGTTAGATTTGCGATCCGGCTATTATCAGCTCCGTATCAGGGAAGAAGACATACCGAAGACGGCTTTCAGTTCGCGCTATGGACTATACGAATTCACGGTGATGCATTTTGGGCTCACGAATGCTCCTGCTGCATTCATGAGTCTGATGAACCGTGTTTTTGAGCCTTTCTTAGATCGCTTCGTGATAGTATTCATCGACGACATCCTTATTTATTCTCGGACTCAGGAGGAGCATACGGAGCACTTGACACAGGTCCTGCAGAGGTTGAGGGAGACACGGATGTACGCAAAATTTTCGAAGTGCCAGTTCTGGTTGCAGGAGGTGGCTTTCCTGGGGCACACGATCAGTGGGGCTGGGTTAGCTGTGGACCCAGCCAAGATAGAGACGGTGAGGGATTGGCCACGGCCGAAGACCGCATCTGACATCCGCAGTTTCTTGGGACTAGCAGGCTATTACCGCAAGTTCGTGGAGGGGTTCTCGAGGATAGCACTCCCCCTCACGTCCTTGACGAAGAAGGATGCAGATTTTGTTTGGTCAGAGCGGTGTGAGACGGCTTTTCAGGAGCTGAAGGACCGACTCATCTCATCCCCTATTCTTGCGCTTCCATCCGGGAGCGAAGGATTCCAGATCTACACGGACGCCTCTTATCAGGGGATGGGTGCAGTCTTGATGCAGCATGGACACGTTATCGCTTATGCTTCGCGACAGTTGAAGAAGCATGAGCATAATTATCCAGTACATGATCTAGAGCTCGGGGCTGTGGTTTTCGCCCTGAAAATATGGAGGCATTACTTATGTGGGATTCATTGTGACATCTTCTCAGATCACAAGAATCTCAAGTATATCGATACTCAGAAGGACCTAAACCTGAGACAGAGGAGGTGGCTGGAGTTTCTCTGTGATTATGATTACAAGATCCACTATCATCCGGGAAAAGCGAACACGGTTGCGGATGCTTTGAGCAGGAGGGCCGGCACTTCTGGACCGGAGCCCCGATTGATGTCCATAGAGCTGCTTCAGATGATGGAGGACATGCACATTACCGTGGTGTCCGAGACCGAGCCAGTGGTATATAGAGAGTATTTGAGCTCAGTGATCAGCTGCGATGATATACAGGAGCGCATCCGAGCACATCAGAGGCTGGATGCTGCGTTACAGCCGATTTTCAGTGCCCTAGAGAGGGGCAAGGTCGAGGGCTACACGTTGCAGGATGATCTTCTTCGGTTCCGGGAGCGCATCTACATACCAGCAGGAGGCAGTATCCGGGAGGACATACTCCGGGAGGCACATTGCTCGAGATATTCAGTACACCCCGGCATCACCAAGATGTGGGCAGATTTGCGGAGATCTATGTATTGGCCCGGGATGAAGAGGGAGATCACAGATTTTGTGACCCATTGCGAGACCTGCCAGCATGTGAAGGCGGAATGCAAGAGCCCGGGAGGTTTACTACAGCCACTGCCAGTTCCAGAGTGGAAGTTCGAGGACATTGCTATGGACTTCGTACACGGATTGCCTCGCTCCCACTCTGGGCATGATTCTATATGGGTTATAGTGGACAGATTGACCAAGGTAGCGCGGTTTATTCCAGTTCGGAAGGATGCCCCAGTTGCAGTCCTGGTGAGATTATTTGTGGAGCAGTACATCAGATATCATGGTATCCCCAGGACTATTGTTTCGGACCGTGATGGTCGGTTCACTTCGAGCGAGTGGAGGTCCGTGCATGCTTACTTGGGATCTCGGCTTACTTTTAGTACCGCCTTCCACCCGCAGACCGACGGACAGACCGAGCGGACCATCCGGACCATGGAGGACCTGCTCAGATTATGCATATTGGATACGGGGAGGCCTTGGGAGAGGCTGCTGCCATTGATCGAGTTCTCGTATAATAACAGCCACCAGGCTAGCATCAGGATGGCTCCGTACGAGGCTCTTTATGGGAGGAGATGCCGGACACCGCTATCATGGGTACAGGATGTGGATACCAGGGCTCTGGGATCTGATTATATAGAGGACACTGAGGCTCAGATTCGATTGATCAGGGATCGGCTACTGGAGGCCCAGAGCAGGCAGGCAAAGTATTATGATGCTCGGCACCGGCAGGTGGAGTTCCAGGTTGGAGACAGGGTATTCTTGAAGATACGTCCGGTACACGGTGTTTCACGGGTGCGGAGGCACAAGAAGCTCAGTCCACGGTACATGGGGCCCTACCTGATCCTGGAGCGGATCGGCCCCTTAGCTTACCGACTGCAGCTGCCACCGGAGTTGGGTGCACTACATGACGTCTTCCATGTCTCTTCCTTACGGAGAGCTCTCCTTCGGCCGGAGCAGCACATCACTACTACAGCCGGACCGGTAGAGCCTGACAGATCAGTGAGATTGGAGCCGATCCGGATTGACGATACAGCCATCCGAGTGTTGCGGAAGAAGAAGGTTCCCCTTGTGAAGGTGCTGTGGTCCAACCATGGACGGGAAGAGCACACTTGGGAGCCGAGAGATCTGATGCTGGAGCAACACCCGGAGCTATTCGCATCAGGTACATTTAAGTTATGCTTTTAAGATTCTTGATAATTCTTGCAATTAGAACCCCGTAGACCCGAACTTAAATTTCGGGGACGAAATTATTTTCTTGTTTATTGGAATTTGTAACATCCCATGTTACTTCTAGACCCCTCAACTTAGATTGGGTTAGGCATGGGGTGAGATTTGAGGAGACCAACTAGGTTTGACCCTAGGTAGTGGGTGGTAGCCATGTGGGGCCCACTATAAGACCATAGTCAAACTAGGTCAAACTAGCCTAAGTGGGGACCCTAACCACAACATGACCCCACCACATTGCCCTAATACTAAAAACAATCTAAGTGGACCCTAGGGTATGTCACTGGGTCAACATTTTGACCCCAGTTGACCAAGGTCAACCTTGGGCTTAATTTGGTCAAACCCACACCCATAGGCCTAATTAACCTAAGTGGGGCACCCCCTTGACCCAAACCAAGTTGGGTGGTGCCACTAGACCCATTTCCACCAAGTGGGGTCAGTCCACCCACCATAGTTGACCAGTCAACCCCAAAAGTCAAATTGGTCAACAATTTGACCTAAGGAATGAAATGAAGGCCAAGTCATTCCCCCTTGGACCAAGCCCACCAAAATTGGCCCATAGTCAGCCCAAGTGAACAAGACCAGCCCTACCCCTCTAAATCAGGAGAGAGAATACATGCAAGGGGGTAAAATTGGAATTTTTAGGAGAAGAGGAGAGAGAAAGAGGAATGAAGAAAATGGTGGCCACATGGCCACCCCATCAGCTGACTTAGGCTGCCCAAGACCAGGTGGCTGACCTCCCCTCTTTAATTCCAGCAGGAAACCAGGGCTGTGAGCCACATGGCTGCTGGGTGAAGCCTCCAAAGCTCAAAACCGAGCTAACATTGGAGTTATCTCCACTTATAGGCCACCCCAGTCCAAACAGAGCTCACCATTAGCTTCAGAAGGCCGAGAGGAGTGGAATTCGACTACTTACTCATGGAGAACGGTGGAGAATTGAACTTTCGGGGAGGAGCTCGCCGGCGCACCACCACCACGGCAAACCGCCGCCTGACCCGCAGCCAAGCCCCGATTATGGTGCGTTTCACTTCACCTCTACCCGTACTAGCTTCTTAGATCAAATAGGCGAGAGATCGGGCTCAATTGAGCCCGATGCCATGTGAGAAAATCGAGAGAATTCTAAGTTTCTTAAACCGCTCGGGATCGCCGTCGCCGCCGTCTTCCGCCGCCCCATCGCCTCGAAATGATAGCCACCACCACCGTGAAGGTGATGGCACCGTTGGCCGGAGGTGGCGACGTCTCAGCTGGCCGGAAACCGCCGGCAAAATCGCTCCAGGTCGGCTCGATCTCAGCCGTTGGCTGGAGGTAGACGATAACCAGATCCCGTCGATTCTTCTTTAAGATTCGTGCGCCGATCATTAATTTAAATTAATATAATGTATTGAATAGTAACATTTCCTGTCACATATATTCAGTCCTTTTGCATGTTAAATATAGGCCCCCTAGATGCATTTCCAGACCTTAGACCCTTAATGAAAAATGTAGCCTAGGGTCTTACCTTTAAAATGCCACCCTAAACATACATTTTGGTGTAGTGTACAGTCCTGTAGGACATGTCTCCTAGGACTGGTCCTAGACTAGGTCAAAAATTATATTGGATGCCCTGGTCTCAATATTAGTCACCAGGACCCCAAATTTTGGGCACATGCATGATTAGGGCTTACTTACCTCCTGCCAAAATTTAGGAATTTTTGGAAAATAGTTTCCTATAGTTTTTGGTAAAATATCAAAATTTAAATAAATGACATATATGGAGTTCTACTCCTCCCCATGGCCCCAAATTTTGGTGGTGGGTCAGTGGGGTCATCCTTGGTGCATGATAAAATTTTCAGCACCTTGGGTTCACTGCATGTGGGAGAAACCACTTGCATGTGCTAGCCTATGTTAAGGCTTGGTGTGCAAATAGCAAAAATGCAAATTGGTATATTTAGCCCAATGGTGGCATGCAAGAGTCATGAAATTAATTACAGTGGTTCATTAGGGTAAATTTCACACCTCAAATTAATGAGGGAATTTTTGGAATCAAAATTCCATTTATTAGAATTTATTTTAATTATAGCTAGTTTGGAAATAAAATTAGAAAATAGGATTTATTCAAGTACAAATCCAAACAACTTTGCCATGGTATAGATAACATCACATTTGACTTAGGAAAAATATGATTCCTCTGTTTTGAAGAATTTTTGGAATAGATACCCTAAATTTCCCATTTTACCCTTATTTTGTAAATTCTTGAATTGATGGATTTATACCTCTGAAAAATTTTGAAAATTTTCAACTGTCATAAAATGTTATTATTAGTCTTTCACAAATTCCTCAGAATTTAATGGATGCATTATTTGTGTTAAAATTAGTATAATGGCATTTTGGTAAATATCTTATAATGGAATCCTATAGGCCATCTTACATTAAATGTTGATGATTTTCTGCCAATAGTCCTAAATTAGTGTCCTAAAAGCTCTGTAATTTTTCTGGAATTTTTGTGTAAATATTGCCTATACATCATTTGGAAAAATGGAATTTTGTGGAATTGATATTAAATTGAAAAGGATAATAAATATTTTAAGGAAAATTATGAAATTCTGTAGGCAGTAATATTTTGTCAATATACCTCTCAGGCAAAATTCCCTAGGTCAGTGGATGCTTAATCAAACCACTTCATGTGTAAAGTGACCTAGCTTTTAAATTAAAAGAATTAATTAAATGACTATTTGGCCAGGAAAAGTTATGAGAATCCTTAGGGTAGTTCCCTTAGTCCATAATACCTTAGGATAAATATTTAGAGGCAAGATGCCTTAAGTTTTGGAAGATCACATTTCTAGGGTAAACATAGGTCATGGTCTGCATATAACACAAATAGGTCTTGTCTTAGGGGAATTACCAGGGGATTGATTATCGGCAGAAATAAGAGAGAATTCAACATATGTAACCCTGGTGGGTAGAGTTTTTCTTAGTGAGGGATTAAAAGTGCAAGTCTTAGCTAGCATCTGGAGCGGGGATCGGCGGAAGACCGTTGGTTTCCCGGTAATACCTTAAGTCACTAGGGTTATACTAAAGCAATAAGGAGAGCTGGGGAGATACATGGGTAGCCATCAACTAAAATAAATATCCTTGCGAAAGGGAACGCTGGGCGTAATCCCAACACAGTTCCTAGTGCCCCTTGAGAGCCCTTCACAGGGAATACCGGGGGCAGTCCTGGGATTAACCTTAAATCTCTAAGTATAATAAACCGTAGACAAGAGTAGCTCAATAGGTTAGGACATGGTTGTACCTTCTCGCCCGTGTTTGGGTTGGAGAGTTTCATGATATATGCTCACCCGTTTAGGGTTGGAGGGAATTGACATAAAGACACTAATGTGCGTTCTCACCCGGGTTTGGGTTTGAGGGATTCAGGACGGGTTTTGGTCCTGCGAGCGGGAGGCTCGGTATGAATTACTTGCATGTGCATAAATATCGTGGCGGGGCATGCGGTACTGGCCGTTCGTCACACCGATGGCAGTACGGTGCACCAGGCGGTTGTGAGAGTTAGAGGGGCCAGTGGGTTGTTTTACACTGCGGTCTGGAGGACGATCCCCGATAACGCACATCTGACCCAACAAGACTGACGGGTTTGTCAGCAAAGTACGTACGCGTGACTCTAGAGTGCACCTTGGACGTGTACAGAGGCGTATGAGAGGGGTCTAAGGCTTGGTAGTGTGCATACCGGTCTAGAAGCGGAGACGCCCGCTCCGCTGCTGCCGTAGCCACAGCGGTGGTACCCGAGAGTGATGCTAGCTCTCAAAAAGTGGGAACTAAAGGTCTGTGATCACAGAGTCGTTGTGTGTGAGTTGCACTTGCCTGCGCATAAAATTGCATCATATCATTCATTCATATTAGGTCATACGCTTCATAGATCCTTATAATATAAATTAGTATGTGCTCTTTTATATGATAAGTTAAATTTCCTGGAAATCCTAACTTATATATTTGTATGGGCATTTATATAAGTTAGGGTACGTTTGTGATGATAGCATAGTGGTAGCTTAGCTTATTTACTTGTTCATACTGCTGTTTCTTTACTTTCCTTTACTGCACCGCTCTTACTTACTTACTACTTGTACTGTACTTAGTATTGCTAGTGTAGAATTTCATTAATTAGTACCACTTTAGATAGATATTGTCACCTGCTTCCATTTTGCTACCCCTTGTTGTCCTCCGCTTCGTCCTCCCGCTCGGTGCCTAGGAGCTGCGGGGCGAGGTGTGGAGGAAACGACTTAGTCTTTTTGACTAATGGTCGGTGACCAACTATTTTTAGGAGCCCGTGGAGATGGAGCACCAGCACGTCGAGGAGGCAGGACATGAGGAGCAGATACCGCTTCAACAGGCTACCACTACTACTGTGCGTCCTCAGGTGGGACGAGTCTTGATGTTCTAGTTTAGCTTCCGCATTTACTATTTTGTGAGAGAGAGATTTGATGTACTGGGCATAAGCCCTTTTTACTCTTTCTTCTGTACTATTCTGTGGACTATTGTACTATTCATTTCTTTTATATGATTGTACTGTGACTTGTGGACTGATGGCATTTTATACACAGTTTTACTTCTTTATTCTCATATTGGCCTACAGGTTAATGATCGTACTAGCCGGCAGAATCGGCGTATTGCGGTGTCGACTAACCCGTGAGTTAGTGCCACCGTAAGACGGCGGTTCTGGGCATAAGATCCGGTAGCCCTCCTTGGTAAGGGGGAGGGGGGTCTTACAATACTACTGATCGAGAATGACAAACTAACCCTACAAGTTGTTAAGAACAACCTAGGGAATTGCTTTTCTATGAAATTCTTGGGCGAAATGACTTATATACTTGTTATTAATACCTATAGAGATAGATCAAAGAAGTTGATGGGTTTGACCCAAGTACATACATTGATAAGGTATTGAAACGGTTCAACATGCTTGAGTCCAAGAAAGGATTCTTACCCATGTCTCATGGTGTGAGTCTCCCTAAGGACCAGTGTCCTAAATCTTCTGAAGATAAGGACCGTATGAACTTAATTCCATATATTTCGGCAATTGGGACAATCATGTATGCAATGATATGTACTCGACCCGATTTCTCTAATGCCTTGAGCATGACTAACAAGTATCAGTCTAATCCCGGTGATTGTCACTTGATAGCAGTCAAGAATATCCTAAAGTACTTGAGAAGGACTAAGGATATGTTCTTAGTATTCGGTGGAGAGGAAGAGCTCGTTGTAAACGGCTACACGGATGCTAGCTTCCAAATAGATAGAGACGAGTCAAAGTCTCAGTCAGGGTTCATATTTTTCCTAAATGGAGGAGCTATTAGCTGGAAGAGTTCCAAGTAGGAGACAGTTGTCGATTCTATAATTGAGGCCGAGTATATTGTTGTAGCAAATACGGAGAAGGAGGCTGTATGGATTAGGAAATTCATCAGCGTGTTAGATTGAGTTCCTAGAATTGTTGTCCCGTAGTTCTCTACTGTGACAACAACGGTGCAACTGCACTTGCTTAGGAACCTAAATCTCATCAGCACTCCAAGAACATACTTTGGCGGTTCCATCTTATTTGGGAGATTGTCGATCGAAGGGATGTGAACATTTGCAGATTGTCGACTAAAGAAAATATTGATGATCCACTGACAAAGCCAAACCTATGGCGTAACATGCAAGATAAAATTCTATAAATTCCAGAAATCTGCAGGAGACCAGGGGAATCTAGGGAGCGAATATAGGAGAAAAACTACCAAGAGTGTCGTTATGCGGGTCACGCTCCTAGGTCACGCCTATGACCTAAGGCATGTGAAGTCTGTTATAGGAAACAGCGGGAAGGAGAAACGATGGGAAATCAATTCTGGCTGTTGCGGGAAGTCACGCATCTAGGTCATGCCTGTGACCTATGGCGTGTAAGCCGAGAACCGTCGTGATCTGAAACTAGAGACATTAAGTGCGGCATGCCTGGACGTTACGCCTGCATTACATGCCCGTGACCTGAAGGTCACGCCCATGACCTGGGGCGTGTAGCTTGAAAAACATCCTGAAATCAAAACCGCAGCCCCGTCAGCAAGTTACGCCTACTGGTCACGCACGTGACCCATAGGTCACGCCCGTGCCCAGGGCGTGTATCTTTAATCCGTTGTGGTAGGTACTCTGGATCTCCTTTATGGGTCACGACCACATGTCACTCCCGTGACCTATGGGTCACGTCCGTGTCCTGACCGTGAAAAGTAATTTTTCCAGAAATTTTCAATTTCATCTCCTCATCAGTCCTGTAAGCTCCTATTTGATATAAGCAGCCGAGATTGACTTGAAATAAGAAAACAACGGATTTTAATAACAATTTTATAATAAACTAAATAAAATATTATTATTTATTAAATAAAAACTATATATTAATAACTATAAATAAAGACTTATCAAAGCCTCTTGCATAGAGAAAGCATGGTGGCCATATTAGATCTATGGGTATACGATACCTTAATGATCAACCCTTATGGGAGTCTTTTGAATTGTATATTTATCCATTGTTGTAATAATTCATTTGGTGAATAGAGTACTATATATTTCATTTTATATTTTGGCAAGTTTTTTTATTGTGTGAATTTATTTCTATTGTGATAAATTAATTTAACGTAACAAATTCCCTTAGAATGTTTGCTTCTAAAGGTGTCAAGTGGCGGCTTGAATGTGAGAGCCTATGTTTTAGAACCTTCATTCTTAAATGGTCCCTGGTCGATTATCATCTTAGAAGCTAAGAGCGATGAGGATACATTAAAACTAGCATGTGCGTTGAATGATGATCGGTCCTCACAGGTCATGATAGTGTGATATCAAGTCATCACATGGGTACTTGTTTGTGAATACGTTGTACTAGACAGACCCACCATGAGAATACTTTATGGATTATTTTATGAACGTGTCATAAGTATGGCTTATGTGACAATTGTATTTATGGTCCTTTGACCTGAAGTCACATCATTCATAGAGTAAGGAAGATCGTGCTTTGATACTATCAAAAGTGCTATCTTGAGAAAGATAGATGATAAAGGTGGTTATTGGGTACGATACGAATCATTTGGGTGATTTGCATGTCAGCAGAGATGTGATTTGTCCTCCTATATGACAGTAGTTGCATCCATGGGCGCCTTAATGGAATAAGATTGAGAAATGCATGGGCATGCATGGCCGAGTCAATATGTGATATTGGACTCACTAATTTTTGGAAGTCCATTCTAGATCAGGAAACTAGGATGGAACAATTATGAGGGTGACACGGTCTATACCTCTAGTTCTATCCAGATTTAAGGGGAGAAGGCGCATGATAACACTGATATATTGGACATAATGGCTTTCGAGTTTTATACTCTTATTGCTTGGGGAGAAATGATGCATTGCTAGATGCCACACATTGTTTATGAAGTTTTTGCATGATACTTTTAAGATCAAGTGGGAGATTGTTGGTGTTACCATTGTGAACTAGAAGTGATCAAGAATGTAGTCTCACTGCCAACGTAGTATGAACCTATTAGTGTCGCACATAAGAATGTTTGGACAATTTGGAAGATTGGATTTTGTTGGTCTTACACATGTGATGAGTGAAGGACCAAGCATTGGCATGAGATGCTTGAAGGCATGGACTAAGCCAGGCATTAAGTGTGTCAAGTCTACTCAACCAGGCATTGAGTGTGTCGAGACCACTTGATGCTTTTGTCCAATCAAGTGTTGATTTGTAGAGTTAGCATTGAGAGTGTTGAGACCACTCGACATTTGTCAAGTCATTTATTGATTCATCAAATGATGGCATTGAGTACTTCAAGACAACTCGATGCCTTCATCGAGTCAAATGTTGACTTATCGAAATACCCTTTGAGAGCGTTGAGTTCATTCAACGATTCATCGAGTCAAGTGTTGATTAGAAGAGTCTGGAGTTGAGTGCGTTGAGTTCATTCAACGATTCGTCGAGTCAAGTGTTGATTTGATGAGTCTGGCTTTGAGTGCGTTGAGGGCGTTGAGTTCATTCAACGATTTGTCATGTCAAGTGTTGAATCAACCGTCTAGCGCTGAGTGCGTTGAGTGCACTCGACTCTTCGTTGAGTAAAATGTTGATTCGTTGAATATCTATGTGAATACTCGACGAATTCTATTTCATCCGATTTAATTCCTTTAAGTACATTTCGACATGGTCTGCTGGTATGGGTTGGCTCGGTATTCAGTATATATACGATATGTAAATTAAACTGAGTAAGATAAGTGAATATACATTTTGTCCTAATCGCGAGTCGGCTTATTCTTCCTCCAGACAGAACTGTTCCTCCAAGAACATGAACAGAAATCTCACTACCGATCATCTGTCTTCCTTGTACATCGCCAGAAAGTGTTTCCAAGGCATCGTATTCATCGCCACCGCCTCTTCCGGAGCAGACCTAGTAGTTTGTGAAGACACAGTTTATTTTCTTCCAACCTAGATCATGTGCGACAAGAGTCTAAGGGTTCTCCCATTCGTGTGGATCACTTGTTGAGGCGTAGACACTATTCTACCTTCGTAACACAGGCCATTGTGATTCATTGGTCTTCATCGGAGCACTATGGTTGGGTATTGACTCAAACCCTCAAAGGTCAAATTTTATTTGTAGCACTTTACTTCTTAATCAATGTTTATTGCTAGATTCGAAGTATTTTGGGTTTTCTTGTTCTATTTCCACAGCTCGCAATTGTTGTGACGTATAGCAAAATCCAACACAAACATGCTTCTGTGATCGTGTTCCCGCCAATAAAAGAGATGTCCATAGCCTCCAACTCACGAATCAGATGCTCGTCATAAATCTGTAACCAATTTGCTCGTGTTGGATCCTTGAAACTAAGCGCATCAGTGACTACACTTCCCTTCTTGGGAGTGTAATGAATCTCAAAGGTGTAGTCCCCAAGGAACTCCATCCACCTCCGCTATCACATATTCAGATCCTTCTAATGCAACAAGTATTTCAAGCTCTTATGATCAGAAAAGATGTCAACCTTCATGCCATACAAATAATGTTGTCATAGCGTAAGAGTAAATATCACAGATACCAATTCCAAGTCTTGAACCGGATAATTCCTCTCATGAACTTTCAGCTGGCGAGAGCCATAAGCAATCATATGTCCAAATTGCAGAAGAACACAACCTAAGCCTCTCCCCGAGGCATCACTATAGATTTCAAAGCCTTCTGTTCCACATGGCGAACACAACACAGGCACCGTGGTCAGAAGATTCTTCAACTCCTCAGAAGCTCGCGCGTACTATGACATCAAAACGAACTTCTGATTCTTACTTGTCAATGTAGTGAGAGGTAAAACATTTCCCAAAACGTTCTTTACGAAGATCATATAATAGCTGATAAGTCCAAGGAAACTCCCAACTTCTGCTAAAGAAACAAGTATAGGACACTATCGTATCACAACTATCTTTATCGGATCCACAACAATACCCTCTCCACTAACTACATGACCAAGAAAAGCCACTGAAGATAGCCAAAACTCACACTTAGAGAACTTGGCATATAATCAATTCATCCTTAAGGCATGCAGAACCAATCTCAAATGATTCGCATGATCCTCTTCTGACTGAGATTATACCAATATTTTGTCAATAAAGACGATCACACACAGGTCCAAATACTCTCTAAAATCTTGTGCATCAAGTCCATAAACTCTGATGGCGCATTAATGAGCCCAAAAGGTATCACAATAATTTCATAATGCACGCAGCCTATACTAAACACTGTCTTGGGAATATCACTCTCCCGAATTCTCAACTGCTAGTAGCCGAACTTCAAATCCAACTTCGAATAGACAGTTGATCAAAGCAGTTGATCAAACAAATCATCAATTTGTGGAATTAGATACTTGTTCTTCTCTATCAGCTTGTTCAGTTCATGATAGTCAATGCATAGATGCAAGCTTCCGTCCGTCCTATTCATAATGAGGACCAGTGCACTCTAGGGAGACATACTTGGACATATATAGCATTGCTCTAACAATTCCTGTAACTAAACCTTCAGTTCTGCCATTTCCTCTAGCGCTAAACGGTACGGTGAGCGTGACACAAGTTTCGTACATGGCACCAGCTCAATAGCAAAGTAGATCTCTCGCTGGGGTGGAATCCTAGGGAGATCCTTAGGAAACACTTATGCAAACTCCGACAAAATAGGAACGTCATTCAAACTGGGCTTTGGCTTTACGACCTCTAACAACGTGAAGAATAACTTCGCGCCCTTTCAAACCATCTTGACAATTTGGAGAGCACACATGAATATCTTGCTCCATCTCACATACCCGCGAACTTAGTCTCACGTTCGGTGTTTTGCTCTAATATGGATTCCTTTGAGGTGCAATCAATACATGCATGCTGCTCCGAGAGCCAATCCATACCAAAGATCACATCAAACTCAGATATCGGCAGCATAGATGCTTCCAAGCCAAAATCATGACTTCCTATCTGCACCTTAACAAAATAGGCTTTATCCGCGCGCATCAAACACCCATTAGGAAACAACACATTAACTATATTTATCGATATAAAAGAAGGCACTCCAATACACAACACAAAGTCCTCAAACAGAATGGAATGTGGAGCTCCTATATCGAACAGTGCTCTCCCCAGACAGTCCAAAATCAAGACAAAGCCTAATTCACGCATGTTATGAATTTCAGAAGCTAGCAAGTATAGAAATTTGTAAAAACTATATCTTAACTCATAGCTGTCACCACGTTACTTTGTTCAATAGACTTTTATTGGCCAAGATTGTATACTCGGGGCCACGTGTGGGATGCAATTGACTCCACTATCTTCCCTTTCTCCGCATATGAAGCACCCATCTTTTTCTCACCCTTTGGATGACTACTCCAACAATCTAGAGCCATATGTCCCACCTTGATACACGTGTAACAAGTGAATGGATGTTTTCCCATCGTCACTTCAGGAATAATAGAAGAAGCTGGTTCCACAGACTTAGCCTTCTTCTTAAACCTTCCATGTCCAGACATCACTGAAATCGGCACTTTAAACTCTGGCTTCTTTACTGCCAGGTCATCCATACAGTGCACGTGCTTCATATCTTGCTCCATGGATCGGGCTGTATTGACCAACGTCAGAAAACCCTACATTATCGGACATGAGGGAAGAAACCTACGTTCATCTCGTAGTCCTTCATAGAACCGATTGCTCTTCTGTTTCTCGTCTGCAAATGTAATGTATGCATATATCCACTATGGAACTGATTTTCCATTGCAATTTGTTGTGCAAATGGAAGATATCTAACAAGAAAGAGCCTCGAGAACTCCTACATCGAGATTTCAATCAAAGGTCTACCAGCAAACTAGTGCAACTCCAACACATCTCACCATAACCTTGCCTTTCCTTCTAACAGGAAGGTCGTTAAAGTGAATTTCTGCCACTCCTCCTTTTTTGTTGTTGTCATGGTTATCTTTATTCTTGAGAGTCAATCTTCAGCTTATGTTGGGGTTTCAGTACCCACAAACACAGGAGGGTTGAAACTCAACACATGTTTCAATTGCATTTTCGCAGCTCGCCTTGCGACCACTGGCTCCATGGCCATTTATTATCACTAACACATGCTTAATTATGCAAACTGGCTCATGGGCTACCCCCAGGGTAGGAAGTTCTACTTTCCCTATTGGTTGGACATTGATTAATTCGAACACAACTTCATCAACCAGCCGTATCGTTTTTGTAGAAGGAGGAGGTGTAGGCACCCCAGTTGGTGCATTACTCTCCGCAAAATGCTGGGGTTCTTACTTCCCCGCACAACTTTTGGTCGCCTATAATGGTGAAATAGAGAATTAAGCAACCAATAATATTGCAAAAAGCAATATGAATACATAGGTTCCTTAAACATGTATATTTTCATTCCTAAGTGGACATTCACAGGTTCTTTCATGTTATAACAACAGAGCACATACACGTGTTCACTACCCCTTAAAAGAATTTGTCCACGAATTCAAATAAGAAAGACTGACACCAGAAGCTGATACCAAATTACAACACCTCCATCTGTCACGTAAAATATAACAGAAGGTCTGACCGGGTCCCCACACCATTTTCCATGGACATTCAGTGGAGTTACGCATTAAAACCATAACAGTCACACATCCTATCTCAGAGTGCACTATAGAATAAGTATTTAAATTTCTTAGAATCCAAATACAGGAATGTCCACAAACCACAAAATAGGAATGATATTCAAAATACAAAAAATGTTTTGACCATAAGGCCTTACAACTGTTCTCTTCACAAATGTATATTATATACCTCGACAGAAAAGTTGGCCATACATGAAAATAAAATAGTTCTCCTTCGGACCTTCGAGGGCCAACCAACGTCGCATAGGGGAGTTCAGCCCACTACTTTCTACTTAGTTCTCCAGTGTTGAAAACAAAGAATCGGTCCCTGTGGAGTTCGACCCTTAGGGAAGGGGTGATCACACACTTCTCTCTCACAAGATAAACAACCAAAGACTTAGTGCAAGTAACAGACACAAGCCTCCACCATGGAGGTCCCACCACACACCCGAAAAATCTCAGAGCGCTTCCCCTCCTTAACCTAGTGCTGAGCTAAGGAAACCTCAAACAATGCAAGAAGTCTAGGGTACAACTAAGCATGCCTTCTGAGGTACCCCTTTGGGTCTATTTATAGTTTCTGAAAAACAATCTGTAAATAACATACCTCTGCTATTCTGAATGATTATATGTAGCCAAAAGTGGTCTGCCAATAGTGTAACTCCACCGTTCTGAATGGCTAGATGTAGACCGAATTAGGTTAACCACGTGATATCTGCACCCTACTCTTAATGGAAAATGGGACCAACTCCTCACAATCCTAGGCGGACTCATGCTAGCAAACGTGGCTCGCCGCTATCGTTAGGTGAGTGCAAGCTGACTCGCGTGGCTCGCCCGCCCTTCCTAATGAAAGCAGGCTCGTGGTCCTAGCTCGCTCGCCTACTTGGCGGGTGCTGGCCGGCAGCACTGGCTCGCTCGCTTACCTAGCGGTTGCGGGCTGGCTGACTGTCACAACCCGCATTTTCACCGCATAGAAATAACTTATCAGAGTAAGGGAAAATGCACGTCATGATGCCACATCAGTAGGGGATAACTGTGTACGCTCAGGCAGACACCAAACTAAACATGAAGAAAGGTTCTTTTTAAGTTATTTTAAGGAAAATCAGTTAAGTGCAGTAGTTAGCCGTATACCTCGACTTAGTGGCTCATCTAGTCCACGAATCAAGATATATTATACGCTGCGGAAAAATACTTGATTAGATTAACTTAAACATCCTACATGAGTAAAACGTCGCTAAAGGACAACTCATGTCATGCAAGACTCTAAATTTATTATAGTAGGAAAGATAGCTTTTGCAGCCGCTAAAAATAACATGTTAGAGTTTAAAATTATGCAATGCATGAAGTAATAGTAGTAGACTTTATAGTTGAAAATACCTAACATGCATTTCTAACATAAATCCTCCGAGAGAACAAGTAATCCACATCCACATTTAAAGAAATGAGCAGCTAACAAGTATCGAACAACTAACAAATTATTGGGCGCCAACAAGCTGACACGAACCCACGAACAAAAGTATGTCTGAACTAGTAAAACTAAACAAACCAAAACTACCTTGCTAAGACGAGACAACAAACATGGCCAACACTGCCGCCCAGAAAACTCCAAAACAAGCACTGCTAACTGCTACTTCTCTAAACTTGAGGCATTCCAAAGACAGAACACCTCAGCAAGAAGGTACAAATAGTGGCAGGAAAAGTAATAAGCCAAAATAAGCAAAGGTCAACAGGGGTACCAACCCAAGACCAAAAACACTGAAGTAAAGTACAAAAGAAAACAGGTCATCAACAAGAAAAGAACTCCTACGTGATTTGTCACGTTCCACAAGGGTACACCAGACGCACAAGGCTATAAGGTGACTACATGAATATTTCACCAGAAAGAAAAATACAAAACCTTTATTAGGCACCTGTGGTCAACTCTTCCCGAAAACACGGGCGAAGAGGTCACTCTTGGACACACCACCCAAAAACACGGGCGAAGTGGTCACTCTTGCACTCACCACCCAAAATACGGGCGAAGTTGTCACTCTTGGACTCACCACCCAAAAACACGGGCGAAGTGGTAACTCTTGGACTGACCACCCAAAAAGAAAACGGATATATAATCTGTCTAACTGTGAGGGAGTCTCATACTCTCCACCATACACTACAGACATCCAAACACCAGGTACTCTTCCATAGGGAACTAATGAGGGTAACAAACACTGCGGAGGTGGAATCGTCAACTAACTCCCGCATTCAAGAACCCAAAGAAACCACAACACAAATATCTCGATATTTGGCTCCACAGATTCTACTTGACATTACCGAACTCAAGACGCGGTTGATCAACCTCTAGGAGCAATTTACAGTCCTAGATAAATTCTAACGCGGTAATAACGAAAGCTAAGTCATGCATGGCCATCATTAAGACACACTAGGAATAATTAATCAAAACCAGACAAGATCAGGCTTTCCAAGACAAAACATTACAACAATAAAGGATCGTTGAAACGATTAATCATAACCATGATTTGGAAGAATAAGCGCAGAAAATTTAAAGAACATTAAAGTATAGTCGTTACCATCAGATCGGACAAAGATAAACGAGGGGAAACCACCACTTGCCTTGGTTTTACCGAAAAAGTCCTCTGAATCGCTCCACGTCGTAAATCGGGGGCAAAGACTGCGGGAGGAGTTGAAATATAGACAAAAAATGGTCGAAAATGAGGTTAGGGTCGAAAAACACTAATGAGAAAAACTCAAGAAACGGGGGAAAATTACCACGAGGGCGTAGCTCTCGACGAGAGCTTTCAAGATCTACAATCGGTTTGAAATTTCGAGCACTGGAGCACCGTCGACGGCCACCGGAAGAAGTAAGGATGAACAACCTCTTTCTTGCTCATGCCGCTCTCGTTCGGGAGGAAAAAGAATCGGAGAAGAAGGTGAAGAAGGCATTTATACTAAAGGTGATAACAGGAAAAATAGAAAAATAAACCGGGTTCAGCTGAACCGGTTTTCCCGAAGCAGAGTGAATGGGTTACTCGAGTATCAGGAAAAAACCTACTCGAGTAGTTCCATACAACAACTTCGAGTAACAGAAGACCTACTCGAGTAGTTCAATACAACTACTCGAGTAACAGAAGACCTACTCGAGTAGTTCAATACAACTACTCGAGTAACAGAAGGCCTACTCTTGTAGCTCATCACAACTACTCGAGTAACAGAGACCTACTCGAGTAGTTCATTACAACTACTCGAGTAACAAAGAAGGAGTACTCGAGCAGTAAGGGAATTACACAAGTACAGCACGGGTATTACTCGAGTACTAAGGCAGCTTACTCGAGTACTACAAGGGGAAATACAATGCCCAGAAAAAAACATATCGTCGAACACAAGGCCTGATCGTCAATCCGAATTCAAAAATCGTCGATCTCAACATGCAGGGCCTGACCTACAGCAAGATCCGCTCGACAATTCGTCGAGCTCAGCACGACTATCGTCGAGCTCCGCTCGACGATCGTCGCCCTCGATACAGCGCCCCAAAAAATAAAACAATCGTCGAGCTCCGCTCGACGATCGTCAAACGCGACACAGCGCCCAGAAAATGGAATACAATCGTCGAGCTCCGCTCGACGATCGTCGAACCCGACACAGCGCTCATGAAAAGGAATACAATCGTCGAGCTCCGCTCGACGATCGTCGAACCCGACACAGCGCCCAAAATAAACCAAAAAAAACTCGGTTCGACAAAAACCCACACCTTTAGGAGGGCTTCCCGAGAATCAACACAAGCCCAAGGCATTAAAATAACAATTATCGTGTTCAGATAGTTGAGCAAGGAATATGAGATCAAAACAAAGGCTCAAACGCGCTGAATTAAATGAAACTCACACCGTAGGCAAACACTGATGCTGCGAACACAACAACGAAGTCAAAACCAGAATCCTACAAGCCATTCCCGAGATATTAACCGCCAAAATATGCGGTGAACAAAAACAAAACCCAAAACTTCGATCGCACGCCGAGACTCCAAAAACGCTCGGGTTGTGACAAAACTGGAAGAGCACGTCCAAAACTACTCAAATCCAACACTCGACGTTAAAAGTAATGCCACGGCGTCATAAATCTGACGTTGCCCAAACAAATACAATCATCGAAAAATCGGGGGCGTTACAGTCACTCCCCCTAAAAAGAAGTTTTGTCCTGAAACTTATCACAACTCCAAAACCAAACCAAAATCGATAAAATTCAACATAACTGAAAACATAACGACATACCCAAAACTAAGAGAAGAGGTGCGGATGTGATTCTCTCATGGCTGATTCCAATTCCCACGTCGCGCTCTCGACGTCTTGATTTCTCCAAAGGATCTTGACCATAGGAATGGTCTTTCTCCGCAACACATGCTCTTGAGAGTCCAGAACATGAATAGGTTCTTCCACATATGTAAGGTTGGGCTGAATCTGGGGTATCGAGTCGAGGACCTGATGATCACTATGAACACACTTCCGCAATTGGCTCACATGAAACACATCATGGATGGCAGGGAAGGTCGCAGGCAAATCCAGCCTATAAGCTGACACTCCGATGCGCTCAAGAATCTGGAAAGGTCCCACATACTTGGGGTCTAACTTGTGGTTCCTTCCAAACCTTTTAACGCCAGACATCGGGGAAACTTTCAAAAAAACCAAGTCCCCAACGGCAAATTCCAGATTGAACCTTCGTAGATTAGCATACTTCTCCTAGTGCTCTTGAGCCACACGAAGCTTTTCCCGAACATGAGTCACGACACAATTCATCTCTTCAAGGGCTTCCGGACCTAACAACGGTCTCTCACCAATTTCAGCCCAAAACAATGGAGTTCTACAATGCCTCCCATACAAGGCCTCAAATGTAGCCATCTGCAGACTCTCTTGATAACTATTATTGTATGCAAACTCCATGAGTCTGAGACGCTCATCCCAAGTACCACCATGATCCAAAACATAACACCTGATCATATCCTCTATGATCTAATTTACCCTTTCCATCTTTACCATTAGTCTGCGGATGATAGACGTTGGAATACCTTAAATCAGTACCCAACCCCTCTGGTAAACTCTTATAAAAGCGAGACGGAAATCTAGAGTCTCGATCTGATACGATACTAACAGGCACACCCTGTAACCTGATGACCTCTTCAAGATATAACTCAGCTATCTTCTTCATCGAGTACCCAATCTTAAATGGAATAAAGTGAGCACACTTTGTCAGTCTGTCGACTATCACCCAAACAGAGTCGTGCCCACGGGGAGATTTTGGCAGACCGGTGATGAAATCCATTGAAATACTCTCCCATTTCCAACTTGGAATATCAAGCGGTGTCAACTTACCACCAGGACTTCTATGATCATCGTTAACACAGTGACACGTATAACATTCCGATACAAACCTTGCGATATCATTCTTCATCCCTGACCACCAAACAATTTGCTTTAGATCTTTATACATCTTAGTGGAACCAGGGTTGTAGGCTACACTGGAACCATGAGCTTCAGCACAAATCTTAGCCTGAATATCGCCAAAGGCGGGGACGTAAAATCTACCCCGATACTTCAAGGTATTCAACTCGTCCAAGGAGAAATTTGGTAGCTCTACCTTCACAGTTCTATTCAGGAGGTGTGACAAATTCGAATCATCCTTTTGGTGTGCTAGAGTATGGGAAATCTGATAGGGTTCTTCTGCTTCTAGACTAGCAGGCACAGTACGACACCCAACCTTAATATCCATCAACAAGAATTCTTCTACCAAGGACTGTACCGACAGATTAAAAATTTTGGCGGTCTTTCTACTCAAAGCGTCGGCTACTACATTAGCCTTTCCTGGATGATAAGGAATTTCCACTTCATAATCAGCCTTATATTCTAACCAACGTGGCTGGCGCAGATTTAGTTCTTTCTGAGTGAAGACGTACTTCAAACTCTTATGATCCGTATAGATCTTGCCCAATGCGCCATATAATAAGTGTCTCCAAAGCTTCAGCGCATAAATTAAGGCAGCAAACTCCAAATCATGTGTAGGATAGTTTCTCTCGTGGATCTTTTGTTGCCTCGATCCATACGCAATCACGTTACCATCTTGCATCAAAACACAACCAAGTCTGATGTGTGACGCGACAACATACACAACATAGTCAACTCCTTCAGTAGGTAAGGTTAAAATCGGAGCAGTACATAATCTCTTCTTCAGCTCTTGGAAAGCCTCTTCTCACTTATCACTCCAAATGAAAGCAGTATTCTTCTGAGTAAGTCTAGTTAGAGGAGCAGACAACACCGAAAACCCCTCCATGAATATTCTATAATAGTCGGCCAGGCCCAAGAAACTCCTAATCTCCTTAGGTGTAGAAGGTCTCTCCCATTCAATTACAACAGAAATATTGGTCGGATCTACAGAAATACCATCCTTGCTTACAACATGACCAAGAAAGGACACCTGAGGTAGCCAGAACTCACACTTGCTCAACTTCGCATATAACTTATGCTCCCTCAGGGTCGACAAAATCAAACGCAAATGCTGAGTATGATCATCAGAATTGCGGGAATACACCAAGACATCATCATCTATAAATACAATCACAAAAAGTTCCATACCTAGGAGGAACTCTATGTCCCTCACAGGAGGAAGACTAGGAAGATTAGCTAGGAAAACATCTGAACACTCACGCACCATACAGATATCCTCTAAACACGGTAAACCTACCTTGGTTTCTAGAACTGAAACAAAATAAGAAAAACACCCAGAAGCTAAAACCATCCAAGCACATACTGCAGAAGTAACTGGAGAAGTCTGACGCGTATAACCATAACCACTACTGGGTTGACCGTCGTCCATCTTGAAGTCCAAGCGCTTAACCTTATACTGGGTAACAGAGTCATGCCTAGACAACCAGTACATGCCCAAGACTACACAAAACTTTCCACGTCTATCACCTTTAAATCAGTAACCACTAGAAAAACAAATAACCGAATCAGACAACCCTGAATACCTTCGTCCGATACCATATAATCACCAGAAGGAAACTTGACACGAAACACGTCACCAACCTGATCGAGGGTCAAACCATGACGCTCTACAAAGGGCCTAGCCATGAATGGGTGGGTAGCGACACAATCAAAAAAAACATGCATCCAACGGTTCTTTACCTTGATTTACTTATAAAATCGCATACATAACTTATTCAATCAATAACAAAACCAGAGAGAACCTAACCCGAGAACACTTGGGTTGAAGATTGAGTTTCTTCTTTGGTCGTCGCGATCAGTTTACCTTTTCCTCTGCCCTAGTTTGGTGGAAGCGGTAGAGCCCGAGGCTGGGCAGACTGCAGTGGGGACTGAGCTTGTGGACACGAAGTCTTCTGGTGTCCCTTCTGCCCGCAATGGAAGAAAGTCTTTTCCTTCAACCAGCAATGACTCACGTCATGTCCCTTCCTTGAACAGAACATGCACACCCGATCTCCCTTGGGTACTCCTTCGATGGAGAGCACACGCTGCTTCTTTTGAGTGGCACTTCTCTTGAAACACCTTTCGAAAAGGTGGCCAGGTCGACCACAGAAGCCTCATTATTTCTACACTTTTCTTTTTCGAAGAAGGGACAGATGCCCTAGAGTTTCCATGCTCAACACCCTTCCTCTTCTCGTTCCTCGGTATCATACCACGATCCTTAGCATATCCAAAGGTCTCAACTTTAAGAGCAACTTCTACTGTCCTCGCATTAGTCTCGGACTGGTAAGTTTTGGCAAACTGCTGAATGTCATTTTGGAGACCGCCCAAGAAACCTTTAACACTGCGCTCCTCAGCATCTCTCAACTCATAAGCAAACTTATTAAATTCACTGATCTCACTCTCATACCCAATCACTACGGGGGTTTGCTCACCAGGATGCTGTCCTAAGGTGGCAGCAAACAATGCCTGCACCTGTGCTTGCATTGCCACGATCTGACCTGCCAGGGTCTCCATGCTCTTGCGCAGTTCAACAATCATCGCCTAACCCCGCGTACCTGACGACTCTCCCTCAGACTGGGGAGTCGACCTGGTCATAACACGCTCATGCGACATTCTAAAAAAAACCCATAACACCTCATTAAAACTCTAGCTTAAACTAGGACTACACCACTTAGTTCAGACCATACTTAAAAGACACTTGCTTACGCTGCAACTTGCTCTGGGATTTTATAATGATGCAATGTACAACTTAGGATGATATCCTGTCATCCTATTGACTCTTGTGCCTATGACATGAATGCATGTATTCTTTATTCTTTTTCTGATTTAAAAACATGTGTGTAAATATGTCATCCCGCAAATCTTTAGCTTGGCACGTTGTGCTTATGCAATGTTATGCTATGCATGATTGTGCTATGCATTATAAAAAGGCCCTAATGCATGTTATGAACGGCGTAGGCATGAAAATGTTATGCATCCCATACTACATGACATTCTCATGCAACGAAAAAAAAATGTGCTAGTCGCATTCATGTGGTGAGGTTATGCATCTCATACTACATAACCCTCACATGTTGCCCATATGGTGGATCCATATACAGACACATATTATGTATCACATACTACATAATATGCCTCATATACTTCATGTTATGCTATGAGTGTAGTGTTCGTACTTCAGCCAAGACGTGCTGATGACATATCAGTGTGTGTATGATATAATGCTAAACAACTAATACCAACAAGGAAAGGTTGCCCGACAAATTGTCAAACAACCTCCCTCTGATACCAACTGTCACAACCCGCATTTTCACCGCATAGAAACATCTTATCAGAGTAAGGGAAAATGCACGTCATAATGCCACGTCAGCAGGGGATAACTCCGGATGCACAGACAGACACCAAACTAAACATGAAGAAAGGTTCTTTTTAAGTTATTTTAAGGAAAATCAGTTAAGTGCAGTAGTTATCCGTATCCCTCGGCTTAGTGGCTCATCTAGTACACGAATCAAGAGATATTATACGCTGCGAAAAAACTACTTGATTAGATTAACTTAAACATCCTACATTAGTAAAACGTTCCTAAAGGACAACTCATGTCATGCAAGACTCTAAATTTATTATAGTAGGAAAGATAGCTTTTGCGGTCGCTAAAAATAACAAGTTAGAGTTTCAAATTATGCAATGCATGAAGTAATAGTAGTAGACTTTATAGTTGAAAATACATAACATGCATTCCTAACATAAATCCTCCCAGAGAACAAGTAATTCACATCCACATTTAAAGAAATGAGCTGCTAACAAGTATCGAACAACTAACAAATCAGTGGGCGCCAACAAGCTCACACGAACCCACAAACAAAAGTATGTCTGAAGTAGTAAAACTAAACAAACCACAACTACCTCGCTAAGATGAGGCAACAACCACAGCCAACACTACCGCACAGAAAACTACAAAACCAGCACTGCTAACTGCTACTGCTCTGAAACTGAGGCATTCCAAAGACAGAACACCTCAGCAAGAAGGTACAAATAGTGGCAGGAAAAGTAATAAGCCAAAATAAGCACGGGCGAAGTGGTCAATCTTGGACACACCACCCAAAAACAAGGGAGAAGTGGTCACTCTTGGACTCACTACCCAAAAATACGGGCGAAGTGGTCACTCTTGGTCTCACCACCCAAAAACACGGGTGAAGTGGTCACTCTTAGACTCACCACAAAAAAAAACGGATATATAATCTGTCTAATTGGGAAGGAGTCTCATACTCTCCACCATACAGTACAGACATCCAAAAACCAGGTAGACTTCCACAGGGCACTAATGAAGGTAACAAACACTGCGGAGGTGGAATCGTCCACTAACTCCCGCATTCAAGAACCCAAAGAAACCATAACACAAATATCTAGAGATTTGGCTAGACAGATTACACCTGACATTACCGAACTCAAGACGCGGTTGATCAACGTCTAGGAGCAATTTACAGTCCTAGATAAATTCTAATGCGCTAATAACGAAAGCTAAGACATGCATGGCCATCATTAAGAAACACCAGGAATAATTAATCAAAACCAGACAAGATCAGGTTTTCCAAGACAAAACCTTACAACAACAAAGGATCGTTGAAACGATTAATCATAACCATGATTTGGAAGAATAAGCGCAGAAAATTTAAAGAACAAGAAAGTATAGTCCTTACCATCAGATCGGACAAAGAGAAACGAGGGGAAACCACCACTTGCCTTGGTTTTACCGGAAACGTCCTTTGAATCGCGCTACGTCATAGATCGGGGCCAAAGGATGCGGGAGGAGTTGAAATCTAGACAAAAAATGGTCGAAAAGGGGGTTATGGTCGAAAAAACCTAACGATAAAAACTCAAGAAATGTGGAAAAATTACCACGAGGGCGTGCTCTCGACGACAGCTTTCCAGATCTACGATCGGTTTGAAATTTCGAGCACCGGATCACCATCGATGGCCACCGGAAGAAGTAAGGAGGAACAACCTCTTTCTTGCTCACGCCTCTCTGGTTTGGGAGGAAAAAGAATCGGAGAAGAAGATGAAGAAGGCATTTATACAAAAGGTGATAACAGGAAAAATAGCAAAATAAACCGGGTTCAGCTGAACCGGTTTTCCCGAAGCAGAGGGAATGGGTTACTCGAGTATCAGGAAAAAACCAACTCGAGTAGTTCATTACAACCACTCGAGTAACAGAAGACCTACTCAAGTAGTTCAATACAACTACTCGAGTAACAAAAGACCTACTCGAGTAGTTTAATACAACTACTCGAGTAACCAAAGGCCTACTTGTGTAGCTCATCACAACTACTCGAGTAACAGAGACCTACTCGAGTAGTTCATTAAAACTACCCGAGTTACAGATAAGGAGTACTCGAGCACTAAGGGAATTACACGAGTACGACACGGGGATTACTCGAGTACTGTGGCAGCTTACTCGAGTACTATAAGGGGAAATACAGTGCCCAGAAAAAAAAATATCGTCGAACACAAGGCCTGATCATCGATCCCAATTCGAAAATCGTCGAACTCAACACGCAGGGCCAGACCTACAACAAGCTCCGCTCGACGATTCGTCGAGCTTAGCACGACAATCGTTGAGCGATCGTCGACCTCAATACAGCATCTAGACAAGAATAACAATTGTCGAGCTCCGCTTGACGATCGTCGACCTCGATACAGCGCCCAGAAAAAGAAAAGAATCGTCGAGCTCCGCTCGACGATCGTCGAACGCGACACAGCGCCCAGAAAAGGGAATACAATCGTCGAGCTCCGCTCGACGATCGTCGAACCCGACACAGCTCTCAGGAAAAGGAATGCAATCGTCGAGCTCCGCTCGACGTTCGTCGAACTCGACACAGCCCCCAAAAAAACCGAAAAAACTCGGTTCGACAAGAACCCACACCTTTAGGAGGGCTTCCCGAGAGTCAACACAAGCCCAAGGCATTAAAATAGCAATTATCGTGTTCAGATAGTTGAACAAGGAAAATGAGATCAAAACAAAGGCTCAAACACTCCTAATTAAACGAAACTCACGCTGTAGGCAAACACTGACGCTACGAACACAACAGCGAAGTCAAAACCAGAATCATATGAGCCATTCCCGAGATATTAACCACGAAAATATGCGGCGAACAAGAACAAAACCCAAAACTTCGATCGCGCGCCGAGACTCCAAAAACGCTCGGGTTGCGACGAAACTGGACGAGCACGTCCAAAAATACTCAAATCCAATACTCGGCGTTAAAAGTAATGCCTTGACGCCATAAATCTGGCGTTGCCCAAACAAATAAAATCATCGAAAAATCAGGGGCGTTACATTGACCTAGCTCGCTTTCCTTCCTGATGGTCCCACTCGACAAACAGTGGTTGTACACAATCCCCACTCCTTTTGAGCTTGACAAAGCTTAAAAAGAATCATCCAACCCCTCGTGTTTGGTGAGTGCTTGCTGAGCTGGAGGGAATCTTTTGGTGGGTCCCACCAATATGCAATAAATATGCTACCGAGCCTACATGAAAAATCCCATACTCTTTTTTTTTAACTTCTTTGTGAACTGCAGCTGAGCGATGCCCATGTCAGAAGAGATGCGAGCGCACATAGTAGCCGCAAGGGAGGGGACATGGGAGAAAGTCCTCGATGCTGCTCCTTGTTTGGTGCATGGATCACCCGGTCCAATTTTAAAGCCAAAGAAGGGGAAGATGATCGGGCGGTCTCCCCCGAACGGTGCCCCTGCATCTAGTTCCGCGGTCTGGGCCGATGCCACCCATGAGCTATACGGGCTCTTGCCTAATTTGTTACTCTGCAGCTAATCGCTTTTTCTACAGGTGGCACCCAACGATGAAGAATGTGATAGAATGGAACTGGGGCATTCCTCCCCATGGATAATTGAGCGGGTCGACATCCCTTTGACCCTAGGGCATGCCCCTCCCACAATTCCTCCATTGCCAACTCGCCCCGGGTTAGGGAAATCTTTTGAGGCCCTCGAAGGGGAGCTATTCCAGGGCCAGCCAGGTACCTCCCACCCATATATTAGTGCGGGGGAAGTGCCGATCCTCGATGAGTGAGAGTTATTTAACTTAAGGTTAGCTAGTCACATAGAGGGGGCGAATAGGTCTTTGAATTTTTTAATATTTTCACTAATTTCATATTAGGTGATCTAGAGCTTGTCCTTAGCACCTGCAATATAAGAACAAAACAAACCCCACAGCTAAGCACATATGATAGGTTATAAATATATGTATTTTTACACATGTTATTTAAGTCGTTTTACTTTATTTTCATTATTTTTAGTTATTTTTCTTTAATAAAATGCTTATTTTTGTAAATATTTTCTAACATAGCTTTATTTTATTATTCAGAAATTTTCAGAAAAATTGTCAAAAAATTCATAGTATAAGCGCTTGTACTTATCGGTCACGCTCGTGACCTGGGCATGTTGCTTCGATTCCATCAGAAGGTTGCCGCAACTGAACGATCGGCGTTCAACGTTCATCGAACTTCCTGACACCCCCGTGTTCATCCCGTGACACGCCCATGTCACGCCCTCAACGTTTGTCGATCTCAACTCAACGATCAGCGTTCGACGATTTCTGAACATGCCCTGTGTAATGCCCTCGACGTTCATCGATCTCAACTCGACTAACTGTATTCGACAATTGCTGAACACACCCATGACACGCCCAACACGCTCGTGTCAAATCCGATTCATCCAAACGCCACTCGACGCCATCTCCACTCAACGCCAACCACTCAATGCCATCTCCACTCAAAGCCAACCACTCAACGCCAACCACTCAATTCCATCTTCACTAAATTCCAGCCAACCACTCAACGCTATTCGACACGCCCGTATCAATATTCGAACACACACGTCACTTCCACGTGTCCCAGACAAGATAGCGCTGGCGACGAATTGACACAACGCCTTCCCCATATAAACATCCCCGACACGCCCCCCTACATTCCCGAGACTTCAGTGTCATGCCCGTGACTTCCACGTGTACAACCCCAAAAGTCAAACTAGCAAAAAATGCTCGGCATCAACTCAGCAATAGTACAGACACGCCCACTACACAGCCGTGACCTAGGGCGTGTAACCCGAAAATATTTGCCTATAAATAGATCTTCTCTATAAGATCTCTTGTTCTTTTTTTGGACCATTTTTCGTAAGGGGTTATGCTGCTTAGATGCTTTCAAGCTATGTAAGGGAAATTTTTTCCACCTCTCTTTACTTTTTATGTTTCTTTGTAACTCGTTTTTATCTTAATAAAATATATGTTATTCTTCTCTTTATATTGTTTTTGAATGGATCTAAGCAACTCTCCTTAAGCAATCTTATTTATTTATTTTATTTTTGTCTTTTGTTTTTCTCTTTAAAATTGGTGTGTGTATGAGTATAGATTCAAGCTTTTATGTTTTTGTTATTTTTTACTTAACTTTGTTTAGACTTAGAATTTTCTGTGCACTTTATGTTCATTCTTATAAATTTATAAAAATGATTGTAAAACGTGGTTTTGTTTTCCTTTGTTACTTAGTCCTTTTTTGTTTTTGTAAAACTTTTTGTTCTTTTAGTCACTCTTCTACTTTTTTAGCTTTTTTATAAAGTTATAAGAATGAATTAGTTGTTATTTTGATTTTGCGAACATTTTGATTTTGCTTTTATTTTCAAAACCGTTTTTCTTCTTTAATTTTTATTTTCTCTTTTTATGCATTTCTATCAAGTTCTAGCGGTAGAAATGTAATTGTTTTAATTTTTAGATCACTTCGTTTTTCATCTTTTTCGCTTGTGTGCGTGAGTGTATGAGTTAGGTTTTTATTTCTGTAGAGTGTGTGAGTTTTATTTTTGTAGAGTGTGTGTGTTTTATTTCTGTAGAGTGGGTGCATGTGTGCATTTATTACCTCCTACTCGTTTGAGTAGGACTCGCTTTAATTTCCTGCCTACTAGTTTGAGTAGGACTTGTCATTTCCTTCCTACTCGTTGGAGTAGGACTTGTCATTTGTCGGCTACTCGTTTAAGTAAGACTTGCAATTTTTCTGCTATCATTTCCTGCCTACTCGTTTGAGTAGGACTCACAATTTTACAGCTTTCATTTCCCGCCTACTCGTTTTAGTAGAACTTGCATTTTATCGTTCTCCTTTACTACTTTCTTTACTGCTTTCATTTACTGCTTTCTTTTATTGCTTTCATTTCCAGCCTACTCGTTTGAGTAGGACTCGCACTCGCACTTTCAATTCTGCAATTTTTTTTTCGCCAGAAAATTGAAGTGCATTGAGACAGATAAAATCGCTTTAAATAATTAAAGGTCTTGTTTTTCTCTTTAATTATATTACTTAAGGTTTACTCTGGGTTTACGATGCGTAGATCCACTTATCGATGTGTGGGCTCTATTTCCGTAGTGCATACACTAGCTAGCCGAGAGGCCGTGCATATGGACCTTTCACCCATGTTTAAAGGGAGTTCCGCACTAACCCACGAGAGTGGAGGTGCGGAATTCTACCAGATTGGGTTCCCCACCCAATTACAGGGTTCTTAGCGTAATGCGGGCAGTAAAAGGAATCCTTCGTCGGACGACAGCCCGGTCGAATAGTCTTAATGTTCAGGAGAGCGATAGTCCTAGATATAGGTGAGCTCATTTTTGCGGAACCTCCACTGCCAAGTCTCCGCCTTAATTAATATGAAATTTAGGAACTTTTTTTTATTAAAAGTTATTTTAGTTCAAATTCAATTTGGTACCATTGCGCTAAATTCTTCATCGGCTCCTTTCTGTCTGCTTTTAGTTTCTGTTTATATATATAAATAATAACCCGACAAGTTATAATCGGTAAAATAATAATCCCCTCTAGGGAAGAGTAGAAATAATCAGCCCATCCCCGAGAACAATACGACCACGAAATTCCTCACCGGAAAATCATGTACTACACGCGATAGGTGCACTTGCCTCCTTTCGTTAAAACTCGGTTTCAACTTTTTTATAGATAATAAATCTGCGCGCCACGTCGTCCTAAATAAACCATCCTCTTTCTAAAATAAATCTCCCGTGGCGCCGCGTGTATTAAACCATTATATTTTTGGAGTTTTAACCACCAAGTTTTTGGCACTGTTGTCGGGGACTTGGTAAATCCAACAACATATTTGTTTATTGTAGTTTTTGTAAGACCCACCCCCCCCCTCCCGGATCCCAAAACACGGCACGAAGGGGGGTCTTATGCCCGAAACAGCCACCTTGCGGTAGCATTAGCACACGGGCTAACCTGTACCACAAGACGCCTATTCCGCTGGCTAAAAAAATATCAATATAAACATGCCAACCCAACCATAACTTAAGCAAGAAGAAGTCAAATCCACACTAAGCATATATGTCCAAATACATCAAATAAGAGAAGCTAAAACATGCTTGTACAATATCAGAGTACAGCTATGAAATTGTACAAACGTGCTGCATCAAAATCTCAGGTCACTCACATCCGTAACCGACGGTAGCGATGACAAAGTCACATCAGGCCCTGTCGTCCTGGCAGCAGATAAGTGTTCCGCACCGTCAGTTGAGTGAGCTCCCGAGAGTCTTTGCATAATCGCACAATTCCATCCTTCTTCTTAACGAACAGAACAGGAGCTCCCCAAGGTGATGAGATGGTGTGAACAAACCCTGATTCCACCAGTTCTTGCAAATGTACTCTGAACTCTGCGTGTTCCTTCAGGTCCATTCGGTAAGGGGTCCTAGAGACGGGCTTGACACCCGGCACTAGATTAATTTGAAAAATCCACCTCTCTGTGTGGTGGTAATCCTGGCAATTTCTCAGGAAATACCTTGGGAAAATCTCACACTACTCGCACACCCCTCATATCTACCTTCATCTCTTTCAGTTCAAAACATATCACACAAACTTCTTCCCCCTCATGTGAGCTTTCAAGTCCTGAATCAAAGATAATAACAAACAATGTGCGAATTTTATACCTTGAAAGATGACATCAGTGTCCCCATGTCTCAAGAAAATTCGCTTCTCTGCACAGTCAATTCTTGCATAGTGCCAATCCAACCACGCCATGCCCAGAATGAGATCGAATTCAGGCATTCTCAAAACTATGGCATGGGTATCAATGGCCTTTCCCCCAATGAATATCTTCAATTCGCACTTGGCGGTTACGTTCATCTCAGAGCCATCTGGGAGGCGTACTCGTCGAGCAATACTAGTGAAATATTGCACTTCTTCTATGTCTTTAATGAAGTCCGCAGACACAAACGAGTGCGAAGCACCGGTATCGAATAACGTATAGGCCGGTTTCCCACCGACCACCACGGTGCCTAAGTACCAATAACAATACTCAAAGCTAGATTTCTAGAACATCTTAAGTAACTTATAGTTAATAATGAAGATATGATGACTAACTGTAACATACATGCAATCACCTCCTGAGGGTTCCACTCCAGTGTCATGTACAGCGCAAACACTTGATTCCGAGCAGGTCCGGGGTTCCCTCCTCGTGGTCCTAATCCTCGACCACACATATGTACCCACCCACAAGGAGCTGCCGGAGGGAGAGCAAGATGGGCATTACCAAACAGCTGCGGGCAGTAATGACGGATGTGGTCCGGTTGGTTGCATTGGAAGCACAATCGCTCAATCCGCCACTCAGGTTGATGAAACTATTGATGCTGTGGAGGTGGGGGCAATGCTGGTGGCTGTGGAACCTTGTGCTCCATTCTAAAATTCTGGTGGAAATGACCGCCAACTCTCTGATGTCCTCTTCCTCCTCTGTAGTCATGTCTCCTTCTATTGCTAGGGCCGGCTTCCATCACACCATCAGCAGCTCTCTTACCACTTCTCAAGTGTTCTGCTTTTAGCCTCTTTGCCATGTCAATTATTTCTGCCAAGCTGGAGTCCGCTATAAATAAAAGGTCATGCCTTAGGGGGTCCCGCAACCCTTTATAGAAGCGCTTAGTGTGTCCTCTGTCATCCAAGTCATATGAGTCGGCAAATCTTACGAGATGTTGGAACTCTCGTTGATACTCCATAACAAACTTCGATCCTTGCTTCAGCTGTAAAAATATCTCTTCGAGTTCATCTCGAGCAGACGAGAGAATGAAGATCTTTAAAAAGGCTCCTGAGAACTCGCTCCAGCTAATCTCCATATAAACTCTCCCTTGAAAGGTGGAGCCCATGAGGGACGTAACACCACCTCTTGGCATGAAAATTCCAGGACAGACACTTGCAATGTTATAGCCATGCTGGCTGGGAAACAGATTCCTGCCAATAACTCATGCACCGTATCGAGCCATTCTTCTGTGCACACGGCCAACTCTGTCCCGAGGTAGGCGGGAGGGGAGAGAGCCCGAAAAGTGCTCAACAAGTTTGAGCCCGGAGCCTGCGGATGTACTGGGGTCTGCCGCGATCTAAAGGCATCCATTATGGCCATGAGCGTCTGTCGCAATTATGATTGTTGGAACTGAGAAGGTACGGAAGGGGCAAGAGTGCAACCTACTGGCTCTACTTGTGTTGGGACCTATACGTAGGTATAAAACTAGTGTCAAGTTGGCTAATCGTAAGGTCAAAATTGGACATGCTTAATGTGAATTACATATGGACATACCACTGCTTCCGCTAAGTCAGTTTGTCCCAAATATGACTGATCGAATGGGGGTGGCGCCATTGTTGAATGACTTCTTTAGTTCAGGATCGTAGCAAGCTGATACCATTTGTAGGACCCCCCTCCCGTAACACACGACACCACACGAGGCGAGTCTTATGCCCAAAACAGCCGCCTTGCGGTGGCACCAATGCACGTGTTGGAATGCACCATAAGACGCCTATCCTGTTGGCCAAAAACAATATCATACAGAGCCAACCGAACCAACAACATGAAATAGAAGTCAAATCCATACATAAGAAAAAATGTCCAAAAGTACATCAAGAGTAAGAAGCTACAACAAGCTTCTACAATATTAGAGTACGGGTACAACTTGCCCAAAGGGATACATCTTGAAACTTTCAACACACATCGGTCACAGACGGTATCGAAGGCACCGTCCCTTCAGGCCCTGTCATCCTGGCCTTGCTGTCTTGCTATATGACCTGTTGTTGTCCTGTCTGCGGGGTTTCCTCCTAAAAAGGAAGACGTAGCAACCCTTAATCAAAATGTCTAAGTGGCTATCACATCCACTCCCCCGGCGACTCCTCGACACCGGGCGGAGAAAGGATCAAGGGTACAATATATTTATATAAACAGTAGCACAAGCAAGTGGAGTAAATATACATGTCATGAGTATAATAGAAGTAATGTAACACAATATTATCAGTATTCTATTCTAGCAATTCTACTCAAGCAATATCAATCCATCTAAGCATATAGATCTACAACAGGAAAATAACTTAACTTATAAGAATGCTCATACAAACTTATAAGTTAAGGATCAACTCAACAGTAAAGTAACTCATTGTATAAGAGTGCCCATATAAACTTATACGATGAGGATCTTGTGTATGCAATGCAATGTAATGACATGAATACTATGCAATGACTCACCCATGATCACGCACATGCAACTGCTATATCGACACAGACTTGTAGTTCCCACTTTTCAAGCATGTAGCTAACCTCTCAGGCGTCAACCATTATGGCCAGGCGGTGACAGTGGAGCGGGCTTCTAAACTACTAGGCAGGCATCCAGACTACCAAGACTAGTCCTCCATATGCCTCAATGCTAAGAACACAACATCGGAGCTTACCTGCGTACTACGGCTTAGCGGGAGTCTCGGGTAGATGTGCACCGAGAACCAAACCACAAACTATCCTATATTGTGACCCGGAAGGAGCGTCGAAAGAAGTACGAGTACCAAGCCCAACCGTCCACTTGGCCCGAAAGGAGCCCCGGGAATGAGCAACGAGGACCATGCCCAACCTCCTAAGGTCTACATTCAGTTCCCGTCGGTGTGAAGACTGGCGAGCCCGTAGACTTGCCACACTATCCTTAACTCGGGATTACGACACCGCGTGTCGACTCACACCACATGCAATTCCACATCATCGTGGCACTGAGGAGCCTCGAAAAAAGCATGAGGACCAAGCCCAACCGTCCACTTGGCATGGAAGGAGCCCCGAGAATGAACAACGAGGACCGAGCCCAACCATCCACTTATGTATCTTCTCATCATTACCAATCCAGCGCAGTCAAACCCCCCGCACTTACACCCTTTCATAATGTAACAGTCCAACTTTCTGTAACAGAAATTTTTTGGGTGACACGGCCTGGGACACGGGCGTTGCGGAGGAAACGTTCTTGCGAGCCTAAGCAAGCTAGCTTTGAGGTCATGGCACCGAAGCCGTCGTCAAGGGTGACGACTTTTCTTCCTAGCCTTGTGAAGGCTTTCTTTTGGCATATCTTATGATTTCCCCCACCAAGAGGTGGCTGATTTTGGGAATCTTTGGGTGGATGCTTGAAATCCCCTTTGTTAACAAATAGATCCGGAAATGGAGTACGGAATAGGCATGTTGTGTGAAGCCCATCTGGACAGGTTGGTCTGGATTGGTGATGTTGCATAGGAACTGGAGAAGACTCCGTGATAACGTGTAGTTTAAGGAGTCTACGGGTTATGCCTGCAAAAAGGAGTAGCAGGAAGTACTGGAGTGGTAGCCCAGGAAAAATAGCCATGTGATGTTTTGGGTCCAACCTGTGAATAAGGCATAGGAAGTACTGGTGTGACCAGGAAAGGCCCTTTTGTGATGCTTGATGTCGTAGGATGTCCACCTGTGAAGCGAGTAACAGGAAGTACTGGCATGATAGCTAGGAAAGACCCCTGACATTTGTGCTTGTGCGGTGTCCACCTGTGGAGAGAGTTACAGGAAGTACTGGGAGGCCCAGGAAATACCCGCTGTTGTGCTAAAGAAATGGGTATAGAGAAATACCCAGGCTGTGTGCCAAGAACAGGATTGGTGAGACCGACCCGCGCCTTTGATATAGACATGAGTACGCTGTACTCAGAGAGGGCAAGGCGATTTGAGCAACGGGGGGTGGAGGATCTGACCCGCGCTATGTCCGTCCGACGTGAGACCAAAAGGTGCGGTCTGTTGGAGCGCATAGCAAGAATCTTCTGCCTACGCGCCATGACACAATGGGGGGCTACGGGCCATCCCGGTGTCGGATGGAGTAAATGCTCAAGAGATTTACCGTTGGGTTGTGACCCTAATACGGTGGTGGGCAAGAGCTTTGCCAGAACACCAAGACTGTGCCCTGAGTGCACGGACCGTTGGGCCGGGTGGCGAACGGTTGTGATGGCTTGTGTGCGTGAAAGCACATTTTGATGCTATATTGCCATACTTGTGATATGATATGCGTGCAAGGAAGAATACCGCTGCCCCGAGAGAAGGGGTAGGGTCGTTATAATTGGGTCAGATGAACGCTGACCGTTGCTTTTGTTTGCCACCGTTGGGTGGATTGTCCCTGTACAAGTGCTGGAGAGCCGAGCGGGACGCATAGAGGTTGATGTTCCTGCTGTTGTTGCTGCTACTGTTGTTAGCCCTCGAAGGCTATATCTTATGTTGTGTGTTTTCTTTTATTGTGACCGGCCTGCACGCCAATCTGTTTAGGCCACTGTTTGAAAGCCATGTAAGGCCATAAGGCCAACTCTTTGCACTTGTTGTAAGACATTCCTATATTGTATAAAATGCGGAGTTTTATGTTTGGACATTCATGAGGAGTTCCAGTTGTAGTCTAGGCTTCCGCTAGAATGATTTGTGATAGGTGCGATGCGCTACTCTGGTATCATCCTGTACCTTCACCGCCTGTTTTGTGATATATACTGTGGGGCCCCGGCCGGACCTTCTAGAATATACCATATGAACGGATGGGTTTGTTACATTTTTGGTATCAGAGCAAGATGGTGGGTTTCGGTTGTGTTTTGATTACCGTGAACTGAATAAGCTGACCGAGAAGAATAAGTATCTGATACCCCGGATTGATGAGTTATTCGATCAGCTGGTGGGCTCGACCGTCTATTCGAAGTTGGACCTGAAGTCTGGTTATTACCAGTTAAGAATTCGGGAAGGTGACATTCCCACAACCGCATTGGGAACGCGTTATGGGCACTATGAGTTCACAGTCATGCCATTTGGACTGTGCAATGCGCCCCGGTGTTTATGGATCTGATGCACCGTATTTTTCGCGAGTACCTGGATCTATTTGTGATAGTGTTCATTGATGACATCCTGGTGTACTCGAAGTCCAAAGCCGAGCATGAGATTCACTTGCGGTTGGTGTTGAACACGTTAAGGCAAAATCAGCTATATGCCAAGTTCTCGAAGTGCGAGTTTTGGCTATTGTCAGTGGCATTTTTGGGCCATGTGGTGAGTGGAGCGGGCATTGCAGTGGATCCAGCGAAGATAAGAGCCACACAAGAGTCGCCAATGTTGTCTTCCGTGGCCGAGGTCAGGAGTTTCCTTGGACTTGCGGGCTACTATAGAAGATTTGTGGAAAACTGTTCGCGGATCGCTTTGCTGCTAACCACACTGATGCGAAAAGATCAGAAGTTCGTTTGGACGCCAGATTGCGCACGAGCTTTTGAAGCGTTGAAGGTTCGGTTGACCACGGCGCCGGTGTTGTCTTCGCCATGTGGAACCGATGGATTTGTGATTTATAGTGATGCCTCAGGGAGCGGCGTAGGCTGCATTCTTCTGCAGAATGGAAAGGTTATTGCTTATGGCTCACGCCAGCTGAAGGTGCACGAGCGAAACTATCCCGTCTATGATTTGGAACTAGCGGCGGTGATTTTTGCACTCAAGTTGTGGAGACACTACCTTTATGGCGTGAAGGTGGAGATCTATACCGATCATAAGAGCCTAAAGTATCTTTTGGAGCAGAAAGACTTGAACATGCGACAACGAAGGTGGTTGGAGTTTCTTGGGGACTACACTTTCGAGATTCACTATACGCCCGGGAAGGGGAATGTTTTCGCGGATGCCTTGAGTCGGCGGGTTCCGGCTAGAGAAAATTGGTTACAAAGGCATGATGAACGTCTTATCCAGGAGCTGGAGGCGTTAGAGATCTATTGTGTTGACAAGAATTCCACCGCCATTGCATGTTTGAACTGGACTGAGGTGCAATGTGACCTTGCAGACTGAGTTCGACGGGCAACGGAGTTGCATGAAGTTCTCTTATGCTTTGTGAATTAAGGGCCAGAAGGAAAATTCACCTGGAATGACGGTCTTTTGCGAAAAGAGGGCCGTTTGTGCGTCCCGAATGTGGGGAAATTGAGGGAAGAACTGTTGTATGAAGCGCATTATACAAAGTATTCCATTCACCCCGGGAGCACAAAGATGTTCAACGATATGAAGAAGCTTTTCTGGTGGCCAGGGCTCAAGAAAGATGTTGCCCTTTATGTATCCAAATGCCAAACATGTGCGATGGTGAAGGCGGAATGCCAAAAGCCGGGCAGTTATTTGAAGTCACTGCCGATCCCAGAGTGGAAATTTGATGATATTTCCATGGATTTTGTGCACGGGTTGCCAAGATCGCAGCGAGGAAATGATTCCATTTGGGTGATTGTTGACCGGCTAACGAAAGTGGCACATTTTCTCCTGAACAGGCGGGATGATTCAGTTGAAAGTTTGGCAAAGTTATATGTTGACCAGATTGTGCGGCTTCACGGTGTTCCTCGGAGCATCGTAAGTGATCGAGATGGGCGATTCACATCAAATTATTGGAGGCTAGTACACTGACTGTTGGGCACGAAATTGACTTTCAGTACGGCCTTTCATCCCCAAACGGATGGCCAAACTGAACGTACCAACAGAACAATGGAGGACATGCTCCGAATGTGCGCCCTTGACTTCGGAAAGAGATGGGAAGATCATCTCTATATGGTAGAGTTTGCATATAATAACAGCTACCAGGCGAGCATTGGGATGACACCATATGAAGCTCTATATGGAAGGAAGTGTCGTACTCCCTTGGCTTGGGTAGAAGCGGGCGAAGCACGGGTTTTTAAACCAAATGAGGTTGATGAAGCAAACTCAACCATCCGGACTATTCGAGAGAGATTGCTTATTGCTCAAGATCGACAAGCGAAGTACTACAACGCCAAGCACCGGAACGTGGAATTTGCGGTTGGCGATTGGGTCTACTTGAAGATCAATCCTTTCAAAGGTGTCTCCAGAATTCGACGATTGAAAAAGTTGAGTCCAAGATATTTGGGTCCTTTTGAAGTGGTTGAGCGAGTGAGCGAAGCGGCTTATCGGCTAGTTCTGTCGGCAGACTTGCGTGGATTACATGATGTATTTCACATCTCGGTGCTTCGCAAGGCCGTGAAAGATCTAGCTCAAGTGCTCGCGGATGATCGTGTGCCGGTGGAATATGGTCTAACAACAAAAGTTAGACCCATTCAGATCGAAGATCGAGCCGAGAAACAGTTGAAGAACAAGACGGTCGCCATGGTGAAAGTCCGGTGGGACAACTGCTGCTGTGAAGAACTGTCATTGGAGCGAGAGCAAACCATGCGAGAAGAGTTCCCTGAGCTGTTTTTGTAATCTCTAGAGAGGATGTTGTAAAAGAAAATTTTGCATGTTGTAACATTTTTCTTGCTGGTTACTGTTGCCTTTCCTGTGTCTGAATTTCAAGGATGAAATTTCTTGTAGAAGGGGAGGATTGTAACAGTCCAACTTTCTGAAACAGGAATTTTTTGGGTGACACGGCCTGGGACACGGGCGTGTCCCAGGGCGTGTCAGCGGACACGGCCTGCGACACGGGCGTGTCGCAGGGCGTGTCGAGGCTTGTGTCGACGATCGGCCTTAGTGTCGACGATTTTTCGCTCGATGATGTGTCGAGAGGGGGCACACGGCCCAGGACACGGGCGTGTCCAAGGCCGTGTCGTGTGCTCGACGACTTTTACTCGACGATCGTCGAGTGTCGAGGCATGAGTGTCGCGACGTGGATGTCGAGTGTCGAGAAGTTGCACACGTCCTGTGACACGGGCGTGTCACAGGGCGTGTCAAGTCGGGTCGACGAACTCAGCCCGACAAAGCATTTCTACAGGGCGTGTCTTTGTGCCGTGTCTAGGCACACGGCCTGGGACACGGGCGTGTCATAGGCCGTGTGAAGTCTCAGGTTGTTTTGGGATTTTTTTCGCCCAGGCACACGGCCACAGACACGGGCGTGTCTGAAGGCGTGTTGGTGACACGGCCCATGACACGGGCGTGTCCCATTGGTGTGTCACTGGTTTGGATAGGTCGGTTAACCACCGCTTGAGGCACACAGCCTGGGACACGGCCGTGTCACAGGCCGTGTCATGTCAAAATCAGTGTTTTTGGAAAAATTGTGGCCGTCCATTCCTTCAGCCTGGATCCAAGGGCTGAAGCTTCTTTCCTCTTTTTCCTAAAGGCCGAAACTGAGAACTTAGGCTCATTTGTTTCTTAGCCTTTATCTTTCTTCAAAGGAGAGAAAGAGAGAGAGAGAGAAAGGAGGAGGAAGAAGGGGAAGGGCTGCTGCTGGTGGTGCTCCGGTTTACCGACAAGAGTTCCGAAGCCGGCGTTGCGGAGGAAATGTTCTTGCGAGCCTAAGCAAGCTAGCTTTGAGGTCATGGCACCGAAGCGGTCGTCAAGGGTAACGACGTTTCTTCCTAGCCATGTGAAGGCTTCCTTTTGGCATATCTTGTGATTTCCCACACCAAGAGGTGGCTGATTTTGGGAATCTTTGGGTTGATGCTTGAAATCCCCTTTGGTAGCATATAGATCTGGAAATTGAGTACGGAATAGGCATGTTGTGTGAAGCCCATCTGGACAGGTTGGTCTGGATTGGTGATGTTGCATACGAACCAGAGAAGACTCCGTGATAACGTGTAGTTTAAGGAGTCTACGGGTTATGCCTGCAAAAAGGAGTATCAGGAAGTACTGGAGTGGTAGCCCAGGAAAAATAGCCGTGTGATGTTTTGGGTCCAACCTGTGAATAAGGCACAGGAAGTACTGGTGTGACCAGGAAAGGCCCTTTTGTGATGCTTGATGTCGTAGGGTGTCCACCTGTGAAGTGAGTAACAGGAAGTACTGGCATGATAGCTAGGAAAGACGCCTGACATTTGTGCTTGTGCGGTGTCCACCTGTGGAGAGAGTCACAGGAAGTACTGGGAGGCCCAGGAAATACCCGCTGTTGTGCTAAAGAAATGGGTATAGAGAAATACCCAGGCTGTGTGCCAAGAACAGGATTGGTGAGACCGACCCGCGCCTTTGATATAGCCATGAGTACGCTGTACTCGGAGAAGGCAAGGCGATTTGAGCAACGGGGGGTGGAGGATCCGACCTGCGCTATGTCCGTCCGACGTGAGACCAAAAGGTGCGGTCTGTTGGAGCACATAGCAAGAGTCTTCGGCCTGCGCGCCATGACACAATGGGGGGCTACGGGCCATCCCGGTGTAGGAAGACTAACTTCGGCTGCACGCCATGGAGTAAATGCTCAAGAGATTTACCGTTGGGTTGTGACCCTAATAACCTTGCTCTAGCATTTTTTGTAGTTGAACCTTCAACTCAGCCATCTCTTTAGGCGCAACGCGATATGACGAGCGGGCCACAGGTTTCGCACCTGGCACAAACTCAATTGTGAAGTCAATTCTCGCTGGGGTGGTAGCCCAGGGAGATCCGCGGGAAACACATCTGTAAATTCTGCCACAATCGGAACCTCGCACAAAGTGGCCTTAGGCTCAATAGCCTCAATGAGTGCAAAGTAACACTCCGCACCCTTCCGAACAGCTTTGACTACCTGGAGTGCAGACATCAACGTCTCGCCCAATCCTCACATACCCGCAAACTTTGTCTCATGTTCGGTATTCTGGCCCAACGTGATTTCTTTGGACTGGCAATCAATCATAGCATGCTGCTCCGCAAGCCAATCCATCCCAAAAATCACATCGAATTCCGATATTGGCAAAACAAATGCAGTTAAACGAAAATCACGACTTCCTAACTGAACCGCCACATTGCAAGCTTGATCCGCAAGCATCCAATAGCCATTCGGCAACAACACTCTGACGTTATCTGTCTTTGCACGACTGGGTATCCCAAGCCACGTAATAAATTCGCTAGACAGAAAAGAATGCGACGCACCCGTATCAAACAGTGCTCGCGCCAGCGTGTCCCGAATCATCACAAAGCCTATGACAAACATGTCACACACACAAACCACAAACATAGGGGTACTAAGCAAAGCATACAAACAATAACATATGCAAAACTAAACTCATACCTGCGACAATGTCACTCTGCTTAATGGCCTCTTGCAGGCCAAGATTATAGACCCGGGGTTGCGCCTGCGAGGCAGAGGAATCCACCACCGCCTTTCCTTTTTCCACATAAGATGCTCCCGCCTTCTTTTCACTCTTTGGCGGCAGCCGACAATCTCGCGCAATATGCCCCATTCGGCCACAATTGAAGCAGATACGAGTATGTGGCTTTAAGGTAGCCCCTGACGTTGCTCCCGTTGCAACTGATGAAGGAGGTTGTCCACTAGGCTTGGACTTCTTGGCCCATCTCTTCTTATAAAATGGTTTCCCGATCGGGGCGCCTTCCACTCCGGTTGCGACACAGCCAAAGCTCTCTTCCCTTGCACCCTTTTCATATCCTTATCCAGCGCGCTCACAGTATCAACCAATGCTTGGAAACCTTGGTTCACAGAACTTGACACAAGGAACCTCAGCTCGTCCCTCAGTCCTTCATAAAACCTGTTGGTCTTCCTCTGTTCATCAGCAAATATAGAACCCGCATACCGCCCCAAGCGAGTAAATTCATGTAGGTACGCGTCCACACTGCCATCACCTTGGGTCAACCGTTGGAATTCATTTTCCATGGCTATCCGCTGAGCTGCAGGAAGGTGCTTCGCTAGGAAGAGTCTGGAGAATTCTTCCATGGATACTTGGGTTAAAGGACGACCCGCCAAGTGATGTAACTCCATCTCATCCCACCACAATCGAGCTTCTCCTTCAAGCAAAAAGGTAACTAAAGTAACTTTTTGATGCTCCGCCGTTTCAATCGCCGTCATCACTCGCTTGACGCGCGATAACCAATCCTCAGCCTGCGTCGGAGTTCCCTCTCCCGAAAACATAGGCGGATGGAAACTCATAAACCGCGTTAGCTGCTTCTTAGCTACTCCAGGAGCCACATCCACGACAGGTTCAGGCCTTGCCGCCACCTGTTCTGGCCTCACAGCCGCTTGTTACTGCCTATGTGGCTGGCCTTGGATCATGGTAAATAAGGCCTCCACAACTAAACGCACATGTTCCGCAGACGGTGGAGGTGTAGGCACCACGGCTGGTGTCGTACTTTCATCAGAACGCTGGGACTCAGATGGCCCAGCTCCACTTCGTGTCACCTAAAGGTGGACAAGACACACATTAGCGGTCCTACACAAGCAATCAACACAACATAAGAACACGCAGGTTCCGCAAACAAACCAATGTGCATTCCTATCATGGACATTCAGGAGTTCATTCGTAGACTTTGGTTTGAACAAACACGTGTGCGCCACCCCACAAAAGAAGTCGACCACGACTTCGAGAGGGAAAGACCCAGACGACCGATACCAAAAATGTGCCCTGAGTGCACGGACCGTTGGGCCGGTTGGCGAACGGTTGTGATGGCTTGTGTGCGTGAAAGCACATTTTGATTCTATATTGCCATACTTGTGATATGATATGCCTGCAGGGAAGAATACCGCTGCCCCGAGAGAAGGGGTAGGGTCGTTATAATTTGGTCAGCTGAACGCTGACCGTTGCTTTTGTTTGCCACCGTTGGGTGGATTGTCCCTGTACAGGTGCTGGAGAGCCGAGCGGGATGCATAGAGGTTGATGTTCCTACTGTTGTTGCTGCTACTGTTGTTAGCCCTCGAAGGCTATATCTTATGTTGTGTGTTTTCTTTTATTGTGGCCGGCCTGCGCGCCAATCTGTTTAGGCCACTGTTTGAAAGCCATGTAAGGCCATAAGGCCAACTCTTTGCACTTGTTGTAAGACATTCCTATATTCTATAAAATGCGGAGTTTTATGTTTGGACATTCATGAGGAGTTCCAGTTGTAGTCTAGGCTTCTGCTAGAATGATTTGTGATAGGTGCGATGCGCTACTCTGGTATCATCCTGTACCTTCACCGCCTGTTTTGTGATATATACTGTGGGGCCCCGGCCGGACCTTCTAGAATATACCATATGAACGGATGGGGTTATTACACACAATCACCGTGCCCCAGAGTACACACGGGTTCATTATTTGAGTAAGACTATTTCACACATTCATCTTCTAAGACCATGACCATTTGTTCGTAACAGTCATTACCAATTATATACAGCATGATCAAGCCAAGCTCACCATTATTCAACTCATTACCACTGTCAAGACGTTTTCAATAATTCACACATATAAATCATTCCTACCATACCAATTCATCAATCCATTCATCCTCTAGCCTCCACCACATAACCTCGATCAAGTACATTCATGGACTTCACTTGTTCATTAGGGATCTATCCAACAGATACCATTAACTTTTTTCACCCCAATCATTTATAGTCTAAATTCCACAAACATTAAAGTTACTGTTCTAAGATTTCTCAACCAATACAAAACAAACACGGGAAACACATGTGCATGAATGATTACTGTACAAAAATTTCAAACGGGGATTCCTAAGGCTATAAGAATCTGGTGAAGGAGTTTAACCACTCGTTGGAAAGGTATTTCCAAGGGCTGCGACTCTCATGTTTAGTCGAAAGCCCAGATCTGGCCGCATCGTGACTGAAAATGGCCTCGAATGCTGCTGCGTGCAAAAAACAGATTTCTGTGCACATCTTAAAGCAGATTGGACGACATCGGTTCGTCTTCTTCCTTCCAGCAAACTTTCCAATAATATCCAGAATTTCTCCTCCCTTACTCACCCTCATAAGGCCACTTCTCTTCATGAAACCAATCCACAAACTGCATTTGAAGTGAGGGAAAGGTTAAAGATTCTAAATCCTAGGACACAAGTCCTAGCATGGCCTTTTCCTAAAAACCTTCTTCTCACAAATCAAGACCCTTTTGAGTCGATATCTCTCCTAGAAATAACTAAAGATCTAGCACCAAGGGAGAGAGTGGGAAGCTTACCTCGTCTCCGGTATTTCCGGCCATGGATCTTGTCACCCTTCTCAGTAGCATCTTCTTCTCCTCGGTCTGTGTTAGTTCTTCACGGAAAGAAGATCGGCTCCAGCACCTCCTTCCTCTGCAACAGTTTCCTACAGCAATGTCTTGGAAGGAAGACTAGAAATGGCTAGGGTTTTCTCCCCCTTTCATGTGAGAAGTTGGCAGCTGCATGGACACGTGTCAGTCTATCATTGGACCGCCAATCAACTCAGTATATGAGTCCCTTCGAAACGATGCAGCCGGAAAATTTGCCAAAACCCGAAATTGGACTAAACGGGTAGTGACACGCACGTGTCACTACCCGTGTCCTTCTTGGGTTGAACGTGGTCGACCATTCGTCTATCTATAGTCGACGAATCATCGAGCTATTTGGACACACAGGGGTAGGGACAATCCCGTGTCGCTACTCGTGTCCTACTCTAGAGGAGCACGGTCGACAACTCGTCGATCTCCGCTACGCGAATCATCGAGCTGCTGCAGGACATTCACGGGTAGAGACACGGCCGTGTCACTACCCGTGTCATGCTCGGGATGAACACGGTCGACAACACGTCGATCTCTGCTTGATGAGTCTTCGAGCTGGTGCATGGACAGACACGGGTAGATACATGGCCGTGTCACTACCTGTGTCCTGCTCGGGAGGAACACGGTCGACGGTGTTAGTAGAGCTCTATTCGATGGATACATATACACGGGTAGGGACACGCCTGTGTCACTACCCATGTCCTTCTCTGTACATTTCACGAAGATGACACGAAGACACCAGAGAATCACACTGGTATGGACACGCCCGTGTCACTACCCGTGTCCTTATCTCGACCAACTTCACCTCCGAACTCGAGTGCAAGCCTAACTGCCAGCACTCCCTGAGCCCCAGTCAGCTCTCCTGACTCAAAAGTTCGCACGAGGTGCCTAGCGTGAATTGGGATGTTACATGCACATCATCTGGCCTTGACTCTGGAAAAGCTCAGGGAGCATCAGTTGTATGTCATGTTCAGCATGTGCCTATTTTGGCTAACGGAGGTAGCCATTTTAGGCCACATTCTCAGTGGAGCAGGATTGGCAGTGGATCCCGCGACGATTCAGGTAGTGCAAGACTGGCCTCAATTGAAGACGACCATGGAGGTCCGAAGTTTTATGGGATTGGTCGGGTAATACAAGAAACTTGTACAGTTATTCTCTCAGATAGCCCTTCCACTAACTTCTTTGACGAAGGACACTCCATTGGATTGGATGCCGTAGTGTGAGGCGACCTTCTAGGAGTTGAATGGTCGGCTTACGTGGGCCCCTATCCTCGCTCTCTCTTCTGGGAAACAGGCTTCCAGGTGTATAATGTTGCATCGTTCCAAGGGATGGGCGATGTACTGATGTAGTATGGTCATGTGATTGCATGAGCCTCCCGCAGGCTGAAGAAGCATGAGCATAACTACCTTGTGCATGACTTTTAGATGGGAGCAGTGGTGTTCGCTCTGAATATTTTGCGGCATTATCTTTATGAGGTGCACTGAGAAATATTTTCGGATCACAAGAATCTGAAATATGTCGACACGTAGAAGGAGTTGAACATCCGCTAGAGATGATGGGTTGAGTTTCTATCTGCTTATGAGTACACGATACACTCTCACCCTAGGAAGGCAAATGTGGTGGCTGATGAACTGAGTAGGAGGACTACCACTTCAGGAGTAGAGCCCCAGTTGATGTATATGGAGCTGATATGGATGATGGAGGACATATAGATTACTTTGGTGTCCTCGGTCGATTTAGTTCTTTATTAGGAGTATCTGACCGCAATGAGCACTACTGATGATATTAGATTTCGTATCAGGGCTAAACATAGAAGGGATGACAAGCTAGTGCCAATATTCAGGGCCTTGAAGGCGGGCACGACCGCGAAGTATACAAAGTAGGATGGGTTGTTATGCTTTAGAGGATGGGTGTACATATCGGCTGGGGGATGGATTCGGGAGGACATTATAACCGAGGCTCACTACAATAGGTACTCGTTGCACCAAGGAATCACTAAGATGACGGACAACTTGAAGAGGATGATGTACTGGCCGGGTATGAAGAGGGATATCACGTACTTCGTGACCCATTGCAAGGCTTGTCAGTTAGTGAAGCCAAAGTGCCTTAACTAAGGGTCAAGTGACATCCAAGATGACAAACCAACCATACACAAGCCTTCCTAGACTTTAGGGTATGCCAAAATGTCACCAAGGACCCATTGGGGTGAACCCAAATGGTCATGTTCACCAAGGTCAACTCTACCCTAATACTAGGTCTAACTAGCTCAAATGGGCTAATCCATGATCAAGACCAATTCCCCCTCATAGGCAAACCTCATGTTAATTAATAATATGAGTTAGTGGGGTGCCATTAGGGTGAATTAATCATCAAATTCGGCCTTGGTGATTAGGATAGAGAAAAGCTTCATTTCTCTTTAATGGAGAAGAGAGAGAATGAGGGAGAAAGCCATTCATGTCATAGGGAAGCCAAGTGCCACCCTTTACTGCTAGATTCAACTCTCTTGGGGAAGATGAGGAGTTTCCAGCTGTTTCCCGGCCTGGTTGAGCCAGTTTCACCCCCCCCCCCCCCAAGCCATGGTCGAAATAAGCCTTTAATGGCCATTGAAGGCCATCAGTGCTAGGCCTTACCCTTTCCCATATGGTCAACTTAAAAGCATCCCTGGAATCAGATGAGACATTTCCACTCTTTACGTGAAGGAGCCTAGCGAGTTGGTAGTGCAGTTGCAGAACATCGATCGGCGCCACCACAACCCATGGCAATCCGGCGATCGACACGCCTTCAGCTCTACCAACATGTCCTCCTATACTCCTTTCTTTGTGCGCTAGAATCCTAGATCAATTAGGAGATAAATCGGGTTCTATTGAGCCCGATTGGGTGAGCAACATTTTATGGATTTTACATCTTGCGGGTTCACCGGAAACCGCCCCTCCGACGGCCGTGCTGCATTCCGGCGATAGCCACCACCTCAACAGAGGTGGTGGTGGAGGTGGCCGGTCGGGGAGGGGACTGGATCACTGACAAATAGCTTTGGAATGACCTCCAGGATGGTTAAATCATGGCCAACGGCTGGAGGTTGAAGACATCCCGTGAGCCGTTGGATGTGTTTAATTATAAAGTAATAATTTACGTATTTTTAACCCTTTACTGTACGCCCATTAAAATAAATAAATAAGACCCTTAGGTGCCAAACCTTTAAACATGACCAACATGCAAAATTGTAGCCCTTGAAGTCTACTTGGATTTAAAATTGATTTTAACACATTTGGTTAAGTGGTTTGACCACAACACTCAAAATGGTGCAACCTATACATAGGCTTGACCAGAGAATAAATTGAGTTCCCTCATCAATCCATCAATTCAATTGACTTGAAATTTTAGCTGGGTGTCACTCTTACCAATATCTATAATATATCCAAAAATAGGAATTTTGGAAAACATTTTCCTAAAGTTTTTGTACAAATTTAATAAACATTGCATGAATTATTTAAGGGTCCTAATGACCTCTAAACCCACAAAAACTTTTGTGCCCGTCTCTTATGGTCATAGAATGACTGTAACGCCCCGAAACTCAAAGGAGCGACGGGTGACATTTTGGGCCAGTTTTGGGTTCTGGCTGAAGGCACACGGCCTGGGACACGGGCGTGTCCCAGGGCGTGTCAAGCCTGTGTCGACACTCAGCCAAGAAGTCGACATTTTGAGCTCGACATTATGTCGAGACTGGGCACACGGCCTGTAACATCCCATTTCCAACTAGACCCCTAAGTGTGGTTATTGGTCATGACCAAACCCTAGGAAGCCCAAGAAGACCAAGGAAACCTAAGAATGTGGGTGAGACCACTATGGTCTGCAAATAGTAAATTCCTGAATCTTTGTTTAAAGATAACCATGGGGCTTCACCAAGACTTCAAGACCCCACCATGTTCTCATCAAACCATGGTAAGATCCATTAGATCAATAAGGACCCATGGAGGGCAGTCAAAAGGGTTAAGTTGACCCAAGTCAACCCTAACCCTAAATGGGTCAAACCAACCTACTTAGGGTCAATTGACCATCCCCAAGCCAAGTGGACCCCACCCAAGCCCACTTAACCCTAGAGTGAGGTCAATGGGTCACCTAGGACCCATTGGGGTCCACCCAAGAGGCTAAGTTGATCAAAGTCAACTCTAACCCTAAATGGGTCAACCTATCCTACATTGGGTCAAACTGGCCTACACAAGGGCCAATTGAAGTTCCCTTAGCCAAGTGGACCCCACACATACCTTCATAACCATAGTGAGAGGCCAACGAGTCACCAAGGACCCATTGGGGCCAACCAAAAAGGCTAAGTTGACCAAAGTCAACTCTAGCCCTAAAGTAGTCAAGGTACCCTACTTAAGGGTCAAGTGACCTCTAAAGGGCCAATACAACCCTACCTAGGCCTCAGAGGAGGCCAATGGGTCACCAAAGACATATTTGGGCCAACCTCAAAGACCAAATTGACCTAAGTCAACCCTAGCCTAGGTTTGGGTCAAGCTAGCCCAAATGGGCTAACTCAAGCTCAAGCCCAACTCACTTGGGCTAACAATATTTTGGTGGATGAAATAAACATGTGGGCTGCCAATATGAGATTTACCAGCCAACTTAGTGACTAGGAGAGAGAGAGAGAGAATCTCAAAATTAAAGAATAATTTAGGAGAGAGAAAGGGGTATATTTAAGGGTATTTAGTGGAATAAGCCACTTGGACCCATGCCATCAGCCCCCACATGGGCTGGCCGACCCATGGAGTCATGGAGGAGGTGGTGGATGGAGTGGGGCCCACCCATGCATGCATGGTGACAAAAATAAGGCAAACCCTCCACCTCTCACATAGGAATTATCACCCACCCACCTCTATACTTCATCTTCTCACTCTTTCCCCTCTCCTTTCAGTCTCACCACTCTCAGAACAAGGAGAGCAGCAGCAGAGAGAGAGAGAAACCGGGATTTGGCCGTGAAAACTAAGAGAGAAGCGCCGCCGCCGCCGCCATGGTTCCCCGCCGCTCCTCACGTCGCAAGGCCGTCGGGAAGGTCCTCCCTCACCTCTCTCTTCATGTATAGATCTTATGGATGTTTAGGTTAGGTTTCGGGCTCGACTGAGCACAAACCCAGATCTCCATTTTCAGCCATTAATGGCGTTTTGCAAGCTTCGGGTGAGGTGGCGCCGCCACCTCCGGCCGCCCTAGCCGCCGGAAAAGCTCGCCCCCACCACCGTGAGGGGAGAGGAGAAGTTGGCCGGTGGAGGCGCCGCCGGAGGCGGCTGGGAAAAGCCCCGTGAAAATTCGGCTAGAAACCAATCGGATTGGAGAAGATGAGCAGCTGCCGTCCGATCTGCGTCAAGATCCGTGCCATGCATATATATAAATCCAGGAATTATTTAAGTAAATGAATAGTGTAATTTCTGTCCCCTAAAATCCGATTTTTGCATGTCAATATTTAGGGCCCGTACAACCATTTTCATAACAATTTCTCAACATGAACTTTGTAGGTCTTGGAGTCACCTTTAATTTGATATGTTACACATAATTTGTGGTTAAGGTTACTGCCCTATAGAGCCATTTTCCTAAGGCTGGTCCTAGAGTAGGGCAGAAACTAAAATGGGTGCCCTGCCCAAAACCTAAGTCCAAATTGGCTGCAATTTTGGGCATATGGCGTAATTAGGAATATCTAGGCCCTCACCAAAAATGGGAATTTTGGGGGAATATAATGCTATAGTTTTAGTCCAAATATGATATATTAAATGTTGTTGATATTTGAAGCATATCAACTCCAAAATGCCCCAAATTTTGGTGGCCTGCCCTTAGAAGTATATTAGACATATGGTAGAAATATTAGACAATTTAACCCTCTGCATGTTGAGATATCTCACATGCAAGATCAAAAAATTAAATGGCCTTGGGGTGCAAATAGCAAAATGCAGAAATTTGAAAGTGATGCCCAAGCCCATCCAGAGGCCCATATGACTTGAGATTTTGGTAAGTAACTGGTTTAGGGCATATTTAGGCCCTGCCCAAAAATTGGGATTTATTGTAATTAAAATTATGGTGAAATTACCAAATTACCCATAGGTTTGTTTAGGTGATTCTTGGGTTAATTCAACTCTAAAATGCCCCAAATTTTGGTGGCTTGTCCTTCAGGACATTATAAATATATGTTTTAAATTTCATCAAGTTTGGACCAATGTATGGTGGGTAATCCCACATGCAAATGATGAACATGCTTAGGCTTGATGTGCCAATAGTAATTTTTGAAATTTTGAGTATTAGGCCCATTTGGATCATGCTAAATTCATGTAATTAATTTCAGTGGCCTATTAGGATGAGTTTTACCCTTCATTGAAATAATGGGATTTTTGGAATCAAAAAATCTCATTATTTGGAATTATTGAATTAATAGGACTTTTGAAGAATAAATGTTGAAATTAGATTTGTCACTTAGTTATTTCCCCAAATTTTGTCAAGAATAATATCATGACATGTTTAGCTCCTAAAAATTTTATGTCTCTGTTTGAGGAATATTGATAAGAGGAATGTGGAAATTACATTTTTGCCCTTATTTCATTTAATTTAGAATTATTGCAAATACTCAGTAGAAAATTATGAAAAAATTATTGAAGACATATCTGAGTATAAATAGCCTTGATTAAGTTTCTCAGCATTTTTGGATGAACCACAAATTTTTAAATCTTCATAATGGCATTTTGGTAAATTATTTAGAAATAAAAGTTTATAGCCATTGTTACTTCAAAATTAGTGAAATTCTGTTTCTGGCACTCTTTTAACATTATGAGCTTGCTGGAAATTTCTTAGAATTTTTGGAAATGAATTCCTTATACCTCCTTTGAAAAATATCCAATATGTGAATTTTGAATTATTTAGGAGATAAATAGAAAACATTGAAGAGAAAATTATAAAACTTGGCTGACAGTATTATTTTACCATTCTACAACTTATGAAAAATTCCTTGGGTCAGTGGGATCATAATTTAAGATACTTCATGATCAACTTGGCAATAATTGGCATTTGTAAGAAGTTATTTAAATAGGAGATTAATTGAGAAAAATATAATATTCTGGAATTTAATCATTTATGTCATGATAGGACACCAGTAATAATCCTAGGTCATTCAGATGAAAACTCGAAGGACATCCTATCATGAACATCACTCAGTATAGGTCGGTCTGCAAATAGTAATTTGGGGAAAAGTTGTATTAGGATAAGAGTTGGAATAGGGTGGAGTTAGTCGTGTTGAATTGTTTGAATAAAAGTGGATGAGTCACCTAGAAAGTTCTAAGGAGTGGTGGGAATCGTGTGGATGTGTGTTAGAAGGTAAGCGAGTTCGACGAAAGATCGTTGTGCCCGCGAGAGTGAAAGGTCTAAACTACCTTAGGATTAGCCTATCGCAATATGAGAAGGTAATGGGTAAAGGAAATCAATCAATAATATTAATAAGTACCTTGCGAAAGGGAACGCTGGGCGTAATCCCAACACAGTTCCTAGTGCCCCTTGAGAGCCCTTCACAGGGAATACCGGGGGCAGTCCTGGGTTAACGTAAACCTTAAAGAACAAATCAAAAGAGTAATTTAGTAAATAGGGTTTCACACTGCACTCACTAGTTGGACAAGTATTGGAAATGGTTAAGTCGTCCCGAGGTGTTCAAAGGGGCGCCATCCCGCGGTGTTCAAAGGGATGAGGTTTGGAATAAGAGACGGACGTTTCGGTCCGGCGAGCTTTGGATCAGTTGATACTTGTGACGGACGGGATGGTCCGGGGAGCTTTAGCTCGGTTTTGATACGATAAACTTGCATGTGCATAAATCTAGTGGCGGGGCATGCGGTACTGGCTGTTCGTCACACCGATGGCAGTACGGTGCACCAGGCGGTTGTGAGAGTTAGAGGGGCCAGTGGGTTGTTTTACACTGCGGTCTGGAGGACGACCCCCGATAACGCACATCCGACCCAACAAGACTGACGGGTTGTCAGCAAAGTACGTACGCGAGACTCTAGAGTGCACCTTGGATGTGTACAGAGGCGTATGAGAGGGGTCTAAGGCTTGGTAGTGTGCATACCGGCCTAGAAGCGGAGACACCCGCTCCGCTGCTGCCGTAGCCACAACGGTGGTACCCGAGAGTGATGCTAGCTCTCAAAAAGTGGGAACTAAAGGTCTGTGTGCACAGAGTCGTGTGTGTGTGTTGAACTTGCATGTCCATCATACCCACTTGCATGTCATAGCATAATCGATTCATTTAACCCTGACACCTAAAGTATAAGTGGTATGGGACGCTTATACATTAGGCCCTACAAAACGACCCCTTGGTCTATAAGCTTGTGTGGGCAAGTTTATAAATTAAGATTATTTCAATATTTATATGTTGCTTGTGATAACCGACACCCCAACGTATAAAGTGGTATGGGACATTTTATACGATGGGAGCCTTGTAGAAGATCCCTTGGCTTATGTGTATTCACATAAGTGAAGGTTATATTTCTTTCTTACTTTACTCACTATAACCTGATTATAAATTACTAGCTAGGTCCCCTTGTCACCTGTTTTTGATTTCTCTCCTCTTTCACGTCCTTTCCTTTCTTCCTCCCCGCTCGGTGCCTAGGAGCATGGGGGAAGGGGTGGGGGACGATAGGGCTTAGTCTTTTAGACTAATGGTTTTCGAACCACATCATATTAGGGGATCGTGGAGCCGAGTATGGAGGAGCATCCCAGGAGACCGGTGCAATTGGAGATAGGGCAGTCTAGCTCAAGAGTACAGCCAGCTGGGACCGTGAGTTTTGACTTCTAGTAGTTGTTTTGTTTTGCTTCCGCTTGAGAGATCTGTAGTGAGGATATTGATGTACCGCGCTTCAGCCCTTCTTATTTCTGTACACTTTACTATTCTATGGACACTCCCTTCGTGGAGATTTTTATATATATGTAATATACTGTGGACTTGTCTTCTCTTGTACTGCTACTTTTGCGTCAGCTGCGATCGATTTGGCCGGCAGGATCGGCGTCTTGTAGTGATGACCTTCCCGGGTGCGAAGGTGTCACCGCAAGGCGGCGGTTCTGGGCCTAAGACCCCGGGGTTTTAAAAAGGAGAAAAAAAGAGGGGTCTTACAAGTGGTATCAGCGCAAACCTCGATCGAAAAGTAACAGTCCACAACCCCCGGGTCACCCCTGCGCGAGTTTAGTTTGGGGACAAACTAAGCAGCGGAAGCAGTGGTATGCCCATGTGGGGATCACATATATAATTGTCCATTTTAGTTAAGGTTGAAAAAGTTCTGACGATAAATTTTGTGACGCAACCTACAGTACTGCCTACACAGATTCCAGAAGTTGCACCACCGCCGCCGGTTCCCACTCAATTCCTACAGTCTGGCATGGGACAGACTCTGACGGCTATCCTGGAAGCCTTTAGGAACCAACAGGCCCCGGCTCCGCACCCTATTCCGGGAGCCAACTGGCTCAGCATCTTTCGAGGACTCTCTCCCCCGTCCTACTTGCGGACAGAGGGGGTAGTTCGGACAGAGGAATGGCTAGACATCATGGAGGAGATGCTGACAGGGATACGGAGCCTTTGGGAGGAGAGGGTGCCACTGGTTGTTTCCTGCTTGGAGTCCCATGCCAAGCGGTGGTGGAAGACAGTTCTGGAGACTACCTTTGCTGATAGGGAGGCTGCCGAGGTTACGTGGGAGGAGTTCAGGCTCATGCTGTTGGAGCACTTTGTTCCGCAGTCGGCCCGAGATGAACTGGAGGACCGCTTCTTGCAGTTGAAGCAAGGTTCCAGGATGGTGGTGGAATACCATCGAGAATTCAACCATCTGGCCCGTTTTACAGACTCCTACCGGCTAGATGAGGCAGCGTACAACAAGAGGTTCTACAAAGGTTTATGGGAAGACATGAGGGATGCACTTCTTTTCGTTTCGGACGGGCCTATCACTCGTATTCTAGAGATGGCAAAAGGTTAGAGGCAGATTGGCTCACCACCAGAGGCCGGAAACGGCCAACGGAGGATCAGAGCCAGGGAGCCCGAAACGATCAACGGCGAGGTCGTGCGCTAGAGGTACAAAAGGTGGAGGATCAGCCTCGACAGGAGGTGAGGCAGGAGCCAAGGGGGCAGGTGATGATGGCCCCTCAGCCTATTCAGATGAGAGATGTGCAGAGACCGGGAGGTGGGGCTTACACTCCGTCGGAATGTTACCACTGCCATCAGGTGGGGCACATCAAGAGAAACTGTCCCGTGAGAGGGATGCCTCCACCAGCACCACAGATTGCCCCACCGACTCAGCATTTTGGAGGCCGAGGACGTGGCCAAGGACACAAATATCAGGGTAAAGATCGCAGGCCGGGAGGATAGCAGATTTATGCACTGGACCTGGCTCAACCCAGGAACCCGGAGCAAGTTATTACAGTTACGACCAAAAGTTTTCCTTTTTTTTACTTAACTACTTTTCTTCCTAGAAAAGTAGTTTCATGAACTTGAATTATTAAAGACTAGGCAGTAAAACCAGAAAATAGAACTCTAAGCAAATATTCAATCTCAGGCATCGTCTTCATTTGCGGCAAGCCCGCACACACTCTCTTCGACACGGGTGCTTCGCACTCTTTTGTGTCGGAGACCTTTATCCAAGGGTTAGGAGGCGTGGAGAGGATCACCGCCTAGATGTTACGGATACGGCTACCTGACGGGTTGGAGCTGTTCGCATCATCCCATTGCAACCTGGAGGCATGGATAGGCGGAAAACCGTTCGAAGCTCCAGCGACAATTTTGTTGCTGCCTCCAAGCCCAGACATATGGGCAAACAGAGCGCACAAACCGGGCACTGGAGGACCTGCTGAGACTGTGTATTGTGGACCGTGGAGAGCCCTGGGAGAGGATGTTGCCCCTAGTGGAGTTTTCGTACAATAACAGTCATCAGTCTATTATACAGATGGCTCCATATGAGGTGTTGTATGGGTGGAAATGTAGGACTCCATTGTCTTGGATACAAGACGAGGGTCCAAAGATTGTGGGCACGGAATTTATCGAGGATACTGAGGTGCAGGTACGACTGATACGGGATAGAATGCTGGAGGCGCAGAGCAGGCAGACGAAGTATTATGACGCTCGACATCGTCTAGTGGAATTTCAGGCAGGGGATTAGGTGTTCTTGAAGATCCAGCCGATGCATGGGGTTTCACGAGTACGTGGTCGGCGGAAGAAGCTTCGCCCGAGGTACATAGGGTCGTTCAAGATCCTGGAGCGGATCGGTCCATTAGCTTACCGGCTGGAGCTGTCACCGGAGCTGGCCGGCTTGCATGACGTCTTTCACATGTCTTCACTCAGGAGGGCTCTACTACGCCCGGAGTTGTAGATTACGGCCATTTATGGGCCGGTAGCTTCGGATCGATCTGTACATTTGGAGCCGATACGGATCGACGACCAGGGGATACGAGTCTTGCGCCGCAAGAAGATCACGCTAGTCAAGGTCCTGTGGAGGAACCACGGACGAGAGGAGCATGCTTGGGAGCCACAGGGCCTGATGCAGGAAAGATATCCGGAGCTATTTATTCAGGTATACCTCACAACCTCTCAACATGTTCATTTTACTTTCCTGCTTTTTTTTTAAACTAGTAAGGCTACTCTATGAAGAGTAGAGGCTAATCTTTTGTTTATTGGGGTCTTGGCTTTGCCAATTGGGCGAATTGGTCATATATCTAGGTTTTTCCTTTAAACCCCACTTGACAAACATGGCGTCGAAATGTAATCTTTCACTTCTTATGGGATGTTACAAGTTTCTTTTCTTCGGTAGAAATTCCCGTAGCCCTAACCTGGATTTCGGGGACGAAATCTTTGTTTTGTTTATTGGGATTTGTAACATCCCATTTCCAACTAGACCCCTAAGTGTGGTTATTGGCCATGACTAGGTCATGACCAAACCCTAGGAAGCCCAAGAAGACCAAGGAAACCTAAGAATGTGGGTGAGACCACTATGGTCTGCAAATAGTAAATTCCTGAATCTTTGTTTAAAGATAACCATGGGGCTTCACCAAGACTTCAAGACCCCACCATGTTCTCATCAAACCATGGTAAGATCCATTAGATCAATAAGGACCCATGGAGGGCAGTCAAAAGGGTTAAGTTGACCCAAGTCAACCCTAACCCTAAATGGGTCAAACCAACCTACTTAGGGTCAATTGACCATCCCCAAGCCAAGTGGACCCCACCCAATCCCACTTAACCCTAGAGTGAGGTCAATGGGTCACCTAGGACCCATTGGGGTCCACCCAAGAGGCTAAGTTGATCAAAGTCAACTCTAACCCTAAATGGGTCAACCTAGCCTACATTGGGTCAAACTGGCCTACACAAGGGCCAATTGAAGTTCCCTTAGCCAAGTGGACCCCACACATACCTTCATAACCATAGTGAGAGGCCAACGAGTCACCAAGGACCCATTGGGGCCAACCAAAAAGGCTAAGTTGACCAAAGTCAACTCTAGCCCTAAAGTAGTCAAGGTACCCTACTTAAGGGTCAAGTGACCTCTAAAGGGCCAATACAACCCTACCTAGGCCTCAGAGGAGGCCAATAGGTCACCAAGGACCCATTTGGGCCAACCTCAAAGACCAAATTGACCTAAGTCAACCCTAGCCTAGGTTTGGGGCAAGCTAGCCCAAATGGGCTAACTCAAGCTCAAGCCCAACTCACTTGGGCTAACAATATTTTGGTGGATGAAATAAACATGTGGGCTGCCAATATGAGATTTACCAGCCAACTTAGTGACTAGGAGAGAGAGAGAGAATCTCAAAATTAAAGAATAATTTAGGAGAGAGAAAGGGGTATATTTAAGGGTATTTAGTGGAATAAGCCACTTGGACCCATGCCATCAGCCCCCATATGGGCTGGCCGACCCATGGAGTCATGGAGGAGGTGGTGGATGGAGTGGGGCCCACCCATGCATGCATGGTGCTTGAAAGTCCACCTAGTGTCAGCTATGTGCACCTATGGGGGGGGGGGATAGGTGACGTGTGGTTCTTTTGCGGAATTTACGGATGTACCTGCACAATAAAAACAACAAGCACATCACACAGAATACACAGCAAATTTATAGTGGTTCCCCGACTTGGGTACATCCACTTTCCCCCTTCGACCTATCTCCCCAACAAGGGACGACTCAGTCACTTCTCCAACGGGATTGAAATCCAATCCCTTCACTAACGGAAGGAGCCCTTCCACACGTGAGAGTCAACACTCCCACAAAACGGGTTGCACCCAACCCTTACAATACGGAACAAACGTTCCTTTACAACAAAATTAAATATAGAAAGTATGTGTGATACAAACTTCTTTTGGAGACTACGGTGTTCCTCTTGTTCGACGACGTGTTCTTGAAGTCGATGAAGAGTCTACAACCTTGGTCTCTCTTGGAGAGGATCTCCTGGAACCGGCGGCGGCAATCCGAGCGGCGGCTTGGTTCGGAGTCGGCGGCAACGAAGGTGCGCTGCTGCAGTGCTTTGAGATCCAAACTTCTTTGCGAAGCAAACTAGGTCTACCAACGGTCACTCTAGGATCGGTCGTCTCGATCGATTCGGACGGGGGAGTTTTTCCCGGTCAACAAATCGAGAGACAAGAGATCTCTGGATAGACACGTGAGACGCAAGCTTTGCTAAGCTTCTGTCGCCAGAGATCGGGAAGATGAATGATCAGCGGCGGCGACGTACTTGCCCGAGCGCGACGGCGACGGAGGAGAGAAATCGCGATATTAGGGTTTCCGCTTGCTCGGCTTCTTTCTGTGTCTTTTTTTCCGTTCAAAATACCCGAGTATAAATACTGTAGCTACCTCCAAAAAGACCGTTTGTGGGACCCACAAAAGGAATCCCCAAATCCCGGTCCAGAAATTTAACAGCGGCATATTCCGGTTCAGGAATTTCCAGAAAAACGCCAAGTCAAAATCGGTGAGAATCGAAAGTGATTCTCGCCGAGTCGCCGAGAATCAAAGGTGATTCTCGACGATTCGGCGAGAATCAAAGATGATTCTCGTCGAATTTGCCTTGGTTGCACGCACTGCTTTAAGCCAGGTCGAGACGGCGAGAATCAACCAGTGATTCTCGTCGATTCGGCGAGAATCACTAGTGATTCTCGCCGAATCGGCGAGAATCACTAAGTGATTCTCGTCGATTCGTACTTAGACTCAGAGGTGCTTGCTTAGAAGTTGCTGGAACGTGTTCGGCGAGAATCAACCGCGGATTCTCGACGAATCGGCGAGAATCCCAAGTGATTCTCGCCGAATCGGCGAGAATCACTTGGTGATTCTCGTCGATTCTAACTTAGACGAATTTTCGTCTTTCCACCTGTGAGATGCTCCTTGACCCATCCTTGCTCCTTGTCTGCTCCTGCATATTTACAGCCCTGTGCTTGAAAATAAGTGCACTCCAATAGAGAGAGTACACGTAGGCCAATACACTGATCTACTCAACGAGGGATTACGTCATGCAGACCCGTGTATATTGACCTACTGCACCCTGACATTGGTGTGCACTTAGCGTGGAAAAACTGTAAGCACAACTAGAAGGATTTTATCAAATACATAGTCTATTGACCTTAGCTTGTCCAGGGGCTTCTTCAAATCAGGTGCATTGTGGATACAATACCCAACAATCTCCCCCTATTTGAAGAAGCCTAAACCCTACAAGCTAAGGTGAATAGAGCAGATGAGAATGAAAACCATAAACTGAAAAGAGAGTTGAGTGAGTTATCCATTACCAATATCAATTCAATTTCTTGGGAGCGAGCGTGGAGCCGTGGAGCCTCCTTAGCCTTAGCCGAGAGGGTAATCTCCCCCTTTTCGGCTTCTACAAATCGGGGTCTGTAGCTTTTGACCCTTAGCTCCCCCTCAGTTCTTGCACGGGCCTGGAGCCTCTGTAGTCTTCATTCGTCATAATTGAGCATCCCCAATTCAGTCTTGAAAATATTGAACTTGGCCTCGTCTAGGGGCTTTGTGAATATATCAGCAATCTGCTTGTCCGTGGGGACATAACAGAGAGAGATATCCTTGTTCTCCACGTGCTCCCGAATGAAGTGGTAGCGTACTTCAATATGCTTCGTTCTGCTGTGCGACACCGGATTGTTGGCAATGGCAATTGCACTGGAGGAGTCGCAGTACATGGGTACTTCCTTGAACTGAAGGTCGTAGTCGGCTAACTGGTTTCTGATCCATAGAAGTTGTGCGCAACAGCTTCCTGCAGAGATATACTCTGACTCTGCTGTGGAGGTTGCAACACAATTTTGTTTCTTGCTGTTCCATGAGATAAGCCTCCTGCCGAGGAATTGACACGTCCCGGAGGTGCTTTTCCTGTCATCCCTGCTCCCTGCAAAATCAGCATCTGAAAATCCTATTAGCTTGACGTCATTGTTTCTCGGGTACCACAAGCCAAGATTAGGAGTACCTTTAAGGTATCTCAGAATTCGCTTTGCGGCGACATAGTGAGATTCCTTAGTGTTCACCTGATATCGGGCACAGACACATGTGGAGAACATAATATCCGGTCGACTGGCAGTAAGGTAGAGCAGGGATCCAATGATGCTTCTGTATTTGGTTTCATCGAAAGGTTTACCTTTCTCATCCTTATCCAGAGACATGGTTGATCCCATTGGAGTCCTCATAGAGGTTGCACTCTCCATACCGAATTTCTTAAGGAGTTCATTTGTGAACTTCGTCTGAGAGATGAGGATTCCACCCTCAGACTGTTTCACCTGAAGTCCTAAGAAATACTTGAGCTCTCTCATACTGCTCATTTCAAACTTTCCTTGCATAAGTTTAGAAAACTTTTTGCAAAGATTGTTATCCGTTGAGCAGAATATTTTGTCATCGACATAGATTTGCACCAGTAAAATCTTGCCTTTGACTTCCCTGAGAAACAATGTTTTATCTATTTTACCTCTGGAGAACTTGTTCTCAAGAAGAAAACTAGATAAAGTCTCATACCAAGCTCGTGGAGCTTGTTTCAACCCATATAAGGCCTTATTAAGAAAATAAACATGATTGGGATAAGTAGGATCGACAAAACCTGGGGGTTGAGCGACGTATACTTCCTCTTTCAGGTCTCCGTTCAGGAATGCCGATTTCACATCCATTTGATAGACTGTGAATCCTTTGTGTGAAGCATACGCCAGGAACAACCTGATTGCCTCGAGCCTTGCTACTGGTGCGAAGGTCTGGTCGAAGTCAATCCCTTCCTCCTGTCTGTAACCTTGAGCCACCAGCCTGGCCTTGTTCTTTACGATGACACCATGTTCATCCAGCTTGTTTCTGAAGATCCACTTTGTGCCAATCACATTCTGCTTGTATGGTCTGGGAACCAGAGTCCAAACCTTGCACCGCTCGAATTGATGTAGTTCCTCTTGCATGGTCAGAATCCATGCCGCATCCTTGTTCGCCTCGTCGAACTTCTTTGGCTCAACCTGTGACAGGAAGCTAAGATGCAATACCTCGTTAATTGTACCTCTTCGAGTTCTGACCCCGACACGAGGATCCCCGATGATCTGATCTCTAGGATGATCCCTCACGTGCCGGAGCTCTAGTAGTCGGGCGTCAGGAGCTTCAACTACTTCTTGGGCTTCTCTTTCCTCTAAGAGATTTGTTCTATATTGATCTTCAACACTTTCAGATGATGTGGAGGTGGAGACTTTGACGAACTTAGGAGCGTCAACTTTAGCGGTCTCATCCAGACTCAGCTGTTCCAGTCGTGCACCTGCATCTTCAAGAATACTACTGGAAGAGTTGCTGTTAAGCAAACTTCCTTCATCAAATACAACATTTATTGATTCTTCTACCACTAGGGTTTTCTTATTGAAGACCCTATATGCCCGACTGTGGGCACTATAGCCCATGAATATGCCTTCGAAGCATTTTTCACCGAACTTAGTACGCGGGTACTTCCCATTATTCAGTACATAGCATCGGCAACCAAAAATCCTTAAGTAGGACATGGTTGGTTTCCTGCCTTTCAGTAGCTCGTAGGGCGTCTTACGATGATGCTTGTTGATCAATGCTCGGTTTTGTACATGACATGCCGTATTGACACCCTCTGCCCAGAAGTATTCCGGGAGAGAAGCATCTTTCAACATTGTCGTGCAGGCTTCAATGAGAGTTCTATTTCTTCTCTCCGCAACTCCATTTTGCTGAGGAGTGCGCGGGGAGGAAAACTCATGAAAGATACCTTGTTCTTCACAAAATTCTGTCATTGCACCAGATTCGAATTCTGTTCCATGGTCACTTCTGATTTTGACCACGGAGCAGTTAAATTCGTTCTGAACCTGCTTGACAAAATTAGTGAAGATGTCAAAAGTATCTGACTTTCGTTTCAAAAAGAACACCCATGTAAACCGAGAATGATCATCAACTATCACTAGCGTAAATGACTTGCCTCCCAAGCTATGAACTTGCATTGGACCAAACAAGTCCATATGCAAAAGGTAAAGACATCGGGAAGAGTCTTTGTCAGCGATGCTCTTAAAGGTAGCCCGAGTCTGTTTGCCCATCTGGCATGCAAGACATGGGCTATCTTTGATGCACTTGATACTGGGAGCATCCCTTACCAAGTCCTTAGAAAATAGCATACTAATTGTCTTGAAATTAATATGTGCCAATCTCTTGTGCCATTGTTCACAAAGAGATGCACTGCCTGTTGCCACAAGGCATACGGGGGTAGATGAATCTAAACTGAGAAAATCTAAACAAAAGATATTTCTGCTCCTAATGCCTGATAATGCCGTTTCAGAAGAGGTACGTGAAATTATCAGACATTTATCCTTGCAGAACTTAACGTCATAACCTTTATCACATAACTGACTTACACTGATCAGGTTATGGTTTAACCCTTCAACATAAGCCACGTCGGTGATAGAGATTATACCGTTGGAAATCATACCATAACCTCTGGTGACTCCTCGATCTGACCCTCCAAAGATGTCGTTGGGTCCATTCTTGACTGGAGTGTAATCACGCAGCAGGCTTCTTGTCCTGGTCATATGCCGGGAGCATCCACTGTCCAAATACCAGATCGGCATTTTGGTGGCCTTTGGACATTCCTGCAAAACAAAATTAATTTGCCTTAGGAACCCAATCGAACTTGGGTCCTAGATTCCTGGTTAGCACACTCCCCCTCGGTTGGTTAACCCTACGAATGGTCGGTCTCGCATTGCTAACACGGGGAGTCTCGTAGTTCCTTGGATTAAACCAACAATCCACGGCAAAGTGACCGACTTTGCCACAGCACCAACAGTCAAATCTGTTGTACCTCTTCCTAGGCTCCTGCCTTACCCTGGGAACGGTGGGTACTGCTGGGGCCTTGGATCTGGAGGTGGAGGCCTCATGGTGACAACAGTCGCATGACTTTGTCACCTTCTGTATAACAGGCTTGGCTTTTGGTGCCTGCTTTCCATTATGGCCGCTAGAGAACGTACCATTATTTCCTATGTGGATTTCCTCATAAGGTGCCTTGAAGGCACTCTCACCGAAGTTCCGGGGAAAGTTCCAATCGTCATACCGGCTCTTTGGCTTTGCAACCGAGGGCCGGAAATGATGCCCAAAAGTTGACTCAAAGTCGTGTTGGTTGCAAGGAAAGCCAGGCTTTCTGAACGCAACAGGACTAAGAGGAGCCTTACCCTTTTCATCAGCAGAGGCCTTCTTGGCGGCCTTATTTTTCCTCTGGTTCTTGTTTCTCCTAGATGAAGAACCAGGTACCCCTATATGCCCCAAGCCAGCTCCTTTGACCTGAGCAGAGAAGGTATCAACGACTGGAAGAACTGTTTTTAGCATGGAGAAGCTCTTGACGATCTTCCTTTCTGCCGCAAGTAGTTCTTCCAACTTGTCGACTTCCTCCTGCTTTAGATCAAGGAGCTTCAAAGACTCTGAATGCTTGGAAGTCAGGTCAAGGTGTTCCTGTCGGAGAGAAATCAAGCTAGTGACCTCTTCCCTTAGAGATACACATTCACCCTTAAGGAATTTTACTTCCTTCTTCTCAGCCTTCAGTCTCTTTCGGCACTCATCGAAAGTGTTGAGCAGAAGCTCATACTTCTCGAGGAGCTCAGCTTCACGGGCTGAAGGGCCATCCTCAGGTTCATCATCCTGAGACTCAGGATCAGAGTCGGAGTCGGAGAGAGGGGTGTGAGCTTTTACCTTCCCAGTAAATGGGGGGCATTCTCCTTCTGAGTCCGAGCGACCCACCAGCCCGAAGTAGGCTTCCTCATCATCACTGGAGTCTGAGGAATCAGACTCACTTAGTGTCTTTGGTCTTCTTGCGATGTAGCTCCGCTCCTTCTTCTTATCTCTGGAGGATTTGAGCTCCTCTCCTTTCCCTTTTTCTCTTTGCTTTGATAGCAGTCGGCCACGACGTGACCTGGCTTATTGCATCCAAAGCAAATAATATCAGAAGAACGATGTTTGTTAGGTTTAGATGCATACCTGTCAGAAGAATAATTTTTCTTCTGATGCCTGGAGGAGGAGCTGTCTTTCTTTCTTTGATTCCTCATCTTGAGGAACTTCTTGAACTCTCGGGTGATGAGGGAGAAATCCTCCTCCGACAGTTCTGAGCCGGAGGAGCATGGTTCAGAGTCCTCCTCCTCTTCCTTACTCCTCGCACGGTATGACATCGCACCCTTGCCCTTTCTGGAGTAACTAGCTTTTAGGGCCACAGTCTTTTCTTTTGCAGCAGCCTTCTCTGCTTCTTCCTCTGCCTTCCTGGTGTTCAGCTGAAGTTCATAGGACATCAGCTTCCCAAACAGGATTTGTGGATCAGTTTCTGCTAGTCTGCCAAATTCTCTGATGGCGCAGATCTTTGTGTCCCATTCCTTAGTAAGGGACCTAAGGAATTTGTCATTGAGTTCACCATTGGTGAACACTCTTCCGTAGCCCTTGAGGGCGTTGACAATCTTCAGGAAGTTTTCGTATGTGACTCCGATCTCTTCCTTAGGCCCTTGCCTGAAGGCCTCATATTTTTGGTTCAGGAGGGATCTCCGATCATCCCTCACTTCATCCGTGCCCTCCATTAGGATGATCAGGCACTGCCAGATCTCTTGAGCAGTCCTGCAGTTGCTGAAGTTTTGCATCATAGAATCATCAACTGCGCTCACCAGAATGTTTCGTGCCTTCTTGTCCAGTCCCACCAGCACCATCTCGTCTTTGTCCATTTCAGAAAGTGTCTTCGGCACCTTCTTGGTGGGATCGATGGTGGAGGCCTTGGTGGGGATATAAGGTCCCTCCTCCACAATCATGAAGAGTCGAGGGTCGACTGCTTCCATGTAAAATCTGATTCTTTCTTTCCAGATCGGAAAGTTGAGTCTGTTGCACACTGGGATCTTGTCGGAGTACTTGAGCCCGTCCATAGTAGATATCTGTCTTCTTCTTTTGACACTAGGGGCAGGATTCAACTCAAGGTGTTAACCTTATTGATGAGAAACCTCGCTCTGATACCACTTGAAAGTCCACCTAGTGTCAGCTATGTGCACCTATGGGGGGGGATAGGTGACGTGTGGTTCTTTTGCGGAATTTACGGATGTACCTGCACAATAAAAACAACAAGCACAACACACAAAATACACAGCAAATTTATAGTGGTTCCCCGACTTGGGTACATCCACTTTCCCCCTTCGACCTATCTCCCCAACAAGGGACGACTCGGTCACTTCTCCAACGGGATTGAAATCCAATCCCTTCACTAACGGAAGGAGCCCTTCCACACGTGAGAGTCAACACTCCCACAAAACGGGTTGCACCCAACCCTTACAATACGGAACAAACGTTCCATTACAACAAAATTAAATATAGAAAGTATGTGTGATACAAACTTTTTTTGGAGACTACGGTGTTCCTCTTGTTCGACGACGTGTTCTTGAAGTCGATGAAGAGTCTACAACCTTGGTCTCTCTTGGAGAGGATCTCCCGGAACCAGCGGCGGCAATCCGAGCGGCGGCTTGGTTCGGAGTCGGCGGCAACGAAGGTGCGCTGCTGCAGTGCTTTGAGATCCAAACTTCTTTGCGAAGCAAACTAGGTCTACCAACGGTCACTCTAGGATCGGTCGTCTCGATCGATTCGGACGGGGGAGTTTTTCCCGGTCAACAAATCGAGAGACAAGAGATCTCTGGATAGACACGTGAGACGCAAGCTTTGCTAAGCTTCTGTCGCCGGAGATCGGGAAGATGAACGATCAGCGGCGGCGACGTACTTGCCCGAGCGCGACGGCGGCGGAGGAGAGAAATCGCGATATTAGGTTTTCCGCTTGCTCGGCTTCTTTCTGTGTCTTTTTTTCCGTTCAAAATACCCGAGTATAAATACTGTAGCTACCTCCAAAAAGACCGTTTGTGGGACCCACAAAAGGAATCCCCAAATCCCGGTCCAGAAATTTAACAGCGGCAGAATCCGGTTCAGGAATTTCCAGAAAAACGCCAAGTCAAAATCGGTGAGAATCGAATGTGATTCTCGCCGAGTCGCCGAGAATCAAAGGTTATTCTCGATGATTCGGCGAGAATCAAAGATGATTCTCGTCGAATTTGCCTTGGTTGCACGCACTGCTTTAAGCCAGGTCGAGACGGCGAGAATCAACCAGTGATTCTCGTCGATTCGACGAGAATCACTAGTGATTCTCGCCGAATCGGCGAGAATCACTAAGTGATTCTCGTCGATTCTTACTTAGACTCAGAGGTGCTTGCTTAGAAGTTGCTGGAACGTGTTCGGCGAGAATCAACCGCGGATTCTCGACGAATCGGCGAGAATCCCAAGTGATTCTCGCCGAATCGGCGAGAATCACTTGGTGATTCTCGTCGATTCTAACTTAGACGAATTTTCGTCTTTCCACCTGTGAGATGCTCCTTGACCCATCCTTGCTCCTTGTCTGCTCCTGCATATTTACAGCCCTGTGCTTGAAAATAAGTGCACTCCAATAGAGAGAGTACACGTAGGCCAACACACTGATCTGCTCAACGAGGGATTACGTCGTGCAGACCCGTGTATATTGACCTACTGCACCTTGACATTGGTGTGCACTTAGCGTGGAAAAACTGCAAGCACAACTAGAAGGATTTTATCAAATACATAGTCTATTGACCTTAGCTTGTCCAGGGGCTTCTTCAAATCAGGTGCATTGTGGATACAATACCCAACAGTGACAAAAACAAGGCAAACCCTCCACCTCTCACATAGGAATTATCACCCACCCACCTCTATACATCATCTTCTCACTCTTTCCCCTCTCCTTTCATTCTCACCACTCTCAGAACAAGGCGAGCAGCAGCAGAGAGAGAGAGAAACCGAGATTTGGCCGTGAAAACTAAGAGAGAAGCGCCGCCGCCGCCGCCATGGTTCCCCGCCGCTCCTCACGTCGCAAGGCCGCCGGGAAGGTCCTCCCTCACCTCTCTCTTCATGTATAGATCTTATGGATGTTTAGGTTAGGTTTCCCGCCGCCATGGTTCCCCGCCGCCCTAGCCGCCGGAAAAGCTCGCCCCCACCACCGTGAGGGGAGAGGAGAAGTTGGCCGGTGGAGGCGCCGCCGGAGGCGGCCGGGAAAAGCCCCGTGAAAATTCGGCTAGAAACCAATCGGATTGGAGAAGATGAGCAGCTTTCGTCCGATCTGCGTCAAGATCCGTGCCATGCATATATATAAATCCAGGAATTATTTAAGTAAATGAATAGTGTAATTTCTGTCCCCTAAAATCCGATTTTTGCATGTCAATATTTAGGGCCCGTACAGCCACTTTCATAACAAGTTCTCAACATGAAATTTGTAGGTCTTGGAGTCACCTTTAATTTGATATGTTACACATAATTTTTGGTTAAGCCTACTGCCCTATAGAGCCATTTGTCTAGGGCTGGTCCTAGAGTAGGGCAGAAACTAAAATGGGTGCCCTGCCCAAACTCTAAGTCCATATTGGCTGCAATTTTGGGCATATGGCTTAATTTGGAATATCTAGGCCCTCCCCAAAAATGGGAATTTTTGGGGAAAATAATGCTATAGTTTTAGTCCAAATATGATAAATTAACTTTTGTTGATATTTGGAGCATATCAACTCCAAAATGCCCCAAATTTTGGTGGCCTGCCCTTAGTAGTATATTAGACCTATGGTAGAAATATTAGACAATTTAACCCTCTGCATGTTGAGATATCTCACATGCAAGATCAAAAAATTAAATGGCCTTGGGCTGCAAATAGCAAAATGCAGAAATTTGAAAGTGATGCCCAAGCCCATCCAGAGGCCAATATGACTTGAGATTTTGGTAAGTAACTGGTTTAGGGCATATTTAGGCCCTGCCCAAATATTGGGATTTATTGTAATTAAAATTATGGTGAAATTACAAAATTACCCCTAGGTTTGTTTAGGTGATTCTTGGGTTAATTCAACTCTAAAATGCCCTAAATTTTGGTGGCTTGTCCTCCAGGACATTATAAATATATGTTTTAAATTTCATCAAGTTTGGACCAATGTATGGTAGGTAATCCCACATGCAAATGATGAACATGCTTAGCCTTGGTGTGCCAATAGTAATTTTTGAAATTTTGAGTATTAGGCCCATTTGGATCATGCTAAATTCATGTAATTAATTTCAGTGGCCTATTAGGATGAGTTTTACCCCTCATTGAAATAATGGGATTTTTGGAATCAAAAAATCCCATTATTTGGAATTATTGAATTAATAGGACTTTTGAAGAATAAATGTTGAAATTAGATTTGTCACTTAGTTATTTCCCCAAATTTTGTCAAGAATAATATCATGACATGTTTAACTCCTAAAAATTTTATGTCTCTGTTTGAGGAATATTGATAAGAGGAATGTGGAAATTACATTTTTGCCCTTATTTCATTTAATTTAGAATTATTGCAAATACTCAGTAGAAAATTATGAAAAAATTATTGATGACATATCTGAGTATAAATAGCCTTGATTAAGTTTCTCAGCATTTTTGGATGAACCACAAATTTTTAAATCTTCATAATGGCATTTTGGTAAATTATTTAGAAATAAAAGTTTATAGCCATTGTTACTTCAAAATTAGTGAAATTCTGTTTCTGTCACTCTTTTAACATTATGAGCTTGCTGGAAATTTCTTAGAATTTTTGGAAATGAATTCCTTATACCTCCTTTGAAAAATATCCAATATGTGAATTTTGAATTATTTAGGAGATAAATAGAAAACATTGAAGAGAAAATTATAAAACTTGGCTGACAGTATTATTTTACCATTCTACAACTTATGAAAAATTCCTTGGGTCAGTGGGATCATAATTTAAGATACTTCATGATCAACTTGGCAATAATTGGCATTTGTAAGAAGTTATTTAAATAGGAGATTAATTGAGAAAAATATAATATTCTGGAATTTAATCATTTATGTCATGATAGGACACCAGTAATAATCCTAGGTCATTCGGATGAAAACTCGAAGGACATCCTATCATGAACATCACTCAGTATAGGTCGGTCTGCAAATAGTAATTTGGGGAAAAGTTGTATTAGGATAAGAGTTGGAATAGGGTGGAGTTAGTCGTGTTGAATTGTTTGAATAAAAGTGGATGAGTCACCTAGAAAGTTCTAAGGAGTGGTGGGAATCGTGTGGATGTGTGTTAGAAGGTAAGCGAGTTCGACGAAAGATCGTTGTGCTCGCGAGAGTGAAAGGTCTAAACTACCTTAGGATTAGCCTATCGCAATATGTGAAGGTAATGGGTAAAGGAAATCAACCAATAATATTAATAAGTACCTTGCGAAAGGGAACGCTGGGCGTAATCCCAACACAGTTCCTAGTGCCCCTTGAGAGCCCTTCACAGGGAATACCGGGGGCAGTCCTGGGTTAAAGTAAACCTTAAAGAACAAATCAAAAGAGTAATTTAGTAAATAGGGTTTCACACTGCACTCACTAGTTGGACAAGTATTGGAAATGGTTAAGTCATCCCGAGGTGTTCAAAGGGGCGCCATCCCGTGGTGTTCAAAGGGATGAGGTTTGGAATAAGAGACAGACGTTTCGGTCCGGCGAGCTTTGGCTCGGTTGATACTTGTGACGGACGGGATGGTCCGGGGAGCTTTGGCTCTGTTCTGATATGATAAACTTGCATGTGCATAAATCCAGTGGCGGGGCATGCGGTACTGGCTGTTCGTCACACCGATGGCAGTACGGTGCACCAGGCGGTTGTGAGAGTTAGAGGGGCCAGTGGGTTGTTTTACACTGCGGTCTGGAGGACGACCCCCGATAACGCACATCCGACCCAACAAGACTGACGGGTTGTCAGCAAAGTACGTACGCGAGACTCTAGAGTGCACCTTGGACGTGTACAGAGGTGTATGAGAGGGGTCTAAGGCTTGGTAGTGTGCATACCGGCCTAGAAGCGGAGACACCCGCTCCGCTGCTGCCGTAGCCACAACGGTGGTACCCGAGAGTGATGCTAGCTCTCAAAAAGTGGGAACTAAAGGTCTGTGTGCACAGAGTCGTGTGTGTGTGTTGCACTTGCATGTCCATCATACCCACATGCATGTCATAGCATAATCGAAACATTTAACCCTGACACCTAAAGTATAAGTGGTATGGGACGCTTATACATTAGGCCCTGCAAAACGACCCCTTGGTCTATAAGCTTGTGTGGGCAAGTTTATAAATTAAGGTTATTTCAATATTTATATGTTGCTTGTGATAACCGACACCCCAACGTATAAAGTGGTATGGGACATTTTATACGATGGGAGCCTTGTAGAAGATCCCTTGGCTTATGTGTATTCACATAAGTGAAGGTTATATTTCTTTCTTACTTTACTCACTATAACCTGATTATAAATTACTAGCTAGGTCCCCCTGTCACCTGTTTTTGATTTCTCTCCTCTTTCACGCCCTTTCCTTTCTTCCTCCCCGCTCGGTGCCTAGGAGCATGGGGGAAGGGGTGGGGGACGATAGGGCTTAGTCTTTTAGACTAATGGCTTTCGAACCACATCATATTAGGGGATCATGGAGCCGAGTATGGAGGAGCATCCCAAGAGACCGGTGCAATTGGAGATAGGGCAGTCTAGCTCAGGAGTACAGCCAGCTGGGACCGTGAGTTTTGACTTCTAGTAGTTGTTTTGTTTTGCTTCCGCATGAGAGATCTGTAGTGAGGATATTGATGTACCGGGCTTCAGCCCTTCTTATTTCTGTACACTTTACTATTCTATGGACACTCCCTTCGTGGAGATTTTTATATATATGTAATATACTGTGGACTTGTCTTCTCTTGTACTGCTACTTTTGTGTCAGCTGCGATCGATTTGGCCGGCAGGATCGGCTCTTGTAGTGATGACCTTCCCGGGTGCGAAGGTGTCACCGCAAGGCGGCGGTTCTAGGCCTAAGACCCCGGGGTTTTAAAGAAAAAAAAAAGAGGGGGTCTTACACGGCCTGCGACACGGGCGTGTCGCAGGGCGTGTCGACCCGTGTCGACACTTAGCCCGCGAAGTCGACACTCTGCGTTCGACAAAGTGTCGAGACATGGCACACGGCCTGCGATATGGGCGTGTCGCAGGGCGTGTCGACCCGTGTCGATACTCGTCCCGGGAAGTCGACACTTTGCTCTCGACATTGTGTCAAGACAAGGCACACGGCCTTGGACACGGGCGTGTCCAAGGCCGTGTCATTATGTCGACGATCTTCGCTCGACGAAGTGTTGAGTGTCGAGACCGTGTACACGGCCTGGAGCCCAGGCGTGTTGAGGTGAGACGGGAAAGGACACGGGCATGTCCTAGAACCCGTGCAGTGCTCGGGTTATTTTCGGGGAAAAATGATGGGGGTACACGGCCGGCCACACGGCCGTGTCAAGTGGAACATGGGCGTGTCAGGTCGAACACGGGTGTGTTCAATACCCGTGTGTTGTTCCAGGCAAGTCGATTTTGACGGAGAATGAGGCACACGGCCCTGGACACGGGCGTGTGCCAGGTCGTGTGCGGTCCAGATTGGGCATTTCAGTCCTGAATCAAAGCCGTTCATTTCTTTAATTGATGATCCAACAGCTGGGGGTTGTTCCTGAAGGGATATACCCGGGATTGGACTTAGAAACCCTCACTTTTCGTAAGTTATAATCTTTCTAAAAGCTTAGAGAGAGAGGAGAGCCAAGGAAGGAAGAAGGAGCTAGATCCGGCCATTGGAGGAGCTTCGTTGCTCCAAATCGCGAGCCGACTCCGGATCCACGGAGGCAAAGCTAGTGCGGTGCTTTTCATCTGCTTACTTTTCCATGAGGCCAAAGAGGAACGCTAGGGTAACGATTCTCTTCTTGAGCATGAGTAGCTCTCCTTCTTTGTATAGGAAGCCCGCTCTCGCGAGTTTGTAGTGAGTTGGAGGCGTTCCTTCGGGTAGATATGTGAAGTCCCCGTTGTTTAGAGTCCGTAAGCGATAACAGACATAGACATGATGTGTGAAGCCTACACAGACATGTTGGTCTGGATCGGTGATGTTGCATTGCATAAATGTCGGAGAAGACTCCGTGCGATTGGTTGTTTTTCGGGTTTTCTACACGGTAGATTGAAACAGGGAGCCTTATGGATTAACACAAAGGTGCACCCAGAAAATTCGGCGGATGCGTGATCTTGCCAACTTGGTGGCCTGAGAGCCAACTTGAACATAACCGAGTTATGTGAAATGTGATGGAAACGGGACTCGGGAGAAGTTTGACCTGCGCATATGGTTTAAATTACCGTTGCGGGCGCGTATGGTTTAAATTACCGTTGCGTTGTGAGCACGGGTTAGATGAAACCGTACCCATTCTATGTCGTTCAGATTAGAGCCGTTGGCATAGATGAGAGTCTTCGGCGGTCTATGGTTTTAATTACCGTGACCCATGCCGGGAAGACAAACTGCTCATTGATTGGCCGTCCAAAGGGATGGTGGTGAGTCGGCGGACTTAGACTGCGTTCACCGAGAATGTGCCCTGAGTGCACGGGGTGTGTGGCCGTTTGAGCCTACGCCTGTGATGTAATGAATATTGTTATATTGCTCGCTTATGCTAATGAAATGCAGGGAATGAGCATCGCCGCCCCGAGTTGGGGGCGGGATCGTTATAATTTGGTCAGCATTGCTGACCGTTGCCTTGTTTCGCCACCGTGCGGTGGTTTGTTGTTTGCAGGTGCTGCTGGACCAAGCGGTCAATAGCGGGCTAAGGCCTCTTTGCGAAGCAAGCCCTCGAAGGCCTAAATGGAAGTGTTTATTGTTTTATTCATGTATGACCGGCCGGCGTGCCGAGGTTTGTAAAACATGTAATATGAAGTGAACAATATTTGTAAGGCCTTAAGGCTTGTACTGGTGTAATTTTGTAACATTCCTATTTGGTATTAGTGTACATTCAGGCTTTAGTGATGGGTTCTTATTTGCAACTTTTATAAACTGCTTCCGCTAGAATGCTCTGTGTAGGACGTTGAGATTGGTTGGATGGTTTCCATGAGTAACCACCCGATCTGTCTGTGGCATACGGCGTCGGGCCCCGGCCAGACCTACTGCTATATGCTATGCGACGGATAGGGGGGGTTACAATTTGGTATCAGACTACTGGTTTTGGTCGGTGTTGGGTATTGTATCCACAACGTACCTGATTTGAAGAAGCCCCTGAACAAGATAAGGTAAATAGGCAATGTTTTTGACAAATTATCTCAAGTTGTGCTTGTAGTTATTCCACGCTAAGTGCACACCAATGTCAGGGTGCAGTAGGTCAATATACACGGGTCTGCACGACGTAATCCCTCGTTGAGCAGATCAGTGTGTTGGCCTACTTGTACTCTCTCTATTGGAGTGCACTTACTTTCAAGTACAGGGCTGTGATCTTGCAAGAGCAGACAAGGAGCAAGGATGGGTCAAGGAGCACATCATGGGTGGAAAGACGAAAATTCGTCTAAGTGTAAATCGGCGAGAATCGCCAAGTGATTCTCGCCGATTCAGCGCGAATCACTAGTGATTCTCGCCGAATCGCCGAGAATCAGTGGCTTATTCCCGCCGACTCGATCCAACTACACTTCGAAGCAAGCAACTCTGATTCTAAGTAAGAATCGACGAGAATCACCAAGTGATTCTCGCTGATTCGGCGAGAATCACTAGTGATTCTCGCCGAATCGTCGAGAATCACTGGCTGATTCTCGCCATCTCGACCCGGCTAAATCAGTGCGTGCAACCAAGTCAAATTCGACAAGAATCATCTTTGATTCTCGCCGAATCGTCGAGAATCACCTTTGATTCTCGACGACTCGACGAGATTCACTTTCGATTCTTGCCGATTTTGACTTGGCAATTTTTCTGGAAACATCTAAACCGGATTATGCCGCTGACACTGTTCTGGACCGGGATTTAGGGTTTCTACTTGTGGGACCCACAACAGTCATATTGAAGTTGTATACAGTATATATACGGGTATTTTTGAACAGTAAAGACAGAAAGAAGCTGAGCCGATCTTGACCTAAAATCGCGAGTTCCGCTCCGCCGCCGCCGTCGTCGCTCAAGCAAGTTGGTCGCCGCTTTTGATCGAGATTTCTTCCTGATCTTCCGGCGACAGAAGCTTAGCCAAGCTTAGAGTCTCACGCATCTATCCAGAGATCCCTTGTCTCTCGATTTGTTGATCGGGAAAAACTTCCCCGTCCGAATCGATCGAGACGACCGATCCTCGTGTGACCGTTGGTAGACCTAGCTTGCTTCGCTACGAAGTTTGGATCTCCAAAGTACAGCAGCCGCACATCATCATCGCCGCCGATCCCGTGAACCTTGCTGCCGCCCATCTTGCCGCCGCCGGTTCTGGGGAGATCCTCTCCAAGAGAGATCTAGGGTTGTGGACTCTTTGTGGACTTCAAGAACACGTCGTCAACAAAGAGGGACACCGTAGTCTCCAAACGTAGTTTGTATCTCTTGTGCATTCGAGTTTTACTTTTGTTGTAAAGGAACGTTGGTTCCTAGTTGTAAGGGTTGGGTGCAACCCGTGTTGTGGGAGTGTTGACTCCTACATGTGGAAGGGTTCCTTCCGATAGTGCAAGGATTGGATTTCAATCCAGTTGGAGAAGAGACCGAGTCATCCCGTGTTGGGAGATAGGTCGAAGGGGGAAAGTGGATGTACCCAAATCGGGGAACCACTATAAATAGCTTGTGTTTTCTGTGTGCTGTGCTGTTTATTTTCATTGTGCAGGTACAATTTTAAATTCCGCAAAAACGCTGCACGTCACCTATTCCCCCCCATAGGTGAAGATAGTTGACACTAGGTGGACTTTCAAGTGGTATCAGAGCGAGGTTACTCATCAAAAAGGTTAACAGCTTGAGTTGAATCCTGCCACTAGTGTCAAGAAGAAGGAAAACATCTACCATGGACGGTCTCAAGTTCACAGGCAAGATCCCAGTGTGCACCAGGCTCAACTTTCCTATCTGGAAGGAAAGGATCAGATTCTACATGGAAGCAGTTGATCCTCGACTCTTCATGATTGTGGAGGAGGGACCTTATGTCCCCACTAAGGCATCCACCATTGATCCTACCAAGAAAGTGCCGAAGAAACTTTCTGAAATGGACAAGGATGAGATGGTGCTAGTAGGACTTGACAAGAAGGCGCAGAACATTCTGGTTAGCGCGGTTGATGACTCAATGATGCAGAACTTCTGCAACTGCAGGACAGCACAGGAGATCTGGCATTGCCTGATCATCCTAATGGAGGGCACTGATGAAGTGAGGGATGATCGGAGATCCCTCCTGAACCAGAAATATGAGGCCTTCAGACAAGGGCCTAAGGAAGAGATCGGAGTCACCTACGAGAACTTCCTCAAGATTGTCAACGCCCTCAAAGGATACAGAAGAGTGTTCACTAATGGTGAACTCAATGATAAATTCCTTAGGTCCCTTACTAAGGAATGGGACACAAAGATCTGCGCCATCCGAGAGTTTGGCAGACTAGCTGAAACAGACCCGCAAATTCTGTTTGGGAAGCTGATGTCCTATGAGCTTCAGCTGAACACCAGGAAAGCAGAAGAAGAAGCAGAGAAGGCTGCAGCCAAAGAAAAGACTGTGGCTCTAAAAGCCAGTCACTCCAGAAAAGGCAAGGGTGCGGTTTCATACCGTGCCAGGAAAAAGGATGAGGAGGAGGACTCCGAGCCATGCTCCTCCAGCTCAGAGCTGTCGGAGGAGGATTTCACCCTCATCACCCGAGAGTTCAAGAAGTTCCTGAAGATGAGGAATCAAAGAAAGAGAGACGGCTCCCCATTCAGGCATCAGAAGAAAAATTATTCTTCTGACAGGTATGCTTCTAAACCGAACAAACATCGCTCCTCTGACATTATTTGCTTTGGATGCAATAAGCCAGGACACGTCGTGGCCGACTGCTATCAAGGCAAGAGAGAAAAAGGGAAAGAAGAGGAGCACAAATCTTCGAGAGATAAGAAGAATGAGCGGAGCTATATCGCCAAAAGGCCAAAGACACTGAGTGAGTCTGATTCCTCAGACTCCAGTGATGATGAGCAATCCTACTTCGGGCTGGTGGGTCGCTCCGACTCAGAAGGAGAATGCCCCCCATTTACTGGGAAGGTAAAAGCTCACACCCCTCTCTCCGACTCCGACTCTGATCTTGAGTCTCAGGATGATGAACCTGAGGATAGCACTTCGGCCCGTGAAGCGGAGCTCCTCGAGAAGTATGAGCTTCTGCACAACACTTTCGAGGAATGCCGTAAGAGACTGAAAGCTGAGAAAAAGGAAGTGAAATTCCTTAAGGGTGAGTGTGTATCCCTAAGGGAAGAGGTCACTAGTTTGATTTCTCTCCGACAGGAGCACCTTGACCTGACTTCAAAGCATTCAGACTCTCTTAAGCTCCTTGATCTTAAGCAGGAGGAAGTCGACAAGTTGGAAGAACAACTTGCGGCAGAAAGGAAGATCGTCAAGAGCTTATCTATGCCAAAAACAGTTCTTCCAGTAGTTGATACCTTCTCTACTCAGGCCAAAGGAGCTGGCTTGGGGCATGTAGGGGTATCTGGTTCCGGATCTAGGAGAAACAGAAACCAGAGGAAGAATAATGCCGCCAAGAAGGCCTCTGCTGATGAAAAGGGAAAGGCTCCGCTCAGTCCTGTTGCGTTTAGAAAGCCTAGCTTTCCTTGCAACCAACATGACTTTGAATCAACCTTTGGTCATCATTTCCGGCCCTCGGTTGCAAAGCCAAAGAGCCGATATGATGGTTGGACCTTTCCCCGGAACTTCGGTGAGAGTGCCCTCAAGGCACCTTATGAGGAAATCCACATGGGAAATTATGGTCAATTCTCTAGCGGCCATAATGGAAAGCATGCACCAAAAGCCAAGCCTGTTATACAGAAGGTGACGAAGTCATGTGACTGCTGTCACCATGAGGCCTCCACCTCCAGATCCAATGCCCCAGCTGTACCCATCATTCCCAGGGTAAGGCAGGAGCCTAGGAAGAGGTACAACAGATTCGACTGTTGGTGCTGTGGCAAAGTCGGTCACTTTGCCGTGGATTGTTGGTTTAATCCAAGGTATTACGAGACTCCCTATGTTAGCAATGCTAGGCCGACCACTCGTAGGGTTAACCAACCGAGGGGGAGTATGCTAACCAGGAATCTAGGACCCAAGTTCGATTGGGTTCCTAAGGAAAATTAATTATGTTTTGTAGGAATGTCCAAAGGCCACCAAAACGCCGATCTGGTATTTGGACAGTGGATGCTCCCGGCATATGACTGGGACAAGAAGCCTGCTGCGTGATTACACTCCAGTCGAGAATGGACCCAAAGTCATCTTTGGAGGGTCAGATCGAGGAGTCACTAGAGGTTACGGTATGATTTCCAACGGTATAATCTCTATCACCGACGTGGCTTATGTTGAAGGGTTAAACCATAACCTGATCAGTGTAAGTCAGTTATGTGACAAAGGTTATGACGTTAAGTTCTGCAAGGATAAATGTCTGATAATTTCACGTACCTCTTCTGAGACGGTATTATCAGGCATTAGGAGCAGAAATATCTTCTGCTTAGATTTTCTCAGTGTAGATTCATCTACCCCCGTATGCCTTGTGGCAACAGGCAGTGCATCTCTTTGTGATCAATGGCACAAGAGATTGACACATATTAATTTCAAGACAATTAGTATGCAGTTTTCTAAGAACCTAGTAAGGGATGCGCCCATTATCAAGTGCATCAAAGATAGCCCCTGTCCTGCATGCCAGATGGGCAAACAGACTCGGGCTACCTTTAAGGGCATTACAGACAAAGACTCCTCCCGGTGTCTTTATCTTCTACATATGGACTTATTTGGTCCAATGCAAGTTCATAGCTTGGGAGGCAAGTCCTTTACGCTAGTGATAGTTGATGATCATTCTCGGTTTACATGGGTGTTCTTCTTAAAACGAAAGTCGGATACGTTTGACATCTTCACTAGCTTTGTCAAGCAGGTTCAGAATGAATTTAACTGCTCAGTGGTCAAAATCAGAAGTGACCATGGAACAGAATTCGAATCTGGTTCTATGACAGAGTTTTGTGAAGAACAAGGTATCTTTCATGAGTTTTCCTCCCCGCGCACTCCTCAGCAAAATGGAGTTGCGGAGAGGAGAAATAGAACTCTCATTGAAGCCTGCACGATAATGTTGAAAGACGCTTCTCTCCCAGAATACTTCTGGGCAGAGGCTGTCAATACAGCTTGTCATGTACAAAATCGAGCATTGATCAACAAGCATCATCGTAAGACGCCTTACGAGCTACTGAAAGGTAGGAAACCAACCATGTCCTACTTGAGGATCTTTGGTTGCAGATGCTATGTACTGAATAATGGGAAGTACCCGCGTACTAAATTTGGTGAAAAATGCTTCGAAGGCATATTCATGGGCTATAGTTCCCACAGTCGGGCATATAGGGTCTTCAATAAGAAAACCCTAGTGGTAGAAGAATCAATAAATGTTGTATTTGATGAAGGAAGTTTGCTTAACAGCAATGCTTCCAGTGGTATTCTTGAAGATGCAGGTGCACGACTTGAACAGCTAAGTCTCAATGAGACCACTAAAGATGACACTCCTAAGTATGTCAAAGTTTCCACCTCCACGTCATCTGGGAATGTTGAAGATCAAAATGGAACAAATCTCTTAGAAGAAGGAGAAGCCCAAGAAGTAGTTGAAGCTCCAGACGCCAGACTTCTAGAGCTCCGGCACGTGAGGGATCATCCTAGAGATCAGATCATCGGAGATCCTCATGTCGGTGTCAGAACTCGAAGAGGTACTATTAACGAAGTTTTGCATCTTAGCTTTCTGTCACAGGTTTAGCCAAAGAAGTTCGACGAGGCGAACAAAGACGCGGCATGGATTTTGGCCATGCAAGATGAACTACATCAATTCGAACGATGCAACGTGTGGACGCTGGTTACCAGACCCCACAAGTAGAATGTGATTGGCACCAAGTGGATCTTCAGAAACAAACTGGATGAACATGGTGTCATCGTAAAAAACAAGGCCAGGCTGGTGGCTCAAGGTTACAGAAAGGAGGAGGGGATTGACTTCGACCAGACCTTCGCACCAGTAGCAAGGCTCGAGGCAATCAGATTGTTCCTGGCGTATGCTTCGCACAAAGGATTCACAGTCTATCAAATGGATGTGAAATCAGCATTCTTGAACGGAGACCTGAAAGAGGAAGTATACGTCGCTCAACCCCCAGGTTTTGTCGATCCTACTTATCCCAATCATGTTTATTTTCTTAATAAAGCTTTATATGGGTTAAAACAAGCTCCACGAGCTTGGTATGAGACTTTATCTAGTTTTCTTCTTGAGAACAAGTTCTCTAGAGGTAAAATAGATAAAACATTGTTTCTCAGGGAAGTCAAAGGCAAGATTTTGCTGGTGCAAATCTATGTCGATGACATAATATTCGGCTCAACGGACAACAATCTTTGCAAAAAGTTTTCTAAACTTATGCAAGGAAAGTTTGAAATGAGCAGTATGGGAGAGCTCAAGTATTTCTTAGGACTTCAAGTGAAACAGTCTGAGGATGGAATCTTCATCTCTCAGACGAAGTTCACAAATGAACTCCTTAATAAATTCGGTATGGAGAGTGCAACCTCTATGAGGACTCCAATGGGATCCACTATGTCTCTGGATAAGGATGAGATAGGTAAACCTTTCGATGAAACCAAATACAGAAGCATCATTGGATCCCTACTCTACCATACTGCCAGTAGACCGGATATCATGTTCTCCACATGTGTCTGTGCCAGATATCAGGTGAACACTAAGGAATCTCACTATGTCGCTGCAAAGCGAACTCTAAGATACCTTAAAGGTACTCCCAATCTTGGCTTGTGGTACCCGAGAAACAATGATGTCGAACTAATAGGTTTTTCAGATGCTGATTTTGCAGGGAGTAGGGATGACAGGAAAAGCACCTCCGGGACGTGTCAATTCCTCGGACGAATGCTTGTTTCATGGAATAGCAAGAAATAGAATTGTGTTGCAACCTCCACAGCAGAGTCTGAGTACATCTCGGCAGGCAGCTGTTGTGCACAACTCCTATGGATCCGAAACCAGTTAGCCGACTACGACCTTCAGTTCAAGGAAGTTCCAATGTACTGCGACTCCTCCAGTGCAATTGCAATTGCCAACAATCCGGTTTCGCACACCAGAACGAAGCATATTGAAGTGCGCTACCACTTCATTCGGGAGCACGTGGAGAACAAGGACATCTCTCTCTGCTATGTCCCCACGGACCAGCAGATTGCGGATATATTCACAAAGCCCTTAGACGAGGCCAAGTTCAGTCTTTTCAAAACTGAATTGGGGATGCTAAATTATGAGGAATGAAGACCACAGTAGCTTCAGGCTCGTGCAAGAAGTGAAGGGGAGCAAGGTACTCAAGATGAGCACAGGCGCAAAAACTGAGGGGGAGCAAGGTACTCAAGTATGAGCACAGGTGCAAGAACTGAGGGGGAGCAAGGGGTCAAATGCTACCGACCCCGATTTGCAGAAGCCAAAAGGGGGAGATTACCCTCTCGGCTAAGGCTAAGGTGGCTCCAAGCTTGCTCCCAAGAAATTTGTATTGATAATGAATAACTCACTCAACTCAATTTCAAGTTTATGATTTTCATTCCTATACGCTTTATTCACCTTAGCTTGTAGGGTTTAGGCTTCTTCAAATAGGGGGAGATTGTTGGGTATTGTATCCACAACGTACCTGATTTGAAGAAGCCCCTGAACAAGCTAAGGTAAATAGGCAATGTTTTGACAAATTATCTCAAGTTGTGCTTGCAGTTATTCCACGCTAAGTGCACACCAATGTCAGGGTGCAGTAGGTCAATATACACGGGTCTGCACGACGTAATCCCTCGTTGAGCAGATCAGTGTGTTGGCCTACGTGTACTCTATCTATTGGAGTGCACTTACTTTCAAGTACAGGGCTCTGATCTTGCAAGAGCAGACAAAGAGCATGGATGGTTCAAGGAGCACATCATGGGTGGAAAGACAAAAATTCGTCTAAGTGTAAATCGGCGAGAATCGCCAAGTGATTCTCGCCGATTCGGTGCGAATCACTAGTGATTCTCGCCGAATCGCCGAGAATCAGTGGCTTATTCCAGCCGACTCGATCCAACTACACTTCGAAGCAAGAAACTCTGATTCTAAGTAAGAATCGACGAGAATCACCAAGTGATTCTCGCCATCTCGACCCGGCTAAATCAGTGCGTGCAACCAAGTCAAATTCGACGAGAATCATTTTTGATTCTCGCCGAATCGTCGAGAATCACGTTTGATTCTCGACGACTCGACGAGATTCACTTTCGATTCTCGCCGATTTTGACTTGGCAATTTTTCTGGAAACAGCTTGTTGGGTACATTGGTCAAATGTACCTGATTTGAAAAAGCCTCACCCAACTCAATGATATACATCATAATGTATTTGATGTATGTTGAGTTTACTTGTGCAGGTTAAGTAATCACTGGACTAAAGCAAAAAGTTTCTAAGTCCATGTGTCGACACCCAGAGGGAAAGTGTCGACACTCAAGAAAGCTTGTGTCGACACCCAGATAAGCAGTGTCGACACTTGGAGTCATTGTGTCGACACCTGGGATGCAGAGTCGACACCAGATAGAAAGTGTCGACACTTGGAGCTGTGTCGACACTCAGTGAAGAAAAGTGCAGACAGAAAGTGTCGACACAAGGAGCTCTGTCGACACCCAGTGAAGCTGTGTCTACACTAGAAAGTGTCGACACTTGGAGCTGTGTCGACACTCAGCAAAAGTCTGCAGAGACTAAGTTAAAGTATCGACACTCAGAACAATGTGTCGACACTCAACAGAAGAGTCAGCACTTGAAGTAAGTGTCGACACCCAGCACAATGTTTCGACACACAACCAGAAGAGTCAACACATGAAGTAAGTGTCGACACCCATCACAATGTGTCGACACTCAGCTAAAGACTCTACACTTGAAGAAAGTGTCGACACAAGGAGCTGTGTCGACACTTAGCAAAGATCAGAAAGATCAACAAAATTATTCTAAGTACAAGTGTCGACACTAAGGGAATGTGTCGACACTCAGCTGAAGTCTCAACAAGAAGAAGGTGTGTCGACATAAGGAGCTGTGTCGACACTCAGCAAAAATCAACATAGAAGACTATGTGTCGACACCAAGAAACAGTGTCGACACTTAACAGATTCAACACAAGAAGTTGTGTCGACACAAAGGTGATGTGTTGACACTTAGAAGAATATAACTAAAGATAGAAGATGAAGTACTTGTGTCGACACTCAATTTCAGTGTCAACACCTGAAGAAGAATCTGTGTCGAGACATACAAGGAGTTGTGTCGACACCTTGTAGACTTGTGTCGACACTTACACAGCATGTGTCGACACTTGGTCTATTAGTGTCGACACTTAAAGACAGAAAGTCTCGACACTTTCAGACAGTTAGAGATTTTCAAGAAATGACTGGATGACATGACAGCTACCGTTCCAGCCGGTCTACAGCACCTGTCAGTGATATCAGAAGTCAGTTATGGACCGGACCAGCCGGTTACCATGAAGAAGGCCTATAAATAGGCACCTACAGTTTACAGAAACTGTGATTCAGATTGTTGTTCAAGTGGTTGACAAAGTGGATCACATTGTTGAAGAACAAGTTATCAAAGTGGTACCAAGAGTATCAACACAAGAAGATCTTGCAGTCCAAGTGCAGATCTAAGAAGTTGGAGAGAGAGGGCTCCATCCAAGAAATCAGCCTCTGGAACTAGGCTGAGAAGAAGGATTCAAATACATTCTGGATCTTAAGTGGCAGAGGTCAAGGAACAACTGCAGGAGGATTCAGTCTTATTCAGTTCTACTCAAGAAGCTTTGAAGAAAGCTAAGTCAGATTGAATCCAGCTGAGTTCTTCCAAGAACTCATGAAGAAACTCTCAACTCCCCTCTTTTATTTCTGAGTTGTAGAGTTAATATCTGTAATACATTTTTAACTTGTAGGATCCTTTGGATCTGAGTGAATTGTAAGCCTATAATTATAAAGGCTGAGGGTAGGGCTTGAGAGCCTGAGTGTAGGAGATTGAGATCTCTGAGTGTAGGCCTTGTTGGCTGAGTGTAGGCCTTGGTTGGCTGAGTGTAGGCCTTGGTTGGCTGAGTGTAGGCCTTGATTGGCTGAGTGTAGGCTTTGGGATAAAGCTGAGTTGTAAGGCTTTGGGCCTGAGGTATAGGAACCAATTTGGGTTCTGAGACAGTGGAGGAGTTTGGCCGAATCTAGTACACTGCTAGATAGGCGAAGGGGGAAAGTTGATGGACCCATATCTTGGGGAACCACTATAAACCACTGTGTATGCTGTGCTGTGCTGTGATTGTTGTTGTGCATGATGTGTGTTTGCTGTGATAAAATAGTTAGTATTCTGTGATATAACTGATTGCTGCCATTTAACTTTAAAAAGGATTAGGTCACCTATTCACCCCCCCTCTAGGTGTTTAGGTACCATATCTTTCAAGTGGTATCAGAGGGAGGTTCCTCAAAAAGGACTAACAGTCTGAGGAGATCCTGTTTGGCAGATTCAGTGTAAGGCAAAACACAGATTCAAGAAATTCAAGAAAATCAAGAAACATGGGTTCCTCTGAGAATCACAAGGAATTGGGTTTCATGAAATTACCCATATGCAGGAAAGAGATCTTTGGGATCTGGAAGGAAAGGGTAAGGCTGTTTATGGAGGCCTCAGACCCTAGAATCTACATCACAGTAAAGGAAGGGCCCTATGTGCCCATGAAGATTTCAGTTTTAGATGCAAATCAGAGAACTCCAAAGGATTTCTCTGAAATGACTAAGGATGAGATTGTCCTAGCCACAATGGACAAGAGGGCACAAAACATTATTGTAAGTGCCATAGATGATGCAACATTTTAGAATCTTATACACTGTAAGACAGCCAAGGAGATGTGAGACACTCTTATAGTGTATATGGAAGGATCTGAAGAAGTGAGACAAGATAGAAAATCCTTGCTAAATCAGGAGTATGAGAGCTTTAGACAAGGAAAAGGTGATAGCATAACTGAGTGCTACAAGAAGTTCTACAGAATAGTTAATGAACTCATGTCTTATGGAAGAGAGTTCAGTAACTATGAACTAAATGATAAGTTCCTAAGGTCCCTAACCAAAGATTGGGACACAAAGATCTGTGCCATTAGAGAAATGGCTAAGTTGGGGGAAATTCCTCCTCCTACACTGTTTGGCAAGTTGTTGTCATATGAAATGCAATTGACAGTAAGGAAGGAGGAGGAGAAATCAACAAGGACTGAGCACAAGGAAAGAACTGTTGCTTTCAAGACAGAAGTTCCCAGAAAGTGCAGGAATAAGTCATCAACTCCACCTCCAGAGGTAGTTGAATCAGAATCAGATGCGTCAGTCAGCACAAAGACTGAGAGCAGTGAAAGTGATGAAGACTTTGCTGCCTTCACTAGACACTTTCAGAAATTCTTGAAGAAGAAACAGTGGAGGTCAAGACCTTTTTCTTCAAAGGGAAAGGAAGTCTTTTATTAGGAGAAAAAGCCTTCAAAGAAAGACAGGAAGAGGACAAAGTCAAGCAAGGCAACTGGATGTAAGATAGTGTGCTATTGCTGCAATAGACAGGGCCATGTTATTGCAGATTGTCCAGAGAAGAGAAAGGAATCTAGTGACAGGAAAAAGACTCACTTCAAAGGCAAGAAAGAGAAGTCTTTTGTAGCCAAGAAAGAGAAGACTCTATCAGATATCTCTTCTTCAGAAACTGAGCCTGAGGCTGAAGCCTACATAGGGCTGTTTGCTGAAGAAGAAGAAGAAGAAGAAGAATTCATGCAGATCATGGAGTCTATTTATGAACAAGAAGACAGTCATTGCCAAGGGCTAATGGCTTTGACAGAGAGTGCCAAAATCCTGGAGCAACAAGGACCCAGTTAGGTACAAAGTTCAAGTTTAAATTCAGTTTCTTGTTCTAGTTCAAAATCAGATTCATCTTCATCAAGTGATGAGAATGTATCTGAGTCTGAGGATGATATTCATCAGCTTATAGATGAATATAAGGTGATGTTGCAAGCGTACAAGAAAAGCAAGTCCCTAGCCAAAAGTCAGGCAAAGGAAATTGCTGATCTTAAAGCTGCTGCAACAGATTTTGAGAAGCAATTTGATCAAAAGCTGAATGAGATAGCTAGGCTGAAACACATAACAGTGATTCAGATGGGTACTATATCATTTAAGAATGATCAAATTAAGGGTCTGGAGATCAATCTTCAGAAGGAGAAGGACTTAGTTGCTAGGTTTTCTAAACCTAAGTCAGTGTTACCTTTAATTGATGATTTTATTCATCATAAAGGCAAGGCTGGACTGGGCTTTACTAGACCTGCAAGGACTGAGCAGTCCAAGTCCAAGTCCAAGGGCAAAGCCCCAACATTCAACAAGCCTGCTGTAGACAAGACAGCCAAGGCAGTACCTAAGCAAAGGTACAATAAGTTTGAATGTTGGTGCTGTGGCAAAGTTGGCCATTTTGCAGTGGACTGTTGGCACAATGCTAGTGCCAAAGTGAGTACCAAACTACCTGTTGGAAAGCCAGTGGGTAGCTTTGTCAGATTGCAGACTAACAAGTACCAAGGACCCAAGAATTCTTTGGGTTCTAAGGTTCATTAATCTGTTTTGCAGGTGAGTCCAAGTGGCCATACCCCAACATGGTACTTGGACAGTGGATGTTCCAGACATATGACTGGAACTAGAAGATTACTAAAGGACTACATTCCAGTAAAAGATGGTCCAAAAGTAACCTTTGGTGGTTCTGAAAAAGGAATCATCAAAGGATTTGGTAACATTTCTACAAACTTAGTTACCATTACTCAAGTGGCTTATGTTAAAGGGTTGAAACACAACCTAATAAGTATAAGTCAATTAAGTGATGTAGGGTATGACATCTCATTTGTTAAAAATGGTTGTCATATCAAGAGGTCAAGTGATCAAGAGATCATTTTGACAGGTTATAGGAAGAGGAATGTCTACTGCCTAGACATTATGGTTGAGAACAATGGTTCTCCAGTTTGTCTTGTAGCTGATGAGACAGTCTCTCATTGTGTCAAATGGCACAAGAGGCTTGCCCATTTTAACTACAAGACTATTAGCAAACTCTTTAGCAAAGAGTTAGTGAGGAATGGTCCTCAAGATAAGTGTGTCAAAGATGGTATTTGCTCAGCTTGTCAAAAGGGCAAGCAGACTAAATCCACCTTTAGAAGCATAGAAAACAAAGATGCTGTGAGGTGTTTGTACCTCTTGCATATGGATCTCTTTGGTCCAATGCCAGTTCACAGCTTAGGTAGGAAGGTCTATACCTTTGTAGTTGTAGATGACTACTCAAGGTTTTCCTGGGTGTTCTTCTTAAGACAGAAATCTGAAACACCTAGTGTCTTCTATAGCTTTGTCAAGCAAATTCAGAATGAACTAAATAGTACAGTGGTCAAAATTAGAAGTGACCATGGTACTGAATTTCAGTCTGATAGCATGACAAAACTGTGTGAAGACTTTGGGATATTTCAAGAATTCTCTTCACCTAGAACACCTCAGCAAAATGTCATTGCTGAGAGGAAGAATAGAACCTTGATAGAGGCTGGTAGGACCCTACTAAGTGATACATCACTGCCAGAATATTTCTGGGCTGAAGCAGTTAATACTGCATGCCATGTTATAAATAGGGCTACCATCACTAAAAGGCTAAACAAGACCCCCTATGAAGTTGTGAAAGGCAGGAAACCAAACCTATCCTATTTTAGGATCTTTGGTTGTAAATGCTTCATACTTAACAATGGGAAGTCTTACTTAACTAAGTTTGCTGCCAAGTCCCAAGAGGGAATTTTTGTTGGGTACAGCAATAATAGTAAGGCTTATAGAGTCTACAACTTGACTACACAAGTTGTAGAAGAATCAGTGCATGTAGTTTTTGATGAGACTAAACTTATTAATAATGAGTTGTCTAGTAGTGTATGCAGCCCCACAGGTTTGACAAAGAAAATGGACAAGCTTACTATAGAAGAAGTGCCTGCTGCAAGACAGCAAGTAGAAGACAGTAGCTGTTGTCCAGGGGGAGAACTACATGTGCCAATTGCTGAAGAAATCCAAGGAGTACAGCATGATACAGATGCTGAAGTGGTTCAACTAGAAGTTAGGATGCCTCCAGCCCACAGGCATCTTAGAGATCATCCAGTAGAGCTGATTATTGGAGATCCAAGACAAGGAGTTCAAACCAGGAGTAGAAACATGAATGCAGCAATCTACTCCAGCTTTCTGTCACAAGTTAAACCTAAGAAGTTTGAAGAAGCAATACAAGATCCACAATGGACTGAAGCAATACAAGAAGAGCTTAATTAGTTCAAGAGGTGCAAGGTCTGGGAATTAGTTCCTAAACCTAAAGACCACAATGTAATAGGAACTAAGTGGATCTACAGGAATAAGATGGATGAACAAGGGGTCATCATTAAGAATAAGTCTAGACTGGTTGCTAAAGGATATAGGCAAGAAGAAGGTATTGATTTTGATCAAACCTTTTCTCCAGTAGCCAGACTGGAAGCCATAAGGATGTTCTTGGCCTATGCAACCTATCAAGGATTCAAGGTGTACCAAATGGATGTCAAGTCAGCATTCCTAAATGGTAATCTTAAAGAAGAAGTCTATGTGGAGCAGCCTTCAGGTTTTGTTGATCCAACTCTACCTCATCATGTCTATAGACTTAGGAAAGCTTTATATGGGTTAAAGCAAGCCCCTAGGGCTTGGTATGAAACCCTATCTAGTTTCCTCATTGAGAACAAATTCTTAAGGGGGAAAATAGATAAGACTCTATTCCTTAGGGAATCTAGAGGCAAAGTTATACTAGTCCAAATATATGTAGATGACATTATATTTGGGTCTACTGAAAGCAGCCTTTGCAAAAAGTTTGCAAAACTTATGCAAGGTCAGTTTGAGATGAGTAGTATGGGAGAGCTGAAGTTTTTCTTGGGTCTCCAAGTTAAACAGACTGAAAGTGGTTTATCCATATGTCAGTCCAAGTTCACCCTAGAACTCATAAGGAAGTATGGTATGGATTCATCCAGTACCATGAAGACTCCTATGGGGTCAAGTATGTCTCTTAGCAAGGATGATGCAGGGAAACCTATAGATGAAACCTTGTATAGAGGGATAGTTGGCTCCCTATTATACTTGACTGCTAGTAGACCTGACATCATGTATGCTACATGTGTTTGTGCCAGGTATCAAGCCTGCCCTAAAGAGTCTCATTTGACAGCAGTCAAAAGAATATTGAGATATCTAAAGGGCACTCCCTATCTAGGCCTCTAGTACCCTAGGAATGGAGATTTTGATCTAACAGGTTATTCAGATGCAGACTTTGCAGGATGCAAAGAGGATAGAAAGAGCACTACTGGAACCTGTCAATTCCTAGGTGGGAGACTAATTTCATGGAGTAGCAAGAAGCAAACCAGTGTGGCTATCTCCACAGCTGAGTCAGAGTATGTGGCTGCAGGAAGTTGCTGTGCTCAACTTCTGTGGATTCAACATCAGCTAGAGGACTATGGATTTCAGGTAAGTAGAACTCCACTTTTCTGTGATTCTACAAGTGCTATTTCAATAGCTAATAACCCTGTATCACATAGTAGAACTAAACATATTGAAATTAAATATCATTTTCTTAGGGAGCATGTAGAAAGAGAAGATATTTTACTTGAATATGTTAAAACTGATAATCAAATAGCTGATATGTTTACTAAGCCCCTAGAAGAAGCTAGGTTCAATAGATTCAAAATTGAACTAGTAATGTTAAACTTAGAGTAAGTTTACAGATTTGAAAATGACTAAGTAAAAAGGTGTCGACACATAGACAAGTCTATGTCGACACAGAATAGTGGTGTCGACACTTCAGGAAAAAGGTGTCGACACATCTAGGAATGTGGTGTCGACACTTCAGAATGTTAGTGTCGACACATGTCAAGTAGGTGTCGACACATCCAATATGGTGTCGACACTTAAGTTTTACTCGGAATTTTTCTAAGTAAAGTCTCGACAATGTGTCGAGTTATGTTGTGTCGACACATAAATAAGTGTCGACACATAAAATCTGTTGACTAAACTTGTGTCGACACATATGTGTCGAAACATTATAAGTCAGTGTCGACACTTATTGCCAGTGTCGACACATTTTAAGTTAGCTGTCCCGCATGTTCATCTTCAAAATTAGAAAGGTATAAATAGGGTTCTGTCTTTGTTTGTCGACACGCTTTCAAAGTTTCGAGACCAAAACTACTGTGTCGATACCTCTCTTTTCTAAAAACAAATTCTACAAACCCTAATGGCTCCTAAGCTTGAGGAGAACGTTAACGAAGGATATGAGCTTGTGCGCGGCGCGTTCGACGATGCTGATCCAGAAATCAAGGCAGTAGTAACCCTAGTCGCCGATTCATGGTTAGATTACTTAGTTTCAGAACCTACTAAGATATGGAAGAAGGAGGTTCTTGAATTCCTAAATGGAGCTGCAGTAGATGAATCTGGATAGAAAATCAAATCCAGAGTTCATGGAGAAAAGGTTAAGGTAACCCCAAAGAGTCTGAGGAAGGTACTCCAGCTACCAAAAACTCAAGATGAAGAAGAACTTACTGCATCCAAGACCAGGGAAGCTCTAACCTGGTGTGGACTTGATCCAAAGATGAAGATAGGTTCTGTTTTCAACAGGAAAGGCATGAATAATCAAGGAAAGTTCATGTCTGAGATTGTGGGAAAGGTCTTACTCAATAAACCTGGAGGGCATGACAGAGTGTCTGCCTATATGTTTGGAATCATGACAAGGATCATATTCACTCTAAAAATAGACTGGTCAATAGTGGTTTATGAAAAGATTAAGGAGAGCTTGAAGAAGCCCAATCTGGGCAGAATCATCAGTCTATACCTAGCTGGTGTGATACCAGAGGTAATGAGTACTGCTGCAGGCAGCAAGATAAATCATATGAGGAAGATGGATCTAAGGATCTTTTCAAGATGGGACAGGGTGTTGTCAAAGGAAATGCCAACCCCAGAGAAGACAGTTACTGAGAAAGTCACTCCTCCCAAAAAGAAAAGGAAGATAGTTCCAGTGGCACAAGAGTCCTCCAGCAGTTCTGATAGTGAAGAACAAGTTGTTTTCACTCCAGATGCCCAAGAGGAAGAGACTGCAGTGAAATCTTCTGCTCCTCAAGAGGCTGCTGAGATCCAGGGGGAGCTGCCTCAAGCTAGTCCCATCTACAGGGATCACAGCCAGGGGGAGCCTCCAGTTGTAGAAGCACCATCTACACTGGAAAGTGAGCAAGCCACAACCATCATACAAGAGGTACTCACTGACCTAAATACTTTAGAATATCTTAAAGAAGATGTTGATTTGTCTGATGTTCCTCAGCAAACTCAGCTGCCTAGTCAAGCTCCAGATGTTGTTATAGAAGACACATCTGCTGTACAAGAAGAGATTCCTGATCCAGTAGTTGAAGAGCAAAGAATGTCTCCAGCTTCTTCCCCACCAGAATATACAATGGAAGACTTATTCCTTAATCTAGACCAACAAGATTTTGACATGGACAAGGATGCTGATACAAGAGATAATGCTGCTGCTGAGGGGGAGAAGGTACAAGATCTGGAAGAGCCTTTTAGGCAGGAAACTGAGAAAGCACCTGAAGTGTAGAAAGAGAAGCCTCAAAGCCCTAATGATAGGGTTGACATAGCCATCACTTCTGCCTCTAAAGATGAGGAGAGTGCTAGGGCAAAGAAGAAGAAACTGTATGTATTCAAGAGGAGAAGCCAAAGTTATAAAAAGGCTTTACAATCTATAGCCCCACAGCCTATAGTTCAACAAGCTCCAACTATTGATTATAGTGCTTTACTGATTGCACTGCAGATTAAAATGGATGAACAAAGAAAAGCCATAGAGGCTTATGTTGATGCAGGGCACAGATCATTACAGTTTGATCTTGCCCAAGATATAAAATCTATAAGGTTTGAAATGAACCTTAACAAGAAAGAGATGACAGATTGCTTCCACAAAGGTGGAAATGCAGTGGTGTACTTGGCAACACACCAGGAAAAGATAAAGGCACAGGTAGATGATATAGCATTGAAGCAAGGATATGTTCTTGAAAATCAGTTAAGAATGAATGACAACTTGACTGCTTCACATAATGCTATAGTCAATGAATTGAAGAACAAGGCTGCTGAACCTTCTACATCTACTGCTGCTGCTAAAGCTGATTTTGATAAAGTATTTCAAGAGGAAATTTCTGCTGTAAAGACTGCTATCCAAGCCTCCCAGAAAGTCATATCTGAACAACTTCAAAAGCTAAAACCTTACTTTAAAGATGGAATCAGGTACTTGGATAGTCAGATCAGATTTCAAAAGGATGATGTCAGAGATCACATGGCTAGAGAAGTCATAAAGGGGGAGAGAGTACTGGTCAAGGCAAGCTCTGAACATGCTAAGTGGATATCAAATTCCATCAGAGCTACACTTGGATATCCTCCTCTGTGTGATGACCAAGATATTGCTGAATCAGACATTAACCCTGCCTATCTTGGAGGTGAGCAACCAGAAGTAGCTCAGGTCATTTATCCACCTATAGACTTTGAAATGATTCATGCTGAGGTACAGACCATGTACAGCCCATCTGGGGGCAAGGACAATGTCCATATTGAAAAGGTTGTTCAACCTATATCTGAAGCCATGCAAGAGGCTCTACAGAAAGAGGAAGAGACAAGGTTGTCCAAAAAGAGGTTTAGGGAACAAGCAGAACAAAGGCCAGACTTTGAACAGTGGAGCCCTACCTCTAGGAATATAATATTAACTGCCTGGAAAGCTGCCAAGGACAATACTCAGGACAGGAACAAATGGTTTTCTGAAGCTGAATGGAGAAAACATGAGATCAGGCAGGAAGCAATAGTTCAATACAGAAGGAAGGCAAAGATGGGAAAGGTACCTCCTACTGCAGTGGAGCCTAGCAAGTACTTTCCTAAGCCATATCACTATTTTGAGAGGCAGAAGATCAAGGCAGAAGAACTTAAAAAGAAATATCTAAAAGACAAGAAGCCTGCTGATGATGAAACTGTTGATGTCCCTATCAAAGCTCAAGTTCAAGCTGGCAAGGGAATAGTTATCAAGGAACCAGACCAGAAATAGATTAAGAATTTACTTGAAGATTATTTTGTAATCTTTTAAATGTAAAACATTTTTGTAAACTACTGAAAATGTATAAGACAAATGTTAGAACAATATATGATCAATATATTTCATGGTTGTTCTGAGAATGTGTCTATTTCTTATTTGTTCTGTGTTGATGAATGTGTGTACATGTGTGAATTAATACATGTTTATGTTTACCCTGCTGAATATAACCTGCTTTACATCATTTTGTAATTTTTAATTATGAATGGTGTATATCATTGACTAAGGGTTATGACTTCTCCAAATAGGGGGAGATTGTTGGCTACATTGGTCAAACGTACCTGATTTGAAGAAGCCTCACCCAACTCAATGACATACATCATAATGTATTTGATGTATGTTGAGTTTACTTGTGCAGGTTAAGTAATCACTGGACTGAAGCAAAAAGTTTCTAAGTCCATGTGTCGACACCCAGAGGGAAAGTGTCGACACTCAAGAAAGCTTGTGTCGACACCCAGACAAGCAGTGTCGACACTTGAAGTCATTGTGTCGACACCTGGGATGCAGAGTCGACACCAGACAGAAAGTGTCGACACTTGGAGCTGTGTCGACACTCAGTGAAGAAAAGTGTAGACAGAAAGTGTCGACACAAGGAGATGTGTCGACACCCAGTGAAGCTGTGTCTACACCAGAAAGTGTCGACACTTGGAGCTGTGTCGACACTCAGCAAAAGCCTGCAGAGACTAAGTTAAAGTGTCGACACTCAGAACAATGTGTCGACACTCAACAGAAGAGTCAGCACTTGAAGTAAGTGTCGACACCCAGCACAATGTGTCGAAACACAACCAGAAGAGTCAACACATGAAGTAAGTGTCGACACCCAGCACAATGTGTCGACACTCAGCTAAAGACTCTACACTTGAAGAAAGTGTCGACACAAGGAGCTGTGTCGACACTTAGCAAAGATCAGAAAGATCAACAAAATTATTCTAAGTACAAGTGTCGACACTAAGGGAATGTGTCGACACTCAGCTGAAGTCTCAACAAGAAGAAGGTGTGTCGACACAAGGAGCTGTGTCGACACTCAGCAAGAATCAACATAGAAGACTATGTGTCGACACCAAGAAGCAGTGTCGACACTTAACAGATTCAACACAAGAAGTTGTGTCGACACAAAGGTGATGTGTCGACACTTAGAAGAATACAGCTAAAGATAGAAGATGAAGTACTTGTGTCGACACTCAATTTCTGTGTCAACACCTGAAGAAGAATCTGTGTCGAGACATACAAGGAGTTGTGTCGACACCTTGTAGACTTGTGTCGACACTTACACAACATGTGTCGACACTTGGTCTATTAGTGTTGACACTTAAAGACAGAAAGTCTCGACACTTTCAGACAGTTAGAGATTTTCAAGAAATGACTGGATGACTTGACAGCTGCCGTTCCAGCCAGTCTACAGCACCTGTCAGTGATATCAGAAGTCAGTTATGGACCGGACCAGCCGGTTACCATGAAGAAGGCCTATAAATAGGCACCTACAGTTTACAGAAACTGTGATTCAGATTGTTGTTCAAGTGGTTGACAAAGTGGATCACATTGTTGAAGAACAAGTTATCAAAGTGGTACCAAGAGTATCAACACAAGAAGATCTTGCAGTCCAAGTACAGATCTAAGAAGTTGGAGAGAGAGGGCTCCATCCAAGAAATCAGCCTCTGGAACTAGGCTGAGAAGAAGGATTCAGATACATTCTGGATCTTAAGTGGCAGAGGTCAAGGAACAACTGCATGAGGATACAGTCTTATTCAGTTCTACTCAAGAAGCTTTGAAGAAAGCTAATTCAGATTGAATCCAGCTGAGTTCTTCCAAGAACTCATCAAGAAACTCTCAACTCCCCTCTTTTATTTCTGAGTTGTAGAGTTAATATCTGTAATATATTTTTAACTTGTAGGATCCTTTGGATCTGAGTGAATTGTAAGCCTATAATTATAAAGGCTGAGGGTAGGGCTTGAGAGCCTGAGTGTAGGAGATTGAGATCTCTGAGTGTAGGCCTTGTTGGCTGAGTGTAGGCCTTGGTTGTCTGAGTGTAGGCCTTGGTTGGCTGAGTGTTGGCCTTGATTGGCTGAGTGTAGGCTTTGGGATAAAGCTGAGTTGTAAGGCTTTGGGCCTGAGGTATAGGAACCAATTTGGGTTCTGAGACAATGGAGGAGTTTGGCCGAATCTAGTACACTGCTAGATAGGCGAAGGGGGAAAGTGGATGTACCCATATCTTGGGGAACCACTATAAACCACTGTGTATGCTGTGCTGTGCTGTGATTGTTGTTGTGCATGCTGTGTGTTTGCTGTGATAAAATAGTTAGTATTCTGTGATATAACTGATTGCTGCCATTTAACTTTAAAAAGGATTAGGTCACCTATTCACCCCCCCCTCTAGGTGTTTAGGTACCATATCTTTCACAGCTGAACCGGATTCTGCCGCTGACACTGTTCTGGACCGGGATTTAGGGTTTCTACTTGTGGGACCCACAACGGTCATATTGAAGTTGTCTACAGTATATATACAGGTATTTTTGAACAGTAAAGACAGAAAGAAGCTGAGCCGATCTTGACCTAAAATCGCGAGTTCCGCTCCGCCGCCGCCGTCGTCGCTCAAGCAAGTTGGTCGCCGCTTTTGATCGAGATTTCTTCCTGATCTTCCGACGACAGAAGCTTAGCCAAGCTTAGAGTCTCACGCGTCTATCCAGAGATCCCTTGTCTCTCGATTTGTTGATCGGGAAAAACTTCCCCGTCCGAATCGATCGAGACGACCGATCCTCGTGTGACCATTGGTAGACCTAGCTTGCTTCGCTACGAAGTTTGGATCTCCAAAGTACAGCAGTCGCATATCGTCGTCGACGCCGATCCCGTGAACCTTACCGCCGCCCATCTTGCCGTTGCCGGTTCTGGGGAGATCCTCTCCAAGAGAGATCTAGGGTTGTGGACTCTTTATGGACTTCAAGAACACGTCGTCAACAAAGAGGGACACCGTAGTCTCCAAACGTAGTTTGTATCTCTTGTACATTCTAGTTTTACTTTTGTTGTAAAGAAACGTTGGTTCCTAGTTGTAAGGGTTGGGTGCAACCCGTGTTGTGGGAGTGTTGACTCCTACGTGTGGAAGGGTTCCTTCCGATAGTGCAAGGATTGGATTTCAATCCTGTTGGAGAAGAGACCGAGTCGTCCCGTGTTGGGAGATAGGTCGAAGGGGGAAAGTGGATGTACCCAAATCGGGGAACCACTATAAATAGCTTGTGTTTTCTGTGTGCTGTGCTGTTTATTTTCATTGTGCAGGTACAATTTTAAATTCCGCAAAAACGGTGCACGTCACCTATTCCCCCCCCATAGGTGAAGATAGTTGACACTAGGTGGACTTTCAGTCGGGCTTAAAATGAATTCGTGGGCGAATTCTTTTTAAGGGGTGGTGAGCACATTGTGTGCGTCATCGTTATAACGGTAAAAGAACCCATGAATGTCCACATAGGAATGAAAATACACGTGTTTGAGGAACCTGCACGTTCCTATAATTGTTGTTTGCAATTTTATTTGGTCGCTTAACGGGTTTTTGTACCACTATAGGTGACCGAAAGCGGTGCTGGACCGCCAGAATGTCCGGCTTCTGAGGAGCATAGTGCACCCGGTGAGGTGTTTGAGACTCCTCCTTCGTATGAAACCGTTAGAAGGATCGTAGAAGCGGGGTTCGCTGTGACGGGTGCACAGCTTGGAGGAAATGTACAACCCTGCGCCCCTGTTGTGGCTTCAATGCCGATGGGCGTGATGCAGCAGACGACCTTTGGTAGACCATCGGGGCAGCAGCTGAATATGCATTTAGTGTAGGGAGCGCACACAGTTGAGGAGTATTTGCAAGCATTTCTTATGATAAGCCGCTACCCATGCTTTGAGTTGGTTAATGAGCAAGCTACTGTCGATAGATTTTATAATGGCCTTCGCGCCGAGTTACGAGTTCTACTGCTAGGACCAAAGTTTTTGGGATTCCGAGCATTGGTGGAATCAGATAGATCTTTGGAGGCAGATTTGAGTAAGACCCTTCCGATGCCAGCGACCATGGTATCAAACTATACAAGCCCCATAAGGGTTGCGTCTGTTGGAATGCTGGAGAAAGGGGCTATGACATCGACTAGCAAAGCTACTTACACATGTTTTACTTGTGGAAAGAAAGGGCACTTTGCCCGAGACTGTTGGAAAGGTGCTAAGAAGGCCAAGAAAGCTATATTAGGAGCAGTCAAGGACTCTAGTGCAAATGAGACGGCATACAAATGCCGAGCACCTCAAAGTCTGTATATCGAAAATGGTATAAGAAGCATAGGACTTCGGGTCCAGCTCCTTCTAGTGCTTCTGGCGTGACTACGGGTCAGACCCCGGGCACATGTTTCAACTGTGGGGAGCCGGGGCACTATGCCCGTGAGTGCCTAAAGCCCTGGAGGAAGCACGCCATCGTAAGGGCAGGTATGGTTTAAATATAGTTTTGCCTTAAATACTTGTCGCCCTTGTGCATGTTAGCTTAGAACTACCTGTGCTAAGCTTTGTTATGACTTTACTTCATCTGCGAGAGCACCGTTCGTTTAGGGAGCTCCGCATTCCTTTATTAGGAATTTAATTGTGCGTCGGAGTACCTCCTTCGATGGTAAGAGACAAATTGGATGCGTTATAGTCCAATGGTGCTCATTGTGCGCGGGTAGATTTTGTTGCACTTAGTTTTTGGTTTGGGAATCAGCAGTTCGATCTGCAAGCATCGTTACCTCTGTTGGTGGAGTTCGACGTAATATTTGGCATGGACTGGGTCTCGGAGCAGCAAGCCTATATCGATTGCGGTAGCAAGGAATTCAAGCTGGGAGCTAGTCGTGAGACGACCTTTATAGGCTCGAAGAGGTTGAGCAAGACGTTGGCGTCTGCTCTTCAGGTGGTGAAGGCGGTTCGTGCTGGTGTAGAGCTGTTCTGTACACTAGTGGAGGTTGTAAAGCCGAAGCCCACATTGGTTAATATTTCAGTGGTATTTGAGTACCCTGATGTGTTCCCTAGAGAACTTCCTGGAGACCCGCCTCGACGAGAGATAGATTTCATGTTTGAGCTAGTACCAGGTGCAAAGCCTGTGTCACGCTCTCCATATCGGCTAGCGCCTAAGGAAATGGCGGAGCTGAAGGTGCAACTTCTAAAAGTTGTTGGAGTAAGGGTATGTGCGTCCAAGTCCTTCGCCTTGGAGCGCATCGACCCTCTTTATTAAGAAGAAGGACGGAAGCTTGAGGCTATGTATTAATTATCGGGAGCTCAACAAGTTGACGGAAAAGAACAAGTACCCAATCCCAAGGATCGATGATCTTTGTGATCAGTTGTTCGGGCCAACAACGTACTCTAAATTAGATTAGGGAGAGTGATATCCCTAAGATAACGTTAAGTACAGGATACGGGCGCTACGAGTTTACGATCATGCCGTTTGGGCTGACTAATGCGCTGTCAGTGTTCATGGATTTGATGAACAGGACCTTCCGGGAGCACATGTACCATTTTGTGATCGTCTTCGTCGATGATATTCTGGTGTACTCGCAGAGTAAGGAAGATCACTTCAAGCAACTTCTTTTGGTTTTGGAGACGTTAAGGAGGAATTAGTTGTATGCCAAGTTCTCGAAGTGCGAGTTTTGTCATCTTTAGTGGCGTCCTCGGTCTTATAGTGAGTAGGGAAGGTATTGTAGTGGATCCGACGAAGATTGTTGCGATGCGGGAGTGGCCTGAGCTTTATACGGTAGCAGGAGTTTGGAGCTTTCTGGGGCTTGCCGGCTATTACAGGCGCTTCGTGGAGAATTTCTCGCGGATAGCATTACCCCTCACTACTTTGACGAGGAAGGAGCAGAAGTTCTTTTGGACGCCGGAGTGCGCGCGAGCTTTTGAGGAGTTAAAATGTCGGTTGACCACGGCGCCTGTGTTGACTTCGCCGAGTGGGACCGAAGGCTATGAGATTTAATAGCAAGGCTTCGGGCAGCGGTTTGGGTTGCGTGCTACTACAACACGGAAGTGTAATAGCTTATGGCGCGAGACAGCCAAAAGTGCACGAGAGGAACTATCCGGTCCATGACTTATTGTTAGCGGCCCTGAGTTTTGCCTTGAAGCTGTGGAGGCATAATTTTGTACGGTGTGAAGATGGATATCTACGCCGGTCACAAGTGCGTGAAGTATCTGATTGATCAGAAGGATCTGAATATGCGGCAACGTAGATGGATGGAGCTCTTGGGAGAATATACATTCAAGATCCACTACGTGCCTGGTAAAGGGAATGCGGTTGTGGACGCGTTGAGTCGTCGAGCCCCAACTCAAGCCAATTGGATATCGGTGCATGATGAGTGGTTGGTGCGGGAGTTGGAGGCGTTGGAGATTGTTTGTGTGGACAGGCAATCAAGTGCTGAAGAAGTTCTGAATTGGACTGAAGTCCAATATGACCTGGCTGATCGTATTCGGTAGGCTTTGGATATGGATGCTCATATGAAGCAGTTCATGGTGGAGGCTCTGGATGGGTCAAATTCCCAATTCGTCGTGGAGGACGGATTACTTTGGAAGGACGGTCGTCTGTGCGTCCCAAATGTGGGTAATTTGCGGGTGTAGTTGTTGTACGAGGCACACCATACCAAGTACTCGATTCACCTAGGGAGCACGAAGATGTACCGTGTTGTGAAGAAACTGTTTTGGTGGCCGGGTTTGAAGAAAGATGTGGCGCTCTACGGAGCGAAGTGCCAAACTTGCGCCTTGGTGAAGGCGGAGTGCCAAAAGCCGGGAGGATTTCTTAAGTCCTTGCCTATTCCAGAGTGGAAATTTGACGACATCTCTATGGACTTTGTGCACGGTTTGCCAAGGAAGCAAAAGGGGAACGACGCCATTTGGGTGGTTGTTGATCGGTTAACGAAGGTGTCGCATTTCATTCCGCATAGGAAGAATTATCCGGTGGAGAAGTTGGCAAAGCTTTATGTGGATAACATAGTACGGCTTCATGGTGTGCCCCGCAGCATCGTGAGTGACCGAGATGGGCAGTTCACGTCCAATGATTGGAGTCTTGTGGAGCAAATGTTGGGAACAAAGCTGAAATTCAGCACAACCTTCCATCCACAAACGGATGGGCAGACCGAGAGGGTCAATAGAACCATGGAAGACATGCTCCGCATGTGTGTCTTGGATTTTGGAAAGCAGTGGGAAGACCACCTGTATTTGGTGGAGTTCGCATACAACAATAGCTACCAAGCGAGTATTCAGATGGCACCTTTCGAGGCGCTATATGGTAGAAAATGTCGCACGGCGTTGTCTTGGTTAGAAACGGGTGAGTCAAAGTTGTATAAGCGATCGGAAGTGGAGGATGCTAACTCTTTGGTGAGAACCATTCGGGAAAGGTTGCTTATCGCTCGGGACCGGCAAGCAAAGTACTATAATGCCAAGCGCAGGAACGTGGAGTTCGCTGTGGGCGATTATGTATACTTAAAGATCAAGCCGTTCAAGGGTGTCTCGCGGGTGCGGCGATGGAAAAAGCTAAGCCCGAGGTACCTTGGGCCGTTTAAGGTTCTGGAGCGAATTGGAGAAGCGGCCTATCGGTTGAATCTTTTGGTGGAGCTTGGTGGATTACATGATGTATTCCATATTTCGGTGCTCCGAAAGGCGGTGCGAGAGCCTACGCAAGTGATCGCGGTTGATCAAGTGCCGGTGGATAGTGGGCTGACGACAAAGGTCAAGCCCGTGCGGATTGAGGACTCGGAGGTCAAGCGGCTACGCAATAAAGAGATCATGATGGTCAAGGTCGGGTGGGAAAATTGCGGTCGTGAGGAGCTCTCTTGGGAGTGAGAGCAGACTATGCTTGATGAGTATCCGGAGTTGTTCCGCTCAGGTACAAATTTTGGTTTTGTACATGTCTTTCCTTTATATAATTTCGTGGACGAAATTCTTTTAAGAGGGGGAGAGTTGTAACGCCCCGAAACTCTAAGGAGCGACGGGTGACGTTTTGGGCCAGTTTTGGGTTCTGGCTGAAGGCACACTGCCTGGGACACGGGCATGTCCCAGGGCGTGTCAAGCTTGTGTCGACACTCAGCCGGGAAGTCGATATTTTGAGCTCGACATTGTGTCGAGACTGGGCACACGGCCTGCGACACGGGCGTGTCGCAGGGCATGTCGACCCGTGTCGACACTTAGCCCGCGAAGTCGACACTCTGCGTTCGACGAAGTGTCGAGACATGGCACACGGCCTACGACACGGGCGTGTCGCAGGGCGTGTCGACCCGTGTCGACACTCGTCCCCGAAAGTCGACAATTTGCTCTCGACATTGTGTCGAGACAAGGCACACGGCCTAGGACAAGGTCGTGTACAAGGCCGTGTCATTAGGTCGACGATCTTCGCTCGATGAAGTGTCGAGTGTCGAGACCGTGTACACGGCCTGGAGCACAGGCGTGTTGAGGTGACACTGGCAAGGACACGGGCGTGTCCTAGAACCCGTGCAGTGCTCGTGTTATTTTCGGGGAAAAATGATGGGGGTACACGGCCGGACACACGGCCGTGTCAAGTGGAACACGGGCGTGTCAGGTCGAACATGGGCGTGTTCGATACCCGTGTGTTTTTCCAGGCGAGTTGATTTTGACGACGAATAAGGCACACGGCCCTGGACACGGGCGTGTGCCAGGCCATGTGCGGTCCAGATTGGGCATTTCAGTCCCGAATCAAAGCCGTTCATTTCTTTAATTGATGATCCAACGGCTGGGGGTTGTTCCTGAAGGTATATACCCGAGATTGGACTTAAAAACCCTCCCTTTTCATAATTTATCATCTTTCTAAAAGCTTAGAGAGAGAGTAGAGCCAAGGAAGGAAGGAGCTAGATCCGGCCATTGGAGGAGCTTCAAAGCTCCAAATCGCGAGCCGACTCCGGATCCACGGAGGCAAAGCTAGTGCGGTGCTTTTCATCCGCTTACTTTTCCATGGCGCCAAAGAGGAACGCTAGGGTAACGATTCTCTTCTTGAGCATGAGTAGCTCTCCTTTTTTACATAGGAAGCCCGCTCTCGCGAGTTTGCGGTGAGTTGGAGGCGTTCCTTCGGGTAGATATGTGAAGTCCCCGTTGTTTAGAGTCTGTAAGCGAGAACGGACATAGGCATGATATGTGAAGCCTACCCGGACATGTTGGTCTGGATCGGTGATGTTGCATTGCATAAATGCCGGAGAAGACTCCGTGCGATTGGTTGTTTTTCGGGGTTTCTACACGGTAGATTGCAGCAGGGAGCCTTGGGGATTAACCCAAAGGTGCACCCGGAAAATTGGGTGGATGCGTGATCTTGCCAACTTGGTGGCCTGAGAGCCAACTTGAACATAACCGAGTTATGTGAAATGTGATGGAAACGGGACTCGAGAGAAGTTTGACCTGCGCATATGGTTTAAATTACCGTTGCGGGCGCATATGGTTTAAATTACCGTTGCGTTGTGAGCACGGGTTAGATGGAACCGTACTCATTCTATGTCATTCGGTTTAGAGCCGTTGGCATAGATGAGAGTCTTCGGCGGTCTATAGTTTTAATTACCGTGACCCATGCCGGGAAGACAAACTGCTCATTGATTGGCCGTCCAAAGGGATGGTGGTGAGTTGGCAGACTTAGACTGCGTTCACCGAGAATGTGCCCTGAGTGCAAGGGGTGTTTGGCCATTTGAGCCTACGCCTGTGATGTAATGAGTATTGTTATATTGCTCGCTTATGCTAATGAAATGTAGGGAAGGAGCATCGCCGCCCCGAGTTGGGGGCGGGATCGTTATAATTTGGTCAGCATTGCTGACTGTTGCCTTGTTTCGCCACCGTGCGGTGGTTTGTTGTTTGCAGGTGCTGCTGGACCAAGCGGTCAATAGCGGGCTAAAGCCCTTTTTGTGAAGCCGGCCCTCGAAGGCCTAAATGTAAGTGTTTACTGTTTTATTCATGGATGACCGGCCTACGTGCCGAGGTTTGTAAAACATGTAATATGAAGTGAACAATATTTGTAAGGCCTTAAGGCTTGTACTGGTGTATTTTTGTAACATTCCTATTTGGTATTAGTGGACATTCAGGCTTTAGTGCTGGGTTCTTATTTGCAACTTTTATAAACTGCTTCCTCTAGAATGCTCTGTGTAGGACGTTGAGATTGGTTGGATGGTTTCCATGAGTAACCACCCGGTCTGTCTGTGGCATACAGCGTCGTGCCCCGGCCGGATCTACTGCTATATGCTATGCGACGGATAGGGGGTGTTACAATGACTATGATAAAAAGTTCAACCCAATTGAGTTTTTTTGGAGAGGTTTTTGTAAGACCAAAGTATGGCCCTTAAGGGGTTAATTTAGTGCAAAGAGTGTTTGGCGCATTGAAGGGCCAATTGTCACCCGAAGGAGTTCGGACTTGGGCCACAGCTTCATGGTTAGTTTAAACACACTCACATGGTGTTTAGGTTAGATTAGGATGGATTTGCCCGAGGACCCTAGTTTAAACCCGAAGGTTGAACTTTGGGAGTTTGTGAAGGACATGGTGTGATATGTCCATGTGTGGACTTGGGGTTATGTCCATGTAATTCTAGGATGATAAATATCCCTAGGAAGGAATTTGGTGACATTTAGACTTAGGAACACAACTTAAACCAATTTTCGATAGTTGAGGCCTATACCTTTTAAGGAAATATTAAAGGGTCATATGACCTTGGATCCTTATAAAATTTTGGTAGAAGAGTTTTTATAATAATATGAGTTTTGGAAATTATTGTAGGATGTTTGGAAGACATTAGCTCATACTTGTAGTTATAACCTTTATATTGCCCCTTAGGTTGATTTTGATAAAATCATGGATAAACTAACTTAGAATGTTATGAAACTTAGTCAGTGATGATTTATTATCATATTAAAGACTTGGTAAATTTTGTGTAATTTTTGGATAATATTTGGGGGTACTTCTCTCTTTAATTCTATTTATTATATTTATCTTAAATTAAATATTTAGGGGCTGATACTTTATGACTGTTTATGAAACTTAGTATTCCCTGTTATTTTAGCAGCTTATAGTGATCATAATTGTTTGGTGGTCATAACTTAAGTAAATCTAGCACTTCATGTTAAAAATTAACCCTTGCCATACTTTTTGGAAAAGTTAATAAATGCCAAATAAATTAGGAAAATTATTAGTTTTTGGATTTGTGCTAAATGTGTCATGGTAGACCCACAATAATTATCTTAGGGCCTTTGGATTAAAATTTGGAGTACCTCCTATCATGTATATCATATAGCTTTGGTAGGTCTGCATTTAGTAAAACTACGGAAATTGTAATAACATGTGGAATTGACATAGGTAGATGGGATTAATAGTTTACTGATCTTTTTAAAGTGAAAAAGAAAAAGAGAGCTTCGTTAGGAGTCATGATGAGGGGTGTGACGGGTTGACTAGTGTTTAGAGGTGCTCGGGATCGACGAAATATCGTCTTTCCTATGGAGAGAGAGAGAGAGTAAAAATACGATAGGGTTAGATCCAAAATAATGTTAAAAGGGATCGGGAATTAGGTAATAACCAATAATAATAAGTATCTTGGGAAAGGGAGCTTTGGGCTTCAGCCCATTGTAGTTCCAAGTGCCCTCGAGAGCCCTTCACGGGGAATGCCTTGGGCAGTCCATGGTTAACGTAAGTTGTAAGAATAAATGGAATGGAAGAGTAATTATAAATACTCTAGGGTTACACTTACTCTCACACTCCTTGGTCAGGTGAGAGTTAGGTTAGGTCTCACGAGTGGTATGCTCGTTGGTTTTGGTGGTGGGAAGGTTAGCCCGGTAAGCCGACGACTCGGTGGATATTTGTGTCGGACGGGTTAGTCCGGGGAGCTTTGGCTCGGTAGATATTTGTGACGGATATGATAGTCCAAGGAGCTTTGTCTGGGTGGGTAACTACATTAATGTTGTATGTGCATAAGATATAAGGTGGTGGGTTTTTGGTATTGGAGAGTCGTCGCACCGACACCAATATATTGACTCGGCAAGTGTGGTTTAGCACTTGGCCAAATAAAGTCCAGTGCATCAATAAGCAAGAGTACGCAGGAGCACTGCTTAGTGCAACAATATTGAGGGTTACGATAGGTCTGACTGGTAGTGCTGATATCATTTTAGAGGTGGGCGAGGCCCAACCCACCGCTTCCGTTTGCCACTATGGAGGTATCCTGGGAGGTTAGTCTCCAGAAAGGGATAACTAAAGGTCTGTATGCATAGAGTCGGGTGCCTGAGTTACAACTGCATGTTCATATGATAGCATATTTGCATGACATAACATCATCATTGCATATAACCCTTGACACATATTATATAAATTAGTATGGGACTCTTTATACAATAGTCCTTGCAAAACACCCCTTGGTCTATAGGCTTGTATGGGCATTCCTATAGGTCATGGTTACTCACTTAGTTTACCTTCTTATACTTTTACTAGATCACTTTGTTCATGTGTATACTCATACTGCTTACCTGCTATCGCTTTCTTATACTTGCTGCATTTATATAACCATGTTAGACTAGTTCCGCCGCCACCTTCTCACTTTTGTTACTCTCCACCTTCATTACCTTCCATTTCCTCCTCCCCGCTCGGTGCCTAGGAGCCATGGGGGAGGGGTTGGGGATGATATGACTTAGTCTTTTAGACTAACGGTCGTTGACCAAATCATTTTAGGGGATCGTGGAGCCGAACCAGGAGATGCACCCCCAGAGGTCGGTGCGCATGAAGACGAGACAGTCTAGCACGAGAGTTCAGGCAGCAGGGGCAGTGAGACCCGATCATTAGTACTTACTAGAGATTTTCTTCCACGTTGAGTGACTTATAGTGGGGATTATGATGTATCGGGTAGGTGCCCTTTTTATTATTAGTACTCTGGTTTTTCATTACTTTGGACTCTCCCTTCATGGAGATTTATTTATATTCATGTGATTTCTATGGACCAATATCTGAGTTTTTCATTACTCTTATATTTATTTTACTCTTCTGCGATCGGTATGGCCGGCAGGATCGGCGTTTTGTAGTGACGACCATCACGACTGCGTTGGTGTCACCGCAAAGCGGTGGTTCTGGGCATATGACCCGATTGTGAAAGAAAAAAAAGGGGTCTTACACCGGGCGTCCACCTTCATTGTGTCAAACGCCTTCTTGAAGATAACGTTGACCGAACTCTGGTTATCGATGAGGATCTGGGAGATAGTAAAATTATCGACCGCGGTCTGGATGACCGTGTCGCAAAAAGGATCCTCATGATCCGACATGTACTTCCTGGAGAAGGTGATCTTCTCCTCTGAGGGTGGGGCTAGAGATATGGAGGCAACGATCCGGCAATACATAGTATGGAGACTCGCCTTTCAGCGACCTCGACTCCCACACCACCGTAGATCACACTGATCCCCCCTCGGTTGCCGACATTGGCCCTATCCTCGCACTGGTCTTCCTTTCTCGTAGATAGGAAATCTTTAATCCACACCTCCTAGTAGTCTTGATGCTACTGCTGCATCTCCATGGTTCCCCTCAACTCTAGGAACTCTGGGCACGTGGCCGAAGCATGGCCCTCCTCCTGATGGAAGTCGTAATATGTCAACTCCACCATGACTCAATGTCTCTTCCTCCACTAGGCTCTCCTCCTCCTCCCCAAGGCTATCGCCACAGCCTAATGTTGATCAGTGAGTGGAGGCCTTTGGCCTTGCCTCCAGCCTGGGGGTTGAACTTGTAAGACCCCCCCCCTCCCGGATCCCAAAATACGGCATGAAGGGGGAGTCTTATGCCCGGAACAGCCGCCTTGCGGTAGCACTAGCACACGACTAACCTGTACCACAGGACACCTATTCCGCCGGCTACAACAATATCAATAGAACATGCCAACCCAACCAAATATAATGAGAAAGAGAAGTCAAAACCGCACTAAGTATATAATGTCCAAATACATCAATAAAGAGAAGTTAAACATGCTTGTACAATATATCATAGTACAGCTAATCATTGCCCAAACGGGCTACATCAGAGTAATCAAAATACTAACATCAGTAACCGACGGTATCGACGGCACCGTCACTTCAGACCCTGTCGTCCTGGCCTGGCTGTCCTGCTGCATAGTCTGCGGCTGCTCTACCTGCAGCGTGACCTCCTAAAAGGAAAGACGTAGAAACCGTTAGTCGAAACGACTAAGTGGTTTCACATCCGCTCCCCCGGTGACTCCTCGGCACCAGGCGGGGAAGAGGAACAAGAGTACAGTATATAATAAGTATGCAAGTAAAGGAGTATAAGAAGGTGGCAGTAGTGTAAGAGTAACAGTATCAGGTTCTAGCAAATATTTAAGAGCTACAACAAACTATCAAGTATAAGTAACAGCAGGAAAGTAACTTAACTTATAAGAATGCCCATACAAACTTATAAGATAAGGATCGGGTTACATAAAAGTAACTCATCGTATAAGAGTGTCCATACAAACTTATACGATGAGGATCTTGTTGTGCAATGTTATGAAATGCTATGAATGCTATGTAATGACTCACCCATGAACACACCCATGCAATTGCTATGTCGACACAAACTATAGTTCCCACTTTTCGAGCAGGTAGCTAACCTCTCAGGCATCAGCTGCCGTGGCCAGGCGGTGACAGTAGAACGGGCACTACTACTACTAGGCGGGTATCACACTACTTCACCTAGGCCTCTGTACGCCTCAACGCTAAGAACACAACAGTGGAGCCCATGTGTACTATGGCCCAGCGGGAGCCTCGGGTAGATGTGCACCGAGGACCAAGCCCCAAACTGACCTAGTGTGACCCGGATGGAGCCTCGGAGTGAGCACAAGGACCAAGCCCAACCGTTCACCTGGCACGGAAGGAGCCTCGGGATGTGAACACAGATGACACAGCCCAACCGCCCAAAGTCTAACTGTCGACTCACGTCGGTGTGACGACTGGCGAGACCGTAGACCTGCCACACTATCCTTAACCCAGGATTACGACACCGCGTGTCGACTCACACCACATGTAAATGCCTCATCAACATAACAAGGAATGGGACTCGAAAGTAAGCACGAGGACATAGCCCAACCGTCCATCCACACCTTATCTCAACACAACCAAACAAGTGACAGTCAACACCGCACTTACATCCCTTCACAATACTACCCGTAGGGAGATGACGCTCTAAGTATTGGACTACTAGACTCATTTCATTAATCAAACATACTCACGGTCAAAATCTATTCATCTATATGACTTTCCAAATGATGACAACGTAACATAAACATGATAATCATATAAAGATCTATCACACTTTCCATCTTATAATGTCATAATATAAACATGAAGTGCACAATTATCAATCTTTCAATTCCTACCAATTCAATTCGTTTAAATAAGATTGCTTCACAATTTGATAATATGAAATCTGATTAATAAGCTACATCAATCATGCAACAAATGATTAATCATAAGGGTTCATCCAAGCAAAGTATCTTGTAATATTAATTCCACCAAATCCAAATCCATCTTCCATTAAAGCCCAAAATTTAGGTGCAGGTTGAATCTGGACAGCAACTTCGACCGGAGATTCCTGAAGCTACAGGAATCCAGTGAAGACGTGTAACCCCATGATGGAAAGGTCTTTCCGTGGTCTACAACCTCTGTATTCAGACCTCAACCCATATTTGAAATAATCCTATTTGAAATCGGACTTGAAGTCCGCTGCGTACAGAACACAATTTCTGCATGCATGATTTGCTGAACACCATTATCGTTTAGACTTTCCCATGGCTACAGACTTCGCCTGAAGTCGTGCAACTATTCGTTGGAAAGGTATTTTGCAGGACTTCAACTTTCATGTTTAGCCGAAAGCCCAGATCTGGCCATATCACACTTAAAAATGGCCACGAAGTTCGCTGCGCACAGAATACAGATTCTGCACGCATCTTAAGGCAGAATGAACGGCATCGGTTCATCTTCCTCCTCAAGGCAATCTTCCCAAATCATTCCAGAAAACCTCCTCCCTTATTTACCCTCAAGAGGCCAATACCCTTCAGGAAACCATCCCTTATCATCACATTGAAGAAGGGCGTGGTTGAAGAGATCTAAAACCTAAGACACAAGTCTTAGTATGACATTTCCTAGAAAACTCCTCCTCACCATGAAGACTCTCTTGAGTCGTTGACTTGCCTAGGAAAATAACTATATATCTAGCACCAAGGGAGAGGGTAGGAAACATACATCGGTTCCAGCGGTACCACCATTTTCGGCCATGGATCTCGTAATTCTCCTTGGCAGCATCTTCTCCTTCACGGTGATGGCGGATTTTCTCCTGTAGAACTTGCTACATTAGTTTTCTCTCTCACCAGGAGTTCTCACGGGAAATAGGGAATGAAATGAGCATGAAAACAGCTAGGTTTTTCTCTCCCCCTTATATATGAAAAGTGACACGGGTAGGGACACGACCGTGTCCTTACCCGTGTCCTGCCTGGCGAAGCGGCAACGACAGTTTCCATGTCGGTTCAATATTTGACACGGGTAGGGACACGCCCGTGTCCCAACCCTTGTCTCGACCCGTGTCCATATGACACTGTCGTGCTCCCTGGCAGTGTCCTTCTCGGGATGCATTTCGACAATCTCAACATTTCGTCGATCTCGATCAAAATCATCGACAGGAGAACACAGGTAGGGACACGCCCGTGTCTCTACCAATGTCATGTTAATTCGTTGAAGTCGACACGCAGTTCGTCGATCTCGACACCTCTCGTCGAGTGTAACTCGACACACATGGGTAGGGACACGCCCGTGTCTCTACCCATGTCACATGGTGTCGACACAGCTCGTCAGTCTCGACACGCCCTGTCGAGTGTAACTCGACACACATGGGTAGGGACACGCCCGTGTCACTACCTGTGTCACATGATGTCGACACAGCTCGACGATCTCGACATGCCTCGTCGAGTTCAGCTCGACTCACACGTGCACACGGGTAGGGACATGCCCGTGTCTCTACCCGTGTCCTTGCATAGCACTAATTTCACTACTCCTCCACAAGTGTAGTCCAACTCCATGCACGTCCCAGGACTCGAGTCAACCCTCCTGACTCAAACACACACACTAGGGGTCTAGAGCGACTCGGGACGTTACAAATCCTATAAGCAAAATAAAATATTTCGTCCCCGAAATCAGGCTTAGGCTATGGGGAGAAAAGCATAACCGAAAATTAACATATGCTTTTAAATAAAATTACCTTGAGCAAACAACACCGGGTAGCGTTGCTGCATCAAATCCAATGGCTCCCATGTGTACTCCTCCTTCCCATGATTAGACCATAGCACCTTCACCAAGGGTATACTTTTGCGGCGCAAAGTTCTTATCTCGCTGTCAATAATCCGCATCGGCTCTAGTCGTACAGACCTATCTGACTCCACTGCACCATCAGTAGTGGGAATATATTGGTCGGGCCGCAACAGTGCTTTTCGAAGCGACGACACATGGAACACATCGTGGAGATTCTCTAGTTCTGGTGGTAACTCCTACCGATAGGCCAACGGGCCTATCCTTTCTAGTATAGTATAAGGCCCAACATACCTCGGGCTGAGCTTTTTCACCCCACGTACCCGCGACACTCCGTGCATCGGCCGAATCTTGAGGAACACTTTATCGCCCACATGGAACTCCACCATCCGGTGCTTTTTGTTGTAATATTTTGTCTGTCGACTTTGAGCCTCCAACATGCGATCCCGTATCAATCTGACCGCCGCATCAGTATCATCTATATATTCATTTCCCAATGCCTTCGGATCTTCATCCTGCATCCAAGACAAGGGGGTCCTGCACCTTCTTCCGTAAAGGGCTTCATGGGGCGCCATACCGATGCTTGCCTGTTGGCTATTATTGAAGGAAAATTCCACCAGGGGCAAGAGCCTTTCCCACGGCTCTCCTCTGTCCAACACACATAATCTCAGCAGATCCTCCAATGTCCTAATGGTCCTTTTCAGACTGCCCGTCCGTCTGAGGATGAAATGCGGTGCTGAAGGTAAGACGTGAACCCAAATATGCCTGTACCGCCTTCCACTCCTTGGAAGTAAACCGACCATCCTGATCCGAAACAATTGTCTTGGGCACGCCGTGATACCATACGAATTGCTCCACAAAAAGGCGTACCAAAACATCCACATGTGCTTCCTTCTCCATTGGAATGAACTGGGCCACCTTTGTCAGTCGATCAACAATAACCCACACTGAATCATTCCCAGAGAGGGAACGAGGAAGCCCATGAACAAAGTCCATGGAGATATCCTCGAACTTCCATTCGGGGATGGGCAACGATTGCAACAAACCACAGGGACTCCTGCATTCAGCCTTCACTCTTTGACAAGCTTCACAATGTGTATCATAGTAACGAACATCCTTCTTCCTTCTCGGCCAGCACATGGTCTTCCGTAAGCCGGCGTACATCTTGGCAATACCCGGGTGTACAGAATATTGAGAGAAATGTGACTCTCTCAAGATATCCTCCCGGATTTTGCCGCCCTTGGGAATGTAGAGCCGGCCACGAAAATAAACGAGGCCGTCTTTTAGTGTGTACTCATCGGTGGTCCCATCTTCAATTGCCTTGATAGCTGGGGCTAAAGCCGCATCCATTCCATGCTCCTCCCGAATCCGGTCCCGGATATCACAAACTATGCTCATGCTTGCCAAATACTCCGCATACTCTGCCGAAGGAGCCTTGAATACTAGAGTAATTTCCATCTCCTCGATCATCCGAGCCAACTCCATACTCATCAACCGAGACTCTGGGCTAGAGCCTGGCACTTTTCTACTCAAGGCATCAGCTACCGAGTTCGCTTTCCTGGGGTGGTAGTTCATGGTGAACTCATAGTCGCATAGAAATTCCAACCACCGCCATTGTCTCAGGTTCAACTCCTTCTGAGTGTGGACATACTTCAAGTTTTTGTGATCGGAAAAGATCTCGCAGTGGACGCCATATAGATAATGCCTCCAGACCTTCAAAGTGAACACCACTTCTCCCAGCTCCAAATCATGGACCGGGTAATTAATTTCATGTTTCTTTAACTGTCTTGAAGCATATGCGATCACGTGCCCGTGCTGCATCAGTACTGCTCCCATCCCTTGATACGATGCGTCCGTGTAAACCTGAAATCCTTCCTTCCCAGATGGAAGTACAAGGATGGGGGGCGGAGGTAAGCCTATCCTTCAGCTCTTGGAATGCCGCTTCACATTGTGGTGTCCACTCAACTGGCACACCCTTCTTCGTCAAGGAGGTAAGAGGAAGGGCAATCTTGAAAATCCTTTCACGAACTTGCGGTAGTACCCGACAAGTCCAAGAAAACTCCTCACATCGGCCGCAGACTTCAAAGGCGACCACTCCTTCACAGCTCACACCTTTGCTGGATCCACTGCTAATCCTGCTCCACTGATCACATGCCCCAAGAAGGAAACCTCCTTAAGCCAGAATTCACACTTGCTAAACTTGGCGTACAAGGCGTGCTCCTTCAATTTCTTCAAAACCAAGGTCAGGTGCTCGACATGCTCCTCCTCCATCTTTGAGTAGACCAAGATGTCGTCGATGAAAACAATGACGAAGATGTCCAAATATGGTTCAAACACCTTGTTCATCAGGCTCATGAAGGCCGAAGGGGCATTTGTGAGCCCAAACAACATTACTGTGAACTCATACAAACCATATCTCGAACTGAAGGCTGTTTTCTGAATGTCCCCTTCTTGTATCCTCAACTGATAATATCCAGAGCACAAATCCAGTTTAGAGAACCAATGTGCTCACACTAGCTGATCGAACAACTCGTCGATCCGAGGTAGCGGATAAGTGTTTCGCACCGTCAATCGATTGAGTTCGCGATAATCTATGCACAAACACAGGGTTCCATCCTTCTTCTTCACGAATAGCACAGGGGCTCCCCAGGGTGATGAACTGGGGCGAACGAACCCTGACTCCACCAGTTATTGCAATTGAACTCTAAACTCCGCGAGTTCTTTTGGGGCCATTTTGTACGGAGACTTGGATACAGGTTTGACACCTGGTACTAGATTAATCTGGAAGTCAACCTCTCTATGCGGAGGTAATCTTGGTAGCTTCTCAGGAAATACCTCGGGAAAATCCCGCACTACCCGTACATTCTTTAACTCCAATGCCTCTTCCTTCAACTTGAACCAGATCATGAAGACCTCGCCCCCCTTCATATGAGCTTTTACAACCTGGATGGAAGATAACATCATGCGAGGCGCGAAGCCAATACCTTGGAAGATGACGTCAGAGACTCCATGTCTCAAATAGATCTGCTTCTCCACGCAGTCAATCCTCGCGAAGTGCCAGTCCAACCATGCCATGCCCAAAATGATGTCAAACTCGGGCATTCTCAGAACCGTGGCCGGCGTATCAAAGGCAATCCCATCAATAAATAACTCCAACTTGCACTTGGCTGTTGCGATCATCTCCGAGCCGTCCGGAAGGCGTATACGTCGGGCTATGCCAGTGAAGTACTGTACACCCTCCATGTCTTTTATGAAATCCTCGGACACAAAGGAGTCTGAGGCGCTGGTATCGAACAGCGCATAGGCCATCTTCCCGCCAATAATCATGGTGCCTAAGTACCAACAACCAAAACTTATTGCTAGGTGTCTAGTAAGTCTTAATCAATTAAAGTTAGACCATGAAAATATGTTAATTAATTAAATCATACCTGCAATCAGATCTTGTGGGTTCCGTTCCTGCGCCATGTCAAGCGCGTATACCTGAACCCTAGCAGGGCCGGGGTTACCTCCTCACGGTCCTCATCCTCGACCACGCATGTATCCCCGTCCTCGTGGGGCTGCTGGACGGAGAGCAGGAGGGAGAGCAGGAGGGACGTTCCCAAATAACTACGGGCAGTACCGTCGAATGTGGCCCGGCTGGTTGCATTCGAAGCACAACAGACCACGACACCCTTTAGGTTGTTGAAATTGCCGAGGCTGTGGTGGTGGAGGCAACGCAGGCGGCTGCGGAACCGGATGCTCCACCCTATAGTTTTGGTGGACATGCCCTCCACCTCTTTGATAAACTCTTCATCCTCTGAAGTCCCGCCTCCTTCTATTATTTGGGCCAGCATCCATCACGTCCTCCGCAGGCCTCTTACTACATCCCAGGTGGTCTGCCTCCAATCTTTTCGCCATATCAATGATCTACGCCAAGCTACCATCCGCTATAAATAAAAGGGACTGCCTTAGGGGATCTCGCAACCCTTTGTAGAAGCACTTGGCATAACCTCTGTCGTCCAACTCATAAGAATCCACAAATCTTGCTAGATGCTGGAATCCCGCTAGTATTCCGTGACCGACTTTGATCCCAGCTTTAGTAGAAGAAACCTCTGCTCAAGCTCATCTCGGGCCGATGTAGGGATAAAGTGCTCCAAGAAAACACCCGAGAATTCACTCCAACTTATCTCTGTGTAGATCCGGCCTTGGAAGGTAGAGCCCATGAGGGACATCCACCACCTCTTAGAATGTAAGTCCAAGACGGACACCGCCAATATCAATGCCATATTGGCCGGGCAACGGATTCCAGCCAACAACTCCTGTACCGTGTCTAGCCATTCCTCTATACATACGACTGACTCTATCCTAAGGTAGGCTGGAGGGGAGAGAGCCCGAAAGGTGCTCAAAAAGTTGGAGCTCGGGTCCTGTTGTTGCACCGGGGGCTACTGCGCCCTAAAAGCATCGAGATGGCAGTGAGCGTCACCCACAACTCAGATTGTTGGAACTGAGTGGGAGTGGGTATGGAGTGGGTAGGAGTGCCTCTCACATGCTCAATTAGCCCTGGAATCTACACACAAAAAGCAAACGTATGGTCACGTTGGCTAATCTTAAGGTCAAGTTGGACATACTTAGCGTGAATTACATATGGGCACACCACTGCTTCCGCTAAGTCAGTTTGTCCCCAAACTGACTAATCAAACGGGGGTGGCACCATTGTTGAATGACTTCTTTAGTTGAGGATCGTGGCAAACTGATACCATTTGTAAGACCCCCCTGCCCCCCCCCCCTCCCGGATCCCAAAATACGGCACGAAGGGGGAGCCTTATGCCCGGAACAGCCGCCTTACGGTAGCATTAGCACACGACTAACCTGTACCACAAGACGCCTATTCTGCTGGCTACAAAAATATCAATAGAACATTTCAACCCAACCAAATATAATAAGCAAGAGAAGTCAAATTCACACTAAGTATATAATGTCCAAATACATCAATAAAGAGAAGCTAAACATGCTTCTACAATATATCAGAGTACAGCTAATCATTGCCCAAACGCGCTACATCAGAGTAATCAAAATACTAACATCAGTAACCGACGGTATCGACGGCACCGTCACTTCAGGCCCTTTCGTCCTGTCCTGGCTATCCTGCTGCGTAATCTACGGCTGCTCTACCCGCAGCATGACCTCTTCAAAAGGAAGACGTAGCAACGGTTAGTCGAAACGACTAAGTGGTTTCACATCCGCTCCCCCGGTGACTCCTCGGCACCGGGCGGGGGAAGAGGAACAAGAGTACTGTATATAATAAGTATGCAAGTAAAGGAGTATAAGAAGGTGACAGTAGTGTAAGAGTAACAGTATCAGGTTCTAGCAAATATTTAAGAGCTACAGCAAACTAGCAAGTATTAGTAACATCAGGAAAGTAACTTAACTTATAAGAATGCCCATACAAACTTATAAGTTAAGGATCGGGTTAAATAAAAGTAACTCATCGTATAAGAGTTCCCATACAAACTTATACGATGAGGATCTTATTGTGCAATGTTATGAAATGCTATGAATGCTATGCAATGACTCACCCATGAACTTACCTATGCAATTGCTATGTCGACACAGACTATAGTTCCCACTTTTCGAGCAGGTAGCTAACCTCTCAAGCATCAGCCGTCGTGGCCAGGCGGTGACAGTAGAACGGGCACTTCTACAACTAGGTGAGTATCACACTACTTTACCTAGGCCTCCGTACGCCTCAACGCTAAGAACAAAACAACGGATCCCATGCGTACTATGGCCCAGCGGGAGCCTCGGGTAGATGTGCACCGAGGACCAAGCCCCGAACTGACCTGGTGTGACCCAGAATGAGCCTCGGAGTGAGCACGAGGACCAAGCCCAACCGTTCACCTGGCATGGAAGGAGCCCCAGGACATGAACACCGAGGACACAGCCCAACCGCCCAAAGTCTAACTGTCGACTCCCGTCGGTGTGACGACTGGCGAGCCTGTAGACTTGCCACACTATCCTTAACCAAGGATTACGACACCGCGTGTCGACTCACACCACATGTAAATGCCTCATCAACATAACAAGGAAGGGGCCTCGGAAGTAAGCACGATACTCGTAGGGAGACGACGCAACCCAACCTTCCATCCACACCTTATCTCAACACAACCAAACAAGTGACAGTCAACACCGCAGTTACATCCCTTCACAATACTACCCGTAGGGAGACGACGCTCTAAGTATTGGACTACTAGACTCATTTCATTAATCAAACATACTCACGGTCATAATCTATTCATCTATATGACTTTCCAAATGATGATAACGTAATATAAACATGATGCGCATATAAAGATCTATCACACTTTCCATTTGATAATGTCATAATATAAACATGAAGTGTACAATTATCAATCTTTCAATTCCTACCAATTCAATTCGTTTAAATAAGATTGCTTCACAATTTGATAATATGAAATCTGATTAATAAGCTACATCAATCATGCAACAAATGATTAATCATAACGGTTCATCCAAGCCAAGTATCTTGCAATATTAATTCCACCAAATCCAAATCCCTCTACCATTAAAGACCAAAATTTAGGTGCAGGTTTATTCTGGAAAGCAACTTCTACCGGAGATTCCTGAAGCTACAGGAATCCGGTGAAGACGTGTAGCCCCACGATGGAAAGGTCTTTCCGTGGTCTACGACTTCTGTATTCAGACCTCAACCCATATTTGACATTATCCTATTTGAAATTGGACTTGAAGTCCGCTGCGTACATAACTCAATTTCTACATGCAGGATTTGTTGAAAACCATTTTCGTTTACACATTTCCTTGGCTACAAACTTCTCCTAAAGTCGTACAACCATTAGTTGGAAAAGTATTTTCAAGGGCTTCAACTTTCGTGTTTAGCCAAAAGCCCAGATTTGGCCATATCACACTTAAAAATGGCCACGAAGTTCGATGCGCGTAGAGTACAGATTCTTCATGCATCTTAAGGCGGAATCAACGACATCAGTTCATCTTCCTCCTCAAGGCGATCTTCCCAAATCATTCCAGAAAACATCATCCCTTATTCACCCTCAAGAGGCCAATACCCTTCACGAAACCATCCCTTATCATCACATTGAAGAAGGGCGTGGTTGAAGAGATCTAAAACCTAAGACACAAGTCTTAGCATGACCTTTCCTAGAAAACGCCTCCTCACCATCAAGGCTCTCTTGAGTTGATGACTTGCCCAGGAAAATAACTATAGATCTAGCACCAAGGGAGAGGGTAGGAAACTCACATCGGTTCCAGGGGTATCACCATTTTCGGCCATGCATCTCGTAATTCTCCTTGCCTGCATCTTCTCCTTCATGGTGATGGCGGATTTTCTCCTATAGAACTTGCTCCAGAAGTTTTCTCTCTCACCAGGAGTTCTCACAGGAAATAGGGAATGAAATGAGCATGAAAACGTCTTGGGTTTTCTCTCCCCCTTATATATGAAAAGTGACACTGTTGGGTATTGTATCCACAATGTACCTGATTTGAAGAAGCCCCTGGACAAGCTAAGGTGAATAGACTATGTATTTGATAAACCTTTTCTAGTTGTGCTTGTAGTTTTTCCACGCTAAGTGCACACCAATGTCAGGGTGCAGTAGGTCAATATACACGGGTCTGCACGACGTAATCCCTCGTTGAGCAGATCAGTGTGTTGGCCTACGTGTACTCTCTCTATTGGAGTGCACTTATTTTCAAGCACAGGGCCGCTCATATGCAAGAGAAGACAAGGAGCATGGAGGGTCAAGGAGCAGCTCCTAGGTGGAAGACGAAAAATCGTCCAAGGCAAATTCGACGAGAATCACCAAGTGATTCTCGCCGAATCGGCGAGAATCACTTGGTGATTCTCGCCGAATCGACGAGAATCGTCAGTGATTCTCGCCGACTTCTTCTGGCCATCTCAAAATGGTGCCAAGTAAGATTCGGCGAGAATCACTTGTAATTCCCGCCGAACCAGTGGTCAAGCAGCCCATGAACACAAAGTCCAATTCGTTGAGAATCGACAAGAGATTCGACGAGAATCACAAACGACTCTCGACGAATCGTCGAGAATCACTTGGTGATTCTCGCCGATTCGTCGAGAATCGTCTGCGATTCTCGCCGATTTTGACTTGGCGGTTTCTCAGCTTATTCCCTGAACCGGATTCTGCCGCTGTTTAAAATCTGGACCGGGATTTGGGGACTATCTCTGTGGGTCCCACAAACGGTCTTATTGGGGGTAGCTACAGTATAAATACATGGGTATTTTGAACAGTAAAAAGACAGAAAATACGCGAGCTCACGGAAACCCTAAAATCGCGAAATCCTTCCGCCGCCTCCGTCGCCGCTCGCGCAAGTCCGTCGCCACCGATAGATCTTCTTCCCGATCTCCGGCGACAGTAGCTTAGCAAGGCTCGAGTCTCACGCGTCTATCCAGAGATCCTTTGTCTCTCGATTTGTTGATCGGAAACACTTCCCATCCGAGTCGATCGAGACGACCGATCCTCGTGTGACCGTTGGTAGACCGAGCTTGCTTCGCAACGAAGTTTGGATCTCCAAGTTCAGCAGCTGCTCTTCTTCATAGCCGCCGATCCCGAAGCTAGCCGCCGCTCGTGTGCCGCCGCCGGTTCCGGGGAGATCTTCTCCAAGCAAGACCAAGGTCATAGACTCTTCATCGACTTCAAGAACACGTCGTCGACCAAAGAGGAACACCGGAGTCTCCAAGAGAAGTTTGTATCACGTGTACATTCTACTTTTATTTTATTGTAAAGGAACTTTTGTTCCGCGGTGTAAGGGTTGGGTGCAACCCGATTTGTGGGAGTGTTGACTCTCACGTGTGGAAGGGCACCTTCCGTTAGTGAAGGGATTGGATTTCAATCCCGTTGGAGAAGTGACCGAGTCGTCCCTTGTTGGGGAGATAGGTCGAAGGGGGAAAGTGGATGTACCCAAGTCGGGGAACCACTATAAATTTGCTGTGTATTCTGTGTTCTGTGTTTGTTGCTTTTATTGTGCAGGTACATCTGTGAATTCCGCAAAAGAACCACACGTCACCTATCCCCCCCCCCATAGGTGCACATAGCCGACACTAGGTGGACTTTCAAGTGGTATCAGAGCCAGGTTCCTCAACAAAAAGGCTAACACCTTGAGGTGAATCCTGCCACTAGTGTCAACAAGGAGACATACATCTACATGGACGGACTCAAGTACTCCGGCAAAATCCCAGTATGCAACAGACTCAACTTTCCTATCTGGAAGGAAAGAATCAGGTTCTACATGGAAGCAGTGGACCCTCGACTGTTCATGATCGTGCTGGAGGGACCTTATGTCCCCACTAAGGCCTCCACCATTGATCCCACCAAGAAAGTGCCGAAGACACTCTCTGAAATGGACAAGGATGAGATGGTTCTAGTGGGCCTTGACATGAAGGCTAGAAACATCCTGGTCAGTGCAGTTGATGACTCGATGATGCAAAACTTCAGCAACTGCAAGACAGCTCAGGAGATATGGCAGTGTCTGATCATTCTGATGGAGGGCACAGATGAAGTAAGGGATGATCGGAGATCCCTCCTGAACCAGAAGTATGAGGCTTTCCGGCAAGGGCCTAAGGAAGAGATCGGAGTCACATACGAGAACTTCCTGAAGATTGTCAACGCCCTCAAGGGCTATGGAAGAGTGTTCACCAATGGTGAACTCAATGACAAATTCCTTAGGTCCCTGACTAAGGAATGGGACACAAAGATCTGCGCCATCAGAGAATTTGGCAGACTAGCAGAAACTGATCCTCAAATCCTGTTCGGGAAGCTGATGTCCTATGAACTTCAGCTGAACACCAGGAAGGCAGAGGAAGAAGCAGAGAAGGCTGCTGCAAAAGAAAAGACTGTGGCCCTAAAAGCCAGTCACTCCAAAAAGGGAAGGGTGCGGTGTCCTACCGTGCCAGAAATAAGGAAGAAGAGGAGGACTCCGATCCATGCTCCTCCAGCTCAGAACTGTCGGAAGAGGATTTCTCCCTCATCACTCGAGAGTTCAAGAAATTCCTCAAGATGAGGAATCACAGAAAGAGAGACGGCTCCTCTTCCAGACATCAGAAAAAAACTACTCTTCTGACAGGTATGCATCTAAACCTAACAAACATCGTTCTTCTGATATTATTTGCTTTGGATGCAATAAGCCAGGTCACGTTGTGGCCGACTGCCATCAAGCAAAAGAGATAAAGGGAAAGGAGAGGAGCTCAAATCCTCCAGAGATAAGAAGAAGGAGCGGAGCTATATCGCCAGAAGGCCAAAGACACTAAGTGAGTCTGATTCTTCAGACTCCAGTGATGATGAAGAAGCCTACTTCGGGCTGGTGGGTCGATCGGACTCAGAAGGAGAATGCCCCCCATTCACTGGGAAGGTAAAAACTCACACCCCTCTTTCCGACTCCGACTCTGATCCTGAGTCTCAGGATGATGAACCTGAGGATGGCCCTTCGGCCCGTGAAGCTGAGCTCCTCGACAAGTATGAGCTTCTGCTCAACACTTTTGACGAGTGCCGCAAGAGACTGAAGGCTGAGAAGAAGGAAGTAAGATTCCTTAAGGGTGAGTGTGTATCCCTAAGGGAAGAGGTCACTAGCTTGATCTCTCTCAGACAGGAGCACATTGACCTAACTTCAAAGCACTCAGAGTCTTTGAAGCTCCTTGATCTCAAGCAGGAGGAAGTCAACAGATTGGAAGAACTACTTGCGGCAGAAAGGAAGATCGTACAGAGCTTCTCTATGCCTAAAACAGTGCTTCCAGTCGTTGACACCTTCTCTGCTCAGGCCAAAGGAGCTGGCTTGGGGCATGTTGGGGCATCTGGTTCTTCATCTCGGAGAAACAAGAACCAGAGGAAGAATAAGGCCGCCAAGAAGGCCTCTGCTGATGAAAAGGGGAAGGCTCCTCTTAGTCCTGTTGCATTCAGAAAGCCTGGCTTTCCTTGCAACCAACATGACTTTGAGTCAACATATGGGCACCATTTCCGGCCCTCGGTTGCAAAGCCTAAGAGCCGGTATGAAGGTTGGAACTTCCCCCGGAACTTTGGGGAGAGTGCCTTCAAGGCACCTTATGAGGAGATCCACATAGGAAGTTATGGTCCGTTCTCTAGCGGCCATAATGGAAAGCAGGCGCCAAAAGTCAAGCCTGTTATTCAGAAGGTGACAACGTCATGTGACTGCCATCACCATGAGGCCTCCACCTCCAGATCCAAGGCCCCAGCTGTACCCGTTGTTCCCAGGGTAAGGCAGGAGCCTCGGAAGAGATACAACAGGTTCGACTGTTGGTGCTGTGGCAAAGTCGGTCACTTTGCCGTGGATTGTTGGTTTAATCCAAGGAACTACGAGACTCCCCATGTTAACAATGCGAGACCGACCACTCGTAGGGTTAACCAACCGAGGGGGAGTGTGCTAACCAGGAATCTAGGACCCAAGTTCGATTGGGTTCCTAAGGCAAATTAATTTTGTTTTGCAGGAATATCCAAAGGCCACCAAAACGCCAATCTGGTATTTGGACAGTGGATGCTCCCGGCATATGACCGGGACAAGAAGCCTGCTGCGTGATTACACTCCAGTCGAGAATGGACCCAAAGTCATCTTTGGAGGGTCAGATCGAGGAGTCACCAGAGGTTATGGTATGATTTCCAACGGTATAATCTCTATCACCGACGTGGCTTATGTTGAAGGGTTAAACCATAACCTGATCAGTGTAAGTCAGTTATGTGATAAAGGTTATGACGTTAAGTTCTGCAAGGATAAATGTCTGATAATTTCACGTACCTCCTCTGAGACGGTATTATCAGGCATTAGGAGCAGAAATATCTTCTGCTTAGATTTTCTTAGTATAGATTCATCTACCCCCGTATGCCTTGTGGCAACAGGCAGTGCTTCTCTTTGTGAACAATGGCACAAGAGATTGGCACATATTAATTATAAGACAATTAGTATGCTATTTTCTAAGAATTTAGTAAGAGATGCTCCCAGTATCAAGTGCATCAAGGATAGCCCCTGTCATGCATGCCAGATGGGCAAACAGACCCGGGCTACCTTTAGGAGCATTGCAGACAAAGACTCTTCCCGATGTCTTTACCTGCTACATATGGACTTGTTTGGCCCAATGCAAGTTCATAGCTTGGGAGGCAAGTCATATACGCTAGTGATAGTTGATGATCACTCACGGTTTACATGGGTGTTCTTTTTGAAACGAAAGTCAGATACTTTTGACATCTTCACTAATTTTGTCAAGCAGGTTCAGAACGAATTTAATTGCTCCGTGGTCAAAATCCGAAGTGACCATGGAACAGAATTCGAATCTGGTGCTATGACAGAATTTTGTGAAGAACATGGTATCTTTCATGAGTTTTCCTCCCCGCGCACTCCTCAGCAAAATGGAGTTGCGGAGAGGAGAAATAGAACTCTCATTGAGGCCTGCACGACTATGTTGAAAGATGCTTCTCTCCCGGAATACTTCTGGGCAGAGGGTGTCAATACGGCATGTCATGTACAAAACCGAGCGTTGATCAACAAACATCATCGTAAGACGCCCTACGAGCTACTGAAAGGCAGGAAACCAACCATGTCCTACTTCAGGATCTTTGGTTGCAGATGCTATGTACTAAATAATGGGAAGTATCCGCGTACTAAATTCGGTGAAAAATGCTTCGAAGGCATATTCATGGGATATAGTTCCCATAGTCGGGCATATAGGGTCTTCAATAAGAAAACCTTAGTGGTAGAAGAATCAATAAATGTTGTATTTGATGAAGGAAGCTTGCTTAACAGCAATTCTTCCAGTTGTATTCTTGAAGATGCAGGTGCTAGACTTGACCAGCTGAATCTGGATGAGACCCCTAAAGATGACGCACCCAAGTACGTCAAAGTTTCCACCTCCACGTCATCTGAAAATGTTGAAGATCAAGATGGAACAAATCTTTTAGAAGAACGAGAAGCACAAGAAGTAGCTGAAGCTCCCGACGCCAGACTTCTAGAGCTCCGTCACGTGAGGGATCATCCTAGAGAACAGATCATCGGAGATCCTCGTGTAGGCGTCAGAACTCGAAGAGGTACAACTAACGAAGTATTGCATCTCAGCTTCCTGTCTCAGGTTGAGCCAAAGAAGTTCGATGAGGCGAACAAGGATGCGGCATGGATTCTGTCCATGCAAGAGGAACTACATCAATTCGAACGTTGCAAGGTTTGGACGCTGGTTCCCAGACCATACAAGCAGAATGTCATTGGCACGAAGTGGATTTTCAGAAACAAGCTGGATGAACGTGGTGTCATCATAAAGAACAAGGCCAGGCTGGTGGCTCAAGGTTACAGACAGGAGGAAGGGATTGACTTCGACCAAACCTTCGCACCAGTCGCAAGGCTCGAGGCAATCCGGTTGTTCCTGGCATATGCTTCACACAAAGGATTCACTGTCTACCAAATGGATGTAAAATCGGCATTCCTGAACGGAGACCTGAAAGAGGAAGTATACGTCGCTCAACCCCCAGGTTTTGTCGACCTACTTATCCCAATCACGTTTATTTTCTTAATAAGGCCTTATATGGGTTGAAACAAGCTCCCCGAGCTTGGTATGAGACTTTATCTAGTTTTCTTCTTGAGAACAAGTTCTCCAGAGGTAAAATAGATAAAACATTGTTTCTCAGGGAAGTCAAAGGCAAGATTTTGCTGGTGCAAATCTATGTCGATGACATAATATTCGGCTCAACGGACAACAATCTTTGCAAAAAGTTTTCCAAACTTATGCAAGGAAAGTTTGAAATGAGCAGTATGGGAGAGCTCAAGTATTTCTTAGGCCTTCAAGTGAAACAGTCTGAGGATGGAATCTTCATCTCTCAGACGAAGTTCACAAATGAACTCCTTAAGAAATTCGGTATGGAGAGTGCAACCTCTATGAGGACTCCAATGGGATCCACCATGTCTCTGGATAAGGATGAGAAAGGTAAACCTTTCGATGAAACCAAATACAGAAGCATCATTGGATCCCTGCTCTACCTTACTGCCAGTAGACCGGATATTATGTTCTCCACATGTGTATGTGCCCGATATCAGGTGAACACTAAGGAATCTCACTATGTCGCTGCAAAGCGAATTCTAAGATACCTTAAAGGTACTCCTAATCTTGGCTTGTGGTACCCGAGGAACAATGATGTCGAGCTAATAGGCTTTTCAGATGCTGATTTTGCAGGGAGCAGGGATGACAGGAAAAGCACCTCCGGGACGTGTCAATTCCTCGGCAGGAGGCTTATCTCATGGAACAGCAAGAAACAAAATTGCGTTGCAACCTCCACTGCAGAGTCAGAGTATATCTCGGCAGGGAGCTGTTGCGCACAACTTCTTTGGATCAGAAATCAGTTGGCCGACTACAACCTTCAGTTCAAGGAAGTTCCAATGTACTGCGACTCCTCCAGTGCAATTGCCATTGCCAACAATCCGGTGTTGCACAGCCGGACGAAGCATATTGAAGTACGCTACCACTTCATTCGGGAGCACGTGGAGAACAAGGATATCTCTCTCTGTTATGTCCCCACGGACAAGCAGATTGCTGATATATTCACAAAGCCCCTAGACGAGGCCAAGTTCAATCTTTTTAAGACTGAATTGGGAATGCTCAACTATGAGGAGTGAAGACTCCAAAAGCTCCAGGCTAGTGCAAGAACCGAGGGGGAGCAAGGAACTCCGCGTGCGTACATGGTATCAGAGGGGGAGCAAAAAGTCAATCGCTACAGACCCCGCTTTGTAGAAGCCGAAAAGGGGGAGATTACACTCTCGGGGTCAAGGCTAAGGTGTGGCTCCAGCTTGCTTCCAAGAAAGCGGTATTGGTAAGGGATAACCCCACCCAATGTTAAGTTTATGAATTTCATTTGCTTTCAATTTCATTCGCTCCATTCACCTTAGCTTGTAGGGTTTAGGCTTCTTCAAATAGGGGGAGATTGTTGGGTATTGTATCCACAATGTACCTGATTTGAAGAAGCCCCTGGACAAGCTAAGGTGAATAGACTATGTATTTGATAAACCTTTTCTAGTTGTGCTTGTAGTTTTTCCACGCTAAGTGCACACCAATGTCAGGGTGCAGTAGGTCAATATACACGGGTCTGCACGACGTAATCCCTCGTTGAGCAGATCAGTGTGTTGGCCTACGTGTACTCTCTCTATTGGAGTGCACTTATTTTCAAGCACAGGGCCGCTCATATGCAAGAGAAGACAAGGAGCATGGAGGGTCAAGGAGCAGCTCCTAGGTGGAAGACGAAAAATCGTCCAAGGCAAATTCGACGAGAATCACCAAGTGATTCTCGCCGAATCGGCGAGAATCACTTGGTGATTCTCGCCGAATCGACGAGAATCGTCAGTGATTCTCGCCGACTTCTTCTGGCCATCTCAAAATGGTGCCAAGTAAGATTCGGCGAGAATCACTTGTAATTCCCGCCGAACCAGTGGTCAAGCAGCCCATGAACACAAAGTCCAATTCGTTGAGAATCGACAAGAGATTCGACGAGAATCACAAACGACTCTCGACGAATCGTCGAGAATCACTTGGTGATTCTCGCCGATTCGTCGAGAATCGTCTGCGATTCTCGCCGATTTTGACTTGGCGGTTTCTCAGCTTATTCCCTGAACCGGATTCTGCCGCTGTTTAAAATCTGGACCGGGATTTGGGGACTATCTCTGTGGGTCCCACAAACGGTCTTATTGGGGGTAGCTACAGTATAAATACATGGGTATTTTGAACAGTAAAAAGACAGAAAAATACGCGAGCTCACGGAAACCCTAAAATCGCGAAATCCTTCCGCCGCCTCCGTCGCCGCTCGCGCAAGTCCGTCGCCACCGATAGATCTTCTTCCCGATCTCCGGCGACAGTAGCTTAGCAAGGCTCGAGTCTCACGCGTCTATCCAGAGATCCTTTGTCTCTCGATTTGTTGATCAGAAACACTTCCCATCCGAGTCGATCGAGACGACCGATCCTCGTGTGACCGTTGGTAGACCGAGCTTGCTTCGCAACGAAGTTTGGATCTCCAAGTTCAGCAGCTGCTCTTCTTCGTAGCCGCCGATCCCGAAGCTAGCCGCCGCTCGTGTGCCGCCGCCGGTTCCGGGGAGATCTTCTCCAAGCAAGACCAAGGTCGTAGACTCTTCATCGACTTCAAGAACACGTCGTCGACCAAAGAGGAACACCGGAGTCTCCAAGAGAAGTTTGTATCACGTGTACATTCTACTTTTATTTTATTGTAAAGGAACTTTTGTTCCGCGGTGTAAGGGTTCGGTGCAACCCGATTTGTGGGAGTGTTGACTCTCACGTGTGGAAGGGCACCTTCCGTTAGTGAAGGGATTGGATTTCAATCCGTTGGAGAAGTGACCGAGTCGTCCCTTGTTGGGGAGATAGGTCGAAGGGGGAAAGTGGATGTACCCAAGTCGGGGAACCACTATAAATTTGCTGTGTATTCTGTGTTCTGTGTTTGTTGCTTTTATTGTGCAGGTACATCTGTGAATTCCGCAAAAGAACCACACGTCACCTATCCCCCCCCCCATAGGTGCACATAGCCGACACTAGGTGGACTTTCAGACACGGGTAGGGACACGACCGTGTCCTTACCCGTGTCCTGCCTGGCGAAGCGGCAACGACAGTTTCCATGCCGGTTCAATATTTGACACGGGTAGGGACATGCCTGTATCCCAACCCGTGTCCCGACCCGTGTCCATATGACATGGCCGTGTGCCTTGGCCGTGTCCTTCTCGGAATGCATTTCGACGATCTCAACATTTCGTCGATCTCGATCAAAATCGTCGACTGGAGAACACGGGTAGGGACACGCCCATGTCTCTACCCGTGTCATGTTAATTCGTCGAAGTCGACGCGCAGTTCATCGATCTCGACACCTCTCGTCGAGTGTAACTCGACACACATGGGTAGGGACACGCCCGTGTCTCTACCCGTGTCACATGGTGTCGACACAGCTCATCAGTCTCGACACGCCCTGTCGAGTGCAACTCGACACACACGGGTAGGGACACGCCCGTGTCTCTACCCATGTCACATGATGTCTACACAGCTCAACGATCTCGACATGCCTCGTCGAGTTCAGCTCGACGCACACATGTACACGGGTAGGGACACGCCCGTGTCTCTACCCGTGTCCTTTTACAGCACTAATTTCACTACTCCTCCACAAGTGTAGTCCAATTCCTTGCACGTCCAAGGACTCGAGTCAACCCTACTGACTCAAACACACACACTAGGGTCCTAGAGCGATTCGGGACGTTACAGAACTGACCCTGGCCCCCCTAGCGCTTCTCTCCTCCATGGAAACCTCTCTGCTGGCCTTGTTCCTTCCACTCATGCTACCTCTAGCAGAGTCGATTGTTCATCTCCTTCCACCCCCACCTCGGTAGCTGCTGCTCCTATTCCCTCTGCATGGGTTCACCTCTACTCACGTCCGGACCTCTGTCGCCACATGACACCTTCTCCTCCTCCGTGGGCCACCTTTCCTGGTGAACTCTGGGTTAAATGACTCCCTGTCAACCTCCCTCACCGCCCTCTCCATCATCTCCACAAAAGAGAGGGGTGGAACCCTCTTCAACTCCATCCGGAAGATACCCTGCCACAACCCAACGGTAAAGGCCACCATGAGGGTGTGCCCGAGCATCTCCTAGACCTGGAGGACCTCCTCTTGGGACCGATCCACATAGCTCCCCAGGGTCTCGTTCACCCCCTGTTTGATGAGGAACAGGGACTCGGAATACTTCTTCCTCTTCTTGGAATTGGTGAACCTCAGCATGAACCCCCAGCAATGGTTCTCGAAATAGGTTATGGAGCTATCCGGCATCTGGTGGAACCAATCTCTTGCCTTCCCCTTGAGGGTGATGGCAAAGAGCCTGCTCTTAAATGCATCCGACATCTGTCAAAACGAGACCACATCCTCAATGCCCTGGATGTGTTGAACCAGGTCGTCCTTCCCAATGTAGTAGGGCATCTTCGACTCCTGAAACCCCTCTAGAGCTGGTGCAAATGAAATGAACTCACTGAAGGGGCTGCCTCCCTATGCCGGGCGAGCCACGCTCCTCCACCTCGCCAATCTGTCCCCTGCTCGCCCATCCTGCGAACAACACTCGCCTGGCGATACCTTGTGCACCCACCTCCTTTGCTATATCCTTCCCAGCCTGCCTAACCAAGGCATCCTCGCCCAGTGCTGGGGCAGCAGCGACTGGGTTGACTGGAATCGATGACTCGGCGCGCGCGCCGAGTGCACACTTGATGGGGCTAAGCACCTCCTGCCTGAAATCCACGAACATACCTACGGTGGTGAGAGGGGAATGGGGTGGCGAGTCGGCCCTGCCCAAACCTTATCCTTCTCCTCCAGTCGTCGGGCTCATAGAAGATTTTCGTTGCTGATCACTCTCAACGCTCACCGCACCAAAATATTGAAATTGGAGAATCGGTCCCTGTGGAGTACGACCCTTGGGGAAGGGGTGATCGCACACTTACATCTCTCTCACATGCTAAATGACGAAATACTTAGCACAAGGGACAAACCCAATTCTCCAGCACGGAGTTCCCATCACACACCCCGAAGATCATAAGGCGCTTCCTCTCCTTAGCCAACTGCTGAGCTATGGATACCTCAGAAAGCGCAAGAAGACCGGGGAACAAGTAAGCATGCCTTCTGAGATACCCCCTTGGGTCTATTTATAGTTTTCTAAAAATGGTTGGATGATACTCAACGAATCGTGGAGGAGGGGACTTCAGATAAAAACAATCGATGGAAATTTGTCGAGCATGATTGGGTAGTTGGTAGAGGATAAGTGTTATTCGTCGAGTATCGTTGGGTGAAACTCAATGCACTCGACGACTGACGGCGGACAATGGCCAAGTAAAATTCGTTGGATATCATTAATGATATCCGACGATGATATCCAACGAATCCGTCGAATATGTCTTGGGAGAATTCGGTGGTATAAAGCATGGAAAATGTCAAGGGAAATTCATCAGATATCGTCAAGGATTTCCGACAAATTTGTCAAGAATCAATTAGACAGTTCGCCAAGATTTGTGGATAATTCGTCGAGAATACACTGACACATTCAGAAATTCGTTGAGTATGAAGAATGTTACTCGACGAATTTTACTTGGTACATTTTGCGGTGCAGGAGGAATTCGCTGTCATGTACACGTGGGCTGAACCGGATCTCAGGTTGAGTGCAGGTTGATTCCTTGGATCAGTCTACTTAAGAGCACTTATTTCAAGTATTAAGGGGATAGTCCAATGAGGAAATGACATGTGGCAAGAGAACTAAACCCTAATTCTACAACCTCGTGTTCGCCGAGTGGGACGGTCAGGCTAGACGAGAGAGTCAGGGAGACCGGGCCGCACCTTTATAGAAGATGGCGAACCTAGATGGCCGGCTCGCTCTCGACAAGGGTAGGCGAGCGAACCATGTGATCCAACCCATCCCACCTGCTCCAGCGTAGGAGACCTTATCCCCGACCTGCCTCCGTGTATGGCGGGCGAACCATAGCGGCCCGTCTCGCGCTCACTTAGTTATCGGAGGCGAGCTGCGCGAGCCAGGCCACATCCTCCCTATAGAATGGCGACTTAATCCCGTGCTCCTCGACACTCGCCCGGTGGGTTCCAGATGCAAAATTACATGGATGCCCATGTAGTGGGTGCAAATAGCCTTCCAGAATAATGGAGATTGGTTGTTACCAGACCAAATTGGTCTACATTTAGCAATTCAGCACAGTAGAGGTGTGCTATTAGCAGACCGTTTTCAAAAATCTATAAATAGACCCAAGGGGGTACCTCAAAGGCATGCTTACTTGTGCCGCGGTCTTTTTGTGCTTTCTGAGGTATCCTTAGCTCGGCATTTGGGTAGGGACGGGAAGTGCTCTAAGATCTTCTCGGTGTGTGGTGGGACTTCCACGCTGAGCCCTTGGATTTGTTCCCTGTTCTTTTTCTTAGTCGTATGGTTCGTAAGAGAGAAGTAAGTGTATGATCACCCCTTCCCCAATTGTAAACTCCACAGATACCGAGTTTTCGGTTTCAACATCTATAGTGTGGTGAGTATGGATAGTGGTCAGTGTCGAAAATATTCAGTAAGCTCAATGACTGTAGGAGAAGGGCAAGGTTTAGATAGGGCCAACTCGCCACGCCCTCCCCCTATCGCAATGGTTGGGATGTTTGAGGAGTTTATGCAGGAGGTGCTTGGCCTCATCAAGTTCGCACTCTACGCATCTGCTGAGTGCTCAACACTAGCTGTCCCAATCGCCACCACCTCAGCTCTAGGCGAGGATGCCCCGGCTCGGTAAGATGGGAAGGAGGTTTTAGAGGAGGGGAGTGGGCGCGATCTCCCTGGGCAAGTTATCTTCCCCGAGTTAGCGAGCGGGGGCCGGTTTGTTGAGATGGGGGTACGAGACCCTCTGGCTCACCCAGTAGGGGGAGGCAGCCCCTTTATATAGTTGGTCTCTTGTGCTCCAGTTTCAGAGGGTGTTGGGCCCATTGATCCCAGTGTCCTGGATTTGAAGAAGGCCTATCAAACAATGCATACACATGTGGTGATCTAACTTGTGTTCAAGTTTAATGATTGCAGGATGTTCTAGTAGCAATGATGGGACAGATAGCCTGAGTGGCTAAGATAGGTAAGTTCTTACCTAAGTGGTGGAAAGACAGAAAACTGTCCAACTCCACAGGCGCTGAGTGAGGATTATTCAATCAACACCAGATGAATTATAGCGTCGAGTTTAGCCTATTCAGTCAAAACCATGATGTGTCAAGCTTAGAATGTTGCTAAGTCCACAGGAATTGAGTGAAGTCAACTCACTCAATGCCATACATCAAAAGGCTGTCAGTCAGGCTAATAACATTCTAAGCCTAAAGAGAAATGAGCTAAAAAGTGGCTAAGTCCAAATTTGTCGAACTGAGTTCATAGTTCGTCGAGCTGAGCTAATTGTTCGTCAAACTAAGCCCACAGTTTTAGAAATTTGGTTAAATTAGTGACTGGAAAATGTTTAAGTTGTCTACCTAATCACGTAAGTTGGATAGGTGACTTCTGCATCTTTTTACGGAATAAAAATGTAACGAGCAATGCACAGAAAAATAAGCAAGCATACACAGATGACCCCAAGAATTATAGTGGTTCCCCAACCTTGGGTACATCCACTTTCCACCTCACCCATCTAGCAATGCACTATACTCATCTACTCCACTGTTCTCGGATTGAAAACAATCCTACCACTCGGAACAAAGTTCCTACAACTCGATCCCTAAAACAGGATCTACACTAGGAAAAGAAACTTCCTACAAAATCTCGGAGAACAAAACTCCTACAACTCGGAGAAAAATCTCCTATAGGAACAAAATGATTTACAGAGAAAAATATAAAAACAATATAATTCAAGATCTGAATCTTCATCCCTTCTTCTTCATTAAAAATTTGAAGCTCTGTCAGAAATAGATTGAAGAAGATACGACTAAATCTCTGGATATGAAATCTATGGACTCAATATGATCAAGAAAAGAATCTGTCGACATAGAAGATCTTGATCTGTTGAATCTCTTCTTCTGAATCTCTAGATCTAAAGCAAATCAACGATGAAGAAGATGAACAGCGCCGACTTCTGATTTTGGAAAGAGAATTTCTGATTCAGAATACTTAGGTTTTTCTTCTTAGGGTTGGTCGATTATGATTAGACCTTTTTTAATACTTTCTTAACTGTCATAATCAAATTAAATGCATGACACGTGGGGCAATCACATGATAATCACATTTCAAAATACGTTTGTCGAAACATAGAAAAATTTCAGAAAACAGTTCAGCATTTCTCGAGAAGAAGAGTTGTACTCGAGAAGAAGTTTTCTGATGCTCGAGAAGAATGATGAGGATCTTGAGAAAAACACTTGGGAAAGATATGGAGGTGGAAGTCAGCAATCTCGAGAATGAAAAAAAGTACTCGAGAAGAATATATTTCTGTTTTTGAGAAGTGCTCTAGTACTCAAGAATAAAGAAGTATCTCAAGAAAAGATGTCCGACTCTCAAGAAAAATATTCTAGGTCTCGAGAAAAATTTTCTTTTTCCCGAGAACTAAACATAGCATTCTCGAGAAAAATATTTTGGATTCTCGAGAAAAAGATTTCGTAAAAAAATATAAAGGTGGAATTTAGGCAACTCGAGAAAGGAAAGATGTACTCGAGAAAAATGAACTTCTGTTCTCGAGTAGATTTTCTGTTACTCGAGAAGAGAATCTGTTACGTGAGAAATGACTTCTGGTTCTCGAGAAGTAATACAGACCTTCTCGAGAAATAACATGTGGCTTCTCGAGAAAAAGACTTAGAAACATATTTTGACTGGAAATGAGGAAACTCGAGAAGGAAAGTCATGGATTACTCGAGGACACATGGATTTCTCGAGAACAACACTATGCTTTCTCTAGAACTGCTTCTGCAACTCGAATACATTACAGATATTACTCGAGTATAAAGTAAAGATCTTCTCGAGTACAAAAGTTCCTACTCGAGAAAAAGAATTAGAAATTTTTCTGTAAAATTGAAAACTTATTTTATTCAAGAAATACAACAACCATCCTTTCTCCCATGGCTGTAGTGCTTGAAAATGAAGTGTGTCCAAATAGAGAGAAAACATATGAGTCAACACCATGGATCACACAATGAGGGATTACATTGTATGGTCCTGTGTTCGGTGACTCATTGTAGAATGACATTGGTCTACACTTGGAAAATATATCTGACCAACACTCAACTAGAAAGGACATCAAATACAAACTTAATTCATCTTAAATCAAGGGTGACTTCATACAAATCTGGGTTATTGTGGATGCAATAACCAGTAGTGACTTTCCACCTTCTTTTTAGGAATACCTATAAATAGAAGTGCTTGTGCAATAAGCTAAGTCACTGTTCCTTACCCTCTTCTCTGGATCAAAAGCAAATTAACGATGAAGAAGATGAACAGTGCCAGTGTAACGCCTCCATTCATCATATGGAATATAATGGTGGGTCCGGCCGGGGCCCCATGCTATATATCACAAACAAACGATGGAGTCACGTATGAATATCAAAATCACGTTCTACTCGCATCCTAACTCAGAGCATTCTAGCGAAAATGTTTTAAGTTGCAAGAACTCATCAGAATGAATGCGCACTAAATATATAAACCACATATATATATATATATATATATATATATATATATATATATATATATATATATATATATATATATATATATATATATATATATATATATATATACTAGGAATGTATACAAATACACAACTCTCATGGCCTTAAGGCCTTACAAGTTTCTCTTTACAAATATATTGCTTCATAAATCACCACGCATGCCGGCCACATATGAAATCCAAGACTTCGCACGACCTTCGAGGGCCTTTAAGCTTCAATCCGCTCAATCTAACTCAGCTCGTCAGCATTAGCTGACCAATTATAACGACCCTACCCCTTTCCCGGGGTAGTGGTTCCGTCCCTGTATGCATCACCATAAAAATATATATCCATCACAACAAGTAGTACAACAGTATCACAAACGCCGGCCTCCACTAGACGCTCCGTGCACTCAGGGCATATTATTGGTGTACCAGATATACCAGTTGCCCACCACCGATCAGATGTCTTTAACATGTTGGTTGGCGGTTCAAGTCGACCAACACGCATGCTGGGGACATTCTGTCCATCGCACTCAGAGGTGCTATCCTTATAGAAAACTTGAGTATTTATATCGACCTACCATTGTGGTGCAGCAAGCAGGGTTAGGGCCCCATCCGCGCATGCCTTACCACCGATAGATCTCCTACAACATAGGTACAAGTCAGCCATTTCTCGTTGCTCAATTCATCAATAGCGCAGATTTTGACGTAGGTTGGCCTTCCCTTTCCTGCTCCGCACACAGCTCTCGCATATCCGCTTTACAATCCATTCCAGTTCAACACACCCCAAATAAGGGCTCATACAAATCCTGTAAAGGATTCACAATTCACAAGCATCCATATAATACACAGAGTGTTCTCCGGTTCACAATATAAACATCACCAATCCAGACTAACGTCTGGATGGGCTTCACACAACATGCATATGCTGTACTACCTATTTCCAGCTCTAGATGCAGACTCAACCTGTAATCACTTACGCTATCCACAGCTTGGTGGAGGATTACATGCTTATGCATAAAGAATGACTTCACCTTGTCTAAAAAGGAGATCGTTACCCTTGACGATCGCTTTGGCGTCATAGAAATCTAGCCGGTTGGAAAGCACCGCAGTGGCCTTGCCTCCATAAATCTGGCCTCGGACCTTAGTTCGGAATTCTAAAGCTCCACCTGCGGCTAGATGCTTCTCTTCCTCCTCCTTGCTCTCCCTTCTCTCTAGGTATTTTAGAAAGAGAATGGCAAAAAGTAAATGATACTTACCTTCTCACTTTCGGCCTTAAAGCTGTAATGAGAAACCTAGGCCATCAGATCCCAGAGAAAAAAAATGAACGACAACAAAATTTCCTGAAATTGGCTATTTCGGGGCTAACACACAGTGTGACACACCCGTGTTACAGGCCGTGTACCTTAAGTGGCGCACGAACTGACTTATCCAGAAAAGGTCACGGCCATGTGACATGCTCGTGTCACAGGCTGACAGACCTATGTCCCGCCCGTGTCCCCTTCTCGAGACCCACTCGAGACCTACTCGAGAGAACTACTCGAGTAATTGGATAGGACACGACCTCTGACACGCCCATGACCTAGGCTGTGTACCATACTCGAGATACTTGAGACCTACTCGAGAGAACTACTCGAGTAATTACGGCGCAGGACTCGGATTCCCGACACGCCCGTGTCGATGTTGACACGCCCGTGTCACCCAAAACATAGTCGTGTTCGTTGTCTCGAGTTCATTTCGTCGACCACTCGAGAAGCTTGTCAACCAGAGGAGGACACGACCTCGGACATGCCCGTGTCACAGTGCGTGTTCCCTCTTGAGAACTCGTCGTGTGAATTTCGTCGATCACTCGACAAGCAGCTCACCCGCTCACCCAAGCAGGACACGGCGTGGGACACCCCCGTGTCCCAGTCCGTGTCGCCCAGCCTAAACCCAAATTTCAGATTTGGGGTGTTACTGCCGACTTCCAATTTTGGAAAGAGATTTTTTGATTCAGAATACTTAGGTTTTTCTTCTGGTCGATTATGATAAGAACTTTTATAGGACTTGCATAACGGTCATAATCACATTAAATGCATGAAACGTGGACCAATCACGTGCTAATCACATTTGAAAATACGTCTGTCGAAACATAGAAAAATTTCAGAAAACAGTTCAGCATTTCTCAAGAAGAAGAGTTGTTCTCGAGAAGAAGTTTTCTGATTCTCGAGAAGAATGGTGAGGATCTCGAGAAAAACACTTGGGAAAAATATGGAGGTGGAATTCAGCAATCTCGAGAATGAAATAAAGTACTTGAGAAGAATATATTTCGATTTTTGAGAAGTACTCTGGTACTCGAGAACAAAGAAGAATCTTGAGAAAAGATATCAGACTCTCGTGAAAAATATTGTAGTTCTCGAGAAAAATTTTCTGTTTGCCGAGAACTAAACATAGCCTTTGCGAGAAAAATATTTTGGCTTCTCGAGAAAAAGACTTGGTAAAAAAAAATAAAGGTGGAATTTAGGCATCTCGAGAAAGAAATAAAGTACTCGAGAAAAATGAACTTCTGTTCTCGAGAAGATTATTTTGTTACTCGAGAAGAGAATCTGTTACTTGAGAAATGACTTCTGGTTCTCAAGTAGTAATACTGACCTTCTCGAGAAATAACATTTGGCTTCTCGAGAAAAAGACTAAGAAACATATTTTGATTGGAAATGAGGTAACTCGAGAAGGAATGTCATGCAGTACTCGAGAACACATGACTTTCTCGAGAACAACACTAAGCTTTCACGAGAACTGCTTCTATAACTCGAATACATGACAGATCTTACTCGAGTGTAAACTAAAGTTCTTCTCGAGTACAAAAGTTCCTACTCGAGAAATAGACTTAGAAATTTTTCTGTAAAACTGAAAACTTATTTTCATCAAGAAATACAGCAACCATCCTTTCTCCCATGGCTGTAGTGCTTGAAAAAGAAGTGTGTCCCAATAGAGAGGCTACACATGAGTCAACACCATGGATCACACAATGAGAGATTACATTGTATGGTCATGTGTTTGGTGACTCATTGTAGGTTGACATTGGTCTACATGTGGCAAATATATCCTGCAAACACTCAACTAGAAAGGACATCAAATACAAACTTAATTCATCTTAGTTCAACGGTGACTTTATATAAATCTGTGTTATTATGGATGCAATAACCAACAATCTCACACTATTTGTAGAAGTCAGAACTCTCTACACTAAGGTGAATTATGTCAAGATAAATAAATAAAGAAGCTAATAACCATGTTAAAATAGAATAAATGCAGTGATATAGAAAAATCATATTATCAAAACTTAAAGGTTTATATTAATAGAAATTGTCCAAGAGAAATTCAATTTCACAAGATAACAAAAATAAATTTTTCTGAACATCTGCAATATCTACTGGTTCTGCTGTTTCTAAACATCTGCAATATCTACTGATTTTGCTGTTTCTAAACATCTGTAATATGTGCTGGTTTTGTTGTTTCTGGACATCTGCAATATCTACTGGTTCTGTTGTTGTTGCTGTTTACCTTGTTTCTCTTATTGCCTTTTTTGATAACTGTATGGTTTTGGAAAATATATTGGACGTCTGGGTGGAGCCTTGGGATTATTCCTTCCAAACTCCATGTCATACAACCGCCTTTTGGTAAGAGATTTTTCATATAAATCCCATTCATAGGACCTGTAATGAATGTTCCTATCTTCATTAAAATCAACCAAAAGTTTCAGAGTTTCAAGAATCAGAGCTTTGGAGGTTGGACTCCATACTTCATAGAATTCTTGAGGCAATCTCCTTTCAGCTTCAGGATGATAAGTTGATCTGCTGGTTGATTCACCATCGCCATATTTTCATCTTTTACCTTTCTGAATCTCTGAAGCTACTTGAGGAGGCACATTAACTTGATCAGATTCCCAATCTTCCTCATAGAATTCAGGAGGTGGTCCTTCAAAATATTCAGGAGGTGGTCCTTCAAAATATTCAGGAGGTGGCCTATTCATATCCAGGTCTGTAGGAGGGGGTGCAGAAGGTTCCATAGATAAGTCAGGGAAAAGTTGATAATGGATTCAAATGGCAGTATCATAAGTGTACAGCTTTGTACTTTTGACTTCTTTCAGCACTGATGTCTTGATCTCTTTTAATTGGTCATCCCACTGATTTTTTATTGTTTGAACATGTTTTTCTAGCTGTTCTTTAACTTTATCCTCCCCCTTTCTGACTTCTAGTGATAAGGTATTGATTACTTCTTCTTTGAACTGCCCAACTTCTTCACAAGTCTTGAAGTTGCGTTCTTGGGCTTTCTTTCCAAGTTTAATTTGATTGTTTGCAACGGTAACTGACTATTCCATCACTTTACCTATGCTGGTGATGGTATGATCCATTGTTTTTCCTCCAATTTGTAACATTCTTTTAAATTCATCAGTGTTATTCTGGATTTCAGCAAATCCACGGCTCATTTCTTTTTCAAAGGTAGTGACTTTATCAGTTACATCTTTAATATAAGTATCAAAATAATTTATTTGTGCAGCTAGCATATCTTCAATCATAGTCAAGATAGTACCTTCAGGAAGTGCTACAAGCTGAAGAGGTGCAGTAGGTCGAATTGGAGCTTTCCAAGGAGCAATTTCTTCAAGGAAGACTGTGGAGGTAGAGGTTTGCTTTCTACTGACTGTACTTTCTTCATCTTCAACATATATGGGTAGTATGGAGGGAATCTTAAAATTGATACTGGGAATAAGGGGTTCAGCATCTTCAACATGTGTGTCATCTTCTGAGTCATGAATAGAAACTACTTCTGCATCATGTACATCTTCAAATGGAGATTTTTTTTGTTTAGGTTTAGCAGATTTTTTAGGTTCTGGGGATTGTTCTGGTTGATGTTCTGGTGACTTGGCTGGAGAAGAAGGATGTACTTCAGGAACAATAAAAAGAGGCTCTTTAGAGGAGAGTTCATCTATCATCCTGTTGATGTCATCATCGATAGACATAATCTGTTCTTGAACCTGGGCATCAGTTAGGAATTTTGTATCTGGTAGAACTTCAGTAGCAAAATCTGAATTGTCCGTATTAAGCAAAGTTTCTGTTGCTGCAGCAGATGGAGTGGAACTATCATCGAAAGTAGTATTGGTAGCAGGAGAAGAGGTATCAGCTTCTTAAACTATATGAATGGCAGCAGCTGGTGTGACTTGGGCTGGAATTGTTGTAGCAGCAGGAGCAGGAGCTGGAGTGGACTAAACTTGAATAGATGGGGTAGGCACCCCCTCAATAACTGGATCAGTTAATTGATGAGAAGGAGAAGATTGAGTCATGTCCATATCTTCATTCCTCTTGGGTGCTGGGTCAGTTTTTTGAGGCTTAATCTCCCATCTTTAAATGGAGGAGTTGGATACTTTCTTCATATGGTGTAGTGCAATGCCCTTATTCATGGAAAATACATCTGGGTCCATCTGGTTCAGGTATAAAGATAAGATTCTGCCATAACTGGGATTCTTGATGCTAGCCTTAATTTTATCAAAGATCATCACACCCCACTGATATTTCTTTCTACAAATAATAGCAGTGATCATGTCAAAGAAATCTGGTGTGATGTAGCTTATGGAGCTTGTCATGCAGAGAAGTACTTTTCCAAGGATATCTGCCAATAAGTATCTTTATACATTCATGAACAGTCTGCGAACAGTGTGGGTTGATTGGGGAAGGCCACAGAAACTGTAGGTCCTTTCATAATCTATTTCTACTAGATCGCCTTCTTCATCGAACACAAGTAATTGTAGAAATTTTGAAACAGAGGTGGAAGACAAGTTTGCCTTGATATCTCGAAACCTTGATTTCAGTACTTTGCCATTGCGCTTGAATTTGCCTTGTTGGAAAAATTCTTCGACATCAAAGGTGATTACCTTGCAGGGATGTTAAAGAACAAATGATAAACCGACGATATCGAGTAGAATGAGAACATTTCTGAAATCATCTGAAATTTCGCCAATCCATGTTGAAACCAGTTCGCTTCCAATTTCGAGCTTGGAAGACGATGCCATTAATGTGGAGAAAGTGAAGTTGGCTGGCCGGGGAATGGAGAAGCGTGCTTGATTGGGGCAATTGGCAGAGATGGAGAAGGTGAAGAGTCTTTTCTCAAGAGAGATGTATTTGAAATCGGGAATAGAAATTCTTGGACCTAAGTCTATTTATATTTTCCTTTGATTTTGATAATAAATGATATAAATAATGTTAAAAATACCCGGAATATGGCGGTGAAGTGCCCGGGTGCCAGTATGAAAATTTGAAAAATTTCCAATCTGATTTCTCAAGATGGATTGTTGTTCTCGAGAAGAATATTGTTAACACTTGAGTAGAATTCTTCTTATTCTCGAGTAGAAATTTCTTTGTTCTCGTGTAGAGCAATCCATACTATCGAGTAAAGCTTTTGTTCCCGAGAATTAATTCTGCCGTTCTAGAGTACATGTGATGTACTCGAGAAATGAAGTCAATACTTTGAAATTTTCTTGATTTTTAATTATGTCCAGATCTTGAACTTACTTGAGACCTTTTTTTTCATTCCTATTCTCTTGTTGAGAATGCCAAGTTCTATTTTGAAGAACGAGAACTTGGCATTGTCCAGCAACATTTTGAATATATCGGCAATCTTCCTGTTAGTTGGGACATATTAGAGATTGATGTCTTCATGCTCCAGATGCTCCCGGATGAAGTGGTACTACGGCTCTATGTGCTTTGTCTGGCTGTGAGAGACTGGGTTGTTGGCTATTGCAATCGCACTGGAGGAGTTGCAAAACAAAGGAATGTCCTTGACCTTCAAGTTGTAATCTTCAAGTTGGTTCTTTATCCATAGTAAGTATGCACAACAACTGCCGGTAGAAAGGTATTCTGACTCGACCGTTGAGATTGCGACAAAATTTTTACTTTTGCTGCTCCATGAAATGAGCCTCCTTCCAAGGAATTGGCAAGTCCCAGAAGTGCTCTTTCTATCATTTTTACTTCCTGCAAAATCTGCGTCTGAAAAACCAATTAGTTCGTTATCATTACTTCTTGGGTACCATAAGCCAAGATTTGGTGTACCTTTAAGGTATCTCAAAATCCACTTTGCAGCAGCGTAGTGAGATTCCTTAGAGTTCACTTGAAATCTAGCACACACGCATGTTGAAAACATTATGTCTGCTCTACTAGTAGTAAGATAAAGAAAGGATCCAATTATGCCTCTGTACTTTATTTCATCAAAAGGTTTCCCTTTCTCATCCTTGTCTAAAGACATAGTTGAACCCATTGGAGTCCTCATAGTGGTTTTGTTCTCCATTCCGAATTTCTTAATTAACTCCTTGGTGAATTTTATCTAAGAGATGAAAATTCCATCTTCTGATTGTTTCACCTGAAGGCCTAAGAAATACTTTAGCTCTCCCATACTGCTCATTCTGAACTTCCCTTGCACAAGTTTGGAAAACTTTTTGCAGATGTTGTCCTTAGTAGAGATAAATATGATGTCATCGACATAGTTTTACACTAGCAAATTCTTGCCTTTTATTTCCCTAAGAAATAATGTCTTATCTATTTTACCTTTTGTGAACTTGTTCTCAAGAAGAAAGTTAGACAACATCTCGTGCCAAGCTCGAGGAGCCTATTTCAAACCATATAAAGCTTGTTTCAACGATACCTGGAGGTTGTTCCACATACATCTCTTACTTTTGGTCCCCATTAAGGAAGGCCGACTTCACGTCCATCTAATAGACTGTGAAGCCCTTAAGTGCTGCATATGCTAGGAACAATCTTATTGCCTCCAGCCTTTCCACTAGTGCATACGTCTGATCGAAGTCGATTCCTTCTTCTTGTCTTTATCCCTTGGCAATGTGTCAGGCCTAGTTCTTTATAATTGTTCCATCCTCGTCCATCTTTTTCCTCTAGACCCACTTTGTTCTAATAACATTTTTACCTTTGGGAATTGGAACAAGCTTCTATACTTGACAACGCTTGAACTGAATCAATTCTTCTTCCATTGCCATTATCCAAGATGCATCTGAGTTTGATTCATCAAACTTCTTCGGTTCAACCTGTGAGAGAAAATACTAATATAAATTCTCATTAGATGTACCTTTACGAGTTCTGACACCATCCCGGGGATCTCCAATTATTTGATCCATTGGGTGATCCTTCAGGTGTCTGAGCTCTAGAGTCCTTGCATCTGGAGCTTCTTCAAACACAGGAGTGAGACTTCATCAAATTGAATGATGTCTTCATCATGGTCATCAACCTATCCATTTGGGGTTGGAGTTGTGATCTTGACGAACTTTTGAACTTTTTCTTCAGTCGGCTCATCCAAGTTTAATTCTTTTTATTTTGAACCTGCATCTTCAATAAACACACTAGAAGAGCTGCCTTGCAGCAGGCTCGTCTTATCAAATACAACATGAATAGATTTTTCTACAAACAGGGTTTTCTAATTTAAAATCCTATATGTCTTACTATGTCTACTATAACCTACGAAAATACCTTCAAAGCTATTTTCACAAAATTTAGTGGTGTGATACTTACCATTGTTAAGGATGAAGCATTTATAACCAAAGATTCTAAAATATGAAATAGTCAGTTTCATGCCCTTTATTATTTCATATGGTGCCAAATTATGGTTCTTGTTTATGAGTGCTCGATTTTGCACGTGGCATGCAGTCTTGACGGCTTCAGCTTAGAAATATTCTGATAGTAAGGCATCACTGAACATGGTACTGCAGGGCTCTATGAGTATTCTATTCCTTCTCTCAGCTACTCCGTTCTGTTGAGGAGTACGAGGAGAGGAAAAGTCATGAAAGATACCTACGCTTTCAGAGAATTCTGTCATGGGCCCAGACACGAACTCTATTCCATTGTCACTTCTGATTTTGACTACGAAACAATTGTATTAATTCTGGATCTGCCTGAAAAATTAGTAGGGATATCAAAAGTATCTTACTTGTGTTTTAGAAAGAACACCCACGTAAAGCGAGAGTAATCATCAACAGTAACTAATGTGTAATCCTTACCTCCCAAACTTCTAACTTGCAGTGGACCGAACAAGTCCATATGAAGTAGGTGTAAACACCTATTACAGTCTTTGCCAATAATGCTTTTAAAGGTATCCCTTGTTTGCTTGCCTTTTACACATGCGTGACAAGGTCTATCTTTAGCGCACTTCACATTTGGGTCATCACATACTAAATTAAGAAAAAATAATTTATTAATAGTTTTAAAATTAATATGTGCTAATCTCTTATGTCATTGGTCACCAAGAGACGCACTATCTTTAGCCAAAAAGCACACTGGCGTAGAAGAGTGTATGCAAATAAAATTTAAACAAAATATATTTCTACTGCGAGTGCATGATAGAATCGTTTTCAAATTGTCTACTAATTTTATAAAGCACTTGTCTGCATGAAATTATACTATGTATCCTTTATCGCAGATCTTGCTTATGCTTCTAAGATTGTATTTCAATCCTTCAACATAAGCTACATCTGAGAAGGATACACTACCATTAGTAATTGTACTGTAGCCTTTAGTAATTCATCTGTCAGAATCTCGAAAGATGACCTTTGGCACTTTCATGTGTAGACAATAATTCTAGAGTAGGGTTCTAGTCCCGGTCATATGCCGAGAGCATCCACTGTCCAAATACCGGATAGGATTTTTCGTGGCCTTTGGACATACCTACATACACAAATCAGTTTACCTTAGGAACCTAAACTCGTTTGGGTCCTTGGTCTCTAGTTAGCGTACCCCCCAACGTGTTTTAACATTGTGAGTGGTCTTTCTCACATTATTAACTTGAGGAGTTACATAATTTCTGGAGTTAAACCAGCAATCTATAGCAAAGTGACGAATTTTGCCGCAGCACCAACATTTAAACATGTTGTATCTTTGCCTAAATTTCTCCTGCTTGATCTTTTGAGAGTGTGGTCTAGCAGGGGCAGCAGACTTGGAGGTAGAAGCTTCACGGTGATGGCACTCACATGACTTCTTCTCTTTAAGAGGCTTTTCCACAACAAGTTTTATTTTTGGTGCTTTCTTGATGTTGTGACCTTGACTATAAGAGTGATCTCCTCATAAGGTTTCTTGATGACACTTTCACAAAAGTTCTGGGGACGGTTCCATCCTTGGTACAGAGACTTGGGCTCTACATAAGTAGGCCTAACAAAGTGACCGTATGAGGAATCAAGATCAAACTCGTTAGTTGGAAAGACAATCTTTTTGAATGAAGTCTAATCTTGAGGAGCTTTCCCCTTCTCCATGGCCAAAGCTTTCTTGGCAGCCTTATTCTTTCGTTGAGCCTTAATTCTCCTAGAAGATTTACTAGGAGCATCCATATGGCCTAAGCCAGCACCTTTGGCCTGAGCTGAGAATCCAGCAACAAACAGAAGGATATTCTTGGGCTTAGAGAAACTTTCAACAAGTTTCATTTCAGCTGCAACTTGTTCATCCAATTCTTTGATGATTTTCTCCTTCAGATCAAGGTGCTCGAGAGCCTTATTATACTCTTCAATTATAGAATTGAAGTTCTCTCTGAGTGAGTCCGTCTTTGCGACTTCCTCTTAAAGTGCTCTCCTCAGCCTTAAGAGATTTAATCTCCTTCGCCTGGGTTTTAACAACTTTTCGACATTTGTCATAAGCCTTGATTAACTCTTTATATTGAGCCATGAGTTCAGACTCATCGTCAGAAGAGCAGTCCTCATGATCATGGTCAGAAGCATCTTATTCAGAGAGAGCAGTGTGAGAGTTTACCTTCCCAGTGTATTGGGTGTTTTCTTCCTCATCTGTTTATGACATTATCCCAAAGTAGGCTTCCTCTTACTCACTTGACTTAGATGAGTCAGTGTCGCTGAGAGTCTTGCCCTTCTTGGCTACTAGGCTTCTTTCAGTTCTCTTCTTGTCGTAAGAATATTTCTTCTCCTCTCCTTTTCCACCCTCCTTCTTCTTATGAGGGCAATGAACAATGACGTGTCATGTCTTGTTGCAACAATAACAAATAATGTCAGAAGAACTATGTTTGTTCTGTTTAGAATGATACTTGTCTTGGCTACTTGAGCCTTTCTTGTGACGATCACCATTATGAAGTGATCTTTTGGACGAGGCATCTTTGCCTCTCCACTGTTTCTTATTGTTCAAGAACTTCTTGAACTGCCTTGAAAGAAGATAAAACTCTCCTTCTGATAGCTCTGATCCTGAGGTACTTGGCTCTGAAGCTTCATCTTCACTCTCTTCTTGTGCAGGAGCAGGAGATGTAGCTTTGACTTTCCTTGAGCTGTCTGCCTTTAGTGCGACATACTTCTCCTTGAATGAAGACTGGCACTTCTCTAATTCAGCTTTTCTTGAATCGATTTGCATCTCATATGACATAAGCTTTCTGAAGAGATTTTGAGGGTCAGTCTCTGCCAGCTTACCAAACTCCCGAATTGCACGGACTTTGTTGTCCCATTCCATAGTTAGGGACCTCAGAAATTTATCATTCAATTCTCCATTAGTAAAGATCTGGCCATATACACTTAGGCCGTTAACAATCTTGAAGAAACTTTCAAAAGTATCTGCAATTGAATCCTTGGGACCTTGTCTAAATGCTTCACATTTTTTGATTCAGGAGGGATCTTCTATCATCCCTAACCTTTTCAATACATTCCATCAAGATGATGAGAGACTACCACACTTCCTTGGCGGATTGATAGTGAATCAGGTTCTGCATCATAGAATCATCGACTGCACATGCGATGATATTTTTGCCTTTCTTGTCTAAGGAGACAAGTGCAATCTCATCCTTGTCTAGATCCATCATCTTCTTTGGAACTTTCTTGGTTGTATCAATAGTGGAGACTGTCATAGGAATATAAGGTCCTTCTTCCACAATCATGAAGATTCCTGTGTCCACAGCTTCCATGAAAAATTTAATTCTTTCATTCCACATGGGAAAGTTTGTCTTTGTGCATAAAGGAAGTTTTGCAAAATCCTTTGCTCTGTCCATGCTTGAATCACTCAAAAGACAATTTGGGGCAGATCTGTTCAAAGTGTTCACCTTTTGATGAACAACCTCCCTCTAATACCAATTGAAAAATGTCTAAGTTATCTACCTAAACCATATAGAGGGGGGTGAATAGGTGAGTTCTGTGTATTTTTATGGAATAAAAATTGAACGAGCAATGCACAGAAAAATAAGCAATCATACACAGACGACACCAAGAATTATAGTGGTTCCCCAACCATGGGTACATCCACTTTCCGCCTCACCGATCTAGCAACGCTCTAGACTCGGCTACTCCACTATTCTCGGATTGAAAACAATCCTACCACTCGGAACAAAGTTCCTACAACTCGATCCCTAAAACAGGATCTACACTCGGAAGAGAAACTTTCTACAAAATCTCGGAGAACAAAGCTCCTACAACTTGGAGAAAAATCTCCTACAAGAACAAAATGATTTAAAGAGAAAATTACACAAACAGTATAATTCCAGATCTGAATCTTCAGCCCTTCTTCTTCATTAAAACTTTGAAGCTCTGTCAGAAGTAGATTGAAGAAGACACGGCTAAATCTATGGATCTGAAATCTTTAGACTCAGCATGATCAAGATAAGAATCTGTCGAAGTAGAAGATCTTGATCTGTTGAATCTCTTCTTCTGAATCTCTGGATCGAAAGCAAATCGGCGATGAAGAAGATGAACATCGCCAGCTTCTGATTTTGGAAAGAGAATTTCTGATTCAGAATACTTAGGTTTTTCTTCTTAGGGTTTGTCGATTATGATAAGATCTTTTATAGAACTTGCCTAACGGTCATAATCACATTAAATGCATGACATGTGGGCCAATCACCTGCTAATCACATTTGAAAATACGTTTGTCGAAACTTGGAAAAATTTCAAAAAACAGTTCAGCATTTCTCGAGAAGAAGAGTTGTACTTGAGAAGAAGTTTTCTGATTCTCGAGAAGAATGATGAGGTTCTTGAGAAAAACACTTAGGAAAATATGGAGGTGGAAATCTGCAATCTCGAGAATGATAGAAAGTACTCGAGAAAAATATATTTCTGTTTTCGAGAAGAAGTACTCTAGTACTCGAGAATAAAGAAGTATCTCAAGAAAAGATGTCTGACTCTCGAGAAAATTATTCTAGGTCTCGAGAAAAATTTTATGTTTCTCGAGAACTAAACATAGCATTCTCGAGAAAAATATTTTGGCTTCTCGAGAAAAAGACTTGGTAAAAAATATAAAGGTGGAATTTAGGCATCTCGAGAAAGAAAAAAAGTACTCGAGAAAAATGAACTTCTGTTCTCGAGATGATTATTCTGTTACTCGAGAAGAGAACCTATTACACGAGAAATGAATTCTGGTTCTCGAGATAAAATACAGACCTTCTCGAGAAATAACATGTGGTTTCCCGAGAAAAAGACTTAGAAACATATTTCGACTGGAAATGAGGAAACACGAGAAGGAAAGTCATAGAGTACTCGAGAACACATGGCTTTCTCGAGAGCAGCACTAAGCTTTTTCTAGAACTGCTTCTGCAACTCGAATACATGACAGATCTTACTCGAGTATAAACTAACGTTCTTCTCGAGTACAAAAGTTCCTACTTGAGAAAAAGACTTAGAAATTTTTCTGTAAAACTGAAAACATATTTTTTTCAAGAAATACATCAACCATCCTTTCTCCTATGGTTGTAGTGCTTGAAAATGAAGTGTGTCCAAATAGAGAGGCTACACATGAGTCAACATCATGGATCAAACATTGAAGGATTACATTGTATGGTCCTCTATTTGGTGACTCATTGTAGACTGACATTGGTCTACACTTGGCAAATATATCCGACAAACACTCAACTAGAAAGGACAACAAATACAAACTTAATATATCTTAGTTCAATGGTGACTTCATACAAATCTGTATTATTGTGGATGCAATACCCAACAATGACTTTCCACCTTCTTTTTAGGAATACCTATAAATAGAAGTGCTTGTGCAACAAGCCAAGTAACTGTTCCTTACCCTCTTCTGACGGTATTTGCTGAATCGATGGAAAGCCATTTTCGCTAGCCTTCTAAAAGTTTCCGGCGAAATGGCGCCCAAGGGACAAGATTTCCTCTTCGAAGGAGCGGAGGTGGTTCGCAATGGATTCGTTGATGCTCTGGAACAAGTTCAACAGGTTCTTAATCTTCTACATAAATCTGACCTAGCCATCATCCTAATGGAACCCTGTCTTCTGTGGAAGAGGGAAGTGTTAGAGTTGTTTTCCAACGCCAAAGCAGATGCTTTGGCAGGTAAAGTTAAGACCATAGTAAGCGGGAAGAAGATCTAGATTACTCCTAGAAGGCTCTGCATTTGCCAAATCTCTATGCAACTAAGAACAAAGAAAAGTTGTTGCTGGATAATGTAAAATCAGCAATAAAATGGTGTGGACTTTCCAAGCACAATACTGGATCAATTCTAAGGAAAGAACTTAATTTTAGAGGAAAGTTTCTAGCTTATGTCATCAAGAAAGCTCTGATATGCAAAACAGGCTCCCATGACAAAATCTCAAAGAGGATGCTTGAACTAATGGAAATGGTCATACTGTACAAGAGAACTGATTGGGGAAGATTGGGGTTTTAAAGAATAGTGGACTGCATGGCTGAACCAAATTTGCTGAGAATCCTTTCAATATATCGGTGAGAAACAGTCCCAGAAATTCTGAATGTGAAGCTCAGTACAAGAATACACCATATGAGCAGAATGGATATCAGAATGCTTGAGAGATGGGACAAGGTCCTTAGCCCCATGGTCCAGAAGTTGTGGAAAGGAAAGGAAAGGAAAGAGAATTGCTGCTACTAAGCCCAACTCCTCTAGCAGCTCATCTGAGGAAGAAGAGCCTCATAATCCTGGACTATGTTCATCAGTTGAAGAGTCCAGGATGGACATGAGTATTCAGGTATCTACCTCTTCTGATCTTACCCCTCTTAGTAATCTAAGAAGACTAAAGTCAGATATTGTTCCTGAAGTTGATGAGCCTGCTGCTGAGTTGGTTGAATCTGTTGCAAAGGAAGGAGTTGACAGTATATCTGTAAAAATGGAGGAAGATGCCTCCAGATTGGAAGAGGCAGATACTCATATGCCTATGTCCAATAAAGATGATGCTCCTAGGCCTCAGAGTGAGGGGTAGATCAAAGTAGTCTCAGATAAAGAGACTATTATTTCTGAAGATGAGGAACTATAAGATAAAGTCTTGAAAATTCCAAGTGCTGAGGAAAGGAATGCTCCAATTGAGGGGGAGAAACTGATGTAAGAGATAATGCATGATGCATTATTTGTAGGGGAGCAACTAAAAGTTCCTCCAATAGCGGTACTGTCTGCTACAACTGATAAAGAGGTTCCTATTGCTGTTGTTGACCAGCATGCAAATAAAAGCATGACAGAGGTTGAGGGGGAGATACCATCTGATCTCCCTGCTCATGAAGTACATGATTTAGTTTCCTCAGAATCTGATAAAGAGGAATACAGTCATGAGAAAGAATACTTCTCACCACATCCTGAAAATGACACAACTCAAGAAACTGGGAGCAAGCCTGTACAAGAAGCTTTGGATGTGGGCACATCTACCAGAGTTGATCAGCTGCCACCAACTTTCTTAGCCCAGCTAAAGGGTTTGTTGGATGAGCAAAGGAGGACACTACAAAATTATGTGGATGATGCCCTCAAGGATGTTAGAAATGATCTTGCAACTGAGATCAAATCTATAAGGTTTGAACTTAATCTGTTGAAAGGAGAAACAGTCAAATTCTTCACAAGAGCTGCTGGACATATAGACTTTACAATGGAGAAGATGGATGTGTCAGGCCAGAACATTGTTGTTATCATAGAAAATCAAAAGATTCAGGCCAAGAATAGTGTGACAATCCTTGAAAATGATAAAATTCTGAGATGTGAACAGAATAGTGAAATCTTCACAAAAATGGATGCATGTACCAAGATGCTTGATGACTACCTGTTGGAAGTCAAGAAACATGTCACTGCTGGAGAAAACTACCTGGAAGTAAAAATAGGCATGTCAAACGGCTCGCAGACCAAAACTTAAAATGAAGAAGCCAAAAAGTGGGAGAGAGAAGCCATAAGGACTAATACTGAAAACATGCTCTGGGCAATAAATGTTGTGAGAGGCTCATTGGGACTAGAGCTAGTGCGATATGACAATATACCAATGTTGCCTGCCCAAGTAGTAGAAACTTTGAACAGAGAACCTACTCAAGATAATCAAGAGTATAAGATGTATATAGAAGATCATGACAGTGTTGGTAATCAGTGGGGAGTGAAATCCACTGCTACTGAAATTCCCTCCTTCAGCCCAACTGTAGACCAAGCACTACAGACAAGAGAAATGACTGCTGAAACTGCTGAAATAGAAGAAAAAAATCTAGATGAGAAAGAGAAAATACAGAGAAGAAATGGAAAAATGACCTGATTTTGAGCAATGGTGCCCAGAGTCCAGCTTCATCATCTTACTTGCTTGGGATCAGGTCAAGAATAAGAAATCATACAGAGGTAAATGATATAGCAAGACCAAATGGGATAAGATGGAAAAGAGGGACACGAAAAGAAGGATTTTCTGGAGGAACAAAAAGGCAAATCTTCTCACTCCCGATGTTGTGGAACTATTTAAATATTTCCCTAAGCCCTTCAGCTATTTTGAGAGACAAAAGGATTAAGCTGAAGCTGAAGGTGAAGATGGAGCTACTAAGGCTAAGGCTGCTGATGAAGTTGATAAGAAGGGAAAGAAGATAGCTGGAGATGAAGAAAAGCCGACAAAGAAATCCCGAATCAATGGGATTATGATAAGGGAACCTGGAACTTGATTAGTTTTAGGTTCTGCTTACAGGGCTTGGGGATGTAATACTTTGTTTAATTACACAAACATTAATTACATATAAGATTAAATAGAACAATCATTTGCTATAATTATGATTTGTATGACTCATTAGTTGCAATGATTTTGACTTATCTGTTACATCATTTGCCATGTATATGATTTATCTGATTTATAATGTGATGATATGTCTTGTATATATAGCATAAAGTGTGTTTGTGTATACAATGGCTTAGGGTTTGACTAATTTAAATAGGGGGGGTATTGTTGGGTCCATTGATCCAGTGTCCTCGATTTAAAGAAGGCCTATCAAATAATGCATACAAATGTGGTGATCTAACTTATGTTCAAGTTTATTAATTGCAGGATGTCCTAGTTGCAATGATGGGACAGATAGCCTGAGTGGCTAAGTCAGGTAAGTTATTACCTAAGTGGTGGAAAGATAGAATACTGTCCAAGTCCACAGGCATTGAGTGAGGATCATTCACTCAACACCAGATGACTTATAGTGCTGAGTTTATCCTATTCAGTCAAAACCATGAAGTGGAAAGCTTAGAATGTTGCTAAGTCCCCAAGCGTTGAGTGAAGTAAACTCACTCAATGCCATACAACTAAAGGTTGTTAGTCAGGCAAATCAACGTCATACAACAAAAGGTTATTAGTCAGGCTAATAACAGTCTAAGCCTAAAGTGAAATGAGCTAAAAAGTGGCTAAGTCCAGATTCGTCAAACTGAGTTCAGAGTTCGTCGAGCTAAGATAATCGTTCGTCGAACTAAGCTCAGAGTTTTAGAAATTTGGCTAAGTCCAATTTCGTCGAACTGAGTTCAGAGTTCATCGAACTAAGTCCTGAGTTCGTCGATCTAATCTTTCACTTGTTCGTGAAGCTGAACTCTAAATTCGTCGAACTGAGTTTTTACTTATTCGTCGAACTGAGTTCTGAGTTCATCGAACTCAAACTGATTTATAAAATAGAAAATCTTGCTAAGGTAGAGAGCATTGAGTGAGGCGTGCTCACTCAACGCTCTTAATGCCTTTATACAGAATTAGATAAATCATAAAGCGTTGAATGAGGCATGCTCACTAAATGCTCTCAACGCTCTCAACGCTTAAGTTACTGAAGAAGCAGAAATGACTAAGGCAGATAGTGTTGAGTGAGGGATTCTCACTCAATGCTCTCAATGCCGAAAATGCAGAATGTGGTTTAAGGCAGAAGGCATTTAGTGAAGTATGTTCACTCAATGCTCTCATTGCCATGCATGCAGAAGAGGATGCTGAAAGGGTTAAGGTAAAAAGCGTTGAGTGAGCATTACTCACTCAACGCTATCAACACCTAGATTGACAGAACTGTCCAAGTATCTTGGCGTTGAGTGAAGCTCTTTCACTCAACACCTATTCTTCTGATGCTTGAATTTTGATTAAGTCTTCAGGTACTTATGTCAGCAAGTCAAAAAGTCAATCATATTCAAATTATTAGTGGAAAATCCACAGTATATGACGAAAGCTGCCACATTCCTACTGTACGTCAGTTAGGCGTTTAAGCAAAGATGCAGCCAGAATTAATGGTGTAGGACCCACTGCTAAAAGGGTCGTTGTGTTACAATAAATAAAAGGAAATGTTATTTTTAGAAAGTGTTAACTTTTACAATAGTTCTTAAAAATCGCCATTGTTGTGCGTGTGGCTGAAGAACAGAGAGCCCAAGACAAGCAAGTCTAGTGGGAGATCAAGTTAGCTGTTGAGATCAACATCTTTAACAGCAAGATTGTTGGTGCCATCTTCATCTGCACTAGATATCAAGCTTAGAGTTATTCACTGAGAAAGAGATAACAGCTAGGGCCGACCCTTATTGCAGGTGCTTCATAGAGCCAGGTAATTAATTCAAAAGAACATTCTCTTGGGGAGATGTGGAGAAGAAGATAGAGATGAGCAGTTGGCTCAGTTCAGAAAGGTGAAGAGAAGCTGATCTGTAAGTTGCTTCCAGCATAAGCCAAAGCTTCTACATCATTGTTGATGTGAAGAAGAGAGAGCTGAACCTTTAGTTCAGTTCAGAAAGGGGCGGAATAGTATTCTGCAAGTTACTTCCATCTCAAGTGGATATACTTGTTGTTATGAAGTTGTTGGGGCTAAGGTGTACTTAGTCCAGTAAAGTAGACACAGGAAAACATTCCTGGCATCAAAGTGGGGCTGAGTATAACTCACACAAGATTGATTGTCATAGAGGAATTCCTCTTGTGATAAATCAAGAACCTCAACAACCCACTTCCATCTTGTAGGATCCTTTGTGGATGTGAGAGGTAGGAGCAAACTTTCTCTAAGGTAGGTGATCAATTGATCACTGAGTGGTAGGGCACTTGTGCCTGAGATGTAGGAGAGTGTATCTCTCTAAGTTGTAGGAGAAAGTTTGCTCTTTGGTAGGGCTTTCATCCATAGCCTGAGTGGTAGCGCTTAATTTCCTAAGGTAGGTGATACTTGTATCACTGAGTGTAGGCCCTTGTGGCTGAGGTGTAAGTCTTGGAGGTGACTGAGAGATCCCGAGCGATCTGAGGTGTAACCTCCTTGGAGCATTGATTTGGAGAAGAGCCTTAACCAATAGGAAGTAGGCAAGGTGGGAGGAGAGTGGATGTACCCAAAGATTTGGGAACCACTATAAATATTTGTGTCCTCTGTTGTGTTGGTTTTCTTTGCGCAGGCAGCACATCTTGAAAGCAGAAATTAACCAACCACTAAAGAAGCAAATTAAAAGAAAATAAAAGATTGTCACTAAGGACTAAGAAACCTATTCACCACCACCCTCTAGGTGATTTAACTATCCTTGAAATAAAGACATTCAGATGGATTCAGGGAACCGAAGATGTCCTAATATGCCAGGAAGGATGACCCGGTACAACACATCCAATGGTTTGAGGATGTGGCTTTGATAAGACAGATGTCAGATGCCTTTAAGTGCAGACTCTTTGCAATCACACTCAAGGAGAAGGCGAGAGAGTGGTTCCACTAACTGCCGGCCAACTCCATCTACTGCTTCAAGTATCTGCACTGGAGGTTCATGTTGAGGTTCACAACTTCCATGAAATGGAAGAATGAGTCATAGTGCCTGTTCCACATCAAGCAGGGGGTGAACGAGATGCTAGGGAGTTACATGGACTGGTTCCAGGAGGAGGTCACCTAGGTCCAGGAGATTATAGGGCACACCTTGATGATGGCCTTCACCTTGGGGCTACAGTAAGGTTTCTTCAGGATGGATTTTAAGAGGGTGCCGCATCTCTCCTACGAATAGCAGATGGAGAGGGAGGCGAGGGAATTCAACGGGGAGGCGTCAACCCCCGAGTTTGCGATATAGTTGGCTAGGTGGGCCATAGAGGAGGTGAAGGGGCAGGAGGTGGCCGAGGTCAGAAGGTGAGGAGAGCTGAACCTACGTAGAGGAAACAACAGCAGCAGCCCCGGTGGGGACATCAAGAGTCGAAAAACCAGCTCGGTTGGAGGTTGCCGGAGTGGCAAGACTAAGGACAGCATAGATGTTTCCATGGAGGAGACTATCACCAGGTGGGCCAGGGTCAGTTCCACCCTCCAGGATGGAGGCAAGGACAGAGGCCCGCTCTCCCCGAGAAGCATCAGGACAAGGTGATAGCCATGCAGAGGCGGAGAGGTCAGTAGAGGAGGAGAAGGGAAGTCAGGGTGGAGTTACCCTATTATGACTTCCACCAGGAAGAAAGGAACGCAATGATAACATGCTCGGACTTCCTGGAGTTAAGAGGAAACATGTAGCTGTAGCAGGACCGCCGCAGAGTGCGGATCGAGGAAGTCTTTCCTCCGGCAGAGGAGGACAGATGTGAGGACCGGTCTAATGTTGGTTCCCGAGGCAAGAACAGAGTGATCCACGGGGTGGGGGGAGTTGATTCTTCCTGGAAGGCAAGCCTCCACACCACGTACTAAAGGAGCATTGTATCCACATCCCAGACCCCACCCCCGAGGAGAAGATCACCTTCTTAAGGAAAGACATGCCAGATCATGAGGATCCCTTCTGCGACTCGTTGGTCATCAAGACCACAGTTGAGAACTTCATTGTCTCCCAAATCCTCATCGATAATAAGAGCTCAATCAACATCATTTTCAAGAAAGCATTTGACGCAATGAAGGTTGAGGACAAGAGGGTGTTGGCCTCTGATGGGCCTCTATTTGGATTCTCGGGATAAAGGAAGGAGGTGGAAGGAGGAGTGGGGCTCCAAGAGACTCTAGGGGGCAGTACAAAAACTGTAGTTTTGTCATCATGGACTCCCACAGCATTTACAACATCATCTTCGGGCGGCCTCTCATCAGAACCTTCCATTGCGTCCCCTCGTCCTTCCACCAGCGCCTGAAGTTCAATGCCAAGTGAATCTAGGTCTAGGTCTGGGGTGACCCCAATGTAGTGAGGGACAGCTATGTCATCGCCGTGAATCCAGCATTTACAACATCACCTGTAGGTGGCCTCTCATCAGCACCTTCCATTGCGTCCCCTCTTGGATTTCCCTAACTTGAGCACATCAGAAGGATGATCCGGATTTATTACACCTCCGGAATAGAACTATGAAGGGAGAGTTACCTGATTTCTCTGTGGATGAGTTGGACAACTTGAAGTATTGGGGTAGATTTTGTGTCCCCGCCTTCGGCGATATTCGGGCTAATATCTGTGCTGAAGCTCATGGTTTCAGTGTATCCTACCACCCTGGTTCCACTAAGATGTATAAGGATTTAAAACAAATTGTTTGGTGGTTAGGGATGAAGAATGACATCACGAAGTTTGTATCAGAATGTTATATGTGTCAACGTGTTAAGGCTGATCATAGAAGGCCAGGTGGTAAATTGACACCGCTTGATATTCCTAGTTTAAAATGGGAGAGTATTTCAATGGATTTGATCACCGGTCTACCAAAATCTCCCCGTGGGCACAACTCTGTTTGGGTGATAGTTGACAGATTGACAAAGTGTGCTCACTTTGTCCCATTTAAGATTGGGTATTTGACGAAGAAGATAGACGAGATATATCTTGAAGAGGTTATAAGGTTACATGGAGTGCCTGTTAGCATTGTATCAGATCAAGACTCTAGATTTACGTCTCTTTTTTGGAAGAATTTACAGGAGGGGTTGGGTACTGATTTAAGGTATTCCACCGCCTATCATACACAGACGAATGGTCAGACAGAAAGGTTAAATCAGATCGTAGAAGATATGATCAGGTGTTATATTTTGGATCATGGTGGTGCTTGGGACGAGCGTCTCAGACTCAAGGAGTTTGCATACAATAATAGTTATCAATAGAGTCTGCAGATGACTCCGTTTGAGGCCTTATATGTGAGGCGTTGTAGAACTCCATTATTTTGGGCTGAAGTTGGTGAGAGACCGTTGCTAGGTCCGGAAGCCCTTGAGGAGATGAATTGTGCTGTGACTCATATTCGAGAAAAGCTCCGTGTGGCTCAAGAGCGCTATGAGAAGTATGTTAATCAACGAAGGGTTGATCTGGAGTTTATCGTTGGAGACTTGGTTTTTCTTAAGGTTTCTCCGATGTCTGGAGTTAAAAGGTTTGGAAGGAACCACAAGTTAGACCCCCGATATGTGGGACCGTTCCAGATTCTTGAGCGCATCGGAGTGTCAGCTTATAGGCTAGAGTTGCCTACAACCTTCCCTGATGTCCATGATGTATTCCATGTGAGCCAATTGCGGAAGTGTGTTCGTAATGATCGTCAAGTCCTCGACTCGATACCGCCCAACCTTACGTATGTGGAAGAACCTATTCGTATTCTGGATTCTCAAGAGCATGTGTTGCGGAGAAAGACCATCCCTATGGTCAAGGTTCTTTGGAGAAATCAAGACGTCGAGTGCACGACATGGGAATTGGAATCTGCAATGAGAGAATCTCATCTGCACCTCTTCTCTTAGTTTTGGGTATGTTGTTATGTTTGATTTTATCGTTTTGATTTGGTTTTGGAGTTGTGTTAAGTTTCGGGACGAAACTTCTTTTTAGGGGGAGTGACTGTAACGCCCCCGATTTTTTTCGATAATTTTATTTGAATGAGCAACATCATATTTATGACGTCGCGGCGTTACTTTTAACGTCAAGTTGACGACGCAATACCGTTAAGGCATTTTCACGTCCGTGCGATCAAGTCGGCCGAATTCTTGTTATAATGGAAAATTTTGCATTTGGAATTTAAGTTAAGTAATTTTGGACTTGCTCATCAAGTTTCATCGCAATCCGAGCATTTTTGGAGTCTCAGCGCGCGTTTGAAGATTTGGATTGTTTATGTTCGCCGTATACTTTGAAGATTAATATCTCAGGAATGGCTCGCCAAATTTTGGTTTTGACTTCGTCGTTGTGTTTGTAGCGTCATTATTCTCCTACAACATGAGTTTCGTTTAATTCGGCGATCGTTTGGGCCTCCGTTTTGATCTCGTAGTTTCCTTGTTCAAAAATATATAAGTATGATTATTTTAATATTATTGTACTATTCAAAAATGTCTTTTACTATTCATTCATATAGTTTGATCAAAAGGTTACATTTGTAAAGAAATTATTTTTCCTGCAAGGCTTGACTCGAGTGAAATTCCTGCGTCTCGTGTAGGTGTACTGTTCATGCAAATAATCGGTAAGTACTCGAGTAGATCTCTTATTGTACTCGAGTAGTTACCTTACTACTCGAGTAGTTTTTTTCGAGTACTCGAGTAGATGCCTTATAAGTACTTGAGTAGGTCTCTTCTTGTACTCGAATAGTTGCCTTACTACTAGAGTAGTTCTTTTCGAGTACTCGAGTAGCTGCCTTATAAGTACTCGAGTAGGTCTCTTCTTGTACTCAATTAGTTACCTTACTACTCGAGTAGTTCTTTTCGAACACTCGAGTAGCTGCCTTATTAGTACTCGAGTAGGTCACTTCTTGTACACGAGTAGTTACCTTACTACTCGAGTTGTTCCTTTCGAGTACTCGAGCAGTTGCCTGACACTCGAGTAGGTCTTTTCATGTACTCGAGTAGTGATCTTACTACTCGAGTAGTTCTTTTCGAGTACTCGAGTAGTCACCTTACTACTCGAGTAGTCCTTTTCTTGTACTCGAGTATCCCTTGCTATACCCGAGTAGTACCCTCGGGATAAAGGAAGGAGGTGGAAGGAGGAGTGGTGATCCAAGTGACTCTGGGGGCAGTACAGAAACTGTAGTTTTGTCATCGTGGACGCCCCCAACATTTACAACATCATCTTCGGGCGGCCTCTCATCAGCACCTTCCATTGCGTCCCCTCGTCCTTCCACCAGCGCCTGAAGTTTAATGCCAAGTGAATCCAGGTCCGGGTGTGGGGTTGAAAGATATAGTACCTAAACAACTAGAGGGGGGGGGGGTGAATATGTGACTTAATTCTTTTTAACTTTTTATGGCAGCAATCAGTTTACAACACATATTTTAATCTACTTTAGCACAACAATCACACAGCATTCACAGCTAATCACATCACATAGAAGACACATAGTTTTATAGTGGTTCCCCAAGCTTTGGGTACATCCACTTTCCCCCTTCGCCTATCTAGCAGTGTACTAGATTCGGCCAAACTTCTCCACTATCTCAGAACCCAAACTGGTTCCTACACCTCAGGCCCAAGGCCCTACAACTCAGCTTTTCCACAAAGCCTACACTCAGCCACAAAGGCCTACACTCAGCCACCAAGGACTACACTCAGCCACAAAAGGCCTACACTCAGAGATTCCAATCTCCTACACTCAGGCTCCCAAGCCCTACACTCAGCCTTTATAATTACAGGCTTACAAACACTCAGATCCAAAGGATCCTACAAGATAAAAATGAATTTACAAATGATAACTCAGCAACTCAGAAACAAGTGAGGGGAGTTGTGAGTTTCTTGATGAGTTCTTGGAAGAACTCAGCTGGATTCAATCTGACATAGCTTTCTTCAAAGCTTCTTGAAAGTAGAACTCAATTAGATTGACTCCTTCTGCAGTTGAACCTTGACCTCTGCTTCTTAAGATCCAGAATAAATCTGAACCCTTCTTCTCAGCCTAGTTCCAACGGCTAATTTCTTGGATGGAGCCCTCTCTCTCCAACTTCTTAGATCTGCACTTGGACAGCTAGATCTTCTTGTTTTGATACTTGATCAATAAATTGAACAACTCTGTGATCCACTTTTGAACAACAGTTTCTGTAGACTGTATGAGCCTATTTATAGGCTTTCTTCATGGTAACCGGCTGGTCCGGTCCATAACTGAATTCTGACATCTCTGACAGGTGCTGTAGACCGGCTGGAACAGCAGCTGTCAAGTCATCCAGTCAGTTCTTGAAAGTTCACTAACTGTATGAAAGTGTTGAGACTTTCTGTCTTTAAGTGTCGACACTTATAGACTAAGTGTCGACACAAGTTGTGTAAGTGTCGACACAAGTCTACAAGGTGTCGACACAACTCCTTGTGTTGTAGATACTAAGTCTCGACACAGTTTCTTCATCATGTGTCGACACTGAAATTGAGTGTCGACACAAGTACTTGATCTTCTGTATTTTGCTGAAATCTTCTTTATGTCGACACATCTTCATGCGTTGAATCTGTTAAGTGTTGACACTGCTTCTTGGTGTCGACATATCTTCATGTTGATACTTGTTGAGTGTCGACACAGCTCCTTGTGTCGACACTTGATTCTTCTGTTGAGACTTCAGCTGAGTGTCGACACATTCCCTTAGTGTCGACACTTGTACTTAGAATATTTTGTTGATCTTGCTGTTCTTTGCGAAGTGTCGACACAGCTCCATGTGTCGACACTTTCTTCAAGTGTTGAGTCTTCAGCTGAGTGTCGACACATTGTTCTGAGTGTCGACACTTACTTCAAGTGTTGACTCTTCTGTTGAGTGTCGACACATTGTTCTGGGTGTCGACACATATACTTAGTCTCTGCTGACTTTTGCTGAATGTCGACACAGCTCCAAGTGTCGACACTTTCTGGTGTAGACACAGCTTCACTGGGTGTCGACACTGCTGTTAAGTGTCGACACTGCTTTACTGTACTTTTTCATTGAGTGTCGACACAGCTCCTTGTGTCGACACTTTCTGTCTGGTGTCGACTCTGCATCCCAGGTGTCGACACAATGACTCCAAGTGTCGACACTGCTTGCCTGGGTGTCGACACAAGTATTCTTAAGTGTCGACACTTTCCCTCTGGGTGTCGACACATCGACTTAAAAACTTTTTCATCATTTCCTGCAAATACTTAACCTGCACATGTAACTCAAAATACATCAAATACATTTTGATGTATATCATTGAGTTGGGTGAGGCTTCTTCAAATCAGGTACATTTAGACCAATGTACCCAACAATCTCCCCCTATTTGGAGAAGTCATAACCCTTAGTCAATGATATACACCATTCATAATAAAAATACAAAATAATGTAAGACAGGATTATGTAAATAGGAAAGTACATCACATGTATAAAACTAACATGCATATACAGATAGATTGCATCACAGAACAATTATGAAATAAATTTGACACAACAAATTTATCACACAAAACATTGTTCCAATACTTTGTCATATTCTTTGTCAAAAGTTTACAACATGATTTATATCAAAAGAATACATGGTAAACTTAAGAAATGTTCTAAGCTATTTCTGTTCTGGCTCCTTAATCACTATGCCTTTTCCAGCTTGAACTTTAGCTTGAACAGGAGCATCAGCAACTTCAGCATCAGCAGGCTTCTTGCCTTTCAAGTCTTTCTTCTAAAGCTCTCCTGCTTTGATCTTTTGTCTTTCAAAGTAATGGTATGGCTTTGTAAAGTACTTGCTAGGCTCCAGAGCAGTAGGAGGTAGCTTTCCCATCTTGGCCTTCCTTCTATACTGGACTATTGCCTCCTGCCTGATCTCATGTTTTCTCCATTCAGCTTCAGAAAACCATTTGTTCCTGTCATGCACATTATCTTTGGCAGCTTTCCAGGCAGTTAAAATGATATTCCTTGAGGTAGGGCTCCACTGCTCAAAGTCTGGCCTTTGTTCAGCTTGTTCCCTAAACCTCTTCTTAGACAATCTTATCTCTTCTTCTTTTTGTAGAGCTTCTTCTTCTTTCTGAAGAGCTGCTTGCATAGCTTTAGATATAGGCTGAACCACTTTCTCCAGAATGACATTAAACTTCCCTTCAGTTGGGCTATACATGTGATGAATATCAGCTTGCACCATTTCAAAATCTGGTGGAGGATAGATCACTTGAGCTACTTCTGGTTGCTCACCTCCAAGATATGCAGGCTGAATTCCAGATTCAGCAACATTGTCATCATCACAAAGTGGAGAATAGCCCAGTGTAGCTCTGATGGAATTAGATATCCATTTGGCATGATCAGAGCTAGCTTTGACTAAAACTCTCTCCCCCTTTATGACTTCTCTAGCCATATGATCTCTGACATCATCCTTCTGGAATCTGATTTGATTATCCAAGTATCTGACTCCATATTTAAAGAAAGGTTTGAGCTTTTTAAGTTGTTCAGATATGGCCTTCTGGGAGTCTTCAATGGCAGTCTCAACAGCATTGATTTCTTCTTGAAATACCTTGTCAAATTCAGCTTTAACAGTAGCAGTAGAGGTAGGTCCAGCAGCCTGGTTCTTTAATTCTGTGACAATAGCATTATGGGAAGCAGTAAGATTGTCATTCATCCTTAGCTGATTTTCAAGAACATACCCTTGCTTCAATGCTATGTCATCCACTTGTGCTTTTATCTTCTCTTGGTGTGTTGCCAAGTACACCACTACATTTCCACCCTTGTGAAAACAGTCTGTCATCTCCTTCTTGTTAAGATTCATTTCAAATCTTATTGATTTTATGTCCTGGGCTAGATCAAACTGTAGTGACTTCTGCCCTTCATCAACATACTTTTCAATGGCCTGCCTTTGCTCATCCAGCTTGACTTGCATTGCAACCATTAAAGAACTATAATCCACAGTTCGAGCTGGCTGTGCTATAGGCTGTGGAGCAAGAGATTGTAAGGCCTTCTTATAACTTTGGCTCCTTCTCTTGAATACATAAAGTTTCTTCTTCTTAGCCCTTGCAGCCTCCTCATCTTCAGATGCTGAGGAGCTGGCTATATCTACCCTCTCCTTAGGGCTTGGGGGCCTCTCAGTCTGCACATCTTGTGCTGTCTCAGGTTCTTGCCTCACAGGCTCTTCCAGAATGTGCACTTGCTCCCCCTCTACTGGAGCATTCTCCTCTTCAGCAGCAGTTTCCTTATCAAAATCTTCTTGATCTAGATTTAAGAAAAGATCTTCCATGGTATACTCTTGTGGAGACTGAGCAGGAGAAATTCTGGTCTCTTCAACCACTGGATCAGATACCACTTGAACAGTAACATCTTGAACAACAGCAGATGTGTCTTCTATAACAGCATCTGGAACTTGACTATCCAGCTGAGTTTGCTGATGAACATCAGACAAATCAGTATCTTCCATAGGAAAATCTATAGTGTTTAGTTCAGTGATTACCTCTAGTATGATTGTGGTTGCTTGTTCACTTTCCAGTGTAGTGGGTTCATCTACAACTGGAAGCTCCCCCTGGCTTTGATCCTTGTGGATGGGGCTTGCTTGTGGTAGCTCCCCCTGGATCTCAGCATCATCTTGAGGATCAGGAGATTTTACTGCAGGCTCTTCCTCATTGGCATCTGGAGTGAAGACAACTTGTTCTTCACTCTCAGAGCTGCTAGTTGACTCTTGTGCCACTGGAACAGTCTTCCTTTTCTTCTTTGGAGGAATTTCTTTCTCAGGAAGTATCTTCATAGGGGTTGGCATCTCTTTAGACAACACCCTGTCCCATCTGGAGAACAACCTCATGTCCATTTTTCTCATATGATTTATTTTGCTTCCAGCAGCTGTACTCATAACTTCAGGTATTACTCCATCAAGATAAAGACTTAAAATCCTGCCCAGATTGGGCTTCTTCAAGCTTTCTTTGATTTTCTCAAATACTATAACAGACCAATCAGTTCTTAGAGTGAAGATAATCCTGGTTATAATATTGAACATAGAGGCAGACAGTCTGTCATGCCCTCCTGGCTTGCTTAAAATTACCTTGCCAACTATCTCAGACATGAATTTGCCTTGATTGTTCATGCCTTTTCTATTGAAAACAGAACCAATCTTCATCTTAGAGTCTAGTCCACACCAGGTTAGAGCTTCCCTGGTCTTTGTAGCAGTAACCTCATCTTCCTCTGTAGTTCTTGGCAATTGAAGCACCTTCCTCAAGCTCTTTGGTGTAATCTTAACCTTTGTTCCATGAACTCTGGATTTGATCTTGTATCCAGATTCGTTCACTTCAGCTCCATTGAGGAATTCAAGTACCTCTTTCTTCCATATCTTAGTAGGTTCAGAAACAAGATATTCCAATCCTGAATCGGCAACTAGGGTTACGACAGACTGGATTTCTTGATCAGCATTTTCGAAAGCGCCGCGCACCAGCTCGTATCCTTCGTTGACGTTCTCCTCTAGCTTAGGCGCCATTAGGGTTTGTAGAATTTATCTTGAGAGAAGAGAGGTGTCGACATAGAAGTTTGGTCTGGAAACTTTGAAAGCGTGTCGACAAATTAAGAAAAAACCCTATTTATACCTTTCTAATTTTGAAGATGAACAGGCGGGACAGCTAACTTAAATTGTGTCGACACTGGCAATAAGTGTCGACACTGACTTATAATGTCTCGACACATATGTGTCGACACAAGTTTAGTCAACAGATTTTATGTGTCGACACTTGTTTATGTGTCGACACCACACAACTCGACACATAGTCGAGACTTTACTTAGAAAATTCTGAGTAAAACTTAAGTGTCGACACCACTTTGGATGTGTCGACACCTACCTGACATGTGTCGACACTAATATTCAGAAGTGTCGACACCAACTTCCTAGATGTGTCGACACCTATTTCCTGAAGTGTCGACACCACTATTCTGTGTCGACATAGATTTGTGTATGTGTCGACACCTTTTTACTTAGTCATTTTCAATTCTGTAAACTTACTCTAAGTTTATCATTCCTAGTTCAATTTTAAATCTATTGAACTTAGCTTCTTCTAGGGGCTTAGTATACATATCAGCTAGCTGTTCATTTGTTTTAACATATTCAAGTAAAATATCTTCTCTTTCTACATGCTCCCTAAGAAAATGATATTTAATTTCAATATGTTTTGTTCTACTATGGGATACAGGGTTATTAGCTATTGAAATAGCACTAGTAGAATCACAAAAGAGTGGAGTTCTACTTACCTGAAATCCATAGTCCTCTAGCTGATGTTGTATCCACAGAAGTTGAGCACAGCAACTTCCTGCAGCCACATACTCTGACTCTGCAGTGGAGATAGCCACACTTGTTTGCTTTTTGCAACTCCATGAAATTAGTCTCCCACCTAGAAATTGACAGGTTCCAGTAGTGCTTTTTCTATCTTCTTTGCATCCTGCAAAGTCTTCATCTGAATAACCTGTTAGTTCAAAATCCCCATTCCTAGGGTACCATAGGCCTAGATAGGGAGTGCCCTTTAGATATCTCAATATTCTTTTGACTGCTGTCAAATGAGACTCTTTAGGGCAGGCTTGATACCTAGCACAGACACATGTAGCATACATGATATCTGGTCTACTTGCAGTCAAGTATAATAGGGAGCCAACTATCCCTCTATACAAGGTTTCATCTACAGGTTTCCCTGCATCATCCTTGTTAAGAGACATACTTGACCCCATTGGAGTCTTCATGGTACTGGATGAATCCATACCATACTTCCTTATGAGTTCTAGGGTGAACTTGGACTGACATATGGATAAACCACTTTCAGTCTGTTTAACTTGGAGACCCAAGAAAAACTTCATCTCTCCCATACTACTCATCTCAAATTGACCTTGCATAAGTTTTGCAAACTTTTTGCAAAGGCTGCTTTCAGTAGACCCAAATATAATATCATCTACATATATTTGGACAAGTATAACTTTGCCTCTAGATTCCCTAAGGAATAGAGTCTTATCTATTTTCCCCCTTGAGAACTTGTTCTCAATGAGGAAACTAGATAGGGTTTCATACCAGGCCCTAGGGGCTTGCTTTAACCCATATAAAACTTTCCTAAGTCTATAGACATGATGAGGTAGAGTTGAATCAACAAAACCAGAAGGCTGTTCCACATAGACTTCCTCTTTAAGATTACCATTCAGGAATACTGACTTGACATCCATTTGGTAAACCTTGAATCCTTGATAGGTTGCATAGGCCAAGAACATCCTTATGGCTTCTAGTCTGGCTACTAGAGCAAAGGTTTGATCAAAGTCAATACCTTCTTCTTGCCTATATCCTTTAGCAACCAATCTTGCTTTATTCTTAATGATGACCCCTTGTTCATCCATCTTATTCCTGTAGATCCACTTAGTTCCTATTATATTGTGGTCTTTAGGTTTAGGAACAAGTTCCCAGACCTTGCACCTCTTGAACTGATTAAGCTCTTCTTACATAGCTTCAGTCCATTGTGGATCTAGTATGGCTTCTTCAAACTTCTTAGGTTCAACTTGAGATAGAAAACTGGAGTAGACTGCTGCATTCAGGTTTCTGTTCCTTGTTTGTACCCCTTGTCTTGGATCTCCAATAATCTGCTCAACTGGATGATCTCTAAGATGCCTATTGGCTGGAGGCGTCCTGACTTCTGGTTGAACCTCTTCAGTTTCATCATCTTGCTGTACTCCTTGTACTTCTTCTGCATTTGGTACATGTAGTTCTTCCCCTGGACAGCAGCCACTGTCTTCTACTTGCTATCTTGCAGCAGGTATTTCTTCTATAGTAAGCTTCTCCATCTTCTTTGTTAAACCTGTGGGGCTGCATACACTACTAGACAACTCATTGTTAATAAGTTTAGTCTCATCAAAAACTACATGTACAGATTCTTCTACAACTTGTGTAGTCAAGTTGTAGACTCTATAAGCCTTACTGTTATTGTTGTACACAACAAAAATTCCCTCTTGGGACTTGGCAGCAAACTTAGTCAAGTAAGACTTTCCATTGTTAAGTATGAAGCATTTGCAACCAAAGATCCTGAAGTAGGATAGGTTTGGTTTCCTGCCTTTCACAACTTCATAGGGGGTCTTGTTTAGGCTTTTAGTGATGGTAGTCCTATTTATAACATGGCATGCAGTGTTAACTGCTTCAGCCCAGAAATATTCTGGCAGTGAAGTATCACTTAATAGGGTCCTATCAGCCTCTATCAAGGTCCTATTCTTCCTCTCAGGAATGCCATTTTGCTGAGGTGTTCTAGGTGAAGAAAACTCTTGAAATATCCCAAAGTCTTCACATAGTTTTGTCATGCTATCAAACTGAAATTCAGTACCATGGTCACTTCTAATCTTGACCACTATACTATTTAGTTCATTCTGAATTTGCTTGACAAAGCTATAGAAGACATTAGGTGTTTCAGATTTCTGTCTTAAGAAGAACACCCAGGAAAACCTTGAGTAGTCATCTACAACTACAAAGGTATAGACCTTTCTACATAGGTTGTGAACTGGCATTGGACCAAAAAGATCCATATGCAAGAGGTATAAACACCTCACATCATCTTTGTTTTCTATGCTTCTAAAGATGGATCTAGTCTGCTTGCCCTTTTGACAAGCTGAGCAAATACCATCTTTAACACACTTAACTTGAGGACCATTCCTCACCAACTCTTTGCTAAAGAGTTTGCTAATAGTTTTGTAGTTAAGATGGGCTAGCCTCTTGTGCCATTTGACACAATGAGAGACTGTCTCATCAGCTACAAGACACACTGGAGAACCATTGTTCTCAACCATAATGTCTAAGCAATAGACATTCCTTTTCCTATAACCAGTCAAAATGATCTCTTGATCAGTTGACCTCCTGATATGACAACCATTTTTAACAAATGAGATGTCATACCCTACATCACTTAATTGACTTATACTTATTAGGTTGTGTTTCAACCCTTTAACATAAGCCACTTGAGTAATGGTAACTCAGTTACTAGAAATGTTACCAAACCCTTTGATGATTCCTTTTTCAGAACCACCAAAGGTTACTTTTGGACCATCTTTGATTGGAATATAGTCCCTTAGTAGTCCCCTAGTTCCAGTCATATGTCTGGAACATCCACTGTCCAAGTACCATGTTGGGGTATGGCCACTTGGACTCACCTGCAAAACAGAATAATGAACCTTAGAACCCAAAGAATTCTTGGGTCCTTGGTACTTGTTAGTTTGCAACTTGACAAAACTACCTACTGGTTTTCCAATAGGCAGTTTGCTACTCACTTTGGCACAAGCATTGTGCCAACAATCCATTACAAAATGGCCAATTTTGCGACAACACCAACATTCAAACTTATTGTACCTTTGCTTAGGTACTGTCTTTGCTGTCTTATCTACAACTGACTTGTTGAATATTGGTGCTTTGCCCTTGGACTTGGACTTGGACTGCTCAGTCCTTGCAGGTTTAATAAAACTCAGTCCAGCCTTGCCTTTGTGATGAACAAATTCATCAATTATGGGTAACACTGACTTAGGTTTGGAAAACCTAGCAACAATCTCTCTCTCCTTCTGAAGATTTATCTCCAGACACTTGATTTGATCATTCTTATAGGTGATAGTCCCCATCTAAATCACCGTTATGTGTTTCAGTCTGGCTATCTCATTAAGTTTTTGATCAAATAACTTCTCAACCTCAGTTGCAGCAGCTTTAAGATCAGCAATTTCCTTTGCCTGACTTTTGGCTAGGAACTTACTCTTCTTGTAAGCTTGCAACAGTACTTTGTATTCATCTATCAACTGATGAATATCTGCTTCAGACTCAGATGCACTCTCATCACTTGATGATGATGAATCTGAATCTGTACTGGCACAAGAAATTGAACTTAGAGTTGAACATTGTACCTTACTGGGTCCTGGCTGCTCCAGGATTTTATCATTCTCTGTCAAAGCCATTAGCCCTTGGCATTGACTGTCTTCTTGCTCATATATAGACTCCATAATCTGCATGAATTCTTCTTCTTCTTCTTCAACAAACAGCCATATGTATGCCTCAGCATCAGACTCAGTTTCTGAAGAAGAAATATCTGACAGAGTCTTCTCCTTTTTGGCAACAAAAGACTTCTCTTTCTTGCCTTTGAAATGAGTCTTCTTCCTGTCACTAGACTCCTTTCTCTTTTCAGGACAATCTGCAACAACATGGTCTTGTCTATTGCAGTAATAGCACACTATTTTTGAAACAGTTGCCTTGCTAGACTTAGTCCTCTTCCTGTCCTTCTTTGAAGCCTTTTTATTCTGATATAGGTCTTCTTTTCCCTGTGAAGTAGCAGGCCTTGACCTCCACTGTTTCTTCTTCAAGAATTTCTAAAAATGTCTAGTGAAGGCAGCAAAGTCTTCATCACTTTTACTGCTTTCAGATTTTGTGCTGACTGATTCATCTGACTCTGATTCAACAACCTTTGGAGGTGGAGTTGGTGACTTATTCCTGTACGTTCTGGGGGCTTCTGTCTTGAAAGCTACAGTTCTTTCCTTTTGTTCATTTCTTGTTGATTTCTCCTCCTCTTTCCTCACTGTCAATTGCATTTCATATGACAACAATTTGCCAAAAAGGGTAGGTGGAGGAATTTCTCCCAACTTAGCCATTTCTCTAATGGCACAGATCTTGGTGTCCCAATCTTTAGTTAGGGACCTTAGGAACTTGTCATTTAGTTCATAATTACTGAACTCTCTTCCATAAGACATGAGTTCATTCACTATCCTATAGAACTTCTTATAGCACTCAGTTATGCTATCACCCTTTCCTTGTCTAAAACTTTCATACTCTTGATTTAGCAAGGATTTTCTGTCTTGCCTAACTTCTTCAGATCCTTCCATATACACAATAAGGGTATCCCACATCTCTTTGGCTGTCTTACAGTGTATAAGATTCTGAAAAGTTGCATCATCTATGGCACTCACTATAATGTTTTGTGCCCTTTTGTCCATGGTGGCTAAGACAATCTCATCCTTTGTCATTTTAGAGAAATCCTTCTGTGTTCTATGATTTGCATCTAGAACTGATATCTTCATGGGCACATATGGCCCCTCTTTTACAGTGATGTAAATCCTAGGGTCTGAGGCTTCCATAAACAGCCTTACCCTTTCCTTTCAGATCCCAAATATCTCTTTCCTACATATAGGTAATTTCATGGATCCCAATTCCTTGTGATTCTCAGAGGAACCCATGGTTCTTGATTTTCTTGAATCTGTAATTTGACTTAAACTGAATCTGCCAATTAGGATCTCCTCGGACTGTTAGTCCTTTTTGAGGAACCTCGCTTTGATACCACTTGAAAAATATAGTACCTAAACACCTAGAGGGGGGGGGGGGGTGAATAGGTGACATAATTCTTTTTAACTTTTTATGGCAGCAATCAGTTTACAACACAGATTTTAATCTACTTTAGCACAGCAATCACACAGCATTCATAGCTAATCACATCACACAGAAGACACACATTTTTATAGTGGTTCCCCAAGCTTTGGGTACATCCACTTTCCCCCTTCGCCTATCTAGCAGTGTACTAGATTCGGCCAAACTTCTCCACTATCTCAGAACCCAAACTGGTTCCTACAACTCAGGCCCAAGGCCCTACAACTCAGCTTTTCCACAAAGCCTACACTCAGCCACAAAGGCCTACACTCAGCCACCAAGGCCTACACTCAGCCACAAAAGGCCTACACTCAGAGATTCCAATCTCCTACATTCAGGCTCCCAAGCCCTAGACTCAGCCTTTATAATTACAGGCTTACAAACACTCAGATCCAAAGGATCCTACAAGATAAAAATGAATTTACAAATGATAACTCAGCAACTCAGAAACAAGTGAGGGGAGTTGTGAGTTTCTTGATGAGTTCTTGGAAGAACTCAGCTGGATTCAATCTGACTTAGCTTTCTTCAAAGCTTCTTGAAAGTAGAACTCAATTAGATTGACTCCTTCTGCAGTTGAACCTTGACCTCTGCTTCTTAAGATCAAGAATAAATCTGAACCCTTCTTCTCAGCCTAGTTCCAACGGCTGATTTCTTGGATAGAGCCCTCTCTCTCCAACTTCTTAGATCTGCACTTGGACAGCTAGATCTTCTTGTTTAGATACTTGATCAATAAATTGAACAACTCTGTGATCCACTTTTGAACAACAGTTTCTGTAGACTGTATGAGCCTATTAATAGGCTTTCTTCATGGTAACCGGCTGGTCCGGTCCATAACTGAATTCTGACATCTCTGACAGGTGCTGTAGACCGGCTGGAACGGCAGCTGTCAAGTCATCCAGTCAGTTCTTGAAAGTTCTCTAACTGTCTGAAAGTGTCGAGACTTTCTGTCTTTAAGTGTCGACACTTATAGACTAAGTGTCGACACAAGTTGTGTAAATGTCGACACAAGTCTACAAGGTGTCGACACAACTCCTTGTGTTGTAGATACTAAGTCTCGACATAGTTTCTTCATCATGTGTCAACACTGAAATTGAGTGTCGACACAAGTACTTGATCTTTTGTATTTTGCTGAAATCTTCTAAGTGTCGACACATCTCCTTTGTGTCGACACATCTTCATGTGTTGAATCTGTTAAGTGTTGACACTGCTTCTTGGTGTCGACACATCTTCATGTTGATACTTGTTGAGTGTCGACACAGCTCCTTGTGTCGACACTTGATTCTTATGTTGAGACTTCAGCTGAGTGTCGACACATTCCCTTAGTGTCGACACTTGTACTTAGAATATTTTGTTGATCTTGCTGTTCTTTGCTAAGTGTCGACACAACTCCATGTGTCGACACAACTCCATGTGTCGACACTTTCTTCAAGTGTTGAGTCTTCAGCTGAGTGTCAACACATTGTTCTGAGTGTCGACACTTACTTCAAGTGTTGACTCTTCTGTTGAGTGTCGACACATTGTTCTGGGTGTCGACACATATACTTAGTCTCTGCTGACTTTTGCTGAATGTCGACACAGCTCCAAGTGTCGACACTTTCTGGTGTAGACACAGCTTCACTGGGTGTCGACACTGCTGTTAAGTGTCGACACTGCTTTACTGTACTTTCTTCATTGAGTGTCGACACAGCTCCTTGTGTCGACACTTTCTGTCTGGTGTCGACTCTGCATCCCAGGTGTCGACACAATGACTCCAAGTGTCGACACTGCTTGCCTGGGTGTCGACACAAGTCTTCTTAAGTGTCGACACTTTCCCTCTGGGTGTCGACACATGGACTTAGAAACTTTTTCATCATTTCCTGCAAATACTTAACCTGCACATGTAACTCAAAATACATCAAATTCATTTTGATGTATATCATTGAGTTGGGTGAGGCTTATTCAAATCAGGTACATTTAGACCAATGTACCCAACAGGGGTGACCCCAATGTAGCGAGAGACTGCTATGTCATCGCCGTGAACTCCATCTCTTGGCTGGTGGGAGCTGAGGAGATGGAGTGGAGCATGGAGGAAGCGGTGTAGGAAGTAGGTGGAGTGGAGATGGAGGTAAAGGAGAGCCGCACATATGTGGAGGTGGCAGAGGGAGTTGGGGAAATGTCGGCCGAGGTGATGGCCATGGAGGAGGCTGAGGAGGAGGTCCTTGTACTATGAGAGGGGGATGCAGGATTATGGGGAGAGCAGTTGATGGAGACTAAGGAGCGCAACAACTTGAAGATGGCGCACTGACAAATGACCTTGAAGAGCATCGCCATAATAGGCATCTGGATCGCAAGCCGATTTATTAATAAATAATAATAATTGTTATCAAATTATTATTAATTATTAATCCATGCTTTGTGTGTTTTATTTTAAATAATTGCACTTTTATTTCATGTAATATGTACATTATGATTATGATATAAAATCATGATGTATGTGTGTGTTTTATTTTCATGTTTTCATGTTTGGGATGCATGTAGCCAGTTGGAGTGTTGTTGTTGTTGTAGCCTATATATAGGCATGTCCCCACCCCCCTCTATTTGGAGGAGATTGTATGAAAGGGAAATTTGAAAACCCTTACCTCTTGAAGCTTCCTCCTTCCTCATCTCTTGGCCGATCTTTCTCTTACTCCCGCTTCTCTCTCCTTGGCTGCCGGCCAGGTCTCATCCCCTCTCTCAAATCTCGGCTTTCCTCCTCCCTCCCTCTTTCTCCAACCCGACCACCACTCCTCTCCTACCCGAGCCACCATCCACAACTCGCAAGGCCGCCACCTCTTCCTTTTCCCTCCAACAAGAGCCGACCACCCTCCTCCATCCTCCTACCCGAAACACCACCATCAGGGCCAACCCAAGCTGCCTCCACCTCCACCAAGACAAGCCGCCACCTCCACTACAAAAACAAAACCGACCCCCTCCCTCATAAATTCCTTCCTAAATCCAAAAGATACCCTTCGAAGCTCATTCCAAAATCATACCATATTCTCCCTCCTCTTACCATAACCAAAATATCACCTACCATAAATTCCCTTAACCATCCATACTGGGAATATCACTTTCCATTACTATCTCCAATCCACCACCTTTTTTCTCTCTTGCCATACTTGAAGATATTTATTTCCATATTAAGAAGATTTCGACGGGACTTTCCATTTCCAGCGTAACGCGACGAAGGCGGACGAATTTCACTCCTACCGGCGTGATTCCGGTGGAGCCGTTGAAGAACGATCCTCGCCGAGAGAATCGCAATCACCCATTCCGGTTGGGTAACGAACCTTTCCACTTTCGTGTGTTTCATTCCTTAAATAATCTTGTGGTGGAATTTTTGGCATTAAATTTTGAAATCATTTGAAATTTCGTGATTAGCTTTAATTATTTTGCGTTGTTTTCTTGATCAACTTAATTTCGTAAAAGGTTTGGCGAACCCTCGTTTTCGTTTGTTGGGAGAGATGTACCTTTTTCCAAATTCGTCATTATTTTCAGTAGATCTCTTTGGGTACAACCTTCTCTCGTCCGGATCCAATATTGGTCCTTTTACCTCGATCGGATACCGGCCTATCACCCTTATTTGATCTCAAAACGGTTTGGCTACCCGTACGCTAGCGTGAAATTGAATTAATGTAATAGCGTGGAGCGGCGTAGAATAATTGTGTGAGCGTAGATTTAGTCGTAAAGAGATAGTCGTGCCCGTTCGTAGTTATAATTCGGCTCTAACGAGTACGTCTACATCAATTTGGTATCAGAGGTAGGTTCTCGTCAATTTCCTAATTGACACTCCTCCCCCACTTATGTGGCATGTACGTACGCACTCACCCGTTTCGTTGCAGATCAATATTTAGAAAATTAGTTTTCATGAAATGCATTGAAATTCCACAATTTCAAAGTTCAAATTTAAAACAAATAAATTTCAAATTTTAAATTTCAAATTTCAGATTTCAGATTTCAAATTTCTAATTTCAAAATTCAAATTTAAAATTTCAAAATTCAAATTTCAAATTTCAAATTTCAAAATTTCAAATTTCAAATTTCAAATTTCCAATTTCAAATTTCAAAATTCAAAATTTCAAATTTCAAATTTCAAATTTCTAATTTCAAAAAATCAAATTTTTTTTTAATAATCCTCATATTTTTCCAGCAAGAACCCTATTTTCTTATAGGTATAACCCTATTGGATAAGAGGGACAATTCCAACTGTCATAAATATTGTCCCAAAAGCGTTATTCTATGCACTTGTAATTATGGCCTATGACGTTCACATTTCCCGGTTGGACTTTTGATATGAAAAAAACATTGACTAAGTTTCCCCCTTGGAAATGCCACACTTGTCTTACTTATGACGGTTTAGGGTGTCCTAAAATTTTTAGAGATTGGCTTAAGGGTATAGAACTTCATTTTAAGTGATACGGATGGGATGACCCCAAAAAGATTCACTTTGTCCGAGAGCGGTTAATAGGTCAGGCCCAGTTATTTTGGATGAACGAAGAGCGTCGTGTTGATGGTTATCAACATAATTGGCAGGCGATGTGTAGCCTCCTTTCAGATCAATTTGATCCATCCTATCTCCGTACTACCAACACCAAGCCTGTGAGTGAGTATCGTTATGGCACTAGTTCCATACCAAGCTGTAGGACTGACTATAAACCAAATGCCCAGATGCAACAGCACAAAACTGAATATTTGGCTCCCCTTCAACAAGGGAACAAGTCGGTCTAAGATTATATGAAATTCTTTAAGGACGTGACAGTTAGGAGTAGTGTGAAAGAGTTGCCTGAGGTCACCCTTTCTAGGTTTCGTAGGGGGTTAGACCCCTACATCAAGGGTAAATTACTACATTATTATCACACCAACCTAGACCTCACCTTTAGTACGGCTTTGGAGATTGAGATGCACATACCTCCTAGGAGAATGGTTCACTCACATCAGAAGATTATTAACTTTGAGTCTAGTGGCGTATCCAATCTTGGTTCTATTGATTGTCCTCCCATGATTACGCCCATAGAACATTTTGAGTTTTCCCATGAGTTGTCTGCTCTAGTTATTGACTCCTCTAATGAGTCAAAGGAAAGGCTTAGGATGGTGCCCGTCACTGAGGACGAGGCTGATGTCCCTGACGATTATAGCGACGATGAGGATATTGGTTACCCTAGTGACCTGGATGAGGATTCCACCATTGAGGAATCATCCCCACTCCCCGTCGACGACATTTTGGAGCATACGGTTACTCCTGCTGAGATTACACCTGAGTCGGTAGGCATTTTACCTGATGATGAGAGTTTACTTAGTAGTGACTTAGGAGATGATCTGTTCGGACTCGAGCTGGTTCCTCTTAGACCGAGATATATTGAGGACTGTTCTGATGATCCATATATATTGGACGTTCCGACCTATTGGGAAGACTTACCGTTGGTGAGTGAGTTATGCTTGGATGATTTTAGTGCTATGAGCCCGAACGATATTTCTTTGATGCAAACACCTTTATCTGATGTTCCTGATTTAAAGCTTCCGTCGAGCTCAATTCTACCCTTGTCTGAGACCCTAATTTATTCTAAATTAAATAACTTGGATATTGTGTCAAAAGAAATTGTAAGCAAGGAAGTTGCATTATTGGATGACTTTTTGGATTGTACCCCGGGTTTGATTTTACCGACTCGTCCCCCTGACCTGTTGACTCGACGTACTGATCATTTAGGACTTGATTGTGGTACGATTTATTTCAGGAGTTCTACAATGCCCCCTGAGTTCATTCTGCCAATTCCCCCAAATGAGGTTCTATTAGTGCCTCCAGATCTCGTATTATTGTTGCCGACCTATGACCCGACCACTGATTCTGAATTACATGATATATCTAATGAATTGGTAGACATGTCGGACAAATTTTCTGTAAGGGCGAATCCATTGTTTGAATTTTCATATGACTTTAATGGCTTTCAACCGGGTGATCTTTCTTGGACATTAAACCTGTGTTTCGACGTTGAGAAGGACTTAGCTCCTCCTTTGGACATGTCCCCTTTGACGGCCTATTACCCTACGATTCCATCGTTGGTCACACCCTCAGATGTTTTAGATTTTATTTATGTGGCGACTATCTCCTTTATCCTAATTTTATCCTCAATGAATTTTAAAGAAAATCACTTATCAAATTATACGTTTCGGATAGGGCCACTTATAGTGCCTCCGGATGAGATTCCATCGGTGACACCAGATTTAATTCCGTTGGTGCTGCCTTATGTCATTCCGTTATCACCGAATGCACTATGTACGTTTGCGCGTGATGATGCTCACAATGAATTTTATTTATGTAAGCACTGTAGTGAAGCGCCAACAACGTTACAACAATCTATTCAAATTCTTGCTAGCTTACAAAAAAGAGCGTCTTATAGTATAATTTGCGATTTTGACTTGGTACATCTTGTCCCTGAACGGTTACGTTCGGGCACTATAGAAAGTGTGCGAGTTGGCGAGCTGGACCATTTGCGGAATTTAATGACATTAGGAGAACGCGCACTACTTTTGAGGTTTTTCACTGATTGGGGTGATACCCCTATTTTTAATGTTTCTGATTTAATGCTGCATGTTTTTCCACCACTTGAGTTATTTGCCTGTCCATTTGGCTCCACTTCATTCTCTTATGGGTTGGGTAATGAGTTTGTGCCTGGATCGCTTTCTTTTTCGGTCTTCACTGGAGGTACGTTTGTAGTTGATGTTGAAATTTTTCTTCCTTTATTGTCTAATGCTTTTCCGAGGTTCCCCAGGACCATCTTTTTGCATTACAGGATACTCCAGGTTGAAGTGCTCTCCTCTACTTGTGGCGATGTTGGCCACTACCTGCATTGTTGGCGTGATCGTCTAGTCAACGATGTCCATTGGCCGTTTGGATCGGGGGTAGCTCGTTTGGTTGTAGCTCTCCCACGCTGGTGCAGTCAAATCCACTCATCGGTGATGAGAATTTTCGAGCGGGGGAGGATTGATGGAGACTACGGCACGCAACACCTTGAAGACAGCGCACTGACATATGACCGTGAAGAGCTTCGCCATAATAGGCGTCCAGATCGCAAGCCGATTTATTAATAATTAATAATAATTGTTACCAAATTATTATTAATTATTAATCCATGCTTTGTGTGTTTTATTTTTAATAATTGCACTTTTATTTCTGTAATATGTATATTATGATTATGATATAAAATCATGATGTATGTGTGTGTTTTATTTTCATGTTTTCATGTTTGGGATGCATGTAGCCTGTTGGAGTGTTGTTGTTGTTGTAGCCTATATATAGACATGTCCCCCCCTCTATTTGGAGGAGATTGAATGAAAAGGAAATTTGAAAACCCTTACCTCTTGAAGCTTCCTCCTTCCTCATCTCTTGGCCGATCTTTCTCTTGCTCCCCCTTCTCTCTCCTTGGCCGCCGGCCACGTCTCATCCCCTCTCTCAAATCTCGGCTTTCCTCCTCCCTCCCTCTTTCTCCAACCCGGCCACCACTCCTCTCCTACCCGAGCCACCATACACAACTCCCAAGGCCGCCACCTCTTCCTTTTCCCTCCAATAAGAGCCGACCACCCTGCTCCTTCCTCCTACCCAAAACACCACCATCAGGGTCAACCCAATCTGCCTCCGCCTCCACCAAGACAAGCCACCACCTACACTACAAAAACAAAACCGACCCCCTCCCTCATAAATTCCTTCCTAAATCCAAAAGATACCCTTCGAATCTCATTCCAAAATCATACCATATTCTCTCTCCTCGTAACATATCCAAAATATCACCTACCATAAATTCCCTTAACCATCCATATTGGGAATATCACTTTCCATTAATATCTCCAATCCACCACCTTTTTTCTCTCTTGCCATACTTGAAGATATTTATTTCCATATTAAGAAGATTTCGACGGGACTTTCCATTTCCAGCGTAACGCGACGAAGGCGGACGAATTTCACTCCTACCGGCGTGATTCTGGTGGAGCCGTTGAAGAACGATCCTCGCCGAGTGAATCGCAATCACCCATTCCGGTTGGGTAACGAACCTTTCCACTTTCGTGTGTTTCTTTCCTTAAATAATCTTGTGGTGGAATTTCTGGAATTAAATTTTGAAATCACTTGAAATTTTGTGAATAGCTTTAATTGTTTTGCGTTGTTTTCTTGATCAACTTAATTTCATAAATGATTTGGCGAACCCTCGTTTTCTTTTGTTGGGAGAGATCTACCTTTTCCAAATTCGTGATTATTTTTCGTAGATCTCTTTGGGTACAACCTTCACTTGTCCGGATCCAATATTGGTCCTTTTACCTCGACCGGATACCGGCCTATCGCCCTTATTTGATTTCGAAATGGTTTGGCTACCCGTATGCTAGCGTGAAATTGAATTAATGTAATAACGTGGAGCGGCATAAAACAATTGTGTGAGCGTAGATTTAGTCGTGAAGAGATAGTTGTGCGCGTCCGTAGTTATAATTCGGCTCTAACGCGTACATCTACATCAGAAGTCTCATCTGGAGGCTGCAGAAGAAGTGGTGGAGATAGAAGTTCCCACCCTCGGAGGTAGGGTGGAGAAGGTGCGCATCAGGGGTGGCTAACCCCGGTGGATTAGGAGAGGATGTTGGCATGGATACAGAAGAGCTTGAACATCTTCACTTAGAGCGCATCAGAGATGCCGAGGATCGATGCGTATGTTGCCCGCCACTGCCTCAATCTGGATCCAGAAGCTCGCCCCATCCAGTAGAATAAGAGGTCCATCGCAGACAAGCTAGTCGATCCCATCAGGGAGGAGGTGGCCACGCTCCTGAAGTCCAGCTCTGTATCTGAAATTCAATACCCCGTATTGGTCTCCAATGTTGTAATGTTTAAAAAAAGAGATGTCCGATGGAGAATGTGTGTTGATTTCTCTTTGGTTAATAAATCATGTATAAAGATTGTTACCGTTGCCTCAGATCGACTCACTGGTTGACTCAGCCATCAGTTTTCCTATAATGAGTTTCTTAGATGCTTTTTCAGGTTATCATCAGATCATGATGCACCCCCCTGATATGAAAGATGTCTCCTTCATCACCGGGGATGGGTATTACTCCTATAGGAAGATGCCTTTTGGGATGAAAAATACAGGGGCAACATACCAAAAGATGATGGATCGGGTCTTCCAAGAGAAAAAGGGGACGAACCTCGCGGTATATGTGGATGACCTGATGATCAAGATCCGAGAGGTGGACTCCCACCTCTAGGATATGGAGGAGACCTTTGGCACCTTGTGCAAAGACCAGATGAGGTTGAACGCCTGGAAATGTATTTTCGGGGCAAGCAGGGGCAAGTTCTTGGGCCATCTTGTCACTCCTGTAGGGGTGGAGCCGAATACTGACAAAGTCAAAGCGATCATGGAGTTAGGATCGCCTCGGAGTGCTAAGGAGGTCTAGCGGCTGATAGGAAAGTTGGCATGGCTCAGCAGGTTCCTTTCCCTAGCTGAAAAGAAGTGCTCTCCCATCTTCAAAGTGTAGAGGGGAGGCAAGATGTTTGAATGGATAGAGGAATACGAGGACACATTCCATGTTTTGAAGAGGCAGTTGACTCAGGCCCCCTTCTCTATGGGCCGAAGGAGGGGGAGTGTGCTTGGAAGAGGGGAAGAAGCAGCATCCTATATACTATGTAAGCCAGGTCCCGAGAAAGGCAGAGCTCCATTATCACATCTTGTAGAAGCTTGCCTTTGCACTGGTTATCTCGTCTCGGAGGCTTCGACCTTACTTCCAAGCACACTCCATCCTATTTGTGACTGACCATCCCCACTGCAATGTCTTTGAGGGGGTGGTACATGCGGGGAGGTTGGTGAAGTGGTCTGTCTAGCTGATTGAGTTTGATATCTCCTTCATTCCACATCTCTCGATCAAGGCCCGAGAGATGGCCAACCTAATTGCTGATTATGTGGTCGAGGTGGCGGAGGCGGAACTCAGTCGTCCGGTCCCTTCGAAGGTGATTGTAGATGGTACATCGAGAACACACTCCTTGGGGATGGGGATGATCTTGGAGAGCCCTCAGGGAACAAGGATCGAGAAGATAGTGGTGCTGCACTTTCCCATCACTAAAAACCAGGATGAGTATGAGGCCGTGATAGTAGAATTGCGCCTAGCCAGGGAGCTATGGATACATGATGTGGAGGTACTCACTAACTCCATGGTGATTTCTTCTCAGATCAATTGGGAGTTTAAGATAAGCAAACCTACCCTCCAGTTATATTTGATGAAGGTTAAGGGGGTCATCAGTATGTTCCAGACCTTCTACATCTTACATGATCCACGAGAAGAGAATGATCGGCTTGATCAGGTAGCCATGAATGGTCCCTGGGTGGGGGTACCATCGCTGACCTTTTCCGTCCATCCATCCAAGAGGGGTAGTTGATGAAGGTGGACTAATACTCATCATGGATGGACCCTTTCACGACTTTTCTCTCCTCAGGGGATTTCCAGGAACGGATGGACAAGTAGAAGTTCAAGCACAAGTAGACCTATTACCATATGCGCGATGGACTGTTGTATAGGAAGACTCTCTTAGGGATGTTGGCGTGTTGCATGGCCGAGAGGGAGGTTCAGAGGATCTTGGAAGAGGTCCATTCGGCAGAGTGTGGAAGACACTTAGGGAGTAGAACATTGGAAGGAAGAATGGTCCGACAGGGGTACTTCTAGGCGAATCTAAGTCACGACGTTGTGGAGTTCACAAGAAAATGCCATAAGTGTCAGCTATTTGCCCCCTCTAACATCAACCAGCTCAGAACCTGAGGAGTATCACAACCCCCTAGCCTTTTGCCATTTGGGGAATAGATTTGGTAGGGCCTTTCCCAAAGGTCATCGAGTAGAGGAGGTTCCTGCTTGTTATGATAGACTATTTTTCTAATTGGTTGGAAGTGAAGGCGTTGGCCAAGGTGACCTCCCAGGTAATTAGGAGCTTTGTTTGGGGGGCGATCATCTGCCAGCACGGCCTACCCTAGGACATCGTCATGGACAATGAGCCTTTTTTAACCAACGCTGAGTTCATCAATTTCTATGGGCAGCTTGCGATTGACCTCAAGTTTGCCTCAGTCCACCATCCCAGGAGCAACAGGAAGGTGGAGGAAGCAAACAAAATCATCGTTAACCTCCTCAACGAGAAAGTGGAGAATTTGAAGGGTAACTAGGTGGATCAGCTTCCTTCGGTTCTCTAGGCCATGAGAACAACTCCCAACATGGCCATAGGGGACATGCAATTCAAGCTCTCCAATGGATGCGAGGCAGTGCTTCCAATAGAGTTTGAGGTACGGACGCCTCAGGTGGTTGAAGAAGAGGCAGGCAGGGAAGAATGACAAGCTGAAAATGAGGAGCTACGACTCTCCCTTGACATGGTGGAGGAGCTGCGTGATCTTTCCGCCATCCAACAAGAAGAGGTAAAATAAAGAATGGTTAAGTACTTTGACAAGCACATCAGGGTCAAACAGTTCGCGGAAGGGTACTTTGTCTTGAAGAAGGTGGATGTGGCAGGGAGATCAGCGGTAGTGGGGAAGCTCAACCCTAACTGGGAAGGAATGTATATTGTCCAGGAAGTTTTAAGGTGGGGGGAATATCGTCTCCAAAATTTGGAGGTCGATACCCTAAGTCACACCTAGAGCGGTGATGACTTAAACCATTTCTATTCATGAAAGCATGTATGCACTCACCTAGCTGGTAAAGTAGAGGTCTGTGATGGAAAGTATAATCACCCTGAGGTTAGGTCCCGAGACGCTCTCGCTGCTAGGCTCTCACCTAGCTAGCAGGGCCAGGATCCTCGAGTGACGTCGTTATAAACCAGGAGGGCTGAGTCTGATGGATTCTCAACACCCGCTATTAGGCTATCACCAAGATGATTGGGCCAGTGGTAGCACTTGGAGGATGATTGGTGGTCTCGCTCTGGGGTTAGGTCCCGAGACGCTCTCGATGTGTAACATACGATTTCGTGCCAGACCCCTCGCATGTGATCTGAGTCAATAAGATAGGCTCAGGTTTGGGGCATCGAGTGTGTTGAGTGGACTCAACACAGTCGATGACATATAACTTACAATGTTTCTGGTGGGCTAAGGCATTGAGAGAGTTGAGTGGACTCAATGCTCTCGATGCCAAATTAAATTAGAAATTTTGGCGGGAAAGGCATCAAGAGCGTTTAGTGGACTCAACACACTCGACGCCATTTGAATTTGAAATCCTGGCAAGTTGGGCATCGAGAGCATTGAGTTGACTCAACGCACTCGACGTCATTTAACATAGATTATGTTCTGGTAGTTAACGTGTTGAGAGCGTTGAGTGGATTCAAAGCTCGCAACGCCATATAAATTAGCTTCTAGTGGTTAAGGCATTGAGAGCGTTTAGTGGACTCAATGCTGTGGACTCAACGCTCTCGACGCCATATAACTTAGAGTTCATTCTGGCCGGATTGTGGCATTGAGAGCGTGGAGTGGACTCAACACACTCGACGCAATATAACTTAGAGTTCATTCTGCCCGGGTTGAGGTGTTGATAGCGTCGAGTGGACTCAGCGCTCTCGATGCCATATAATATAGAGTTCATTCTGTCAGGGTTGTGGCATTGAGAGCGTCGAGTGGACGCAATGCTCTTGACTCCATATAACTTAGAGTTCATTCTGTACGGGTTGAGGCATTGAGAGCGTTGAGTGGACTCAAAGCTCTCGACTCCATATAACATAGAGTTCATTCTGGCCGGGTTGAGGCATAGATAGCGTTGAGTGGACCCAACACTCTCGACGCTACATGACTTAGAATGATTCCGGCCATAGCTGAGGAAATTTCGTCAAACCCAGAGAAGGACACGGGTAGTGACACGGGTGTGTCCCTACCCGTGTGGTACTCTTGTAAATTTTGCACCTTCTTTGTGATTTTTCCAGAGAAGGACACGGGCATGTCCCTACCCGCGTGTGCCCAATCGAAGACTACCCGTGACATGGGTAGTTACCAGAGCATGATGAAAATCATCTAGCAGAGCATAACAAAAATTGTCGAGCAGAATTCGTCGAACGCCATAGTTCTGCCTTGGCGAATTTTCGGCCCTGTTTTCCCAGATTTTTCAGGAATTGCGCCAAATCAACTTAAATGGGCCGTGTCTTTTCAAAATGACTCATTTAAAGCAATGTTTGGCGGTCCAATGTCAGTCTGACACGTGGCGAGGCAGTTACCCTAATTTCTCACTATAAAAATGGAGAAAACCCTACCATTCTTTCTTTTATCTCATTTACCAAGCCATCGATGTAAGAAACTGTGGGACAGGAAGAGATTGTTGGAGCCGATCTTCTTTTCCATGAAGAACAAACACCAAATAAGGAGAAGAAGATGCCGCCATGAACGGTGACAAGATCCATGACTGGAAATGGTGGAAACTTCGGAAATGAGGTGAGCTTCCTACCCTCTCCCTTGGTGATAGATCTCTAATTTTTCCTAGGAGAGATATCGACTCAAAAGATTCTTGATTTGTGAGAATAAGGTTTATAGGAAGAGACCATACTAGGACTTGTGTCCTAGGAATTAGAGGCTTCAACCTTTCCTCACTTCAAATGAAGTTTGTGGACTAGTTTCGTGGAGAGAAGTGGCCATATGAGGGTGAATAAGGGACGTGAAATCCTGGATATTATTTGGTAATTTTAGTTGGAGGAAGAAGATGAACCGATGACGTTCGATATGCTTTAAGATGCGCGCAGAAATTTATTTTTTGCGCACATAAATATTCTAGGACATTTTTAGACATGATGCGGCCAGATCCGGGCTTTCGACTAAACACAAAAGTCGTAGCCCTTGGAAATACCTTTCTAACGGGGAACATGCCTTCACCGGATTCTTTTCGCCTCGGGAATCCCCGATAGGATTTTATATACAGTATTCATTCCTGCATATATAATTCTCATGTTTGTTTTTTATCGGCATTGGGTTTGGTAGAAAGATTGTAGTACAGTAACGTTAATGTTTTGTTGAATTTAGTCTATAACTAATTGAGATAAAATATGTTAATGACATTTGTTGGATAGATCCCTTATGAACAAATGGTGTAGTAAAGTGTACTTGATCGAAGCGATTTGGTGGAGGTTAGTGAACGAATGGATTGACGTGTTGTGATGGTAGAAATGATTTAAATACGTGAATCGATAGAGATGTACTTGATAATGGTAATACATAGAATAATGATGAAGTTGACTTGAAGTTTTCTATACATAACTTCTAGTAATTGCGATGAACAAATGGTTGATGGATTTTAATTGGTATATCCATATGTACACGAATAGTTCAAACTTGGTAAAAGATTTGTAACCAGTGATGTTAAAGTCATGTGATCATAGTATACATGTAATTATGATAACCAAATGGTTGGAGAATATGTGTGGAGTACGATTATGTTGATGGTGAACCCTTGGCATGCTTGGATGCACGAAAATGTGGAAGGGTTGATAGTACGTGTGTGTTGCCGCACTGGAATTATGTATTGATAAGAGAGTAGGTGTTGAGCTCTTACGTGCTGTTGAGGACGAAATGTGAATAATGAAAAGGGAGATCAATGTGGAGCCCCGTATGTGAAATGCATGTGGTGTGAGTCGACACACGGTGTCGTAATCCTGGGTTAAGGATAGTGTGGTAGGTCTACGGGCTCGCCAGTCATCACACCGACGGGAGTTGACTGCTAGACTTGCACGGTTGGGCCTTGGTGCTCGGTGCTCGCTTCCCGAGCCACCCTCCGTGCTAGTGGATGGTTGGCCTTTGTCCTTTGGTGATTTGTTCACAGTGGCACCTTCCGTGCCACGAATATAGGGCAGTTGGGCTGGGCTCTTGGTGCACATCTACCCGAGACCACTTTTGAGCCGTAGTACGCATGCGGGCTCCACTGTTATGTTCTTAGCATTAAGGAATACAGAGGCCTAGGCTTGGTAGTGTGGATGCCCGCCTAGTAGTGGAGAAGCATACTCTACCGTCACTGCCTGGCCACGACGGTTGACACCTGAGAGGTTAGCTACCCGCTTAAAAGTGGGAACTACAAGTCTGTGTCGATGTAGCAGTTGCATATGCGTGATCATGGGTGAGTCATTGCATTGCATTAATGGCCTTACATTACATTGCGTACACAATATCCTCATTATATACGTTTGTATGGGCACTCTTATACGATGAGTTACTTTACTACTGAGCTGATCCTCAACTTATATGTTTGTATGAGCATTCATATAAGTTGAGTTATTTTCTGTTGTAGCTTTACTCATTTATTATACTATGTATATACTTAATACTGCTCACTCTATACCACCTGTTTGTACTACTGTTTTATTTATATATATTGTACCCTTGTTCTTTTCTCCTCTCGGTGCCGAGGAGTCTCCGGGGGAGCGGATGTGATATCCACTTAGTCTTATGAGAAATAGTTGCTACGACTTCCTTTTTAGGAGGAAACCCCGTAGACAAAGCAGCAGCAGGTTATGAAGCAGGACAACCAGGCCAGGATGATATTGCCTGAAGGGATGGTGTCATCGCTACCGTCACTGACTGATGTGAATTTTGAGAGACTCATGATGTAGCCCCTTTGGGCAAGTTTTACTCATACTCTGATATTATAGAAGGTTATTGTAGCTTCTTTTATTTGATGTACTTTTGGTCTATTTACTTATCTATGGATTTGACTTCATTTATATAATCTTGGTTGGGTTGACAATGTTTGATATTGATTATAACTGGCAGAATAGGGGTCTTGTAGTACAAGTTACACCGAGTGCTAATGCTACCGCAAGACGGCTGTTCTGGGCATAAGACTCCCATCGTGTCGTGTTTTGTGTTCCGAGAAGGGTGGTTTTACAATTGGTATTAGCTTGCTACGATCCTAAACTAAAGAAGTCATTCAACAATGGTGCCACCCCCATTCGATTACTCAGTTTGGGGGCAAACTGACTTAACGGAAGTAGTGGTGTGCCCATATGTACTTCACACTAAGTGTGTCCAATTTTGACCCTACGATTTGCCGACCTGACCTTTGGTTTGTTCCTTACGTGTAAATCCCAGTGCACGCTTAGCCAATGGGGGGCACTCCCGCACCATCTATGCCCACACAGTTTCAGCAATCAGAGCTATTATAGATGCTCACAGCTATCTTGGATACCTTTAGGTCCCAACAAGCCCTTGTACATCAACAAGCACCGGGCTCTAATTGGTTGAGCACCTTCTAAGCTCTCTCCCCTCCTGCCTACCTTGGGATGGAGTTGGTAGTGCGTACAGAGGAATGGGTCGACAACATGCAAGAACTGTTAGCGGGAATTAGATGTCCGAACAATATAGATGTGACCCTGGTAGTGACACTTCTGGAGCTGCATGCAAAAAGGTGGTGGAAGTCTCTCATGGGCACCATATTCCAAGGAAGAGTCTACACATATATTAGTTGGACCGAGTTTTCTGAAGTTTTCTTAGAGCACTATCCCTTCGACTGCTCAAGATGATCTTGAGGAAATGTTCCTGCAGTTGCAGTAGGGATCCAAGTCCGTGACAGAGTACTAGCGAGAGTTTAAGCATGTGGCTATATTTGCTGACTCGTATGAGTTGGAAGACAGAGGATATGCTAAAAGGTTGTACAAAGGCTTGCGAGACCCCCTGAGGCAAGCCCTTTTATTTATAGCAGACTCCAGCTTAGCAGAGATAATTGACATGGTGAAGATTCTAGAGGCAGACCAATTGGGAAGTGGTAAGAGACTCGATAAGGGTGTGAAGGAGGCTGGCGCCAGTAACTGAAGGAGGCATGACAACAGTGGTGGAAGAGGATACCAGAGAGGTGGCAGGCCTTTCCACCAGAATTTTAGAATGGAGTGCCCGGTCACACAATCTCCAGTATTGACTCCACCTCCACAGCTTCAGCAGTTGCAACAACCCGAAGGGCGGTATGAGAGAGTGTGCTTTCAATGCAACCAACCAGGCCACATACGACATCACTGCCCGTAGCTAGTGGGGAATGCTCCTCCTGCTCTCCATCCGGCACTCCACGAGGGCGGGGACATATGCGTGGTCAAGGTGTTGGAGTTACCATTGTGATCTGGAAGTGATCAAGCATGTAATCTCACTGCCAACGCAATATGAGCCTGCAGGGTCGCACATAAGAGATGTGGAGAAGTTGGATGACTGACTGTGTTGGTAAAGGTTACCAATCACCGACCTGAATAGGGTTATGGGCAAAGTGCTGCCTTATAGGATCATCGGGTTGGGCAAATGTTGCCTTGGAGGGCTGGTTAGGATTGTTGTCCGAGGGTCGATGACATTCGTCGAGAGTTGTCTTCCGATTCCCGCCGATCGGCGAGAATCATCTTTGATTCTCGCCGATCGACGAGAATCGTCGAGAATCAATTGTTGATTCTCGACGATCGACTACTTCGACAATTGTCGTCGACCGCGGCTCGACGATCGTCGAGTATCATTGTGTATCGTCGAGCGCGGCTCGACGATCGGCGAGAATCGTCGAGTATTGTACTCTGATTCTCGTCGATCCTGTATGATACTCGTCGACTGATTCTCGCCGAACCTGCTCAGTGATTCTCGCCGATTGTCGCCGATTCTCACCGATTGATACTCGCCGCTTCTGAACCCTATTTACAGGTGGTCTGCGGATAGCGATTTTCCTGGGTTTATTTATACCTTTGGTATAAATAGGACACTTAGGGTTTTCGGGATCACACTCTCGCGATTTTCTCCTGCAGCAGATCGAAACCCGACGGAAGCCGTTCGGCCTTTCGATCCGCCGATCCCGATCCCCGCCGCCGACGGAAGAGTTCCGCCTCCGCCGTGTTTGCTCCGTCGACCGCCTCTTCTCCAGCGACTGTCGCTGGTGCTGCTCTTCCTGGCGCGGACCTAGCAGTCCGTGGGATAGCCGAGGTGCGGTCTTCTCCTTCCCGATCTTCCGTGCGACGGAAAGCTCGGCGTTCTCCCGCTCGTGTGGACTTCTGCAGAAACGTGGACACTATTCCACATAGAACTCGCCACCAGCAGAAATCAAAGTTTGGAGCATCTCCGTTGGGTTGTGACTCAACGCCACCGAGGTAATTTTTGCCTAGATTTTGCTAACTTCTTGATTCAACGTTCATGGCCCGATCCACATCTCTTTGGGTTTTTCTTGATGTTTATTTTTCTGCTGCGTGCACAAGCGTTGTGCCAACCCTATAGAGAAACCCAACAGTGGTATCAGAGGCAGGTTGCGACCATGATCGTTGTTTTGGAAGTTTGTTATTCCAGTGCGTGTAAACCTATAGATTTAGAAGTGTTCTAAATGTCTAGATTTAGTCTTGGTTCCCGCCAAGAACGTCTGGAATTGCGTGGGAATTTCTAAGTGTTAGAAATTGTGATCTCCTTAGCAGTAACCATCCCTCGATTTTGTTTTGGATTTTGAATCCAACAAAGAGAGATGAGCTTGTCTACTGCTTTAAGTTGAGCTGTCTTTGCCTTTGTCCAATGCATGTAAATCTGAGGATTTGGAAATTTCTGGATGTTCAGATTTAGCCCTTCCTTCTATCAAATGTTGATGGTGTCAGGATGTGCACATAAGGGATGCATGTGGTTTTAGAAGAATTGTTTTTCTTTGGATGTGCACGTCGATCAAATGTTGATCATGGTTAATTGTTAACCTATATTTGAAATCCCTTCATCAAATATTAAGTGTTCGGATGCCTTCCGATGGATGACACTCTTCCTGCCTCGATCGATGAAGTGTGGGCTTGCCAAAGCAATGTGCATTAATCTATCTTAGTAAGGGTGTGAGCGGATAATTGTGATATCCCACTGTCGACATCGGGTCCAGCTTAACTAGGTGACCTCAAAGGTTGAGTGCCTAAAGGCATAGGGTTGGCATGCACCATATGATGGATGCGAATAAGGAGTTATTCACCAACCATACAAGAATTGCATGAGGAGGCAATTAGCAAGCGTTGCCTACATAAATAACCGCATCGTGAGAGGAACGCCAAAGCGGACTCATAGTGTTGGTGAAATACGGATCTTGTCCACTAAGAGAGTAGCTCGCATGAACTCTCCGAATTGTTAGTGAGGGCTATCATTTCGAATAAAATAGTGGGAGTATTTTAATTGAAGTCCTAATTAGAATAAATTGTAATTGAAATTTAGGTACTGATTTTATGCTGCATAAATTCTTGTAGAATTCCATGGCAAGCGTTGCGCACTCCACGTTGTCTCTGAGAGCCATCCTTGAGAAGGATAAGCTCAGTGGGACAAATTATATGGACTGCTATAGGAACCCGAGAATTGTTCTCAGGCAAGTGCGAAAGCTCTATGTCTTGGAAGAAGAAGCCCCCGAGGTGCCAACCGGGAATTCTTCCCGTGCTGAGAAAGATACTTATAAGAAGTATACTGACGATGCTTTGGATGTCGAGTGCCTTATGCTTGCCACCATGAACTCTGAGCTTCAGAAGCAACATGAGAACATGGGGTGCAAGGAGATTGACGAGCATCTCAAGAAAATGTTTCAAGGGCAGGCTCGTCAAGAGAGGTTCGACATCACGAAAGCATTATTTCAGTGCAAGATGGGAGTTCGAGACTCAGTAGGGACTCACGTACTCAAGATGATTGGGTATATAGAGAACCTTGAAAGGCTGGGTTTTCCTCTTGGTCAAGAGTTGGCCACGGATCTGATCCTGCAATCGTTGCCGGACAGTTATGAGCAGTTTGTCTTGAACTACAACATGAATGAGATAGACAAGACAATGCCCGAACTGCTAGGCATGTTGAGAACTGCCAAAATCAATATGAAGAAGGCCAAGCCTGCCAGCCCCATACTGATGGTGCATAAGGGCAAGGGCAAAGCCAAGGGCTCCAAGAAGACGAAGGTAGGACCTAAGTCACATCTTGAGCCCAAGTCTTCAGCACTGATGAAAAAGAAGAGCACGGTGAAGGATGGGAAATGCCACCACTGTGGCAAGGCTGGTCATTGGCGGAGGAACTGTCCTTCGTATATTGAGGGTCTGCAGAAATTGAGGGGAGGTATGACTTCTGCTTCTAATATCTACGTTATAGAGATAAACCTTTCTGCTCCTTCATCTTGGGTATTGGATACCGGATGTGGATCTCGCATTTGTACAAATGTGCAGGAACTGGGAAGGAGAAGATTGCTGAGTAAAGGGGAGGTGGACCTCCGCGTCGGCAATGGAGCAAGAGTTGCTGTTGTAGCCGTAGGAGTTTACCGTCTTTCTTTGCCCAGTGGGCTTGTAATAGAACTAGATAACTGTTATTTTGTTCCGGCGATAACTAGAAACATTATATCTATTTCATGTTTGGACATGATTGGATTTTCTTTTATAATTAATAACAATTGTTGTTCTATATTTAAGAATGATGTTTGTTATGCTGTAGCCCAATTGTTTAATGGTCTTTACGTTTTGAACTTGGACCATCTGATCTGTAATGTAGAAAACAATAAAAGACTAAGAACAAATGATTCGAACCCTACTTTTCTCTGGCATTGTCGTTTGGGCCATATCAACGAGAAGCGCATATCCAAGCTCCATAGAGATGGACTTTTGGACTCATTTGATTATGAATCATTTGAGCGATGCGAATCTTGTTTGTTAGGCAAGATGACTAAAGCTCCTTTCACTGGTTATACTGAGAGGGCTGAGGATCTCTTGGGTGTTGTACATAGTGATGTATGCGGACCCATGAATTCCATGGCTAGAGGAGGGTATTTCTACTTTATTACATTTACTGATGATTTCAGTAGATACGGATATGTGTATCTTATGAAGTGCAAATCCGAGACCTTTGAAAAGTTCAAAGAGTTCAAGAATGAAGTAGAAAACCAGTTGGGTAAAAGGGTTAAAGTACTCTGATCTGATCGAGGTGGCGAATACCTGAGTCATGAGTTCCGTGATCATCTGAAAGAGTGTGGTATTGTATCACAGCTCACTCCACCTAGAACACCACAACATAATGGTGTGTCTGAGAGGAGAAATCGTACTCTGTTAGACATGGTACGTTCGATGATGAGTCATGCAGACTTGCATGTTTCCTTTTGGGGTTTTGCTTTAGAGACTGCTGCAATGACATTGAATCGCGCTCCAACTAAAACGGTTCTGAAGACACCATATGAGATATGGACTGGGAAGCGTCCTAGTATGTCGTTCATTAAAATTTGGGGCTGTGAGGCATACGTGAGACGTCAAATGCCTGACAAGCTGGAACCCAAATCAGATAAATGTTATCTGGTGGGATATCCTAAGGAAACGAAAGGGTATTGCTTTTACCTACCGTCTGAGGGCAAAGTGTTTGTCGTAAGGACTGGTGTCTTCTTGGAGAAGGAGTTCTTATCAATAAAGACTGAAAAGGTAGAGCTTGAAGAAGTTCAAGAACCACATGTAGTGAATGAACCGGAATTGGATTCTGAGACAGGACTACAAGATGTTGTAGCTAGAGAACCTGCTCAGGGAACACAAGTCCTACGTAGATCTGGTAGACCGAGGTTTGAGCCTGAGAGATATGGATTTCTCGTGTCTCAAATAGGTAATGTGTTGCTCATGGATCATGATGATGAACCAGCAACCTACTAAGAGGCTATGAATGGACCGGACTCCGACAAATGGCTTGAGGCTATGAAATCCGAAATGGACTCCATGTTTGCAAACCAAGTTTGGAACTTGGTGGAACCACCTGAAGGGGTACGACCCATAGGGTGCAAGTGGGTCTTCAAGAAGAAGACCGACATGGATGGGAATGTACAGACATTCAAAGGGCGACTGGTGGATAAGGGTTTCAAGCAAATTCATGGTATTGACTATGATGAGACTTTTTCCCCTGTTGCTATGGTAAAGTCCATAAGGATATTGCTTGCTATTGCTGCGTATTATGACTACGAGATCTGGCAGATGGATGTCAAAACGGCTTTCCTTAATGGAAACCTCCTTGAGGAAGTGTATATGACACAACCCGAGGGTTTTGTATCCCCAGATGAAGCCACTAAAATATGCAAGCTGAATAAGTCCATTTATGGACTGAAACAGGCCTCTCGAAGTTGGAATCTTCGTTTTGATGAGAAAATCAAAGAGTTTGGTTTCATCAAGAATGAAGATGAGCCTTGTGTTTACAAGCGAATCAGTGGGAGCATTTTTGTCTTCCTGATATTGTATGTAGATGACATACTGTTGATCGGGAACGACATTCCTACCCTGAAAGTTGTTAAGAACAACCTAGGGAACTGCTTTTCAATGAAGGATTTGGGTGAAGCGACTTATATACTCGGTATTAAGATCTATAGAGATAGATCGAAGAAGTTGCTGTGTTTGACCCAGAGTACGTACATCGAAAAGGTGTTGAAGCGGTTCAACATGCTTGAGTCCAAGAAAGGATTTTTGCCCATGTCTCATGGTATGAATCTCTCTAAGGACCAGTGTCCAAAGTCTTGTGAAGATAAGGACCGCATGAAGTTGATTCCATATGCTTCGGCAATTGGATCAATCATGTACGCGATGTTATGTACTCGACCCGATGTCTCCTTTGCTTTGAGCATGACTAGCAGGTATCAGTCAGACCCCGGTGAGTGTCACTGGATTGCAGTCAAGAATATCCTGAAGTACTTGAGAAGGACTAAGGACGTGTTCTTGGTGTATGGTGGAGAGGAAGAGCTCGTTGTAAGTGGTTACACGGATGTTAGCTTCCAAACTGATCGAGACGACTCCAAGTCTCAGTCAGGTTTTGTGTTTTGCCTGAATGGAGGAGCTGTGAGCTGGAAGAGTTCCAAGCAAGAGACAGTTGCTGATTCTACAATAGAGGCCGACTATATCGCAGCAGCTAATGCGGCGAAGGAGGCTGTATGGATTAGGAAATTCATCAGCGAGCTTGATGTAGTTCCTAGCATTGTTGGTCCCGTAGTTCTCTACTGTGATAACAATGGTGCAATAGCACAATCTAAGGAACCTAGATCTCATCAGCGCTCCAAGCATATACTCCGGCGGTTTCATCTTATTCGTGAGATTGTCGAACGAGGAGATGTAAACATTTGCAGAGTGCCGACTGAGGAAAATATTGCGGATCCGCTGACAAAGCCTCTCGCGCAGAGAAAGCATAATGGTCATACTAGATCGATGGGTATACGATACCTAAATGATCAACTCTAGCGAGAATCTTGTGGGTTGCATGTAATCTTGTATTTTGTTGGCTGTTTGTTCATATGATGAACTGTGTACCTAGTTTTTCTTTTACAATTAATGGCAAGTTCTTTTATTATGTCTTTTTCTATATGATAGTTAAATGTCAACATAATAGATACCCTTAGAATGTTCGCTTCCATGGGACATCAAGTACGTGACTTGAATGTGAGAGCCCATGATTTATTTGAATCTTCATTCTTAAAGGTCCCTGGTCGAGTATCATCATAGAAGTTAAGGGTGATGATGATACGTGAAGGCTAGCACGTGTGTTGACTGATGACTGGTTCTCACAGGTCATGATATTGTGATATCAAGTCATCACGTGGGTACTTGTTAGTGAACAAGTTGTACTGGACAGACCCAACCTGAGACTACTCTGTGGATTGTCATCCAATCGTGTCACGAGTAGGTCTCAATTGACAATGGTGTTGTGATCCTTTGACCTGAAGTCACAGCATTCATCAAGTGAGGAAGAGCGTGCTTTGATGCCATCTAAAGTCTTCCTTGAGAAAGGTTGATGATAAGGGTGGTTGTTGGGCATGTTACGAATCATTTGGGTGTTTGTGTGTGAGCAGATATGGGATTTGTCCTCCTGTATGACAGGAGTTGCATCCATGGGCCCCTTGATGGAACAGGACTGAGAAATGCATGGCCATGCTTGGTTGAGTCAATATGTGATATTGGACTCACCATTCTCTGGAAGTCCGTCCTGGATCAAGAAACTAGGATTGAGCTATTACGAGGGTGACACGGTCCATACCTCTAGTTCTTTCCGAATGTAAGGGACAAAGACAACGCTGATACATTGGTCATAAAGGCTTATGAGTTATAAACTCATATTGCTTGGGGAACAATGATGCATTGCTAGATGCCGCTCATTGTTTGTGAGGTTTTTGGTTTGATACTTTCGAGATCAAGTGGGAGTCTGTTGGAGTTACCATTGTGATCTGGAAGTGATCAAGCATGTAATCTCACTGATAACGCGATATGAGCCTGCAGGGTCGCACATAAGAGATGTGGAGAAGTTGGATGACTGACTGTGTTGGTAAAGGTTACCAATCACCGACCTGAATAGGGTTATGGGCAAAGTGTTGCCTTATAGGATCATCAGGTTGGGCAAATGTTGCCTTGGAGGGCTGGTTAGGATTGTCGTCCGAGGGTCGATGACATTCGTCGAGAGTTGTCTTCCGATTCCCGCCGATAGGCGAGAATCATCTTTGATTCTCGCTGATCGACGAGAATCGTCGAGAATCAATTGTTGATCCTCGACGATCGACTACTTCGACAATTGTCGTCGACCGCGGCTCGACGATCGTCGAGTATCATTGTGTATCGTCGAGCGCGGCTCGACGATCGGCGAGAATCGTCGAGTATTGTACTCTGATTCTCGCCGATCCTGTATGATACTCGTTGACTGATTCTCGCCGAACCTGCTCAGTGATTCTCGCCGATTGTCGCCGATTCTCACCGACTAATACTCGCCGATTCTGAACCCTATTTACGGGTGGTCTGCGGATAGCGATTTTCCTGGGTTTATTTATACCTTTGGTATAAATAGGACACTTAGGGTTTTCGGGATCACACTCTCGCGATTTTCTCCTGCAGCAGATCGAAACCCGACGGAAGCCGTTCCGCCTTTCGATCCGCCGATCCCGATCCCCGCCGCCGACGGAAAAGTTCTGCCACCGCCGTGTTTGCTCCGTCGACCGCCACTTCTCCAGCGACTGTCGCTGGTGCTGCTCTTCCTGGCGTGGACCTAGCAGTCCGTGGGATAGCCGAGGTGCGATCTTCTCCTTCCCGATCTTTTGTGCGACGGAAAGCTCGGCGTTCTCCCGCTCGTGTGGACTTCTGCAGAAACGTGGACACTATTCCACGTAGAACTCGCCACCAGCAGAAATCAAAGTTTGTAGCATCTCCGTTGGGTTGTGACTCAATGCCACCGAGGTAATTTTTGCCTAGATTTTGCTAACTTCTTGATTCAACGTTCATGGCCCGATCCACATCTCTTTGGGTTTTTCTTGATGTTTATTTTTCCGCTGCGTGCACAAGCGTTGTGCCAACCCTATAGAGAAACCCAACACAAGGATGAGGACCACAAGGAGGAAACACCAGACCTGCTCGAGATCAGGTGATCGCGCGGGACATGATGCAGGAGTGGAATCCTCAGGAGGTGATCGCAGGTAAGTTGTAGTTAATTAATACATTTTCAGTGCTAGCCTTAAGTCGCCTAAGATGTATTAGAGGTCTAGCTTTGAGAATTTCTATTAGTTCTTAGGAACCGTAACGGTTGGTGGGAAACCATCCTATACGTTATTCGATACCGATGTATCACACTCATTTTTGTCGTCGGACTTTGTTAAAGACCTAGATGGAGTGCAATACTACACTGATATTGCTCGGAGAGTACGCCTACCGGCTCTGAGATGACTGCAACTGCCAAGTGCGAACTAGAGAAACTCCTTGGGGAAAGATCTTCGATACCCCTGCCACATTTTTGAGGATGCCATAAATCAATCTAATTATGGGCATGGCATGGTTGGATTGGCATTACGCAATAATCATCTACGCGGGAAGAGGATTTACTTGAGACATTGAAGTCATCTTCCAAGGTATAAGATTCACTCCATGCTTATTACTATCTTCAATTCAGGCCTTGAAATCCCACATGCGAGGGTATGAAGTTTACATGATATGTTTTGAATTGAAAGAGAAGACAATAGATATGAAGGATGTGCGAGTGGTGCAGGATTTTCCTGAGGTATTTCCTGAGAAATTGTCGGGACTACCCCACTATAAAGATGTAGATTTTTCAAATTAAGCTAGTACCGGGTGCCAAGCCCGTCTCTAGGACCCTGTATCGTATGGCCCCTAAGGAACTCGCAGAGTTTAGAGTTCAGTTGCAAGAACTGGTGGAATAAGGATTTGTTCGCCCCAACACATCATCTTAGGGAGCCCCTGTTCTGTTCGTTAAGAAGAAGCATGGAACCTTATGATTATGCATAGAATATCGGGAACTCAATCGACTGACGCTGCGGAACATTTATCCGCTACCCCTGATCGATGAGTTGTTCGATCAATTGGTAGGAGGGCATTGGTTCTCCAAGTTGGATTTACGCTCGGGGTCTTACCAATTGAGGATACAAGAGGAGGACATTCAGAAAACAACCTTTAGCTCAAGGTATGGCTTGTACAAGTTCATCATGATGTCGTTTGCCTGATGAAAAAAGTGTTTTAGCCTTATCTAGACATCTTCGTCATTGTCTTCATCGATGACATTTTGTTCTACTCAAAGATAGAGGAATAGCATGTCGAACATCTAACCACGGTATTGAAAAAGCTAAAAGAGCACGCCTTGTTTGCCAAGTTCAGTAAGTGCGAATTCTAGCTCCAAGAAGTTGCCTTCTTGGGCCATGTGACCAGTGGGGCTGGACTAGCGGTGGATCAAGCCAAAGTGCATGCCGTGAAGAATGGTCACCCTTGAAGTCAACGGCCAATGTGCGGAGTTTACTTGGACTTGCTGGGTATTATCGCAAGTTTGTGAAAGTATTATCAAAGATTTCCCTTCATGTTACTACTCTGACAAAGAAAGGTGGGCCATACGAGTGGACACCCCAGTGTGAAGCTGCGTTCCTAGAACTGAAGGACCGACTTACTACCACACCCATCCTAGCCCTTCCATCTGGGAAGGAAGGATTTCAAGTCTACACTGACATGTCGTGTAACATTCCCCCCAAAAGCCAGACCCCCTAGATTGATTTTGTCATGACTAAGTCATGACAAAATTCAGGGAGCTTAGAAACCCTTGCAGACCTAGGCAAAAAGGTGATAAAGCACCTTGGTCTTCAAATAGTAAACTGTAACAGCCCAAAGTTCTGAAACAGGCAAATTTGGTTGACACGGCCTGGGACACGGGCGTGTCCCAGGGCGTGTCAGGTGACACGACCTGCGACACGGGCGTGTCGCAAGGCGTGTCGGGTTGTGTCGACGATTGGGCTTTGTCTCGACGATTCGTCGAGAGAGGCACACGGCCCAGGACACGGGCGTGCCCAAGGCCGTGTCGCATTCTCGACGATTCTTGCTCGACGATCGTCGAGTGTCGAGAAGTGCGTGTCGAGTGTTGAACACGGCCTGTGACACGGGCGTGTCACAGGGCGTGTCAAATCAGGCGACGAACTCAGCCCGCCGAGGATTTCGACAGGGCGTGTCTTTGTGCCGTGTCTAGGCACACGGCCTGGGACACGTGCGTGTCACAGGCCGTGTGAAGTCTCGGGATGATTTGGGATTTTTTTCACCCAGGTACACGGCCACAGACACGGGCGTGTCTGAAGGCGTGTTGGTGACACGGCCAATGACACGGGCGTGTCCCGTGGGCGTGTCACTGGTTTGGATAAGTCGGTTGACCACCGCTTGAGGCACACGGCCAGGCACACGGCCGTGTTCGAAGCCGTGTCGGGTCAAAATGTGTGTTTTTGGCAGAATCGTGGCCGTCCATTTCTTCAGTCTGGATCCAAGGGCTGAAAGCTCTTCTTCTTTTTCCATAAGGCCGAAGTCAGAGATTTATTTCTCATAGTCTTTAGCCTTAACCTTTCTTCAAGTGAAGAGAGAAAGAGAGAAAGAAAGGAGGAGGAAGAAGGGAAGGGGGTTGCTGTTGGTGGTGCTGCGGTTTACCGGCGAGAGATCCGAAGCCAGCGTTGCGGAGGAAACGCTCTTGCGAGTCTTGCAAGCAAGCTTTCAAGCCATGGCACCGAAGCGATCGTCAAGGGTAACGACTTTTCTTCCTAGCCATGTGAAGGCTTCTGTTTTGGCATATCTTTTGATTCCCCCACCAGGAGGTGGCTGTTTTTGGGAGTCGTTTGGGTGGATGCTTGAAATCCCCTTTGTGTTGCATATAGATCCGGAAATGAGTACGGAATAGGCATGCTGTGTGAAGCCCATCTAGACAGGTTGGTCTGGATTGGTGATGTTGCATACGAACCGGAGAAGACTCCGTGATAAACGTGTAGTTTTAAGGAGTCTACGGGTTATACCTGCGAAAAGGAGTAGCAGGAAGTACTGGGGTGGTAGCCCAGGAAAATAGCCTTGTGCTGGTTTTGGGTCCAACCTGTGATTGAGGCACAGGAAGTACTGGTGGAACCAGGAAAGGCCCTTTTTGTGATGCTTGATGTCATAGGGTGTCCACCTGTGGAGCGAGTCACAGGAAGTACTGGTGTGCCCAGGAAAGACCCCTGACATTTGTAATTTGCGGTGTCCACCTGTGACGGGAGTCACAGGAAGTACTGGTGCGCCCAGGAAAGACCCGCTGTTGCTGTGAGGAAATGGGTATAGTGAAATACCCAGGCTTGAACGCCAGGAACAGGATTGGTGAGACCGACCCGCGCCTTTGATATAGCCATGAGTACGCTGCACGCGGAAAGGGCAAGGCAATTTGAGCAACGGGGGGGTGGAGGATCCGACCTGCGCTATGTCCGTCCGACGTGAGACCAAAAAGTGCGGTCTGTTGGAGCGCATAGCAAGAGTCTTCGGCCTGCGCGCCATGACACAAAGGGGGGCTACGGGCCATCCCGGTGTCCGAGGACTAACTCCGGCTGCACGCCATGGAGTAAATGCTCAAGAGATTTACCGTTGGGTGATAACCCTGATACGGTGGTGGGCAAGAGGTTGCCAGAACACCAAGAATGTGCCCTGAGTGCACGGACCGTTGAGCCGGGTGGCGAACGGTTGTGATGGCTTGTGTGCGTGAAAGCACTTTTTGATGATATAGCTTGCCATACTTGTGATATGATATGCCTGCAGGGAAAAATACCGCTGCCCCGAGAGAAGGGGTAGGGTCGTTATAATTTAGTCAGCTGAACGCTGACCGTTTCTTTTGTTTGCCACCGATGGGTGGATTGTCCCTTGCACAGGTGCTGGAGAGCCGAGCGGGACGCATAGAGGTTGATGCTCCTGCTGGTGTTGCTGCTGCTGCTGTTTAGCCCTCGAAGGCTAAATATGTTCTTTTGATGTTTTCTTTTGTTGTGGCCGGCCTGCGCGCCCATAGTTGTAGCCACTATATGAAAGCCCTGTAAGGCCATAAGGCCAGTTCTTTGTACATGTTGTAAGACATTCCTATATATATAAAAGGTGGAGTTTTATGTTTGGACATTCCTGAGGAGTTCAAGTAGTTTAGGCTTCCGCTAGAATGCTTGTGATAGGTGCGATGCGCTACTCTGGTATCATCCTGTACCTTCACCGACTGTTTTGTGGTATATCCTGTGGGGCCCCGGCCGGACCTTCTAGAATATATCATATAAACGGATGGGGTTGTTACATTTTTGGTATCGGTTGTCTTGGTCTTTCCCTCTCGAAGTCGTGGCCGCCTTCTTTTGTGGGGTGGCGAGCACGTGGTTGTGCACACCAAAGTCTACGATTGAAATCCTGAATGTCCATGATAGGAATGCAATTTGCTATGTTTGAGGAACCTGCGTGTTCCTATGTTGTGTTGTTTGCTTGGGTACGACCGCTAATGTGTGTGTCTTGTCCACCTTTAGGTGACACGGAGTGGAGCTGGGCAGTCTGAGCCCCAGCGTTTGATGAAAGTACGGCACCAGCTGCGGTGCCTACACCTCCACCGTCTGCGGAACATGTCCATTTAGTTGCGGAGGCCTTGTTTACCATGATCCAAGGTCAGCCACTTAGGCAGGAGCAAGCGGCTGTGGGGCCAGAACAGGTGGTGGCAAGGCCTGAACCTGTCGTGGAAGTGGTTCCTCGAGCGGCTGAGAAGCAGCTAACGCGGTTTATGAGTTTCCATCCGCCTACGTTCTCGGGAGCGGGAACCCCGACGCAGGCTGAGGATTGGTTATCGCGCGTCAAGCGAGTGATGACGGCGATAGGAACGGCGGAGCATCAGAAAGTTACCTTAGCCACCTTCTTGCTTGAAGGAGAAGCGCGTTTATGGTGGGATGAGATGGAGTTGCATCATTTGGCGGGTCGTCCGTTAACCCAAGTGTCGATGGAAGAATTCTCCCGGCTCTTCCTAGCGAAGCACCTTCCTGTGGCTCAACGGATAGCCATGGAAAATGAATTCCAACGGTTGACTCAAGGTGATGGCAGTGTTGACGCGTACCTGCATGAGTTTACTCGCTTGGGGCGGTATGCGGGTTCGATTTTTGCTGATGAGCAGAGGAAGACTAATCGGTTCTATGAAGGACTGAGGGACGAGTTGAGGTTCCTTGTGTCCAGTTCTGTGAACCAAGGTTTTCAAGCGTTGGTTGACACTGCGACCGCGTTGGAAAAGGATATGAAGAGGGTGCAAGGGAAGAGAGCGTTGGTGATGACGCAACCGGAGTGGAAGGCGCCCCGCTCTGGAAAATCATTTTACAAGAAGAGATGGGGTAAGAGGTCCAAGCCGAGTGGACAAGCTCCTTCATCAGTTGCAACGGGAGCAACATCAGGGGCAACCTCCAAGCCAGAAACTCGTACCTGCTTCAATTGTGGTAGGATGGGGCACATTGCGCGAGATTGCCGGATGCCGCCAAAGAGTGAAAAGAAGGCGGGAGCATCTTATGCGGAGAAAGGAAAAGCGGTGGTGGAGTCTTCTGCCTCGCAAGCGCAACCCCGGGTCTACAATCTTGGCCTGCAGGAGGCCATCAAGCAGAGTGACGTGGTCACAGGTATGAGTTTAGTTTTGCTTATGCTACTGTTTGTATGCTTACCTTAGTACCCCTACGTTTGTGGTTTGTGTGTGTGACATGTTTGTCATAGGCTTTGTGATGATTCGGGACACGCTGGCGCGAGCACTGTTTGATACAGGTGCATCGCATTCTTTTCTGTCGAGTGAGTTTCTTACGCGGCTTGGGATACCCAGTCGTGCAAAGACAGATAGCGTCAGAGTGGTGTTGCCGAATGGTTGTTGGATGCTTGCGGATCAAGCTTGCGATGTGGCGGTTCAGTTGGGAAGTCGGGATTTTTGTTTAACCGCATTTGTTTTGCCAATTTCGGAATTCGATGTGATTTTTGGGATGGATTGGCTTGCGGAGCAGCATGCTATGATCGATTGCCAGTCCAAAGAAATCACGTTGGGCCAGAATACCGAACAGGAGACCAAGTTCGCGGGTATGCGAGGAGTGAGCGGGACGTTGATGTCTGCACTCCAGGTAGTCAAAGCTGTTCGGAAGGGTGCGGAGTGTTACTTTGCACTAATTCAGGCTGTTGAGCCTAAGGCCACTTTGTGCGAGGTTCCGATTGTGGCAGAATTTGCTGATATGTTTCCCGCAGATCTCCCTGGGCTACCACCCCAGCGGGAGATTGACTTCACAATTGAGCTGGTGCCAGGTGCGAAACCAGTGGCCCGTTCGCCATATCGCGTTGCGCCTAAAGAGATGGCTGAGTTGAAGGTTCAACTACAAGAAATGTTAGAGCAAGGCTATATCCGCCCAAGTATGTCACCTTGGAGCGCGCCTGTGCTTTTTGTAAAGAAGAAAGATGGTGGGTTACGGTTGTGTATCGATTACCGTGAATTGAATAAGCTGACCGAGAAGAATAAGTATCCGATACCTCGGATTGATGAATTATTTGATCAGCTGGTGGGATCTACCGTCTATTCGAAGTTGGACCTGAAGTCTGGTTATTACCAGTTAAGGATTCGGGAAGGTGACATTCCCAAAACCGCATTTGGAACGCGTTATGGGCACTATGAGTTCACAGTCATGCCCTTTGGATTGTGTAATGCGCCTTCGGTGTTTATGGATTTGATGCACCGTATTTTTCGTGAGTACCTGGATATGTTTGTGATCGTGTTTATTGATGATATCCTGGTATACTCGAAGTCCAAAGCTGAGCATGAGATTCATTTGCGGTTAGTGTTGAATACGTTGAGGCAAAATCAGCTTTATGCCAAGTTCTCGAAGTGCGAGTTTTGGCTATCGTCAGTGGCATTTTTGGGCCATGTGGTGAGTGGAGCGGGCATTGCAGTGGATCCAGCGAAGATAAGAGCCATACAAGATTGGCCAATATTGTCTTCCGTGGCCGAGGTCAGGAGTTTCCTTGGACTTGCGGGCTACTATAGAAGATTTGTTGAAAACTTCTCGCGGATCGCTTTGCCGCTAACCACACTGACGCGAAAAGATCAGAAGTTCGTTTGGACGCCAGAGTGCGCACGAGCTTTTGAAGAGCTGAAGGTTCGGTTGACCACGGCGCCGGTGTTGTCTTCGCCATGTGGAACCGATGGGTTTGTAATATATAGTGATGCCTCAGGGAGCGGCTTAGGCTGCGTTCTTCTGCAGAGCGGAAAGGTGATTGCTTATGGCTCACGCCAGCTGAAGGTGCACGAGCGAAACTATCCCGTCCATGATTTGGAATTAGCAGCGGTGATTTTTGCACTGAAGCTGTGGCGACACTACCTTTATGGCGTGAAGGTGGAGATCTATACTGATCATAAGAGCCTTAAGTATCTGTTGGAGCAGAAAGAGTTGAACATGCGACAACGAAGGTGGTTGGAGTTCCTTGGGGACTACACTTTCGAGATTCACTATACACCCGGGAAGGGGAATGTTGTCGCGGATGCTTTGAGTCGGCGAGTTCCGGCGAGAGCGAATTGGTTACAAAGGCATGATGAATGTCTGATCCAGGAATTGGAGGCATTGGAGATCTATTGTGTTGACAAAAATTCCACTGCCATTGCGTGTTTGAACTGGACCGAGGTGCAATGTGACCTTGCGGACCGAGTTCGACGGGCAACGGAGTTGGATGAAGATCTCTTGCGCTATGGGAATGAAGGGCCAGAGGGCAAATTCACCTGGATTGACGGTCTTTTGCGAAAAGAAGGCCGATTGTGCGTCCCAAATGTGGGGAAACTGAGGGAAGAACTGATGTATGAAGCACATTATACGAAGTATTCCATTCACCCCGGGAGCACAAAGATGTTTAACGATATGAAAAAGCTTTTCTGGTGGCCAGGGCTTAAGAAAGATGTTGCCCTGTATGTAGCCAAATGCCAAACATGTGCGATGGTGAAGGCGGAATGCCAAAAGCCGGGCGGTTATTTGAAGTCACTGCCGATCCCATTGTGGAAATTTGATGATATTTCCATGGATTTTGTGCATGGATTGCCAAGATCGCAGCGAGGAAATGATTCCATTTGGGTGATAGTTGACCGGCTAACAAAAGTAGCACATTTTCTCCCGAACAGGCGGGATGATTCGGTGGAAAGTTTGGCAAAGTTATATGTTGATCAAATTGTACGTCTTCACGGTGTTCCTCGGAGCATCGTAAGTGATCGAGATGGGCGATTCACGTCAAATGATTGGAGGCTAGTTCACCGACTGTTGGGCACGAAGTTGACTTTCAGTACGGCCTTTCATCCCCAAACAGATGGCCAAACTGAACGTACCAACAGAACAATGGAGGACATGCTCCGAATGTGCGCCCTTGACTTCGGAAAGAGATGGGAAGATCATCTCTATATGGTCGAGTTTGCATATAATAATAGCTACCAGGCCAGCATTGGGATGGCACCATATGAAGCCCTATATGGAAGGAAGTGTCGTACTCCCTTGGCTTGGGTAGAAGCGGGTGAAGCCCGGGTTGTTAAACCAAATGAGCTTGATGACGCAAACTCAACCATTCGGACTATTCGAGAGAGATTGCTGATTGCTCAAGATCGACAAGCGAAGTACTACAACGCCAAGCACCGGAACGTCGAATTTGCGGTTGGCGATTGGGTCTACTTGAAGATCAAGCCATTCAAAGGTGTCTCCAGGATTCGACGATTGAAAAAGTTGAGTCCAAGGTATTTGGGTCCTTTTGAAGTGGTTGAGCGAATTGGCGAAGCGGCTTACCGGCTAGCTCTGTCGGCGGACTTGGGTGGGTTACATGATGTCTTTCACATCTCGGTGCTGTGGAAAGCCGTGAAAGATCCAGCTCAAGTGATCGCGGATGATCGTGTGCCGGTGGAGTATGGGCTAACAACGAGAGTTAGACCCATTCAGATCGAAGATCGAGCCGAGAAACAGTTGCGGAACAAGACGGTCGGTATGGTAAAAGTCCGATGGGACAACTGCGGCCGTGAAGAGCTGACATGGGAGCGCGAGCAGACCATGCGAGAAGAGTTCCCTGAATTGTTTCTGTAATTTGGAGCGAGAATATTGTAACATAAATAGTTTATATGTTGTTACATTTTTCTTGCTGCTTTTTGTTACTTTCCTGTCTCTGAATTTCGAGGACGAAATTTCTTGTAGGAGGGGAGGATTGTAACAGCCCAAAGTTCTGAAACAGGCAAATTTGGTTGACACGGCCTGGGACACGGGCGTGTCCCAGGGCGTGTCAGGTGACACGACCTGCGACACGGGCGTGTCGCAGGGCGTGTCGGGTTGTGTCGACGATTGGGTTTTGTCTCGACGATTCGTCGAGAGAGGCACACGGCCCAGGACACGGGCGTGCCCAAGGCCGTGTCGCATTCTCGACGATTCTTGCTCGACGATCGTCGAGTGTCGAGAAGTGCGTGTCGAGTGTTGAACACGGCCTGTGACACGGGCGTGTCACAGGGCGTGTCAAATCAGGCGACGAACTCAGCCCGCCGAGGATTTCGACAGGGCGTGTCTTTGTGCCGTGTCTAGGCACACGGCCTGGGACACGGGCGTGTCACAGGCCGTGTGAAGTCTCGGGATGATTTGGGATTTTTTTCACCCAGGTACACGGCCACAGACACGGGCGTGTCTGAAGGCGTGTTGGTGACACGGCCAATGACACGGGCGTGTCCCGTGGGCGTGTCACTGGTTTGGATAAGTCGGTTGACCACCGCTTGAGGCACACGGCCAGGCACACGGCCGTGTTCGAAGCCGTGTCGGGTCAAAATGTGTGTTTTTGGCAGAATCGTGGCCGTCCATTTCTTCAGTCTGGATCCAAGGGCTGAAAGCTCTTCTTCTTTTTCCATAAGGGCCGAAGTCAGAGATTTATTTCTCATAGTCTTTAGCCTTAACCTTTCTTCAAGTGAAGAGAGAAAGAGAGAAAGAAAGGAGGAGGAAGAAGGGAAGGGGGTTGCTGTTGGTGGTGCTGCGGTTTACCGGCGAGAGATCCGAAGCCAGCGTTGCGGAGGAAACGCTCTTGCGAGTCTTGCAAGCAAGCTTTCAAGCCATGGCACCGAAGCGATCGTCAAGGGTAACGACTTTTCTTCCTAGCCATGTGAAGGCTTCTGTTTTGGCATATCTTTTGATTCCCCCACCAGGAGGTGGCTGTTTTTGGGAGTCGTTTGGGTGGATGCTTGAAATCCCCTTTGTGTTGCATATAGATCCGGAAATGAGTACGGAATAGGCATGCTGTGTGAAGCCCATCTAGACAGGTTGGTCTGGATTGGTGATGTTGCATACGAACCGGAGAAGACTCCGTGATAAACGTGTAGTGTTAAGGAGTCTACGGGTTATACCTGCGAAAAGGAGTAGCAGGAAGTACTGGGGTGGTAGCCCAGGAAAATAGCCTTGTGCTGGTTTTGGGTCCAACCTGTGATTGAGGCACAGGAAGTACTGGTGGAACCAGGAAAGGCCCTTTTTGTGATGCTTGATGTCATAGGGTGTCCACCTGTGGAGCGAGTCACAGGAAGTACTGGTGTGCCCAGGAAAGACCCCTGACATTTGTAATTTGCGGTGTCCACCTGTGACGGGAGTCACAGGAAGTACTGGTGCGCCCAGGAAAGACCCGCTGTTGCTGTGAGGAAATGGGTATAGTGAAATACCCAGGCTTGAATGCCAGGAACAGGATTGGTGAGACCGACCCGCGCCTTTGATATAGCCATGAGTACGCTGCACGCGGAAAGGGCAAGGCGATTTGAGCAACGGGGGGGGTGGAGGATCCGACCTGCGCTATGTCCGTCCGACGTGAGACCAAAAAGTGCGGTCTGTTGGAGCGCATAGCAAGAGTCTTCGGCCTGCGCGCCATGACACAAAGGGGGGCTACGGGCCATCCCGGTGTCCGAGGACTAACTCCGGCTGCACGCCATGGAGTAAATGCTCAAGAGATTTACCGTTGGGTGATAACCCTGATACGGTGGTGGGCAAGAGGTTGCCAGAACACCAAGAATGTGCCCTGAGTGCACGGACCGTTGAGCCGGGTGGCGAACGGTTGTGATGGCTTGTGTGCGTGAAAGCACTTTTTGATGATATAGCTTGCCATACTTGTGATATGATATGCCTGCAGGGAAAAATACCGCTGCCCCGAGAGAAGGGGTAGGGTCGTTATAATTTAGTCAGCTGAACGCTGACCGTTGCTTTTGTTTGCCACCGATGGGTGGATTGTCCCTTGCACAGGTGCTGGAGAGCCGAGCGGGACGCATAGAGGTTGATGCTCCTGCTGGTGTTGCTGCTGCTTCTGTTTAGCCCTCGAAGGCTAAATATGTTCTTTTGATGTTTTCTTTTGTTGTGGCCGGCCTGCACGCCCATAGTTGTAGCCACTATATGAAAGCCCTGTAAGGCCATAAGGCCAGTTCTTTGTACATGTTGTAAGACATTCCTATATATATAAAAGGTGGAGTTTTATGTTTGGACATTCCTGAGGAGTTCAAGTAGTTTAGGCTTCCGCTAGAATGCTTGTGATAGGTGCGATGCGCTACTCTGGTATCATCCTGTACCTTCACCGATTGTTTTGTGGTATATCCTGTGGGGCCCCGGCCGGACCTTCTAGAATATATCATATGAACGGATGGGGTTGTTACATAAACTTTAAATACCCAACCTAGGGTTTGACTTAAGGGCCTTAACTTGACTTAGTGACCCCACCACAACACCCCTAGGCCATCAAGGAGTCCAGAGTGACACCTAAGACACATTTGGCCAACCAAAGAGGTCAAGTTGACCAAAGTCAACCTTAAGCCCTAATTAGGTCAAAATGGTCAACTCCCCATCAAATGACCCAACTGACCATCACATGTTGAAGTAGCTTCACTTTTAGGTTTAACACATCATAAGAGACTAATTAGACCAAAACGCCCCATCCTAGGGTCGCCATATGGCAAAATGACCAAAATACCCCTACTAGGTCAAAACGGTGATTTCAATTAAACACCCCTATTGACCACCACAACTTCAAGTTGACCACACTCCTGGGGTCATAACCTCATAAGGGACCCAATGATACAGAACTTCCATGGTTTGGTCAACCCGAGGGCCCAATTTGACAAAAAAGTCAAACATGGTCAAATTAGATCAAATCATTTAAACCTAGCCCAACCCTTTGGGTTAGGCCCAAGGTGAAATGCTCCAAATAAGGTCCAATCCTCTTCCTCTTTGTCTGTTCTAGATTTAGGATCCATCAACAAGAGAAATCGGGCTCAATCGAGCCCGATCGGGGAGAAATTTCTAACCGAAATTCCATGAAAATGAACATACCAGGTTCGCCGGATTAGGCCCCTCCGGCGGCCGTGCCGCCGCCCGGCCATAGCCACCACCTCGACCAAGGTGGTGGTGGCAGTGGCCGGCCAGGAAGGTGGCCGGGTGGCCGGGATTTCGGCCTGAAAAACCCTCTAGGTGCGGCTAATCTAAGTCGTTGGCTCAAGGAGGAAGATGACACCATTACCGCTGATCCTGCTTTAAGATCTATGCAAGATCTCTATTTAGTTTTTATTTTTGGGTTTTTCTAAGTAGAACATTACAGGGTAGTGTTTAAATTTTTACAAATACGTAGGTTCTCCTGCTGGAACTATGATCAACATCAAAGTTGTAGCTCTAGGTCTCTATTTTATGATAAAATTTGTTTCAAGCCATTTGGAGCCCTAGTTAGACCTCAGCACAGTTTTTGGAGGAGTCTATCCATAGGGCTGTCCAGAGATTAAATTGGATGCCCACTACAAACCAGACCTCCAAATGACTTGAAATTTGGGGTGTCGGCTACACTTATCTAGCTCAAGGATGTATCCAAAAATCAGAATTCTTGGAGAAATGTTTTCTATAGTTTTTAGAAAAATTTAATAATCCATGAATAAATTAATTATTTGTTCTAAACATCTCAAAACTCCCCCAAATTTTGGTGGTTGGTCTTAGATGATATGCTAAGGCTCTGGTAAAAAGTTCACCTCATTTGGAGATGTTTTGGTTAGGTATTGATCCAACCCTGTGTATACCTTTATAGGATTATTTAGGTCAAGAGCTATTTCTGATGTTTGGTTGGTCAAATCACCTCAATAGAGGCTGATATTTTGGCCACTGATTTTATATGGCATGTAACACCCTTCAATGAGATTTGGGGTGGTTTGGGCTAGGGTAGCCTTAGAACCCTAGGGTAGGCTCCTTTTTTGGAGATTTTTATGGTTTGAAGGCCATGGGGTCAAATGACCTTCGATTGACTTGGGACTTGGTGGGATGGATCATAGGGTGGCTATGGTCCTCTGGTTGAAGATTTATTGAATTTGGAAGCCTTTAACACCCTCAAATCCCTACCCTAGTTTAGGGCACAAAGCCCAATATTTGGGTTTAGGGAAAATTATGAAACTTGTTAGTCCTGGAATTTTTTATAATTATTAGATGAATTTTTATAGTACTTAAAAGAAAACGGTTGTCAACCTAAATCACCTAGAGGGGGGGGGTGAATAGGTGAGTTGTGCGTCTTTTGCAGAATAAAAAATAATTAGAGCACAGCACAAAACTATCTACCAATATCACAGACGACACAAGATTTATAGTGGTTCCCCAACCTTGGGTACATCCACTTTCCCTCACTGATCTAGCAATCAACTAGACTCAGCTACTCCACTATCTCGGATCAAAAATCGATCCTACCCTCGGAACAAAGTTCTTACAAACTCGATCCAAACAAAGGGATCTACACCTCGAAAGATAACACTTCCTACAAACTCGGAGTGAAAAACTCGTACACTCGGAGAAACTTTCTCCTACAAGATAAATAAAGTGTTTACAAGAATACAAATAGTAAATCACTCAGATCTGAATGAAACGTCCAGGATCTTCTTCTTTTCAAATTTGTAGCACTTTCAGAAATCGGTGAAGAAGTTCTCGGCTTCGTTCTGGATTTACTCAATTTTATAGAAATAGAGAGAGAATATGATCAGGGAAGTCGATCTCGATCTGTAACTTTCTTCAGAATAGTCCTCTGAAAGTAGAAGCTTTGGCCGGAGAAGAAGGAGGCGGCGGCGGCTTCCGTTTTGCGAAAATCAGAGAGGAGTCGGCTGAAGAATATTTCTCGAAATAGAATGACAAGAAAGCTTGGAGAATTCTTAGGGTTTGTCATTTTCTGATAAGACCTTATATAGAAGAGACTAACGGTCTTAATCGGTCATAATGATGTACACGTGGACCAATCATGTCACGTGATTTCAAAATACCGTTAGAAAAAGGACTTAGCAAAATTTCAGAGAAGGTTCAGCCATATACACGAGTAAGTGAATAGCTACTCGAGTAGTTGAATAACTACTCTAGTACATGAAGGAGAACATACTCGGGTATATAAAGATGGGCTACTCGAGTAGGTAGAAATCAACTACTCGAGTAAGCAGACAGAACTACTCGAGTATGTAGAGAGACTTACTCGAGTACATAAAGGATCTACTCAAGTACTGGAGAAACTACTCGAGTATATTTCATAAACTACTCGAGTATATTTCATAAACTACTCGAGTACATGAAGTACTACTCGAGTGGGATACTTAGAATGAATTCTGAAGATGTCAGCAAGAGCTACTCGAGTAGTTGAACTAAACTACTCGAGAGGAAGTAATCTACTCGAGTAGGTGAAAGTTCTACTCGAGTAAAAGACTTAAAAAATTCTGGAGTAAGAAAAATTCAAAATACACGAGTGAAGCATGATCTACTCGAGTAGGTATAATGAACTACTCGAGTATGATTCTATCTACTCGAGTATGTGAGTATACTTACTCGAGTCCATGACTTAGAAAAATTTTTATGAGTGAACTCTTTAATACTCGGGTATAAAGAGTAATCCACTCGAGTATATAAGTATGCTACTCGACTATATGACTATGTCTACTCGAGAAGGTGACTTAGCTACACGAGAGACACACTTAAGTACTCGAGTACAAGGTTCCTTTACTCGAGTAAATTATACCCAAACTACTCGAGTAGTTATAGACCTACTCGAGTAAAAGACTTAGAGAAATTTTTGATGTTGGAAAACTGTTTCTTCTAGAGTAGTCAACTTCTAATTCCTTTCCCCTAGTCCAATAGCTTGAATATGAAGTGTATCCCAATAGAGAGACCACACATGAGTCAACACCTTGGAATATGCAATGAGGGATTACATTGCACAGTTCCTGTGTTTGGTGACCCACTGTGGACTGACATTGGTCTACACTTCCCAGTGAAATTCCTGCAAACATATAACTCAAAACAAGCATCAAATACAACTTAATTCATCTTAGTTCCAGGGTGACTTCATCAAATCTGGGTTAATGTGGATGTAATACCCAACAATCTCCCCCTATTTGTTGAAGTCAGAACCCTTTACACTAAGGTGAATTATGGACATAAAAGAAACTCAGTAGAAAAATATGAGCAGGTAAGCAATAGACAATGAAAAGGATAATTAGACAAGAATGAAGAATTGTATATATGTAAATACCCAAAAACATCAAGTCTACAGCTTGTCATTTCAATCTCTCAACATCTTTTAGGTTTAGGCTTGGGATTGCTGCTTATCCATCTTTTCTTGCTGTCTCGTTAGGTAGTTGAAAGGCTTAGGGAAATATTTAGGAGGTCTTGGAGGAGCAGCAGGGTTATTCCTCCCAAACTCTCTGTCATGGATCCTCCTTTTTAGCATGGATTTCTCATATAACTCCCATTCCTGGGAACTATAATTAATGTTCATGTTCTCATTAAGATCCAAAACTAGCCCGAGTGTGTCCAAAATTAGAGACTTGGAGGTTGGAGACCAGGCTTCAGCATGTTCAGTGGCTTTGGAAGGAGCAGTCTTGCTAGCAGAGGGTCCTTCACCATACTTCCTTTTCTTCTTGGAAGTTCTGATCTCTGGAGGAGCTCGAAGGAATATATCAGCAGGGTCTTCTTCCCAGCCTAGAACATAAGTATCTAGAGGGGCAACTGAGTCTCCAGGCTTGGGAGAGAAGGTAGGTTGTAGAGGAACAGCTGGGGCAGTGACATCTGTAGCTAGAGGGTTGAGATGATGGGGAATGATGTTTTGGTCAAATGCAAGATCTGACAGGATCTGATTGTGCATCCAGACAGCAGTGTCATATGTGTGAAATTTGACACTCTATATTTGGGCTAGCACATCAGCATGAATTGTCTTCACATGAGCTTGCCATTCATCTGTCTTCTGAGCAGTAGATTTTTCAACCTGTTCTTTGAGTTCTTTTATCAAACCCTCCCCCTTTCTGATTTCAACAGATAGCTGGGATATGGCATCATCTTTGAAAAGGCCTACTTCTTCACAGATCTTCATCTTGTTGGCTTCATTCCTCTTATCTAGTTCCATCTGATTGTTGGCCAGGGTGACACCTTGTTCCATAACATTGCCCACACTAGTGATAGTGTGGTCAAGGGCTTTGCCACCAAGTTGGAATAGGTACTTGAGCTTGTCAGTGTTATGCTGAATTTCAGCAATGCCTCTGCTCATCTCAGTCTCAAGAGTAGTTACCTTGTCAGTGAACACCTTTAGAGAGGTGTCAAAATGATGTCTTTGTGCTTGAAGTAGAATTGTTGATATGTTGCAGCAAATCTGAGGAGGAGGAGACTGTAACAGTAGCAGTAGAGGGAGCAGCAGTAGGGAGAGAAGGAGGTACCCAAGGAGCTAGTTCTTCAATTATCACAGAGCTGTGAGCTCTGGTGGTAGGAGAGAGAGCAACTCCTTCTTCTATATCCTGAGGAAGAGAGAAGTCTAGAGTTCTGAGATGGGCCTCAGCTGGCTCAGGAGAAGGCTCATCAGAAATAAAAATGGTGTCTGGCTTGTCTGATGGAGGATTGGGATATGGTGTTGGAGTCCTGGCTGGAGAATGGGCAGGAGACTGTACTGGAGAGAAGTCCTTGTGATGTTCAGTGGTTGGAGCTGGAGGAGAGAGAGGAGGGGGAAGCACATGTTCAGAAAGCTCTGCAATCATGGCATCTATAGCAGCAGCTGTGGACAGAAGAGTGTCTTGAGGTACTTGATCTGAAGGAGTAGCTGGACTCTGTGGAGTATGAGGTAGGGATGGAATTTCTGGCTGAGGAGAGGGCTGCCTGACTTGGCTAGAAGGATCAGGCTCCCCCTCACTTGGTGCACCAGAGGAGCTGGCCACATGATGAGGAGAGGGAGATGGAGTCCTGTCCTCTACAGCTGGAACTTCGTGAATTTCTGAAACCTTTGCAGCTTGGGCAGAATTCTATAGCTTGAGATCCCATCTCTGAATTGAAGAGATGAAGACCTTCTTCAAGTGGTGAAGTGGGGTCCCTTTGGATAAGTTGAAGACTTCACGATTTGTGGCATGGAGGAGCAGAGAGATGATTCTGGCGTAGTTGGGGGACTTCATGCTGTCCTTGATTTTGTCCAAAATCAGCATACCAAATTGGTATTTCTTGCGGCAGATAATTGCTTGCATTATATCAAAGAAGTATAAGGGAATGTCTCTGATGGAGTGAGTCTTGCACAAGAGAATTTTGCCAATAATATCAACTAGAAACTTTGCTTCAGCGTTCATGTCTGACCTCTTAATATACTGAGCATCAGGAGAAATGCCACAGAAAAGAGCTGTTCGGTCAGAGTCTTCATCATCTAACTCATCTTCCTCATCGACAAGCGGCAAACGGAGAAGTTGAGAGACAGAGGTCTTGGTGAATTTGAGTTTCAAACCCTTCACTTTGGATTTTAGGACTTTTCCATTTCTTCTGACCTTGAGATTGGAGAAGAATTCGTCAACTTCGGGAAATAGAACGCGACAGGGTTCCTGGAGAATGAAGGAGAGGCCGGCGGTGTCGAGGAGGATGACGAGGTTGTGGAAATCATCAGAGAGCTCTGCAATACCTTCGGTGACTAGCTCGGAGCCGACGCCGATCTTGGAGGAAGCCGCCATGGATGCGATTGACTGCAAGAGGTGAGAGAGGCGGCTCTGCAACAGCGGCGGAGGAGAGTAGGCGAGTCGACAGGGTAGGCGAACAGGTAGAGGGTACTCGAGAGATAGAAATGATGTCGTGTAGGTTTGAGTTTTCGGAATTTCATATATATATAACTCTTAAATTACCGCTAATTAATTTAAAGGAAGAGGCGGCATTTAGCCTTGGGTGACGAATAGAACAGATTTCAAAATCTGGGAAAATAGAACACGAGAAGGAGATAGACTACTCGAGTAGGTCGCCAGGAGTTACTCGAGTAGGTCTGCAGAGAGTACTCGAGTAGGTAGGTGACTTACTCGAGTTGGTAAGTGACTTACTCGAGTAGGTCAGTAGATACTCGAGTAGGCACATTCTTATACTCGAGTAATTAGAGAGGACTACTCGAGTATGTCTGTTGTTACTCGAGTAGGTCTGCCGTGACTCGAGTAGGTGAAGTCACATACTCGAGTATGTCTCAAGCTTCTCGAGTTGAATTTTGAAAAAATTGAGAAAAGGTAGATTTTGGCTAACCCCTTGCAATTACTTGCTTCTTAGTCATCGAGCCTTCTTTAGTCCTCTTTGTTGAGCATCCCAAGCTCTGTCTTGAAGAACGAGAACTTGGTCTTGTCCAGCGGCTTTGTGAACATATCTGCAACTTGCCTATCTGTAGGCACATATTGGAGATCTATGTCTCCATGCTCCACATGTTCCCGGATGAAGTGATACCTTAGCTCGATATGCTTTGTCCGTCTGTGGGAGACTGGATTGTTGGCTATTGCAATTGCACTGGAGGAGTCACAATACAAAGGAATATCCTTGAACTGCAGGTTGTAGTCCTCGAACTGATTCTTTATCCATAGCAACTGTGCGCAACAACTGCCTGCAGAGATATACTCTGACTCGGCCGTTGAGATTGCGACACAGTTCTGCTTCTTGCTACTCCAGGAGATTAGCCTTCTTTCGAAGAATTGGCAAGTCCCTGAGGTGCTTTTCCGGTCATCTTTGCTACCTGCAAAATCTGCATCTAAAATTCCAATTAGTTCGCTGTCATTACTTCTTGGGTACCATAAGCCAAGATTTCGTGTACCTTTAAGGTATCTCAGGATGCGCTTTGCAGCGGCATAATGAGATTCCTTAGAGTTCACCTGGAATCTAGCACAGACACATGTTGAAAACATTATGTCAGGCCTACTAGCAGTAAGGTAGAGCAAGGATCCAATTATGCTTCTGTACTTGGTTTCATCAAAAGGTTTCCCTTTGTCATCCTTATCCAGAGACATAGTTGAGCCCATTGGAGTTCTCATAGAGGTTGCGTTCTCCATTCCGAATTTCTTAATTAGTTTTTTGGTGAACTTGGTCTGTGAGATGAAAATTCCATATTCAGATTGTTTCACCTGAAGCCCTAAGAAATACTCCAGCTTGCCCATACTGCTCATTTCAAACTTCTCTTGCATAAGTTTTCAGAACTTTTTGCAGAGTGATGAATTGCAAATATACCTATTTTTGTGTAAATTAAATAAGTCATTTTTATTTATTTTTGTTATTTTTGTTTTATATTTCTTTAATAAATTGCTTCTTTTTTTATAAATATTGCTAACTTAAATTTATTTCTGTTTCCTGAAATTTTCAGGAAAAATGCCAAAAATTGACATGTCACGCCCGTGAGATATTGGTCACGCCCGTGACCATGGCGTGACACGTCAAACTCCAGTGAAATCAGCAAATTTTGAAGTGCAAAGCTGGACACGCCCGGGGTCACGCCCGTGTCACCCGACACGGGGCGTGACCCAAGCCCGTGTCCACCCGCTCGACGTTTCCAGCTCAACGATCGTCGACACCAGCCGACACGCCTACAGTCACGCCCGTGACCTAGGGCGTGACACCTCTTTCCGCTCGACGATTTTCAACTCGACAATTTCCGCTCGACATTCGTCGAGTGTCGACACCAACTGACACGCCCAGCGTCACGCCCGTGACCTGGGGCGTGACCTTTCCAGCTGGCCCGACAAGACCTGCCCAAAGACTTTCGGCGCAACCCGCGCCCAGATCCACCTGCTTGACACGCCCAGTGTCACGCCCGCGACCGGGGGCGTGACCACTACGAGACCGACACGTGTCCAGCCCGAAGTCCACTTTCCCGTCAAATCGCCGGCCGCCTTCCCAAATAGTACTTACAGGCCCCCTGTCACGCCCGTGACCAAGGGCGTGTACTTGTAAATTTTTCCATATAAATTCCAGTGTTTTGCTTGAGTTCATGTTCCCTTTTTTTGAACCACTTTGCTTAGGGTAAGTGCTGCCGAAATGCTTTCTTATGCTATGTAAGGGATTTTCTTCCCCCTCTCTTAGTGTTTGTTTTTAACTTTCTTGTAATCACTTTTTCATTAATAAAATGTGTTAGTTTTTTCTCTCTTTGCATAGCTTGGAATCCATTTATGCGCCCTACTCGAAGTGATTTTTAATGTTTGTTCTTATTTTGTTTTTCCTTTATGTCTTCTAAAATCTTTTTAGCTTATAACTTTTGTCTAATTTCTAGCCGTTATAATCACAATTTTATTTTCATGCAAATACTTGTTTAGGTTTACTTTATTATTTTTACTTTGTTTTCATTCCTATAGGTTTATAAAACAATGTTTTAAAAGGTGATTTTTAATTTTCTTTTAACTTAGGCTCTTTAGGATTGTAAAACTTTTCGTTCTCTTTTAGTCTTATTTCCACTTTTTAGGCGTTTCTATAAAATTATAAGAATGAAAACATAAGCGTTTTAATTTTTCAAGCATTTTTATTTTTGTTTTTATTTCAAAAACTTTTTGCTTATTTAAATTTTTCGTTCTCTTTTTACGCATTTCTACCGCATTTTAGCGGTAGAAATGTATTCGTTTTAATTTTTCGATCATTTTCATTTTGCGTTTATTTGCAAACTTTTTCGCTCGTTTAATTTTTATTTTCACTTTTTATGCATTTCTACCGCATTCTAGCGGTAGAAATGCAGTCGTTTTAATTTTTGGATAACTTAGCTTTTCTTAATTTTTTTGTACTCGTGCATCTATTTCCGCCTACTCGTTAAGAGTTAAATGGCGCATTGCTTTTATTTCATTTCAGTAGAGTGCGTGTGTTTTCATTTATGTCGTGTGCGTGTGTTTTACTTTCCTGTAGAGTGTGTGTGTTTTCATTTATGTCGAGAGAGCGTGTGCGTGAGTTTTACTTTATGTCGAGTGTGTGCGTGTGTTGCATTTATTTAGTCCTACTCGTTTGAGTGGGACCCGCTTTCTTTCTCCCGCCCACGCATTTGCGTCGGGAACTCGCAATTTACAGCTTTCTTCAGTCCTACTCGTTTGGGTAGGACTTGCAATTTTCAGCTTTTCTTTACTGATTTCATTTTATCGCTTTCATTTCCTGCTTTCCATTTTCTGCTTTCTTTTATGCTTTACCCGCAAGCCGTCCCCATTCCGATGAGTGGCTAATCGTTCTTAGCCCTCGGCATCGAAGAGCATTGGGACAGATAAAATAACTTAAAATAATTAAAGGTCTAATTTTTCTAATTAATTAAAAGTACTTAAGGTTTGCCCGAGGTTAACGACGCGTAGGACCACATATCGATGTGTGGGCCCTATTTCCGTAGTCCATATGCTAGCTAGCCGAGAGGTCGTGCATATGGACCGATCACCCCTTGGCAAAGAGAGTTCCGCACTAACCCTCGAGAGAGGAGGCGCGCCAACTCTACCGGATTGGGTTCCCCACCCAATAGCGAGGTTCTTAGCGTAATGCGAGCGTTAAGAGGAATCCTTCGTCGGACTAACGTTCGGTCGAATAGTCTTAGAATTCAGGTGAGCGATAGCCCTATAGCTAGGTGAGCTCATTTTAGTGGAACCTCCACGGCCAAGTTTCCGCCTTAATTAATTATAAATTTAGGAGCTCTTTTTATTTAAAGTTTATTTTAGTTCAATTGTTTTTTTGGTGTCATCGAGCTAAGCTCTTCATCGGCACCACCTTCAAGCTTTCTTTTTATGCTTTCTTTTTATGTTTTCTGCCTTTCTTATATATATATAAATACCCGACAAGTATTATCCGTAAAATAATAGTCCCCTCCAGGGAAGAATAGAAATAATCGAACCAACCCCGAGAACAATACGACCTCGATATTCCACCCGGAATATCCTGTACTACTCACGATAGGTGCACTTGCCTCCTTTCGTTAAAACTCGATCTAACCCGTTTTATATCCAAATAAATAAATACGCGCGCCCCGTTTTCTTAAATAAAATCATTCCGCCTTTTTCTCAAATAAAACCGCCGGGTCGCCGCGTGACCGTAAATAATTTTGGAGTTTTAACCATCACAGAGGTTGTCATCGGTAGAGTCAAAAATAATGTCGTCGACATAGATTTGCACTAGCAAAATCTTTCCTTTTATTTCCCTAAGAAATAATGTCTTGTCTATTTTTCCCCTTATGAACTTGTTCTCAAGTAGAAAGGTAGACATCGTTTCATACCAAGCACTAGGAGCTTGTTTCAGACCATATAGGGCCTTGTGCAGAAAATAGACATGATCAGGAAAGTTAGGATCAACGAAACTTGGAGGTTGTTCCACATACACTTCCTCCTTTATGTTACCATTCAGGAAGGCCAACTTCACGTCCATCTGATAGACGGTGAACCCTTTGAAAGCAGCATATGCTAGGAACAACCTTATTGCCTCCAGCCTTGCCACTGGAGCATATGTCTGGTCGAAGTCGATTCCTTCTTCTTGACGATAGCCTTTAGCGACGAGTCTGGCCTTATTCTTTATGATCGTTCCGCCTTCATCCATCTTGTTCCTGTAGACCCATTTTGTTCCAATGATGTTCTTTCCTTTGGGTCTTGGAACCAGCATCCACACATTGCAGCGCTTGAACTGATTTAGCTCTTCTTCCATTGCCATTATCCATGATGCGTCTGAGTTTGATTCTTCAACTTTCTTTGGTTCAACCTGTGAGAGAAAACTCAAATGAAAATTCTCATTAGTTGTACCTCTCCGAGTTCTGACACCATTCCGGGGATCTCCTATGATCTGGTCCATGGGGTGATCCTTCAGATGTCTGAGCTCTAGAGTTCTTGCATCTAGATTATATTCAAGCACCGGAGTGATTTCTTCATCCTGGATGACTTCTTCATTTTGATCATCAGCCTCTCCAATGGGAGTTGGAGTGGTGATCTTAATGAACTTCTCGCATTTATCTTCGGACGGATCATCCAAGCTAGTCTCTTTCAGCTTTTCACCTGCATCTTCAATGAGCACACTAGACGGATTGATTTGCAGCAAGATCGTCTCATCAAATACAACATGTATCGATTCTTCCACCACCAGGGTTTTTCTATTAAATATCCTATATGCCTTACTATGACTACTATATCCTACAAAAATACCTTCAAAGCTCTTTTCGCTGAACTTGGTGGTATGATATTTACCATTGTTAAGTACGAAGCATTTACAGCCAAAGATTCTAAAGTAAGTGACTGTTGGTTTCCTGCCTTTCAGAAGTTCGTAAGGTATCTTATTATGGTCTTTGTTTATGAGTGCTCAATTTTGCACGTGGCATGCAGTGTTGACGGCCTCAGCCCAGAAGTACTCCGGTAGTGAAGCATCAGTCAACATGGTCCTGCACGCCTCTATGAGTATTCTGTTCCTTCTCTCAGCCACTCCATTTTGTTGTGGAGTACAAGAAGCGGAAAACTCATGAAAGATACCTAAGCTTTCACAAAATTCTGTCATGGCCCCAGATTTGAACTCTGTTCCGTTGTCACTTCTGATTTTGACTATGGAGCAGTTGTATTTATTCTGGACTTGCCTGACAAAATTAGTAAAAATGTCGAAGGTATATGACTTGTGTTTCAGAAAGAACACCCACGCAAAGCGCGAGTAGTCATCAAAAATTACCAATGTATAGTCCTTACCTCCCAAACTTCTAATCTGCAGTGGACCAAACAAGTCCATGTGCAATAGATGAAGACATCTGTTAGAGTCTTTGCCAATAATGCTTTTAAAGGTAGCCCTAGTTTGCTTGCCTTTTACGCACGCATGACAAGTTCTGTCTTTGACGCATTTGACATTTGGGGCATCACTTACTAAGTTCATTGAAAATAGTTTATTAATTGTTTTTAAATTAATATGTGCTAGTCTCTTGTGTCATTGGTCACCAAGAGACGCACTATCTTTTGCTAAAAGACACACTGGTGTAGAGGAATCTATACAGATGAAATTTAAACAGAAAATATTCCTGCTTCGAGTGCCGGATAGAATCGTTTCCATATTGTCAACGGATTTTATCAAGCACTTGTCAGCATGGAACTCAACTATGTATCCTTTATCGCAGAGCTGGCTTATGCTAATGAGATTGTGTTCCAATTCTTCGACATAGGCCACATCTGAGAAGGATACATTGTCGTTAGTAATCATACCATAGCCTCTAGTAATTCCACGGTCTAAACCTCCAAAGATGACCTTTGGTCCGTTCACGACTGGGGTAAAGTTCTGAATGAGGCTTCTAGTCCCGATCATATGCCGAGAGCATCCGCTGTCCAAGTACCAGATAGGCATTTTGTTGGCGTTTGGACATCCCTGCAATAACAATCAATTTGCCTTAGGAACCCAAACACGTTTTGGTCCTTGGTCTCGGGTTAGAGTGCTCCCCCTACGAGTGTTAGCATTATGAGCGGTTGAAAGAAATTGTACCTAATCACCTAGGGGGGGGGGTGAATAGGTGACTTAATCTTTTTTTAACTTTTTAGGCAGATTTCAGTTTATATCTCAGAGTTATAACTAATTCTACACTGCAGTCAATCAGCAATCACAGCAATCAATCAAGTACACAGTGAACACACAAATTTATAGTGGTTCCCCAAGGTTTGGGTACATCCACTTTCCCCCTTCGCCTATCTAGTAGTGTACTAGATTCGGCCAAACTCCTCCACTATCTCAGATCCTCAGATCTTACACTCAGAACCCCAAAACAGGTTCCTACAGCTCAGGCCCAAGGCCCTACAACTCAGTCTTCTCCAAAGACCTACACTCAGCTTCTTCACAAAGCCTACACTCAGCCACAGCAGGCCTACACTCAGCCACAACAGGCCTACACTCAGCCATAACAGGCCTACACTCAGAGACACAAATCTCCTACACTCAGGCACACAGGCCCTACACTCAGCCTTTAAATTGCAGGCTTACAACTCAGATCCCTAAGGATCCTACAAGAAATTAGAATACAAAGTTTATACCTACAACTCAGAGAATAGAGAGAAGAGTTGATAGGTTCTTGATGAGTTCTTGGAAGAACTCTGCTGAGGTCAACCACACTTGGCTTTTCTTCAAAGCTTCTTGAATGTAGAACACAATAGGGTTGATCTTCTCTGCAGCTGATCTTTGATCTCTGCAACTTAAGATTCAGAACAAAGTCTGAACCCTTCTTGTCAGCCTGGTTCCAACGGCTATCTTCTTGGATGGAGCTCTCTCTCTCCAACTTCTTAGATCTTCACTTGATTCTTCAATGAATAGCTAGATCTTCTTTTCTTAATTCAATTACTTGATCTTGTGTGTATTACTTGATGTGTTGATCATCTGTTTCTGTAGACAGTATAAGCCTAATTATAGGCCTTCTTCATGGTGACCGACTGATCCGCTTCCTAACTGATTTCTGACAACTCTGACAGGTGCAGTAGACCGGCTGGAATTGCAGCTGTCAAGTCATCCAGTAAGTTCTTGAAATAACTGTAACTGTCTGAAAATGTCGAGACTGTCTGTCTTTAAGTGTCGACACTTATAGACTAAGTGCCGACACAAGTTTACAAAGTGTCGACACTAGCCTTCAAGGTGTCGACACATCCCTTGTGTTGTAGAATTCACTTCTCGACACAGCTTCTTCATCATGTGTCTACACTGATATTGAGTGTCGACACAACTCCTTGATCTTCAGTACTTTGTTGAATTCTTGTAAGTGTCGACACAACTCCTTTGTGTCGACACATCTTCATGTGTTGAACTTGTTCAGTGTTAACACATCTTCTTGGTGTCGACACATGCCTTCTGTGTTGAAACTTGCTGAGTGTCGACACTTCTCCTTGTGTCGACACATTTTTCTTCTGTTGAGACTTTGGCTGAGTGTCGACACATCTCCTTAGTGTCGACACTTGTACTTAGAATTTTTTGTTGAACTTTGCTGAGTGTCGACACAGCCTCCTAGTGTCGACACTTTCTTCATGTACTGAGTCTTCTGCTGTGTGTCGACACATTCTTCATTGTGTCGACACTTTCTTCAAGTGTTGAGTCTTCTGCTGAGTGTCGACACATTCTTCATTGTGTCGACACTTTCTTCAAGAGTTGAGTCTTCTGTTGAGTGTCGACACATTCTTTATTATGTCGACACTTATACTTAGACTCTGCTGACTTTTGCTGAGTGTCGACACAGCCTCCAAGTGTCGACACTTTCTTATGTAGACACAGTTCCTCTGGGTGTCGACACAACTGCTAAGTGTCGACACAACATCACTGGACTTTTCTTCATTGAGTGTCGACACAGCTCCTTGTATCGACACTTTCTGTCTGGTGTCGACTCTGCATCCCTGGTGTCGACACAAGTACTCCAAGTTTCGACACTGCTTGCCTGGGTGTCGACACAAGTCTTCTTAAGTGTCGACACTTTCCCTCTGGGTGTCGACACATGGACTTAGAATCTTTTTCATCTTTCCTGCAAATACTTAACCTGCACAAGGCAACTCAAAAATACATCAAATACATTTTGATGTATATCATTGAGTAGGGTGAGGCTTCTTCAAATCAGGTACATTTAAACCAATGTACCCAACAATCTCCCCCTATTTGGAGAAGTCATAACCCTTAGTCAATGATATACACCATACAGAATAAAATCATAGCATGATGTAAAGCAGGATTATATAACAGGGCAAATTCATAAACATGTATTAATCAAAACATGTAAACACAGCTATCATCTCAGAACAATAATGAAATAGATTTATAACACATCACATTGTTCTAATCAACTTTGTTATATTCATTATACAAAAGTTTACAAAGTGTTTTAATACAAGTGATTATATAGTAAACTTAAGATAATGCAATTCTATTTCTGCTCAGCCTCCTTGATCACTATGCCCTTCCCAGACTTTATCTTTGCTTTTACAGGGGCTTCAGCATCTTCAGTATCAGCAGGCTTTTTCCCTTTCAGCTCATTCTTCTTTAGCTCTTCAGCTTTAATCTTTTGCCTCTCAAAGTAATGATAAGGCTTGGGAAAGTACTTGCTAGGCTCCTGGGCAGTAGGAGGTAGCTTTCCCATCTTTGCCTTTCTTTTATATTGCACTATAGCTTCTTGCCTAGATTCATGCTTTCTCCACTCAAGTTCAGAAAACCACTTATTTCTATCTTGCACATTATCTTTGGCAGCTTTCCATGCAGTTAGAATGATATTCCTTGAAGTGGGACTCCACTGCTCAAAGTCTGGTCTTTGTTCAGCTTGCTCTCTGAACCTCTTCTTGGACAATCTAGCTTCTTGTTCAGCTTGTTCCTTCAGTATAACTTCCTGTAAAGCCTCAGATACTGGCTGAACCACCTTCTCTATGATGACATTTTGCTGTCCCTCAGGTGGGCTGTACATTGAATGTACATCTGCTTGTATCATATCAAAATCTGGTGGAGGATAGATTACTTGAGCTACTTCAGGTTGCTCACCTCCATGATAGGCATGATTAACTCCAGATTCTGCTACATTGTCATCATCACATAAAGGAGGATAACCAAGAGTGGATCTGATGGAATTGGAAATCCATTTTGCATGGTCAGAGCCGGCTTTGACAAACACCCTCTCCCCCCTTTATGACTTCTCTTTCTATGTGATCTCTTAAATCATCTTTTTGAAATCTGATTTGGGCATTTAGATAATTGACTCCATCCTTGTAGAAAGGTTTTAACCTTTGGAGTTTGTCAGTGATAAGCTTCTGGGAATCTTGAATGGCAGAAGTTACAGCAGTGAGGCTCTCTTGCAATTCCTTATCAAATTCCTCTTTGGCAGTAGTCAGGGCAGCATTCTGTGCAGTTGCTATATTCTTAAGCTCAGTGACAATAGCATTGTGAGAAGCTGTCAAGTTATCATTCATTCTGATTTGATTTTCCAGTACATAGCCTTGCTTTACTTCAAGTTCATCCACTTGAGCTTTTATCTTCTCCTGATGAGTGGCTAAGTAGACTACTACATTCCCTCCCTTATGGAAGCAGTCAGTCATCTCCTTCTTATTGAGATTCTTTTCAAATATTATAAACTTAATGTCTTGGGCCAGATCAAACTGTAAAGACTTATGCCCTTCATCCACATACTTTTCAATTGCTTGCCTGTGCTCATCAAGTTTTATCTGCATAGCAACCATCAGAGCACTGTAATCTACAGTTGGTGCTGGCTGTAGTGTAGGCTGTGGTGCTATAGTTTGCAAGGCCTTTTTGTAATTCTGGCTCCTTCTCTTAAAAACTTGGAACTTCCTTTTCTTAGGTCTTGCAGCTTCCTCATCTTCAGAAGCTGATGTGCTGGCTATGTCTACCCTCTCCTTTGGTAGCTCCTCCACTTCCTTTTGCTTCTCAGGCTCTTTTCTTGCTGTTTCTTCTAGAATTTCCACTTGCTCCCCCTAAACTGAAGCATTCTCCCCCTCAGCAGCAGCACTTTCCTTCTCAAAGTCTGTCTGATCCAAGTTAAGGAAGATATCTTCCATAGTAAATTCTTGTTGAGGAAGAGATGAAGATTCTCTTATCTCATCTGTTACTTAATCAGATAAAACTTGAGCTGCAACAGATGTGTCCTCCATGACAACATCTGGGAGTTGACTATCAATCTGAGGTTGCTGATTAACATCAGATAATAAATCAGACAAAGCATTATCCTCTATAGGGAAATCTAATGCATTAATCTCAGTGATTACCTCAAGGATGATGTGGGTGGCTCTTTCACTTTCAAGAGGAGTTGGCTCTTCCACCACTAGAGGCTCCCCCTGGATTTGATCCTGGTGTATGGGGCTAGCTGATGGTAGCTCCACCTGCCTCTCTGCAGCATCTTGTTGAGCAAGAGATTTCCCGGCATTTCCTTCTACATCCTCATCAGGAGTAAAGACAACTTGCTCCTCAGAGCTGCTAGATGACTCTTGAGCCACAGGGGCTATCTTCTTCTTCTTCTTTTGAGGAGTTATTTTCTCAGGAGTAGGCATCTCCTTAGTTAAAACTCTGTCCCACCTAGAGAATATCCTCATGTCCATCTTTCTCATATGGTTGATCTTAGTTCCAGCAGCTTGACTCATTACTTCTGGTATACTACCAGCCAAGTAAAGACTTAGAATTCTACCCAAATTGGGTTTCTTCAGGCTCTCTTTAATCTTATTAAAGACAACAACCGACTAATCAGTTTGCAAGTTGAAGATAATCCTTGTCATAAGATTGAACATATGGGCTGATACCCTATCATGCCCTCCAGGCTTACTCAATATCACTTTGCCAACAATTTCTGAGAGAAAGTTTCCCTGGCTGTTCATCCCCTTTCTATTGAACACTGATCCAATTTTCAATTAGGAATCCAATCCACACCAAGTTAAAACTTCTCTGGTCTTAGAAGCAGTAACTTCATCTTCTTCCTTTGTCCTTGGGAGGTTTAATACCTTTCTCAAACTTTTTGGTGAGATCTTCACCTTTTCTCCTTGAACCCTTGACTTGATCTTGAATCCAGAGTCGTCTAGGGTTGCTCCATTTAGAAATTCTAAAACTTCTTTCTTCCAAATCTTTGTGGACTCCGAAACAAGAAAATCCAACCCCAAGTCTGCAACTAGGGTTTCCACATTCTTGATCTCTGGGTATGCATCATCAAACGCATGCCGCACCAGTTCATAGCCTTCGTTCACGTTCTCCTCGAGCTTTGGCGCCATTAGGGTTTGAAGAATTTGACTGGAGAGAAGAGAGGTGTCGACACACTAGTTTGGTCTCGAAACTTTGGTGAGCGTGTCGACAGACAATGGCAAAATCCTATTTATACCTTTCTAGTATTGAAGATGAAAGGGCGGGTTAACTAACTTAAATTATGTCGACAATGTTGATAAGTGTCGACACAGACTTATAATGTCTCGACACCTATGTGTCGACACAAGTATAGTCGACAGAACATTTGTGTCGACACTTGTCTATGTGTCGACACTGCTTAGCTAGACACTTAGTCGAGACTTTACTTAGATAATTCTGAGTAAACTCTAAGTGTCGACACCACCTTGGATGTGTCGACACCTATCCTGAATTTGTCGACACTAATTTTCTGAAGTGTCGACACCAACTTCCTAGATGTGTCAACACCTTTTCCCTGAAGTGTCGACACCACTTTTCTGTGTCGACACAGATAACTCTGTGTGTTGACACCCTTTTTACTTAGCCATTTCTGTAAACTTATTCTATGTTTATCATACCTAATTCAATTTTGAACCTATTGAATTTGGTTTCTTCTAGAGGCTTAGTATACATATCAGCTAGTTGATTATCTGTCTTAACATACTCTAGTAAAATATCTTCTTTTTCTACAGTTCCCTTAGAAAATGATATTTTATTTCAATATGTTTAGTTCTACTATGGGAAACAGGATTGTTTGCAATAGATATAGGACTAGTAGAATCACAAAATAGTGGAGTTCTACTTACCTGAATTCCATAGTCCTCAAGCTGATGTTGTATCCATAGAAGTTGAGCACAACAACTTCCTGCAGCCACATATTCTGACTCTGCTGTGGAGATAGCCACACTTGTTTGCTTTTTGCTACTCCATGAAATCAGTCTTCCACCTAGGAATTGACAGGTACCAGTTGTACTTTTCCTATCTTCCTTGCAGCCTGCAAAATCTGCATCTGAATAACCTGCCAGTTCAAAGTCTCCATTCCTAGGGTACCAAAGGCCTAGATAAGGAGTGCCCTTTAGATATCTCAGTATCCTTTTGACTACTGTCAAATGAGACTCTTTAGGGCATGCTTGGTACCTAGCATAGACACATGTATCATACATGATATCTGGTCTACTTGCAGTTAAATAGAGTAGAGAGCCAACTATCCCTCTATACAAAGTCTCATCTACAGGTTTCCCTGCATCATCTTTGCTAAGAGATATACTTGACCCCATAGGAGTCTTCATGGTACTGGATGAATCCATACCATACTTCCTTATCAGTTCTAGGGTGAACTTAGACTGGCATATGGATAATCCATTCTCAGTCTGTCTAACTTGGAGACCCAAGAAGAACTTAAGTTCCCCCATACTACACATCTCAAATTATCCTTGCATTAGTTTTGCAAACTTTTTGCAAAGACTATTTTCAGTAGACCCAAATATAATGTCATCTACATATATTTGGACTAGAATTATCTTGCCTCTGGATTCCCTAAGGAATAGAGTCTTGTCTATTTTCCCCCTTGTGAATTTATTCTCAATGAGGAAACTAGACAAGGTTTCATACCAAGCCCTAGGGGCTTATTTTAATCCATACAAAGCTTTCCTAAGTCTATAGACATAATTAGGTTGAGTTGAATCAACAAAACCTGATGGCTGTTCCACATAGACTTCTTCCTTTAGATTACCATTCAAAAAGGCTGACTTTACATCCATTTCGTAAACTTTAAAACCTTGATAGGTTGCATAGGCCAGGAACATCCTTGTGACTTCCAGTCTGGCTACTGGAGCAAAGGTTTGATCAAAGTTAATACCTTCTTCCTGCCTATATCTTTTAGCAACCAATCTAGCTTTGTTCTTGACAATTACTCCATGTTCATCCATCTTGTTCCTAAAGATCCACTTGGTTCCAATTATGTTGTGGTCTTTTGGTTTAGGAACAAGCTCCCAGACTTTGCACCTCTTGAACTGATTCAGCTCTTCTTGCATTGCCTCAATCCAATCCAATGAGGGTCTAGGATGGCTTCTTCAAACTTCTTTGGCTCTACTTGGGATAGAAAACTGGAGTAGAGTACTGCATTCAGATTTCTGCTCCTTGTTTGTACCCCTTGTCTTAGATCACCAATGATTTGCTCTGCTGGATGATCTCTTAGATGCCTATTAGCTGGAGGCATCCTGGCTTCAGTTTGAACTCCTTCAGCTTCTTCATCTAGCTGCACTCCATGGTCTTCTTCTGCATTTGGTACATGTAGTACTCCCCCTGGACAACAGCCACTATCTTCTACTTGCTGTCTTGCAGTAGGTCCTTCTTCTATAGTGAGCTTGTCCATCTTCTCAGTCACACCTGTGGAGCTGCAAATACTACTAGACAACTCATTGTAAATAAGTCTAGTTTCATCAAATACTATATGTACAGATTCTTCTACAACTTGAGTAGACAAGTAGTAGACCCTATAAGCCTTACTATTGTTGCTGTACCCAACAAAGATCCCCTCTTGGGACTTGGCAGCAAACTTGGTCAAGTAAGACTTTCCATTGTTAAGTATAAAGCACTTACAACCAAAGATCCTGAAATAGGATAGGTTTGGTTTTCTGCCTTTCACAATCTCATAGGGGGTCTTGTTGTGGCTTTTAGTAATGGTAGCCCTATTAATAACATGGCATGCAGTATTAACTACCTCAGCCTAGAAATATTCTGGTAGAGATGTATCACTTAATAGGGTCCTACCAGCCTCAATCAAGGTTCTATTTTTCCTCTCAGCAATGCCATTTTGCTGAGGTGTTCTTGGTGAAGAAAACTCCTGAAATATCCCAAATTCTTCAAATAGTTTTGCCATACTATCAGACTGAAATTCAGTACCATGATCACTTCTTATCTTGACTACTGTACTGTCTAGTTCATTCTGAATTTGTTTGACAAAGCTATAGAAGATACTAGGTGTTTTAGATTTCTGTCTAAGGAAGAACACCCAGGAAAACCTTGAGTAGTCATCTACAACTACAAAGGTATAGACCTTCCTACCTAGGCTGTGAACTGGTATAGGACCAAAGAGATCCATATACAAGAGGTATAAACACCTCACAGCATCTTTGTTTTCAATGCTACTAAAGGTGGATGTAGTCTGCTTGCCCTTTCGACAAGCTGAGCATATTCCATCTTTAATACACTTAACTTGAGGACCATTCCTCACTGACTCTTTGCTAAAGAGTTGCCCAATTGTCTTGTAGTTGAGATGGGCTAGCCTCTTGTGCCATTTAACACAATGAGAGACTTTCTCATCAGCTACAAGACATACTGGAGAACTATTGTTCTCACACATAATGTCTAGACAGTAGACATTTCTTTTTCTATAACCTGTCAAAATGATCTCTTGATCATTTGACCTCCTGATATGACAACCATCTTTGACAAATGAGATGTCATATCCTACATCACTCAGTTGACTTATACTAATAAGGTTATGTTTCAAACCTTTAACATAAGCCACTTGAGTAATAGTTATATGGGAGCTAGAAATGTTACCAAAACCCTTGATGATTCCTTTTTCAGAACCACCAAAGGTGACTTTTGGACCATCCTTGATAGGTGTGTAGTCCTTTAGCAATCCCCTAGTTCCAGTCATGTACCTGGAACATCCACTGTCCAAGTAACATATTGGGGCATGGCCACTTGGACTTACCTGCAAAACAGATTAGTTGACCTTAGAACCCAAAAAATTCTTGGGTCCTTGGTACTGGTTAGTTTGCTTACTAACAAAGCTACCTGCAGGTTTTCCAACAGGTAGTTTGCTACTCACTTTGGCACTTGCATTGTGCCAACAGTCCATGTCAAAGTGGCCTACCTTGCCACAGCACCAGCACTCAAACCTATTGTACCTTTGCTTAGGTACATTCTTAGCTATTTTATCTACAGCTGGCTTGTTGAGATCTGGGGCTTTGCCCTTAGACTTGGACTTCACAGTCCTAGCAGGGTTAGTAAACCCCAATCCAGTTTTACCCTTGTGAGGTATAAACTCATCAATCAAAGGTAGAACAGATTTAGGTTTAGAAAACCTTGCAACAATGTCTCTCTCCTTCTGAAGACTAATCTCCAGACTTTTGATTTGATCATTCTTAAATGATATAGTCCCCATTTGAATCACAGTTATGTGCTTCAGTCTGGCTATTTCATTTAGTTTTTGATCAATCATTTTCTTAAAATCAGTTGCAGCAACTTTGAGACTAGCAATTTCCTTTGCCTGACTCTTGGCTAGGGACTTGCTCTTCTTAAAAGCTTGCAACAGAACTTTATATTCATCTATTAATTGATGAATATCCCCTTCAGACTCAGATGCACTCTCATCACTTGAAGATGATGAATCTGATTCTGAACTAGCACAAGAAATTGAACTTAAAGAACAATTTTGTATCTTACTAGGTCCAGGCTGCTCCTGGATTTTGTCACTTTCTGTTAAGGCCATCAGTCCTTTGCACTGGATGTCCTCTTGCTCATTTATGGAGTTCATGATCTGGATGAACTCTTCTTCCTCTTCTTCAACAAATAGTCCTATGTAAGCTTCAACTTCTAACTCAGTTTCTGAAGAAGACATGTCTGACAAGCCTTTGTCCTTCTTGGCAACAAAGGACCTTTCCTTCTTGCCCTTGAATTGAGTCTTCTTCTTATCATTAGACTCCTTCCTTTTCTCTGGACAGTCTGCAATAACATGTCCTTGTCTGTTACAGCAATAGCATACAATTTTTGATAGAGTTTCTTTGCTAGACTTGGTCTTTTTCCTGTCTTTCTTTGATGACTTCTTGCTCTGATAATAGTCATCTTTTCCTTGTGAAGTAGATGGCTTTGTCCTCCACTGTTTCTTCTTTAATAACTTCTGAAAGTGTCTTATGAATGCTGCAAAGTTCTCATCACTTTCACTGCTTTCAGAATTTCTACTTGCTGACTCTTCTGACTCAGTCTCAGCTACTTTAGGAGGTGGAGTTGGTGACTTACTTCTGTATTTTCTGGTGGCTTCTATCTTGAATGCCACTGTCCTTTCTTTATGTTCACTTCTTGTAGATTTCTCCTCTTCTTTTCTCACCATCAACTGCATCTCATAGGATAGCAGTTTTCCAAACATTGTTGGTGGAGGGATATCTGCTAACTTTGCCATTTCCCTAATGGCACAGATCTTGGTGTCCCAATTCTTTGTTAGGGACCTTAGAAACTTATCATTTAACTCATAATTACTGAATTCTCTGCCATAGGACATTAGCTCATTGACAATCCTATAGAACTTTTTATAGCATTCTGTTATGCTATCAGATCTACCTTGCCTGAAGCTTTCATATTCTTGGTTTAATAAGGACTTTCTGTCCTGCCTCACTTCTTCAGAACCCTCCATATACACTATAATAGTATCCCACATCTCCTTAGATGTCTTACAGTGTATCAAATTCTGAAAGGTAGCATCATCTATGGCACTCACAATGATATTCTGAGCCCTCTTGTCCATTGTGGCTAGAATTATCTCATCTTTTGTCATCTCAGAGAATTCCTTAGGTGTTCTCTGATTTGCATCTAAGACTGAAACCTTCATGGGCACATATGGCCCTTCTTTAACTGTGATATATATCCTAGGGTCTGAGGCTTCCATAAATAGTCTCACCCTTTCTTTCCAGATGCCAAAAATTTCTTTACTACAAATGGGTAGCTTCATGGATCCAAGTTCCTTATGATTCTCTGTTGAACCCATGTTTCTTGATTTTCTTGAGTTCACTTAATCTGACAATAGGATCTACTCAGACAGTTATGTCCCTTTTGAGTAACCTGACTCTGATACCACTTGAAATAAATTGTACCTAATCACCTAGAGGGGGGGGGGGTGAATAGGTGACTTAATATTTTTTTAACTTTTTAGGCAGATTTCAGTTTATATCTCAGAGTTATAACTAATTCTACACTGCAGTCAATCAGCAATCACAGCAATCAATCAAGCACACAGTGAACACACAAATTTATAGTGGTTCCCCAATGTTTGGGTACATCCACTTTCCCCCTTCGCCTATCTAGTAGTGTACTAGATTCGGCCAAACTCCTCCACTATCTCAGATCCTCAGATCTTACACTCAGAACCCCAAAACAGGTTCCTACAGCTAAGGCCCAAGGCCCTACAACTCAGTCTTCTCCAAAGACCTACACTCAGCTTCTTCACAAAGCCTACACTCAGCCACAGTAGGGCTACACTCAGCCACAACAGGCCTACACTCAGCCACAACAGGCCTACACTCAGAGACACAAATCTCCTACACTCAGGCACACAGGCCCTACACTCAGCCTTTATAATTGCAGGCTTACAACTCAGATCCCTAAGGATCCTACAAGAAATTAGAATACAAAGTTTATACCTACAACTCAGAGAATAGAGAGAAGAGTTGATAGGTTCTTGATGAGTTCTTGGAAGAACTCTGCTGAGATCAACCACACTTGGCTTTTCTTCAAAGCTTCTTGAATGTAGAACACAATAGGGTTGATCTTCTCTGCAGCTGATCTTTGATCTCTGCAACGTAAGATTCAGAACAAAGTCTGAACCATTCTTCTCAGCCTGGTTCCAACGGCTGTCTTCTCGGATGGAGCTCTCTCTCTCCAACTTATTAGATCTTCACTTGATTATTCAATGAATAGCCAGATCTTCTTTTCTTAATTCAATTACTTGATCTTGTGTGTATTACTTGATGTGTTGATAATCTATTTCTGTAGACAGTATAAGCCTATTTATAGGCCTTCTTCATGGTGACCGGCTGATCCGGTTCCTAACTGATTTCTGACAACTCTGACAGGTGCAGTAGACCGGCTGGAATGGCAGCTGTCAAGTCATCCAGTCAGTTCTTGAAATAACTGTAAGTGTCTGAAAATGTCGAGACTGTCTGTCTTTAAGTGTCGACACTTATAGACTAAGTGTCGACACAAGTTGACAGAGTTTCGACACTAGCCTTCAAGGTGTCGACATATCCCTTGTGTTGTAGAATTCACTTCTCGACACAGCTTCTTCATCATGTGTCGACACTGATATTGAGTGTCGACACAACTCCTTGTTCTTCAGTACTTTGTTGAATTCTTGTAAGTGTCGATACAACTCCTTTGTGTCGACACATCTTCATGTGTTGAACTTGTTCAGTGTCGACACATCTTCTTGGTGTCGACACATGCCTTCTGTGTTGAAACTTGCTGAGTGTCGACACTGCTCCTTGTGTCGACACATTCTTCTTCTGTTGAGACTTTGGCTGAGTGTCGACACATCTCATTAGTGTCGACACTTGTACTTAGAATTTTTTGTTGAACTTTGCTGAGTGTCGACACAGCCTCCTAGTGTCGACACTTTCTTCATGTACTGAGTCTTCTGCTGTGTGTCGACACATTCTTCATTGTGTCGACACTTTCTTCAAGTGTTGAGTCTTCTGCTGAGTGTAGACACATTCTTCATTGTGTCGACACTTTCTTCAAGTGTTGAGTCTTTTGCTGAGTGTCGACACATTCTTTATTATTTCGACACTTATACTTAGACTCTGCTGACTTTTGCTGAGTGTCGACACAACCTCCAAGTGTCGACACTTTCTTATGTAGACATAGTTCCTCTGGGTGTCGACACAACTGCTAAGTGTCTACACAGCTTCACTGGACTTTTCTTCATTGAGTGTTGACACAGCTCCTTGTGTCGACACTTTTTGTCTGGTGTCGACTCTGCATCCCTGGTGTCGACACAAGTACTCCAAGTGTCGACACTGCTTGCCTGGGTGTCGACACAAGTCTTCTTAAGTGTCGACACTTTCCCTCTAGGTGTCGACACATGGACTTAGAATCTATTTCATCTTTCCTGCAAATACTTAACCTGCACAAGGCAACTCAAAAATACATCAAATACATTTTGATGTATATCATTGAGTAGGGTGAGGCTTCTTCAAATCAGGTACATTTAAACCTATGTACCCAACAGCGGTCCTTCTCATATTGCTGACATGAGGGGTTGCAGCATTTCTGGAATTGAACCAGCAATCTATGGCGAAGTGACCAACCTTGCCACAGCACCAACAGTCAAATCTGTTGTACCTTTGCCTCAAGATCTCCTGCTTGACCTTTTGGAACTTTGGTCTAGCAGGGGTAGCATTCTTAGAGGAAGATGCCTCATGATGATGGCAATCACATAGCTTCTTCTCCTTTATAGGCTTCTCTACAACAGGCTTTGTCTTTGGTGCCTTCTTGAAGTTATGCCCATGATTGAAAGGGCCATAGCTCTGAAGAATAACTTCTTCATAAGGTGCCTTAAAGACACTTTCGCCAAAGTTTCGGGGTCTAGCCCATCCTTGATAGCGGGACTTTGGCTATACATAAGTAGGCCTAGCAAAGTGCCCGTATGATGAGTCAAAATCGAACTCATTTGATGGAAAGATAACCTTTTTGAATGTGGTTTGATATTGAGGGGCTTTTCCCTTTTCTTCGGCTGAGGCCTTTTTGGCAGCCTTATTTTTTCGTTGATTCTTGTTTCTCCTAGAGGATTTAGTAGGAGCCTCTTCATGGCCTAGTCCAGCTCCCTTGGCCTTTGCTGAGAATTCAGCAACGAATGGAAGAACTGTTTTGGGCTTCGAGAAACTCTCAACAAGTTTCCTTTCAGCCGCAAGTTCGGCTTCCAATCCTTTGATGATCTTCTCCTTCAGGTCAAGGTGCTCAAGAGCCTTGTTATATTCTTCAATAGTATTATTGAAGTTTTCCTCGAGGGAGTCAGTCTTTGCGACTTTCTCTCTTTATTTCCTCTCTTCGGCTTTTAGAGATTTGATCTCTTCAGCCAGATTCTTCACGACTCGACGACATTTGTCGTAAGACATGATTAACTCCTTGTACTGGGCCATCAATTTTGACTCATCGTCAGAGGAGCTACCCTCGCAATCATGTTCAGAGACTTCGGACTCTGAGAGAGGGGTGTGAGTGTTTACCTTCCCAGTGAACTGGGGCTCTTGTTCATCATCTGTTTAAGCCATTAGCCCAAAGTAAGCTTCTTCTTCTTCGCTTGACTCAGATGAGTCGGAGTCGCTAAGAGTCTTGCCCCTTTTGGCTATGAGGCTCTTCTCTTTCCTTTTCTTGTTGTGTGAGGATTTCTTGTCTTCTCTTCTACCACCCTCCTTCTTCTTGTGAGGGCAGTCAGTAATGACGTGACCTGACTTATTACAGCAGTAGCAAATGATGTCAGTTGAAACGTATTTGTTCTGTTTAGTATTATACCTTTTGTGGCTGCTTGAGCCTTTTCTTTGTCGATCGTCATCGCGTCGCGATCTTCTGTATGAGGCATCCTTGCCTTTCCTTTGTTTCTTTTTATTGAGAAACTTCTTGAATTGCCTTGAGAGTAAGGAGAACTCTCCTTCTGATAGTTCAGAGCCTGAGGTGCTAGGTTCTGATGTTTCTTCTTCTTCATCAACTTCTGGAGCTGGAGCGGGGGATACAGTCTTAGTCTTTCAGGAGGTGTCTGCCTTCAGAGCGACAGATTTCTCCTTTAGAGCAGACCTTCCCTTCTCTTCTTCAGCTTTTCTTGTATTGATTTGGAGTTCATAAGACATAAGCTTTCCAAAGAGATTTTGCGGGTCCGTTTCAGCTAGCTTCCTGAACTCCCTGATGGCGCATACCTTGTTATCCAATTCCTTGGTTAGGGATCTCAAGAATTTGTCGTTCAGTTCTCCGTTGGTGAAGACACGACCATACAGCCTTAGGCCATTTACAATTTTGAAGAAGTTCTCAAAGGTGTCGGCAATTGTTTCCTTGTTCCCTTGTCGGAACGCTTCATATTTTTGATTGAGAAGGGATCTCCGATCATACCTTACTTCTTCAGTTCCTTCCATCAAAGTGACTAAGGAATGCCACATCTCCTTAGATGATTGACAATGAATCAAATTCTGCAGCATCAAGTCATCGACTGCACTTGCTATAATGTTCTTAGCTTTCTTGTCGAGAGAGACAAGTGCAATCTCGTCTTTGTCGAGATCCATTAGCTTTTTGGGAACTTTCTTCGTAGGGTCGATTGTGGACACAGTCATGGGAACGTAAGGACCATCTTCAACGATCATGAAGATCCTTGGATCCACAGCTTCCATGAAAACTTTTATCCTTTCTTTCCACATGGGAAAGTTATTTTTGTTGCACAGTGGAAGCTTGGCGAAATCTTTGCCCTTGTCCATTTTATTGTAGAATCTTTCAGACAACAGATTTGGATCTGATTAAGGTGTTAACCTTTTGACGATCAACCTGGCTCTGATACCAATTGAAAGAAAACGGTTGTCAACCTAAATCACGTAGGGGGGGGGGGTGAATAGGTGAGTTGTGCGTCTTTTGCGGAATAAAAAATAATTAGAGCACAACACAGAACTATCTACCAATATCACAGACGACACAAGATTTATAGTGGTTCCCCAATCTTGGGTACGTCCACTTTCCCTCACCGATCTAGCAATCAACTAGACTCGGCTACTCCACTATCTCGGATCAAAAATCGATCCTACCCTCGGAACAAAGTTCCTACAAACTCGATCCAAACAAAGGGATCTACACCTCGGAAGATAACACTTCCTACAAACTCGGAGTAAAAAACTCCTACATTTGGAGAAACGTTCTCCTACAAGATTAATAAAGTGTTTACAAGAATAATAACAGTAAAACACTCAGATCTGAATGAAACATCCAGGATCTTCTTCTTTACAACTTTGTAGCATTTTCAGAAATCGGTGAAGAAGTTCTCGGCTTCGATCTGGATTTACTCACTTTTACAGAAATCGAGAGAGAATATGATCAGCGAAGTCGATCTCGATCTTTAACTTTCTTCAGAATAGTCCTCTGAAAGTAGAAGCTTTGACCGGAGAAGAAGGCGGCGGCGGCGGCTTCCATTTTGCGAAAATCAGAGAGGAGTCGGCTGAAGAATATTTATCGAAATAGAATGACAAGAAAGCTTGGAGAATTCTTATGGTTTGTCATTTTCTGATAAGACCTTATATAGAAGAGACTAACGGTCTTAATCGGTCATAATGATGTACACGTGGACCAATCATGTCGCGTGATTTCAAAATCCCGTCAGAAAAAGGACTTCGCAAAATTTCAGAGAAGGTTCAGCCATATACACGAGTAAGTGAATAGCTACTCGAGTAGTTGAATAACTACTCGAGTACATGAAGGAGAACATACTCGGGTATATAAAGATGGGCTACTCGAGTAGGTAGAAATCAACTACTCGAGTAAGCAGACAGAACTACTCGAGTACATAAAGGATCTACTCGAGTACTGGAGAAACTACTCGAGTATATTTCATAAACTACTCGAGTACATGAAGTACTACTCGAGTGGGATACTTATAATGAATTCTGAAGATGTCAGCAAGAGCTACTCAAGTAGTTGAACTAAACTACTCGAGAGGAAGTAATCTACTCGAGTAGGTGAAAGTTCTACTCGAGTAAAAGACTTAGAAAATTCTGGAGTAAGAAAAATTCAAGATACACGAGTGAAGCATGATCTACTCGAGTAGGTATAATGAACTACTCGAGTATGATTCTATCTACTCGAGTATGTGAGTATACTTACTCGAGTCCATGACTTAGAAAATTTTTGATGAGTGAACTCTTTAATACTCGGGTATAAAGAGTAATCTACTCGAGTATATAAGTATGCTACTCGAGTATATGACTATGTCTACTCGAGAAGGTGACTTAGCTACACGAGAGACACACTTAAGTACTCGAGTACAAGGTTTCTTTACTCGAGTAAATTATACCCAAACTACTCGAGTAGTTATAGACCTACTCGAGTAAAAGACTTAGAGAAATTTTTGATGTTGGAAAACTGTTTCTTCTAGAGTAGTCAACTTCCAATTCCTTTCCCATAGTCCAATAGCTTGAATATGAAGTGTATCCCAATAGAGAGACCACACATGAGTCAACACCTTGGAATATGCAACGAGGGATTACATTGCACAATTCCTGTGTTTGGTGACCCACTGTGGACTGACATTGGTCTACACTTCCCAGTGAAATTCCTGCAAACATATAACTCAAACCAAGCATCAAATACAACTTAATTCATCTTAGTTCCAGGGTGACTTCATCAAATCTGGGTTAATGTGGATGTAATACCCAACAGTACTTGCTCCAATAACCAATTGTTATGGAATTATTGAATTAAAATTAAATTAAGGGTTACTGTTCGCTGAAAAAATTGGGAGAGTACCTCTAGGGTGTTTTTAGGCCATGATGGTCTTACTGAATTTTTATCATAATTTTCAGAACAATATTGTTGGCCTTTGCTTCTTAAAATGGTATTATCGATTTTATGTTCTAAATTGTGGATTTGAGGCCTAAATAATTCTGAAAATTCTTAGACCTTGGATTTGCTGTAGAAATGTTACCTAGTATTTATCATAATTTTGTGATGGTATGTTACTGATTTAAAAGTTCATTTCATGTTCGATGTAGGGCATCCAGAGTCTTAGGGTAATTAGAATGAATGCCCAATTAATTAGGAAGATTATTAAACTCTGGAGTTAGTCTAAATAGGTCATGGTAGACTCCCATTAATTTTTTTGGTTCTGTTGGATGAATAAATGGAGTACCCCTTAGTGGGAGCATCATGTAACTTAGCACAGTCTGCATATAGTACATATAATTAAAATAGGCTACCTCAGAGAACTTTAACACACTTAGGGGAGCCACACTAAAATAAAAGAGAGGATTGGTCAAGGGTAGGAATCAATAATATTAAGTGTCTTGCGAAAGGGAACTTTGGGCGTAATCCCATCGTAGTTCCTAGTGCCTTCGAGAGCCCTTCATGGGGAATACCTTGGGCAGTCCTGGGCAAATGTAAGCTTTAGGGATAATATGGATAAGAGTAACCTAAATAATACCTCCACCTTGCACTAACACTTGTACACATGGTGAGACAAATTAGTAATGAATGGATAGCATAGACCCATGGTCGATGGGCTTACTAGTAGAGTTAAAGGGACTTGGAACTGTTTTGGTAGTCCGGGGAGTTGTATGCTCGAGTGTTAGTTTTTAGACTTGATGGTTTGGTGAGCTGGGGGCTCGGAGATTTAGGTAAGGTATAATATACAAGCTTGCTTGTGCATAATAGTGGTGGGTCCTCGGTATTGGATGAACGATCACAGCATCGTCGGTACGTTGACTCGGGGAGACTAGCTAGTTTGCTAGGAAGAGTATGGAAATGTACAAGAGGGGCTAAGCTGGGTAGTGTGATTACCAGTCTAGGAGTGGAGAGGCCCAACCCACGGTCTCTGTTGGCCACGATGAGAGGCTCCTAAGAGTTTAGCTAACTCCAAACTGGGTGACTAAAGGTCTGTGTGTATAGAGTCGTGTGTGTATGTTGCACTTGCATGTTCATACCCTAGCATACTTGCATGTCATAGCATAGTTATTGCATTTAACCCCTGACACCTAACGTATAAATTGGTATGGTACAGTTTATACGATAGGCCATGCAGAACGACCCCTTGGTCTATAGGGGTAATCCCTATAAATCAATGGTTACTGATTTACTATTTATACAGTTCTTACTTTCAGTTCTTCATGCTTATCTTACTACTCAGCATTACCATTTATTGATTAACTCCTGCTGCACTTTTAAAGTTATAACACTTCTGTTAGGATAGTTGTCATCTGCTCGATTACGCCCTGCAATTTTATCCTCCTTTTCACTTCCTTCTACCCGGTGCCTAGGAGCCACGGGTAGAGGGGTGGGGGATTGTTGACTGAGTCTAGTTTGACTGACGGTCGTTTGACCAAAACATTTTAGGCACTCTAGATGGGAGACAGGGAGCAACTGCAGGAGACGCAGCACCAGTGGAGTACGGTGCAGACGGAGACAGGCCAGTGTAGTTCGGGTGGACAGGCATCCAGATCCGTGAGTGGAGATGAATAGTAGTAGTTTTACTTTTATGAGTGGCTTGTAGTGAGGTCTTTATGTACCGGGCATAAGTCTGTATATCATGGTGTGGAATCTATATCTGTCACGTGATTTCCTCTTTCTATGTTGTGTACTTGATTGTTTTAGCTTTTCCAATCATTATACATTCTCTCTTGTTGATCGAAAAGGACGGCAGAATCGGCATTTTGTAGTGGTGGCCTTCCCAACAGTCGGGGCCACCGCAAAATGGCGATTCTGGGCATAAGACCCCGGTGGTTGTTGCAAAAAAAATGGGGTCTTACAAGTGGTATCAGAGGGGTAACCTAGATCCGAGAGAATGTAGTGCACAAAACATGGGACACCCCGCGCGGGCTTAGTTTGGGGACAAACTAGCAGCGGAAGCAATGGTGTGCCCATGGGAGGAATCATGTGTAATGTTTCTAATAACAAAGATTTTTCGGACAATTTACTAAAATTAAGACCGTTTTTTGTAGGGTGCGACGAATTCTCCCCTGCCACAGGGGACACCTCCGGCTCCGAATGTGATTCCACCCCCGCCAGCTCCGACCCCGTTACAGTAGACAGAGCTAGGACAAACCTTGATGGCTATCTTGGAGGCCTTTAGGGCACAGCAGGCTCCGGCTCCTCAGCCGAACCACGGAGCGAACTGGTTGAGTGCATTCCGGGGCCTTGCCCCACCATCATACTTGGGGACGGAGACAGCAGTGCACACGGAGGAGTGGCTAGACATTATATACGAGATGTTGGTAGTAATACAGTGCCCGGTGGACCTGGCAGTATCGTTGGTGGTTTCTTGTTTGGAGTCGCATACGAAGAGGTGGTGGAAGTCGGTGATGGACACCACTTATGCGGGAGTGGAGATCACGGACATTACTTGGTAGGAGTTTAGGGCGGCACTACTGGAGCATTTTGTGCCACAGTCAGCAAGTGACGAATTGGATGATAGATTCTTGTAGTTGAAGCAAGGGAACAAAAAAGTTCTGGAATATCACCGGGAGTTTACTCATTTGGACCGGTTTGCAGATTCTTACATGCTGGATGACGTGGGTTACGCCAAGAGGTTCTATAAGGGCATCCATGATGACCTGAGGCAGGCCTTCTTGTTCGTGTCTGATGGTACCATGGCCAGGATCTTGGAGATGGCGAAGAAGCTGGAGGCGGACCAGCTTGCATTTCGGGGCAGGAAGAGATAGGGGGATGATGCATGGCTATGAGGGAGAAGGGACCCGCAGAGAGGCTGTGTCATGGGAGAGATAAGGAATGGGGATCAACCCCGTCACGAGGAAAGGTAGGAGACAAGGGAGCAGGCAATGTTGGCTCCACAACCACTACAGATGAGGGAGATGCCCAGGATAGGGCAGGGACAACCTACACCACAGCTGTTCTATCACTGCCATCAGCCAGGGCACATTCAGATTAATTGCCCTATGAGAAATGGGGAAACTCCTACTGCACGGGGTGGCCCACTGGCTCACCAGATGGGAGGTCATGGACGTGGTCGCGGACGCAGATTTCAGGGCAGTGAACACAGGTAGGATGGGGAGCAGATCTACGCTCTGGACTTAGCACAGCCCCTGAACCCGAACAGGGTTTTTGCAGGTATGAGAGTAATTATAAGTATTGCTAGAACAACTACACAACCTAGGTTAGAAAACTTTAGACCTATGCTATTTTTCCTTTAAGTAATTTATGAATCGTGATGGTGTGCGGCAAACCTATCCATACCCTGTTCGACACGGGGGCATCACACAACTTTGTGTCGGAGGATTTCATCAAGGATCTAGGCCATATTCGATATTATACGGGAGATGCCAGGAGGGTACATCTCCCCAATAGGATGGAGATCCAGTCCATAGAGAAGTGCCTCCTGAAGGTTAGCATAGACGAGTTGACACTTGAGGCCCCGATGACGAACCTCAGAATGCCGGACTTCGACCTTGTCTTGGGCATGACATGGCTGGTTTGGAACCATGCCCCGATTGACTGCCCAGCGAGGAGGGTCGTGCTGAGACATGGCGATACTTATGCGACATTCGATGGTACTACTTGTTGAATTTTGTGAAGTGTAAGTGGGTGACAGGACAGGCCGCGCGGCCTGTGGCGGACAGCCTTGGCGGAATGGGCGGACTGAGGTTTGCGGCCTGGTGAAAAGTCTGGTGGAAGCCGGCTGTGTTCTGAGTGGGTTGTTGCATGGAGTCCGCGGTTTGGTGCGGCCTGGTATCTGCGGATAGAGAGGCTTGCGGACTGGTGCTTTGCTCAGTGGTCGCGGGTGCAAGCTTGTGCTGAAAGGTGGGTTGGCTCTTGTCCGCGGGAAGCTTGCGGACTGATGTGTCCGCGGTATTGGCTGTTGCGGACTAAGCTTAGAGCTTGGTTGAGGCCTTGTCGAGCTCTGGTGGCACAGCAGGGAGTTGCTGTGGAGATCGTTGTGGCGGCCTGGTTTTGGAGTCCGGGATTAGATCGTTGTGATAGGGCAGGAGTGCGAGGTGCTCGCGGACTGTGGCGTTCTGCGCTGTGGTGTTTTGGCGGACAGGAGTTTTGCGTCCCCCAAGCTCGCATTAGCCCCTTATGGTTTTGGGCTTGGTCACACTTGGTGCCAAGTTCAGTGTGTCCGCCGTATCCGCCGAGTCCGCTGTGATCGGGCGGTCTGTCTTTAGCTGCCTTTGGTCGTGGACTTGTGGCGGATTGAGGTGTGTGTCTTGCGGACTGCCTCGGGTTGGTGCGGACAGCCATTGAAGGGGGTTTGCTGTCCTGAAGCGGTTGGAGCTTTGCGGGCTGATGCCTTATCCGCTTAGCTTAGGCGGACTGGAGAGGGTTTGTCATTGGTTGCCTTGCTCCTGGCAGTTTTCCTTGGTGACCGGCTAAGTCCACGCAGACTCAGCGGACGGTGGTTTGTAGTCGCGCGAGCTGGGGCGGTGTCGCTATCTCTTGGGCGGTGACCACACTCCTCACCCGACCTATAAATAGGACCCCCCTGGCACATCTACAGTAACTTGAGTGAACAGTAAGTTGGGGTGTGCGAAGTACTGCGGTCTGTGTTTGCCAGTCCGCACGGATTGTTTCAGGCTGACGGTTTGCTGTGTGCAGGTCGCGCGGATAACTTCAAGGAGCCAGGAGTGTGGCTGTGACTTCGGTCGTGCTTGGAAGTGTGCGGTCTCTGCGGACTCAGCAGGAGGTCGCTCTATGGCTTGTCAGTTCTGTTTCATCTTTGCCAGCTTCAAGAACCTGTCCGCCGGCTTCAGGCGGGTAGGGGTGTTCCTCAGTTCGGGTTCAGCAGAAGGCGAATAACGGTGTGTCCGCGCGGCCTCGCGGCTTCGGCGGACTCCATGGTATTCGGCGGATTGCAGCATAATTCGGGCGGCTTCGGCGACCTCGGCGACCTCGCGGTCTCGACGGACTCGGGTTCTGTCCGCCCGGCTTGTTTTTTGGTGCTTCTGTTTTTCAGCTGTTATACTAGCAAAATCATGTCTCGCTATGTATGCCTCACATTGTAAAGAAGTGAATGAATAATAGACCTGCTTGTGCTTCCATTGTTTGTTGTGATTTACCTCTGTACCTCTAGTCCTTGGTTTCCGCTGGTTCAACGTGCGAACTGGGTAGTTCCGAAGATATTAATTTGGCGTCTGGGCTATCTTGCTGACCACGTTGAGAAAATTTAACATGGTATCAAAGCGAGGTTTCTGAGGTTACTGAGCTTCAGTTGCGTGAGCGGAAGTCAGCCAATGTTGTTACTCTGTGATTGAGTGGTGATCAACCTTTGTTGTTGCTCGAAGCTGCTGAAAGGTTGCCAACAGGTGTTGCAATGGAAGGGAGCTTAGCAAGAGGTCTGGGCATTGAACTCTTAACGCCGACTAACTTCAAGAAGTGGAAGTCGTGCATGAAGAGTTATCTTCTTGGCGAGGAGCTGTGGGATGTCGTTGGTGGAGACGACAGACAGGAAGTCACTGCTGCTTTCGGTACTGCTGAGCAGGTGAGGCTCTGGAGAAGAACAAATGCTAAGGCAGAGTTCGTTCTGAAGAGAGCTGTGTATCCGGAACTGTTTGATCACATCATTGGATGTGAGTCGGCTGCTGATATTTGGACAACCATTGATGAGTTGTTCAATAGGAAGAATGTGGCGCGGCTTCAGTTTCTGGAGAATGAGTTGGCCAGGGCAACTCAGGGAGACCTTTCCATTTCCAAGTACTTCTTAAAGATGAAGAGCATGTGTGCTGAGCTGTCGGCACTGGATCCTGATGAGCCTATCTCTGAGGCAAAGATGAAAAGGCACATTATCCGCGGCTTGCGGAAGGAGTATGTGGCCTTTGTCACATCTGTTCAAGGGTGGGCTACTCAGCCGTCGTTGCTGGAGCTGGAGAATCTGCTTGCCTCGCAGGAGAGCTTAGCAAGGCAGATGGCTGGAGTGAACCTGAATCAGGAAGGCAGCGAAGCTCTCTTCTCAGGAAAGAAGAAAGGATGTGGAAGGGAAGAAGAAGAAGGTGCAGGCCGCTGTTGAGAAGGAGACTTCAACTCCATATCCGCCGGAGAGGAGCAATGCTCCTAAGGACTGGAAGAAGAATCTGAAGTGCTACCGGTGTCATCAGCGTGGGCACTTCAAGCGGGACTGTAAGGTCAAACTGCAGCCTGGGCATGCTGCGGGAAAGGAGGAAGCTTGTTCGAGAAGTGAAGAAGCAGAATGGGTCGGAGCATTCTTGACGGGCACTTGTGTTCGGGCCTTGTCTGCTGAGGACTTCAACGGCGAGTGGATCGTGGACTCCGGGTGTGGTCATCACCTCACCGGAGACAAATTGAAGTTCACCTCCATGCAGGCTTACTCAGGTAATGAAGCTATTATCACTGCTGATAATACTGTTTATGCAGTAGAGAAAGAGGGGGTCGTGTCATTGGGTAGTGATCAGGGGCCACTTACGTTAAGGAGTGTGTATCACGTACCGGGCATGAAGAAGAACCTCTTCTCGGTGACCAAAGCGGTGGACGCTGGGTATCACGTTCAGTTTGGGCCAACAAACGTGAGGTTCCTTCGCAACGTATCAGCGGTGAAGGCTGATGTTGCTCATGTTGGGAGAAGGGTGAAGAGCTTGTATGTTCTTTCCACCAGTGCTTATGTTGATAAAATGAGGGCCAATGATAGTGCGGCTATCTGGAATGAGAGGCTAGGGCATGTTGGCATGGACAAGCTAAAGGCAATGGCGAGTAGAAGTCTGGTGAGGGGGTTGCCGAAGTTGTCCTCCTTTGGTGATGGGCATGTTTGTGCGGGCTGTCAATACGGTAAGGCACATCGCCTTCCGTTTGATAAATCACAAACAAGGAGCAAGAAACCATTGAAGTGTATTCATGGCGACCTGATGGGACCGACGGTTACTGTCAGCCTTGGTGGAAGCAAATACATGCTTGTCTTGGTTGATGACTACTCAAGGTATACTTGGGTGTACTTCTTAAAGGAGAAGTCGGAAGCCTTTCGTTTGTTCGTGGAGTTCAAGGAGTTGGTAGAAGGCCGGCTTGGCTTGCGGATTAAGAAGTTTAGAACTGATAATGGGGGGGAGTTTGTCTCTTCCGAGTTTTCTAACTTCTGCAGGAAGCACGGGATCCAACGGGAGCTTACTTGTGCTCACACTCCACAACAAAATGGGGTAGCAGAGCGGAAGATCCGTCATTTGACGGAAACCTGCAAATGCTGGCTGCATGCGAAAGATATCCCAAGGTCCTTTTGGGCGGAGGGAATGTCTTGTGCTGCTTATGTTATCAACCGGATGCCACTCAGCCCTATCAACATGAAGACTCCTATTGAGCTGTTGCTGAAGGAGAAGCCGAGTGTTGAACACCTTAGGGTGTTCGGTTCAACTTGCTACGTGCATGTCCCGGATGCTTCACGGACAAAGCTGGATGCGAAGGCAAGGAAACTTGTCTTTGTTGGCTATGATGAGCGGAAGAAGGGATGGAAGTGCATGGACCCTGTGACGAAGAAGTTCGTGGTGTCAAGAGACGTTGTCTTCGACGAGCTGACGTCATATGGAGGTGGCTCGGTGGAGCTAACCGGAAGTAGCAAGGATGATGAAGCACCGGTGGAGGCTGCTGAAGGCCTGGAAGAGGAGCTTGCTGTTTCACCAGCAGCTCCTGTTGCTTCGAACTCCGAGGCTGAGCCTTCTGGCTCAGGAAGCAGGGGGAGCACTGCTCAATGCTTACCCCAGGCAGGAGTGGAGCCTGAAGAAGCAACGGAAGCCATGAGCAAGGAGCCGTGTCTTCGGAGATCGAAGAGGGTGGTTAAGCCACCGGCTCGGTACTGTGATGGGAATGCATTGAGCTTTGTCTCCTGCTTCTTTGCAGGTCCTCTGGATGAGCGAGAGCCTGCAAACTTCAACGAGGCCACTGGAGTGAAGGAGTGGGATGATGCCATGAAGGAAGAGATTGATGCTCTGAAGAAGAATGAAACCTGGGACCTTGTGCCCAAGGTTGATGGCGTTACTCCGGTTACTTGCAAGTGGGTGTATAAGTTGAAGAAGAAGGCTGATGGGAGCATTGATCGGTTCAAGGCTCGCCTGGTCGCTAGAGGATTATCACAGCAGTATGGAGAAGACTATGAGGAGACATTCAGTCCAATTGCAAAGATGACTTCTGTAAGAGTGGTGATCGCCTTGGCTGCTAGCAAGGGATGGAGGATGTGGCAACTCGATGTGAAGAATGCCTTTCTTTACTGAGAGATTGACAAGGACGTCTTCATAGATCAGCCGCTTGGTTTTGTCTCTGAGAAGCATCCGGACTATGTCTGCAAACTCAGGAAGGCTCTCTATGGGTTGAAGCAAGCTCCTCGAGCGTGGTATGGGAAGATTGCAGAGTACTTGCAATTATGTGGATACCTGGCTTCTAACTCGGATTCAAGCTTGTTCGTTAAGAAGAAGGGAGAGCTACGAGTCTTGGTACTGCTGTATGTGGATGATATGATCATCACAGGGAACTCGGAGGAGGAAGTAGCAAGGCTCAGGGCAGAGCTTGCTATACGCTTCGAGATGAAAGACTTGGGAGAGTTGCATCACTTTCTTGGTCTGGAAGTGGAGAGGAAGGAGTGCGGGGTTCTCATTAGCCAGAAAGGGTATGCTGATCGCATTGTGAAGCGGTTTGGCATGGGCGAAGGGAAGAAGTGCTCTACTCCACTGGAATCTGGGCTGAAGCTTCGACGGGATGAGGGAAGGGTTCTTCATGATCCCTTGGTGTTCAGGGCTCTTTTTGGGAGCTTGATTTACCTGACGATTACAAGGCCAGATATCGCTTATGCTGTTGGCCGAGTAAGTCGGTATATGGCTGAACCAAGGCAATCTCATCTAGTGGCGGCGAATGGAATTCTGAAGTATGTCAAGGCTTCTTCTGACATGGGACTCCTCTATAGAAGGGACGCGGAGGTTGCGTTGCTCGGGTACACGGATGCTGACTATGGCGGTGATTCGGATGATCGAAGGTCTACTTCAGGTTATGTGTTCACTTGCGGATCAGCTAGCATCTCGTGGTGTAGCAAGAAGCAGGACTCAGTGTCGGTTTCAACCACGGAGGCGTAGTATAAGGCTTCGGCCTTGGCTGCTCGGGAAGCCGTTTGGTTGAGGAGGCTTATAGAGGATGTTCATGAAGAAGTGCAAGGGCCTACTTTACTCCGGGGTGATAATGAGAGTGCTCTCAAACTGGTTAACAATTCAGTGTGTCACGCCAGGACCAAGCATATAGAGATTGATCACCACTTCATCAGGGAGAAGGTGTTGGAGGGGTCTCTGCTGGTCGGGCATGTTCGGAGTGAGGATAATCTTGCTGACATCTTCATGAAGCCACTGTCGAAGGGGCCCTTTGAACGCTTGCGCGGCTTGCTGGGCTTGGTCACCACTTCTTACTTCAAGGGGGAGTGTTGAATTTTGTGAAGTGGAAGTGGGTGACAGGACAGGCCGCGCGGCCTGTGGCGGACAGCCTTGGCGGACTGGGCGGACTGGGCGAACTGAGGTTTGCGGCCTGGTGAAAAGTTTGGTGGAAGCCGGCTGTGTTCTGAGCGGGTTGTTGAATGGAGTCCGCGGTTTGGTGCGGCCTGGTATCTGCGGATAGAGAGGCTTGCGGACTGGTGCTTTGCTCAGTGGTCGTGGGTGCAAGCTTGTGCTGAAAGGCGGGTTGGCTCTTGTCCGCGGGAAGCTTGCGGACTGATGTGTCCGCGGTATTGGCTGTTGCGGACTAAGCTTAGAGCTTGGCTGAGGCCTAGTCGAGCTCTGGTGGCACAGCAGGGAGTTGCTGTGGAGATCGTTGTGGCGGCCTGGTTTTGGAGTCCGGGATTAGATCGCTGTGATAGGGCAGGAGTGCGAGGTGCTCGCGGACTGTGGCGGTCTGCGCTGTGGTGTTTTGGCGGACAGGAGTTTTGCGTCCGCAAAGCTCGCATTAGCCCCTTATGGTTTGGGGCTTGGTCACACTTGGTGACAAGTTCAGTGTGTCCGCCGTATCCGCCGAGTCTGCTGTGACCGGGCGGTCTGTCTTTAGCTGCCTTTGGTCGTGGACTTGTGGCGGATTGAGGTGTGTGTCTTGCGGACTGCCTCGGGTTGGTGCGGACAGCCATTGAAGGGGGTTTGCTGTCCTGAAGCGGTTGGAGCTTTGCGGGCTGATGCCTTGTCCGCTTAGCTTAGGCGGACTGGAGAGGGTTCGTCATTGGTTGCCTTGCTCCTGGCGGTTTTCCTTGGTGACCGGCTAAGTCCACGCGGGCTAAGCGGACGGTGGTTTGTATTCGCGCGAGCTGGGGCGGTGTCGCTATCTCTTGGGCGGTGACCACACTCCTCACCCGGCCTATAAATAGGACCCCCCTGGCACATCTACAGTAACTTGAGTGAACAGTAAGTTGGGGTGTGCGAAGTGCTGCGGTCTGTGTTTGCCAGTCCGCACGGATTGTTTCAGGCTGACGGTTTGCTGTGTGCAGGTCGCGCGGATAACTTCAATGAGCCAGGAGTGTGGCTGTGACTTCGGTCGTGCTTGGAAGTGTGCGGTCTCTGCGGACTCAGCAGGAGGTCGCTCTGCGGCTTGTCAGTTCTGTTTCATCTTTGCCAGCTTCAATAACCTGTCCGCCGGCTTCAGGCGGGTAGGGGTGTTCCTCAGTTCGGGTTCAGCAGAAGGCGAATAACGGTGTGTCCGCGCGGCCTCGCGGCTTCGGCGGACTCCGTGGTATTCGGCGGATTGCAGCATAGTTCGGGCGGCTTCGGCGACCTCGGCGACCTCGCGGTCTCGACGGACTCGTGTTCTGTCCGCCCGGCTTGTTTTTTGGTGCTTCTGTTTTTCAGCTGTTATACTAGCGAAATCATGTCTCGCTATGTATGCCTCGCATTGTAAAGAAGTGAATGAATAATAGACCTGCTTGTGCTTCCATTGTTTGTTGTGATTTACCTCTGTACCTCTAGTCCTTGGTTTCCGCTGGTTCAACGTGCGAACTGGGTAGTTCCGTAGATATTAATTTGGCGTTTGGGCTATCTTGCTGACCACGTTGAGAAAATTTAACACTACTCCGGTTTTCCGCCGCCTCCTTTCATCTATTCAGGCCATCAAGGCCCACCTGTAGGGATACGAGATATATCAGGTGTTGTTCTAGATGACTGAGGAGAAGGACCTGATTGTTAGCATTCCGTTGGTCTGTGACTACGCCGATGTATTTCCAGAGAAGCTGTCAGGACTGCCTCCGCATAGGGAGAAGGACTTTCATATTAAGTTGGTGCCAGGGGCTAAGTCGGTATCCAAGGCCCCTTATAGGATGGCCCCAAGGGAGATGGCAGAATTTTGGACACAGTTGCGGGAGCTGGTGGAAGAAGGATTCGTCAGACCGAGTTCCTCGCCATAGGGAGCTACGGTCATATTCGTGAAGAAGAAGAATGTGACACTTCGGCTGTGTATTGACTATCGAGCACTGAACAGGCTGACCGTCCGGAATACCTACCTGCTCCCAAGGGTAGATGAGTTGTTCGATTAGCTGGAGGGAGCCCATTCTTTCTCGAAGCTGGACTTGAGGTCAGGCTACTACCATCTGCGGATCCAGGAGGAACATATCATGAAGATGGCCACGGACATGCGGAGTTTCATGGGGCTTGCCGGTTATTACTGGAAATTCGTTGAGGGGTTTTCTCGTATCGCCCTTACACTCACTTTGTTGACGAAGATGGACGAGCCCCTTGTATGGACGCCACAGTGTGAGGCAGCCTTCCAAGAGCTGAAAAACTGACTTATCTCAGCCCCTATCCTGGCCCTTCCATCTGGGAAGGAACGATTCCAGGTGTACACCGACGCATCATATCAGTGGATGGGTGCGATGCTGATGCAGAATGGGCATGTCAGAGCGTACACCTCCCGCCAACTGAAGACCCATGAGAAGAACTATCCAGTACACGACCTGGAGATGGGATCAGTCGTATTCGCACTGAAGATATGGCGACACTACCTCTATAGAGTCCACTGTGATATATACTTAGATAATAAGAACCTTAAGTACATGGACACGCAGAAGGAACTGAATATCAGCCAGAGGAGGTGGGTGGAGTTTTTATCGGACTATCAGTACGATATGCACTACCACCCGGAGAATTTGAACGTGGTAGTGGATGCACTGAGCAGGAGAGCCTCCACAGCGGGAGCAGAGTCTCACTTGATGTCTATGGAGCTGCTGCAGAGTCTGGAGGACATGCATATTACTCTGGTGTCGTCTGACGACCCCGAGCTCTATGAGGAGTACTTGACCGTGATGGGCGTCACCAATTGTACAACCCCGTGTCCGGCGAGCGGGTCCCGCCAGGGAAGTCGAGCAGACCTAGCCCCGCGACCCGCACCCAAGTGGCAAACAGATATACGGCAGGAAGGCTGGCCCGCTCCCGCCCATTTCAGGCGAGCGAGCCGGGCGAGGCGAGCGAGCGGGTCGCGCAGAGAACCGCTGGCCAAAGCGGATGGGTTTGGCGACCCGCGATTAGCGAGCCGATCGGGGGGTAGCGGTGGCCGCCGGCCAGCCCCTACACGCGACCGGGCCGCCGGTCCGCCCCGGCAGAAGACAGGCAAGTCGCGGCGGTCCGGCTCGCGCTCGCCCAGGAAGAATAGGCGGGCCGCTGGAGCCAGGTCGTGCCCGCCTCCCGCGGAGGAGGATTGGAGGCGAGCTGACTCCCCAGGGGTGCGAATAGCCCCTCAGAATGGCAGAGCCACGCTATTGGAAGACCAGGTTGGACTACGCATAGCTACTTAGAACAGCGGAGTTTGGCTGTTGGCAGACCCAACCAAGGGCGTTTTGGTATGTTCAGGTCAGTTCTTTTGGTTATTGGCAGTTCAGATTCCAAAAAACTATAAATAAGACCCAAGGGGTACCTCAAAGGGCACGCTTTGAGTACCTCCTTACTCTCGTTTTCAAGTGCTCTCTGAGGGTACCTTAGCTCGGCTTCTGTCTAAAGAGGGGAAGCGCTCAGAGATCTTCCGGGTTTGTGGTGGGACCTCCCTACCGAGCCCTTGGGTCTGTTTCTTCTTGTCTTCTTCGTTGTTAATCTTGTAGGAGCAAAGTAGGCGCGAGACCACCCCTTCCCCAAGGGTTGAACTCCACAAGAGGCCGGATTCCGGTTTCAACATTTTGGTGCGGTGAGCGTGGAGAGTGGTCAGTGCAGAAAAGCTTCAGCGAGCTCAATGACGGGAGGACAAGGATCAGACAGGCAGCACTCGCCGCCCCCCCCCCCCCCCCCCGCCTCTCGCAACGGTGGGGATGTTGGAGGACTTCAGGAACGAGGTGCTGGGCCTCGTCAAGATCGAAATCGGCGCGCGGGCCGAGTACTCGACTCCGGCAGCCCAGATCGCGGCCGCCCCCTCTTTGGGCGAGGACGCCCCTGGCCGGCGAGCTGGAAAGGAAGTGGCCGATGAAGGCCGAGGGTGCGAGCTCTCGGGGCGCGAGCTTGTCCCCGGCTCGGCAAGCCGAGGCAGGTTCGGCGAGTTGGGCTCGCGAGACTCGCCGGCTCGCCCAGTGGGGGGGGGGGGGGGGCTTGTCCTTTCAGCGAGCTGGTCTCCTCAGCTCCAGTCCCAGATGGGTTCAGGGAACCCGAGATGTCTTACTAAACTGGGAAGGGAGACCCGGTCCAGCATGTCCAATGGTTCGAGGATGTGGTCTCCATCCGACAAATGTCGGACGGATTCAAATGCCGACTCTTCGCCATCACTCTCCGGGAGAAGGCAAGGGAGTGGTTCCACCAGCTGCCGGCTAGTTCCATCTACTGCTTCGAGGACTTGCGCCGAGGGTTCATGCTGAGGTTCACTACTTCGAAGAAGAGGAAGAAGGAGTCTGAGTCCTTGTTCCACATTAAGCAAGGAGTGAACGAGACGTTGGGGAGCTACATGGATCGATTTCAGGAGGAAGTTAACTAGGTCCAAGAGATGTCGGGCCATAGTCTAATGATGGCCTTTACCCTGGGCCTGCAGCAGGGGTTCTTCCGAATGGAGCTGAAGAGAGTTCCCCCTCTCTCCTACGAGGAGTTGATGGAGAGGGCGGCGAGAGAGGTCGATGGGGAGGCGTCGAATCCAGAGTTCGCAAGAAAGCTAGCCAGGTGGGCCACCGAGGAGGAGAAAGAGTCGAGAGGAGGAAAGGCGCAGGAGGAGAAAAGGGGAGAACCTAGGCAGAGGGAGCAAAGGCAGCTCCAGTGGCAACAATAGCCGAGGTGTGGGCACCAGGAGCCCGATCGCCGGCTGGGCTGGAGACCTGAGTGGCAGGGGCAGGGGCCACCGAGAGGATACTACGGAAGGGATCACCATCAGGGGAGGCAAGATCAGTTCCACCCTCTGGGCTGGAGGCAGGGCCAGAGGCCCCGGCTCCCCGATCAGGAGGAGGCCATGTCCATAGCTTTGGGAGTAAGGAGGGGGATCATGAGGAGGAGGAGAAGGGAGGCCAGGGTGGAGCTGCCCTATTGCGACTTTCATCAGGAGGAGGGGCACGCGACGACCACGTGCCCGGAATTCTTGGAGATGAGAGGGAATAGGGAGCGGCAGCAGCAGCAGCAAGAGGCGCGACAGGAAGTAAGGATCGAGGAAGTCCTGCCTCGAGCGGAGGAGGATCGTTGCGCGGACCGGGTGGATGTCGGGACCCGAGGAGGGATCAGAGTGATCCACGGGGGAGTGGGGATCGAGGCTTCCCGCAAGGCAAGCCTCCACACCATGTACCGGCGGAGCGTCACCTCTACATCCCAAACCCCGCCGTCGGAGAAGAGGATCACCTTCTCTAGGAGTGATATGCCAGACCACGAGGATCCGTTCTGTGATGCGCTGGTCATCAAGGCCGCCATCGAAAATTTCACCGTCTCTCGGATCCTCGTGGACAATGGGAGCTCCCTCAACATCGTCTTCAAAAAGGCATTTGACGCGATGAAGGTGGAGGATAAGAGGGTGTTGGCCTCGGACGGGCCCTTGTTCGGGTTCTCGGGGGAAAGGAAGGAAGTAGAGGGAGGAGTTGGCATCCATGTCACCGTGGGGGGGGCAGTCCCGAAACTGCAAGTTCGTCATTGTGGACGCCCCCAGCAGCTACAGCGCCATCTTCAGGAGGCCTCTCATCAGCGCCTTCCGCTGCGTCCCCTCGTCTTTCCATCAGTGTTTGAAGTTCAACGCTGAGGGGGTCCAGGTCAGGGTCAGGGGGGACCCAAAGGTGGCGCGGGAGTGTTATGTCACTGCGGTGAACACCATCTCTTGGCAGGAGGGAGCCGAGGAGATGGGACGGAGGATGGAGGAGGTCGAGTTGGAGGCAGGTGGGGAGGAGCCAGAAGTGAAAGACCACGCAGGAGAGGCGGCAGGAGGAGATCTGGAGGAGGTGGCCGAAGTGAGGGCCGCGGGAGAAGAGATGGAGGTAGAGGTCCCCATTCCAGAGGAAGAGGATGCCGAAGGATGGGGGGAGCGGTCCAGGCTGGAGGCGGCAGAGGAAGTGGTGGAACCGGAGGTGCTCACACGGGGAGGTAGGATGGAGAAGGTTCGCGTCAGCGGAGGGCTGACCCCGGAGGACCAAGGCAGGATGCTGGAGTGCATCCAGAAGAACGTGGACATCTTCGCCTGGAATGCCGCGGAGATGCCGGGGGTTGACGCGGATGTGGCCTGCCACCGCCTCAACTTGGACCCGGGAACACGCCCCGTTCAGCAGAAAAAGAGGTCCACGGCGGACAAGCTGGCGGAGCCCATCAGGGAGGAGGTGGCAAAGCTTCTCAAGGCTGGCTTCGTGTCCGAGATTCAGTAGCCCGGCTGGGTATCCAACGTTGTGATGGTTAAAAAAGGAGACGGCCGTTGGCGATTGTGTATCGATTTTTCCTTACATAATAAAGCTTGTCCTAAGGACTGTTATCCTTTGCCTCGGATCGACGCGCTGGTTTACTCAGCCGTCGGCTTTTCTGTAATGAGTTTTTTAGATGCCTTTTCAGGTTACGATCAGATCAGGATGCACCCCCCGGACATCAAGGATGTCTCATTCATCACAGGGCATGGCTGCTACTGCTACAAGATGATGCCATTCGGGCTGAAGAACGCTGGGGCCATCTACCAAAAAATGATGGATAGGGTCTTTAAGGAGCAGAGGGGGAGGAATTTGGAGGTATACGTGGACGACCTCATGATCAAAAGACGGGATGTGGACTCCCACCTCCGGGATCTGGAGGAGACCTTCGCCACCCTGCGCAGATACAAGACTCGGTTGAATCCCCTTAAGTGTGTCTTTGGGGCCAGCCGGGGGAAGTTCTTGGGGCATCTCCTCACCCCCGCGGGGGTCGAGCCGAATCCAGATAAGGTCAAGGCTATCCAGGAGCTGGGGTCCCCGCGGAATGCAAAGGAGGTCCAACAGTTGACAGGGAAGCTAGCAGGGCTGAGTCGCTTCCTTTCTCGGGCAGGGGAGAAGTGCTCCCCCTTCTTCAAAATGCTGAGGGGTGGTCAGAGGTTTGAATGGACCAAGGAATGCGAGGAGGCGGTCCAGGCCCTCAAGGCGCAGTTGACACAGGCTCCGCTGCTCCAAGGGCCGAAGGAGGGTGAGGATTTGTTCTTATATCTCGGGGTCGGGGCAGAGGCTCTGAGCTCCGTCTAGGTTCGAGAAGAGGGAAAGAGACAGCTCCATGTCTATTACGTCAGCCGGGTCCTGAGGAAGGCCGAGCTCCGGTATCCGATCTTGGAGAAGCTTGCATTCGCCCTAATCATCTCGGCTCAGCGGCTGCGACCTTACTTCCAGGCACACTCAATCCGGGTGGTGACCGACCATTCCCTCCTCAACATCTTTGAGGGGGTGGAGCATTCAGGACGGCTGGCCAAATGGTCGGTGGAGCTGAGCGAGGTCGATGTCTCCTTCGTTCCGCGGCTCTCGATCAAAGCTCAGGCGATGGCCGACTTCCTGGCCGACTACGTGGTGGAAGTAGCAGAGGAAGAGCTCACCCGCCAGACTCCCTGGAAAGTGAGAGTGGATGGAGCCTCGGGGAGGCATTCCCTTGGAGTGGGGGTGGTCCTAGAAAGCCCTCAAGGGACTCGGATTGAGCAGACGGTGGTGGTGCACTTTTCCATTACCAACAACCAGGCCGAGTACGAGGCCGTGATAGCAGGGCTGTGCCTGGCCAGGGAGCTGGGGGTGCTGGATGTGGAGGTCCTCACTAACTCCATGGTGGTGACTTCTCAAATCAATGGGGAGTTCGAATCAAGGGAACCCACCCTGAATTCATACTTGGCCAAAGTGAAGGGGGTCATATGCGCCTTCCAGACCTTCTCCATCCGACACGTGCCAAGGGGAGAGAATGAACAGGCCGACCAGCTAGCGAAGCACGGTCCCCGGGCAGGGGGCACCATCACCGACCTGTTCCGCCCCTCCATCGAAGAAGGGGAGCTCATGGAGATCGACCAGCAAGCTTCGTGGATGGATCCAGTAGTAGTTTTCCTCTCCACAGGAGAATATCCGGAGGGTGTAGACAGGAAGAAGCTGAGGCACAAGTCAGCTTACTACCTCCTTTAGGACGGGCAGCTATACAGGAATACCCTCTCCGGGATGCTGGCTCGCTGCGTAGCCAAGAGTGAGGCGCAGAGGATCTTGGAGGAAGTCCACTCCGGGGAGTGCGAGAGTCATTCCGGGAGTCGGACCCTGGAGGGAAGGATAGTCAGGCAAGGGTATTTCTGGCCCACCCTGGGCCGAGACGCCGCAGAGTTCGCAAGGAGATGTCATAAGTGCCAGCTGTTTGCCCCCCTCCAGTTACAGCCGGCCCAACAACTCAAGAGTATCACGACCCCCTGGCCCTTTGCAATCTGGGGAATGGATTTGGTTGGACCGTTTCCCCAGGCCAGCGGTCAGAGAAGGTTCCTCCTAGTGATGATCGACTACTTCTCGAAGTGGATGGAGGTGAAGGCGTTGGCCAAGGTGACCTCCCAAGTGATCAGTAACTTTGTTTGGGGGGGAGATCATCTGTCGCCATGGGCTGCCCCAGTCCATCATCACAGACAACGGACCCCAGTTCGCCAGTGCCGAGTTCACCAGCTTCTACGAGCAGCTTGGAATCGACCTCAGGTTCGCCTCGGTCCACCACCCCAGGAGTAACGGGCAGGTGGATGCCGCGAACAAGGTCATCGTAAATCTCCTCAAGAAGAAGGTGGAGAATTTGAGGGGGAGCTGGGTAGAGCAGCTCCCCGTAGTTCTTTGGGCCCTAAGAACCACCCCTAACACGGCTACGGGGGAGACCCCCTTCAAGCTCTCCCATGGGTGCGAGGCGGTGCTTCCCGTAGAATTTGAAGTCCAAACGCCGCGAGTCAGGGCGGCCAGAGAGGGCCGAGAGGAATGGCGAGCCGAGAACGAGGGGGAGCTGAGACTCTCCCTTGACATGTTGGAAGAATTGAGGGACCTTTCGGCCATCCGATAGGAGGAGGTAAATAGAAGGATGGCCAAATACTTTGACAAGCATGTCAGGGTCAAGCAGTTCGCGGAAGGAGACCTGGTGCTGAAGCAGGTAGACGTGGCAGGGAGGTCAGCGTCCGTAGGGAAGCTCAACCCCAGCTGGGAGGGGCCGTTTATTGTGAAGGAAGCTTTGAAGTCAGGGGGCTATCGGCTCCAAAATATAGAGGGCGAGACCCTGAGTCTCACCTGGAGTGGAGACGACCTGAAGAGGTTTTTTCCCTAAGCGCCTGTAAGCAACATGTTGGTTATAATGAATTCCTTTCCCCCCCCCCCCCCCAGTATTGCCATAGCCAGCTTGCATAGAGAATTGGAATGTTTTTGGACCCCGAGAAGATCCCGCTGTCAGGCTCCCACCTAGCTGGCAGGGCCGGAAGTCACTCGGTGTCATCCCTAGCCTCGAGAAGATCCCGCTGCCAGGCTCTCACCTAGCTGGCAGGGCCGGAAGTCACTCGATGGAATGTGTTTAGACCCCGAGAAGATCCCGCTGCCAGGCTCCCACCTAGCTGGCAGGGCCGGAAGTCACTCGGTGTCATCCCTAGCCTCAAGAAGATCCCGCTGCCAGGATCTCACCTAGCTGGCAGGGCCGGAAGTCACTCGATGGAATGTGTTTGGACCCCGAGAAGATCCCGCTGCCAGGCTCCCACCTAGCTGGCAGGGTCGGAAGTCACTCGGTGTCATCCCTAGCCTCGGGAAGATCCCGCTGCCAGGCTCTCACCTAGCTGGCAGAGCCGGAAGTCACTCAATGGAATGTGTTTGGACCCCGAGAAGATCCCGCTGCCAGGCTCCCACGTAGCTGACAGGGCCGGAAGTCACTCGGTGTCATCCCTAGCCTCGAGAAGATCCCGCTGCCAGGCTCTCACCTAGCTGGCAGGGTCGGAAGTCACTCGATGGAATGTGTTTGGACCCCGAGAAGATCCCGCTGCCAGGCTCCCACCTAGCTGGCAGGGCCGGAAGTCACTCGTTGTCATCCCTAGCCTTGAGAAGATCCCGCTGCCAGGCTCTCACCTAGCTGGCAGGGCCGGAAGTCACTCGATGGAATGTGTTTGGACCCTGAGAAGATCCCGCTGCCAGGCTCCCACCTAGCTGGCAGGGCCGGAAGTCACTCGGTGTCATCCCTAGCCTCGAGAAGATCCCGCTGCCAGGCACTCACCTAGCTGGAAGGGCCGGAAGTCACTCGATGGAATGTGTTTGGACCCCGAGAAGATCCCGCTGCCAGGCTCCCACCTAGCTGGCAGGGCTAGAAGTCACTCGGTGTCATCCCTAGCCTCGAGAAGATCCCGCTGCCAGGCTCTCACTAGCGGGCAGGGCCGGAAGTCACTCGATGGAATGTGTTTGGACCCCGAGAAGATCCCGCTTCCAGGCTCCCACCTAGCTGGCAGGGCCGGAAGTCACTCGGTGTCATCCCTAGCCTCGAGAAGATCCCGCTGCCAGGCTCTCACCTAGCTGGCAGGGCCGGAAGTCACTCGATGGAATGTGTTTGGACCCCGAGAAGATCCCGCTGCCAGGCTCCCACCTAGCTGGCAGGGCCGGAAGTCACTCGGTGACATCCCTAGCCTCGAGAAGATCCCGCTGCCAGGCTCTCACCTAGCTGGCAGGGCCGGAAGTCACTCGATGGAATGTGTTTGGACCCCGAGAAGATCCCGCTGCCAGGCTCGCACCTAGCTGACAGGGCCGGAAGTCACTCGGTGTCATCCCTAGCCTCGAGAAGATCCCGATGCCAGGCTCTCACCTAGCTGGCAGGGCCGGAAGTCACTCGATGGAATGTGTTTGGACCCCGAGAAGATCCCGCTGCCAGGCTCTCACCTAGCTGGCAGGGCCGGAAGTCACTCGATGGCAATCATTTGCGACCCAGAACGAATCACGCTGCCGGGCTCCCACCTAGCCGGCCAGGCCGGGAACTACTCGAATGGCGTTAATAGCAGATCGGAATCACAAAAGATAACCAAAAAGGGGGGGGGGTCTAACATAGCCCCCCAGCCCCAGGGAAGGCGGCCGAACGGAGGCGAAAACCTGGGCGAGGGTCCGCAAGAAGTATGATAACCCAGACAAAGGACGAGCTGGCTCGCCTCGCTTGATGGGCGAAGCAGCCGCATCATCAGGGCTGGGCCGCAGAGGCAGGCCACCCTACGCGGTAATAGCAAATATACAGAGGCAGGCGAGAAAGCATTTATAAAAGCAATAGTAGATAAAAATCACGAAGTCTAGGCACAGCTCGCGCGTGTGTCTCAAAACAGCTAAACGTGCATGATATATACAACTAATAAACAAATGTCAAAAGAGCGGGGGTGACGCGAGATTCGGGGCGAGAAGTCCTAAATGCACTGGAAGGATTGGTCTCCAGGGTCCGGTACGGGGAGGAATAGCGCCGGAACCACGTCGCCCGCCGAGAGCTACGCCGCCTCGCTCTTGAGAAGATCCGCGTGTCGCAGCATCTGCATCGTGTACTTCGCGGCACTGGCGGCGTTCTTTTGCATCATCACCTCCAACTCGTGGTCAGAGTGGTGCGCGAGCGGGCAGCCCCTGTTATCAGGTGGAGGGACAGCGGCGGCGGCCTCCAGCTCGCGTACCCGTGCCTCCAGCATTGACTTGTCCTGAGCAAGGGTGGCGATCTCAGCACCCATCCGACTGGCCGTCGCGGCATCCTGTAAAGAGGAAAAGAAAGTTATAAGGTGTATTTGCGAGAAAGGGCGGTTGTTGAGGGTGAGCACATACCACCCCGCCCAAGTACTGCGCGAGGGACTCCTCTGCCGCGTCGGCCCGCCTCCTCTGATGGTTCGCGTCTTCCTTAGCAAGCTTTTGGGCCTCCTCCCTCTCGTCCGCCAGCTTCTTCAGGGAGGTGGCGTTTCGCTCCAGCTGGGTGCAGTGCCTCCCTACCATATGAGCTAGCTCCAGGCCGCGTAGCTGGGCCCACGCGCTCTCGTGAACCAATACTCGCGTCGCCTCTTTGTCGTAGATGGCGGCGTCTTCTCGTGAGTACAGGCCAAACGAGAAATTATACGCCTCCCCGCCGATGGTGTCCTGCTCCAGCCAGCTCGGCAGCAGAGTCGAGACCACCGCGCGGTTAGACTCCTTGTCCCATGACAGGAGCGGGACGCCGAGCTCGTCCAGGTATTTCTCGCCGTAGCCGAAGTTGTGATGCCCTCTCGGCACCGGCTTCGCGGCGGTTTGCGACCCGTCTGGCGGCCCCGAAGTACCCGCCGCTCCGGCGGGAATGTCGCTGGTCGAAGCGATCACGGGAGGGGAGCCCTCGGTCGGCATATCTGCCGGGGCCTTGCCTTTCCCTTGGCTCACAACGGGTTGCCGACCCGAAGTCTTCGCCACTTTCGGCGGGGGAGTGGGCTGTGCGCCGCCCGACCGCTTCTTGGCTGGGACCGACGGGGGGTCGCGCTGAGCGGCGTCCGCGGCCTGCGCTCGGGCGAGAACCCCGGGGGCAATCCGAGCGCTCACGTAGGGGTGATGAAGAGGGATGTCCCGCTCGCCTGCCAAGAAGAGGGGATGAGCCAGAGAAGAAAAGGGTAAGGTAGAGCAGTGACAAGTGGCAAACCTCCCCCTGGTGGGACGGCGACAAGGTCATCAAGATGGCGGCGCAGATACGCGACCTCGAAGTTCTTCCCGGCGAAGAACCAGCACAAGTCGGCCTCGTGGCCCCCTAGGCTGGGCGGACGGTAACTCGCCTCGCTGAGCTGCACCAGCAAGAAGGGGACGTTGATGAAGTCCCCTTTGACGAACAGGAACTTCTTGAGCCAGTTATGACTCTTATTTACCGTCTCCAGCACCTTGAGGTGGGCGCTAGAGAAGTAGGTGGTACCATCCCGGTTCGCCCGGAAGGAGAATAGCTTCCGGAAAACAGCGAGACTAAACTCGACTTGCTCCTCTCGCAGAAAGCAGGCGAACCCCACCATAACGGCTATGGAGTTCGGGGTCATCTGACCTAGGACGACCCCGAAGTACTTCAGCACTTGGCGTACCTCGGGCCACAGGGGAAGTCGCAGGCCCACCTCAAAGTGAGCCAGGGGTATGGCGAGCTCGTCCCTGGATAAATCGTTGATCTTCTATGTTTCCCCGGGCCGTCTCGCCGAAAAACCAGGCCGGACGTGGTCGCCGAGAGGATCCAGGTACTCGCGTTCCGAAATGACGGCATGAGGGAAATCGTGCTCTGAGAAGGTCCAGGCACACTTGCTTCGACCGTCCGCATCGCCGCCGCCACCGCCCATTTCCACCGAATCGCCACCAATCGTGCGAGACAGATCCAGAAGGCGAGCACGAGCCGAGCTTCGCGGAGAGCAGGAAGCGGGAGAGTGTTTTGAACCGGTGAAAGAATAAGAACCGGCAAGGCCTATTTATAGGGAGAGAGAAAGGGCGGGAAAGTTCCCGCCGAATGAAGGGGTGCATGTAGCCAAAAATCAGCCCGACGGTTCGACTTCCCAGCGCGCAACCGCACCGCAAAGGGCGATCAGGCGCGGTTCTCGCCCAGCCGCATCCGCGCAAGACTTGAGCGGGAGAGTCTCTGCCCGCACCCGCCCGGGATTCCGCGCGAGTCGGGAAACTCCCGGCTGGAGAGCCCCATCGGCTCGCCCTCGCCCCGATCGGCAGGACGGGTAGAGCGAATCCTTTCCCTGACCCGCCCCACAGAGAATGAAAGCAATAACATGGTAATTTCAATACACATCAGCAGCAAAAATTAGGACCGCACGCGGGCAAAAAGAGTTGCGAATCGCTACAGGCACATGATAACTTCGAAATAATAGCAACTCCGTGATATCCCGCGAGCGGGGAGAAAAAGGCTGGATCAGTACTCGATCCACTTCCACCTGCCCCGCCGCTTCGTTCCCGATCGCGGCGGCACGCGAGGATAGTGGTAATCGCAAACCGCCACCAGCTCCCGCTCAGCCAGGCCGACTTGCTCTGAGACATTCCTAAGACGCTCCTCGGCTCGCGTAATGTGCATGCCCGGTGAAGTGACATTGTCGTCTTCTGCTGCGCGTGGGGGTCCCTCCAAGGCCGCGAGCCGGGCCGCGGTGTCGGCTTTGTCTTGAGCGACCCTCTTCACGATCTCCTGAAGCAGCAGCGTGTGTTTCTGGAACAGCCGCGTCACCTGCCTCTTCAAACCCACCACATCGGTCAGGTCACCCAGGTAATCAGAAACACTGTCCACGTCGGGCGGAGGCGAATACCCTTCGCTCATCTCAGTTTCGGAGGAGACCATGTTGTAGCCTACAAAAGGGCGATTCAGAAGGAGCGAGCGAGGACAAAGCCAACGGTGAGTACTTTATTACCAGGGGTTGGCACGTCGTCCGCGCCAATGGATGGGCGAGAGGAGCCCGGCCGACCCTGAAAGGCTTCTCCCTCGAGGGCCTCAAGAGATTTTCCCAGTCCGTGGGGAGCCAGCGAGCGAGGGGTTTTCGGAGGTGGGCGGTCCAGACCTGGGGAAATAGCGACCCTCTCAGGCGACAAGGGAGGGGGGCGATCCTCTCCCCCGTTCCCCAACTCTTCACAAGGAATTTCCTGCAAGACAAAAGATCAGAGGTGCAGCGATAAAGCGAAGAAGTCACGTACCCCAGGAACGACCTCAACACCCGCCGCCGAGCTGGAGTCCGGACGGTCGCCCGCCGGTGACCGCCTAACAATCTTTCCCTTCGCCGACCTAAAGAGAGGGCCGGGAGACCCACGTGCTAGCCAAGGGGCGGCCTCAAGGGCCTCCTCCCGAGTCTTCTGGCTCGCTGCTGCCAGGCGAGCTCGCACCTCATCGCTGACCGGCATCGAGAAACTGTAGTCTGTTCAAGAAAAATGAGGGGATCTGGGGAGCCCCCCAGGGCTCAGTAGTATATTTATAGCCGGACAGTTGGGCCCCACCAGAAGATTCCCTGCCAGCTCAGCACAGTACTCGGCGAACACGCAGGTTGGAAGATTCTTTCTGAGCTTGCATCAAGCTCAAAAAGAGCGGGGATTGTGTACAACCCCGTGTCCGGCGAGCGGGTCCCGCCAGGGAAGTCGAGCAGACCTAGCCCCGTGACCCGCACCCAAGCGGCAAACAGATATACGGCAGGAAGGCTGGCCCGCTCCCGCCCATTTCAGGCGAGCGAGCCGGGCGAGGAGAGCGAGCAGGTCGAGCAGAGAACCGCTGGCCAAAGCAGATGGGTTTGGCAACCCGTGATTAGCGAGCCGATCGGGGGGTCGCGGTGGCCGCCGGCCAGCCCCTACATGCGACCGGGCCGTCGGTCCGCCCCGGCAGAAGACAGGCAGGTCGCGGCAGTCCGGCTCGCGCTCGCCCAGGAAGAATAGGCGGGCTGCTGGAGCCAGGTCGTGCCCGCCTCCCGCGGAGGAGGATTTGAGGCGAGCTGACTCCCCAGGGGTGCGAATAGCCCCTCAGAACAGCGGAGCCACGCTGTTGGCAGACCAGGTTGGACTACGCATAGCTACTTAGAACAACAGAGTTTGGCTGTTGGCAGACCCAACCAAGGGCTTTTTGGTATTTTTAGGTCAGTTCTTTTGGTTATTGGCTGTTCAGATTCCAAAAAACTATAAATAAGACCCAAGGGGTACCTCAGAGGGCACGCTTTGAGTACCTCCTTACTCTCGTTTTCAAGTGCTCTCTGAGGGTACCTTAGCTCGGCTTCTGGCTAAGGAGGGGAAGCGCTCAGAGATCTTCCGGGTTTGTGGTGGGACCTCCCTGCCGAGCCCTTGGGTCTGTTTCTTCTTGTCTTCTTCGTTGTTAATCTTGCAGGAGCAAAGTAGGCGCGAGACCACCCCTTCCCCAAGGGTCGAACTCCACAAGAGGCCGGATTCCGGTTTCAACACCAATGACATTAGAGACCGAGTCAGAAAAGGACAGAGGCAGGATGCCAAACTAGCCCCCATCTTAAAGGCCTTAGAGGTAGGCAATGCAGGAGACTACACACTGAGGGATTGCCTGGTGTGTTTCAAAGGACGGGTCTATATACCGGAGGCAGGCCAGATCTGGGAGGAGGTTATGATGGAGGCGCACTGCAGCCGGTATTCGGTGCACCCGGGAATCACGAAGATGGCGGCGGATTTGAAGAAGACGATGTATTGGCCGGGCATGAAGAAGGATATCACCTAATTCGTGACTCATTCTGATACATGTCAGCTAGTGAAGGCGGAGTGTAGGAACCCCGCAGGCCTAACTTGAATTTCGGGGACGAAATTTTTATTTTTATGTGTTGGGATTTGTAACATCCCCCAAACAACCAGACCCCTTAGAGTGATTTTGTCATGACTAAGTCATGGTAAAATCCATGGAGCTTAGAAACCCTTGTAGACCTAGGCAAAAAGGTGATAAAGCACCTTGGTCTACAAATAGTAAACTTTAAATACCTAACCTAAGTTTGACTTAAGGGCCTTAACTTGACTTAATGACCCCACCACAACACCCTTAGGCCATCAAGGATTCCAGAGTGACACCTAAGACCCATTTGGGCCGACCAAAGAGGTCAAGTTGACCAAAGTCAACCTTAAGCCCTAATTAGGTCAAGATGGTCAACTCCCCATCAAATGGCCCAGCTGACCATCACATGTGGAAGTAGCTTCACTTTTAGGTCTAACACATCATAAGATACTAATTAGACCAAAAAGCCCATTCCAAGGGTCACCACATGGCAAAATGACCAAAATACCCCTACTAGGTCAAACCGGTGATTTTCCATTATACACCCCTATTGACCACCACAACTTCAAGTTTACCACACTCCTAGGGTCATAACCTCATAAGGGACACAATGGCACAAAACATCCATGGTTTGGTCAACCCTAGGGCCCAATTTGACAAAAAAGTCAAACTTTATCAAATTAAGTCAAATCATTTAAACCTAGCCCAACCCTTTGGGTTAGGCCCAAAGTGAGAGGTCAACCAGCCTATTGACTGATATCGAACAAGGTGGAGAGAGTGTAATTTCGGCCATGGTGATTAGGAGAGAAATGGGGTTTTCCCCCAACTTGGAGGAGAGATAAAATGGCCATTTATGGCCATTAAGGTGATACATCCCTTGGTATCCCACCACTATGCTCCCATTCATCTTCCCTGATCAATTAGAGGGGATTCCAGCAGTTTCCAGAGCAATTTAATGGAAAGGGGGATGCATAGGGTCTGCCATGGGAGGGGAGGTGAAGAGGTCAACCATGACCAAGAGAATTAAAGCCCCCACACCCCCAACCGACCCCTCCATCATCTTTAGAGACCTCTGAGGAGTAGAATTTCCCATTTTCCCGAACACTTAGAGCTCTTGGAGGAGGAAAAGCCATGGCACTGAAAGCTTCGAGGAGGAGAAATGGCGGCTGGCGAATGGAGCAAGGAAATGCTCCAAATAAGGTCCAATCCTCTTCCTCTCCGTCTGTGCTATATTTAGGATCCATCAGCTAGAGAAATCGGGCTCAATCGAGCCCGATCGGGGAGAAATTTCTCACCACAATTCCATGAAAATGAACATATCGGGTTCGCCGGAGTATGCTCCTTCGGCGGCCATACCGCCGCCAGGCGAGAGCCACCACCTCGGCGAAGGTGGTGGTGGCGGTGGCCGGCCAGGGAGGTGGCCGGGTGGCCGGGATTCTGGCCTGAAAAATGCTCCATGCGCGGCTAATCTGTGCCGTTGGCTCAAGGAGGAAGATGACTCCATTACCGCTGATCCCGCTTTAAGATCTGTGCAAGATCTCTATTTAGTTTTTTTGGTGGGTTTTCTAAGTAGAAATTTACAGGGTATTGTTTAAATTCTAAAAAATATTTAGGTGCTCATACTGGAACTGTAATCAACATCATAGTTGTAGCAATAGGTGTCTTGTTTATGTTAAAATTTGTTTCAAGTCATTTGGAGCCCTCGTTAGACCTCAGCACACTTTTTTGTGGAGTCTATCCATAGGGCTGTCTAGAGATTAAATTGGATGCCCACTCCAAACCAGACCTCCAAATGACTTGAAATTTGGGGTGTGGGCTACTATTATCTATATCTAGGACTTATCTAAAAATTATAACTTTTGGAGAAAATATTTCTATAGTTTTTGGAAAAATGTAATAATCCATGAATAAATTAATTAGGTGTCCTAAACATCTCAAAACTCCTCCAAATTTGGGTGGGTGGTCTTAGAGGGTATGATAAGGCTCTGGTAAAACTTTCACCTCATTTTGAGATGTTTTGGTTAGGTATTGATCCAATCCTAGGTATACCTTTACAGGATTATTTAGGTGAAGAGATATTTCTGATGTTTTGTTGGTCAAATCACCTCAACAGAGGCTGATATTTTGGCCACTAATTTTATATGGCATGTAACACCCTTCAATGTGATTTGGTGTGGTTTGGGTTTGGGTAGCCATAGAAACCTAGGGTAGGCCCCTTTTATGGAGAGTTTTAGGGTTTTAAGGCCATGGGGTCAAATGACCTTGGAATGACATGGCACTTGGTGGGAGGGATCAAAGGGTGTCTATGGTCCTCTGGTTGAAGATTTATTGAATTTGGAAGCCTTTAACCCACCTCAAATCTCTACCCTAGTTTAGGGCACAGAGCCCAATATTTCGGTTTAGGTAATCAAAACACCTCACAGTAACTTGACACTTGGGTACGGTATTTCTATGATAACAAGAGCCCTAAAATAATTTTGGAGGAATTTTTGGACTAATAAAATCAGTACTTCCTTTAGAACCCTAGCTGTGTCCTTAAGTTTAGTTTTCTTGTTATGATATTTCTAATCACTGAAAAGTTGTGAAATTTTGTATTTGGATGTTTTACATCATGTTAGTCCCCTCTGTATTTTTATTGAAATTGTTAGATATTTATTTTAAGTAATTGTCTTATAATTTATGAATTGTGGATTTCTGATCAAAAATAGATATGGAGCACAATATTGCTATGGAAAATTATGAAACTTGGTCAGTTAGTGTTCTATGTGAATGTGTAGGCCCTGGAATTTGCTCATAATTTTTAAGTGATTAGAAACAGTACTTGCTTCACAAAGTTATAAATTTGGAAGATTACTTTTAATCAGAATCAGAGCCCCTCATGTATTGGAAAAATTATAAAACTTGGTTAGGGTTAGTTTTAGATCATTATCTATCTCCTGGAATTTTGTTATACTTATTAGATGAATTTTTACAGTACTTGCTTCAATAACAAATGGTTATGGAATTATTGAACTAAAAATAAATTAAGGGTTACTGTTCACTGGAAAAATTGGGAGAGTACCTCTAGGGTGTTTTAGGCCATGATGGTCTTACTGAATTTTTATCATAATTTTTAGAACAATATTGTTGGCCTTTGCTTCTTAAAATGGTATTATCGATTTTATGTTCTAGATTGTGGATTTGGGGCCTAAACAATTCTGAAAATTCTTAGACCTTGGATTTGTTCTAGAAATGTTACCTAGTATTTATCATAATTTTGTGGTGGTTTGTTACTGATTTAAAAGTGCATTTCATGTTCAAAGTAGGGCATCCGGAGTCTTAGGGTAATTAGAATGAATGCCCAATTAATTAAGAAGATTATGAAACTCTGGAGTTTGTCTAAATAGGTCATGGTAGACTCCTAGTAATTGTTTTGGTTCTGTTGGATGAGTAAATGGAGTACCCCTTAGTGGGAGCATCATGTAACTTAGCACGGTCTGCATATAGTACATAGAATTAAAATAGGCTAGCTCGGAGAACTTGAACAAACTTACGGGAGCCACACTGAAATAAAAGAGAGGATTGGTCAAGGGTAGGAATCAATAATATTAAGTGTCTTGCGAAAGGGAACTTTGGGCGTAATCCCATCGTAGTTCCTAGTGCCTTCGAGAGCCCTTCATGGGGAATATCTTGGGCAGTCCTGTGCTAAAGTAAGCTTTAGGGATAATATGGACAAGAGTAACCTCAATAATACCTCCACCTTGCACTCACACTTGTACATATGGTGAGACAAATTGGTAATGAATGGATAGCATAGACCCATGGTTGATGGGCTTACTGGTAGAGTTAAAGGGACTTGGAACTATTTTGGTAGTCCGGGGAGCTGTATGCTCAAGGGCTAGTTTTTAGACTTGATGGTTTGGTGAGCTGGGGGCTCGGAGAGTTAGGTAAGGTATAATATACAAGCTTGCATGTGCATAACAGTGGTGGGTCCTCGGTATTGGACGAATGATCACACCGTCATCAGTATGTTGACTCAGGGAGACTAGCTGGTTGGCTATGAAGAGTACGGAAACATACGAGAGGGGCTAGGTTGGGTAGTGTGATTACCAGTCTAGGAGTGGAAAGGCCCAACCCAATGTCTCCGTTAGCCACGACGAGAGGCTCCTAAGAGTTTAGCTGACTCCAAACTGGGGAACTAAAGGTCTGTGCGCATAGAGCTGTGTGTGTGTATTGCACTTGCATGTTCATACCCTAGCATACTTACATGTCATAGCATAGTAATTGCATTTAACCCCTGACACCTAACGTATAAATTGGTATGGGATAGTTTATATGATAGGCCCTGCAGAACGACCGCTTGGTCTATAGGGGTAATCCCTATAAATCAATGGTTACTGATTTACTATTTGTACAGTTCTTACTTTCAGTTCTTCATGCTTATCTTACTACTCTGCATTACCATTTATTGATTAACTCCTGCTGCAATTTTAATGTTATAACACTCCTGTTAGGATAGTTGTCATCTGCTCGATTACGCCCTGCTATTTGGTCCTCCTTTTCACTTCCTTCCGCCCGGTGCCTAGGAGCCACGAGTAGTGGGGTGGGGGATTGTTGACTGAGTTTAGTTTGACTGATGGTCATTTGACCACCACATTTTAGGCACTCCGAATGGGAGACAGGGAGCAGTTGCAGGAGATGCAACACCAGCGGAGTACGGTGTAGATGGAGACAGGTCAGTATAGTTCGGGTGGACAGGCATCCAGATCCATGAGTGGAGCTGAGTAGTAGTAGTTTTACTTTTATGAGTGGCTTGTAGTGAGATCTTTATGTACCAGGCATAAGTCCGTATATCATGGTGTGGACTCTATATTTGTCATGTGATTTCCTCTTTCTATGTTGTGGACTTGATTGTTTTAGCTTTTCCAATCATTATATATTCTCTCTTGTTGATCGAAAAGGCCGGCAGAATTGGCGTTTTGTAGTGGCGGCCTTCCCAAGAGTCGGGGCCACCGCAAAACGGCGATTCTGGGCATAAGACCCCAGTGGTTGTTGCAAAAAAAAAGGGGTCTTACACGTCGTATCAATGAATGGGAGAGGTACTGATGCAGCATGGGCATGTGTCTGCATATGCTTCAAGACAGCTGAAGAAGCATGAAGTCAACTATATAGTACATGTTTTAGAATTGGGAGCAGTGGTATTCGCCTTGAAGGTTTGGAGACACTATCTATATAGCATCCACTGCAAAATCTATTCAGAGCACAAGAATCTAAAGTACGTTCATACTCAGAAGGAATTGAATTTGAGACAGCGGCGGTTGTTAGAATTTTTATATGATTATGAATTTTTTTTGAACTACCACCTCAGGAAAGCAAATTTCATAGCTGATGCTTTGAGCAGAAAGGTACCGAAATCAAGTACTGAGTCCCGATTGATGAGTATGAAATTAGCTCGGATGCTCGAAGAAATGGAGATTACCTTGGTATATAACTACAATTCGGAAGGGTATATGGAGTACTTAACGGCGATGAGCATAGTCTGTGATATCCGGGACCGAATCTGGGCAGAGCAATGAAAGGATGCTGCTCTGGCCCCGGTGCTTAATTCAATTGAAGATGGGTCTACTGACGAGTATTCCCTAAAAGACGGCCTCGTTCATCTCTGTGGCCGGCTTTACATTCCCAAAGGCGGTAAAATTCAGGAAGATATCTTGAGAGGGATACATTGCTCTCAGTATTCAGTGCATCCTGAGATTGCCAAGATGTACGCCGACTTGCGGTAGACCATGCGTTAGCCAGGAATGAAGAGGGACATCAGATATTTTGTTACGCACTTCGAGGCTTATCAAAGGGTGAAGACGGAATGCAAGAGCCCCGGTGGATTATTACAGTCATTGCCAATCCCCGAGTGGAAGTTCGAGGATGTCTCCATGGACTTTGTCCACAGGTTTCCTCGCTCACGCTCAGGGAATGATTCAGTTTGGGTAATCATTAACGGCCTGACAAAGATAGCTAGGTTTATTACTATGAAGAAAGAAGCCCATGTGGATATCTTGGTACGCCTCTTAGTGGAGCAGTTTGTACGGAACCATGGCATGCCCAAGATAATTTTTTCTGACTGGAATGGTCATTTCACCTCTAAAGAATGGAAGGTCGTACAGGCTTATTTGGGTTCACACATTACCTTCAGCACAACCTTTCATCTTCAGATGGACGGGCAGTCTGAGAGGACAATCAAAACTTTGGAAGATTTGTTGATGTTGTGTGTGCTGGATAGAGGAGAGCCATGGGAAAGGCTCTTACCCCAGGTAGAATTATCATACATCAACAATCACCAGGCCAGTATCGGGATGGCACTCCATGAAGCCCTTTACAGAAGAAGGTGTAGAACCCCCATGTCATGGGTGCAAGATGAAGACCCTAAGGTTTTGGGAATTGAGTCCATCGATGATACTGATGTCATTGTTAGACTAATACGGGACCGAATGCTTGACGCTCAAAGTCGGCAGACAAAATATTATAATGCAAAGCACCAGATAGAAGAATTTCGGGTGGGTGACAAAGTGTTCCTAAAGATCAGGTCGATCCATGGAGTGTCACAAGTACGTGGTGTTAAGAAGCTCAGCACAAGGTACGTTTTGCCTTACACTATATTGGAAAGGATTGGCCCGTTGGCCGATCAGTTGGAGATTCCGCTAGAGTTGGAGAACCTTCATGATGTATTCCATGTGTCGTCACTTCGGAAGGCACTATTGTAGCCCGATCAATATATCCCCACCACTGATGGAGCAGTAACAACCGATAGATCTGTGCGACTAGAGCTGGTGCGGATAGTGGACACCGAGACAAGGACTTTGCGTCGCACGAGTGTTCCTTTGGTAAAGGTGTTGTGGTCAAATCATTGGAAAGAAGAATTTACTTGGGAGCCGGTGGACTTTATGCTGAAGCACTACCCAGAGTTATTTCCTCAAGGTAGCTTTTAAAAGCATATTTTATTTAATTTCATGCTTTTCTCTCCCAACAACCTTAGCCTGATTTCGGGGAGAAAATCTTTTATTTTGTTTATATGATTTGTAACGTACCACTTCGTGTAAGACCCCTCACACGTGTTCTGAGTCAAGAAGATTGACTCGTGTTCGGGGGCATCTAGTGCGTTGTGTGTACTAAAAATAGTCGAAGCCATCTAACTTAGAAGGTTTCTGGTGGGCTTAGGTGTGGAGAGCGTTGAGTGGACTCAATGCTCTCGACGACAATTAACTTAAAATTTTTTGCGGGATAGGCGTCGAGAGCGTTGAGTGGACTCAACGCACTCGACGCCATTTGACTATGAAATCCAGGTGGGTTAGGTGTCGAGAGCATTGAGTGGACTCAACACACTCGACACCATTTAACTTAGTTTATGTTCTGGAGGATAAGGTGTTGAGAGCGTTGAGAGGATTCAACGCTCTCGATTCCATATAACTCAGCTTCTGGTGGTTAATGCGTTGAGAGCATTCAGTGGACTCAATGCTCTCGACACCATATAACTTAGAGTTCATCCTGGTCGGGTTGAGGCATTGACAGCGTGGAGTGCACTCAATGCTCTCGACGTCATATAACTTAGAGTTCATTCTGGTCGGGTTTATGCGTTGAGAGAGTCGAGTGGACTCAACGCTCTTGATGCCATATAACATAGAGTTCATTCTGGCCGGGTTGAGGCATTGAGAGCGTCGAGTGGACTCAACTCTCTAGATGCCATATAACTTAGAGTTCTTTCTGGCCGGGTTGAGGCGTTGAGATTGTTGAGTTGACTCAACACTCTTGACGTTGAGTTGACTCAATGCTCTCGACGCCATATAACTTAGAGTTCATTCTGGCCGGGTTGAGACGTTGAGAGCGTTAAGTGGACTCAACGCTCTTGACGCCATATGACTTAGAATGTTTCCGGCCATATCTAAGGTAATTTCATCGAACCTAGAGAAGGACACGGGTTGTGACACAGGCGTGTCCCTACCCGTGTGGTACTCTTGTAATTTTTGCGCCTTCTTTGTGATTTTTCAAAGAAGGACACGTGTAGTGACACGGGCGTGTCCCTACCCGCGTGAGCACAATCCAAGACTACCCATGGCATTGGTTGTCAAGCAGAGCTCGACGAAAGTCAAGCAGAATTCGTCAAACGCCATAGTTCTGCCTTGGCAAATTTTCGGCCCTGTTTTCTCGGATTTTTCAGGATTTGTGCCATATCGACTTAAAAGGGGAGCGTCTTTTCAAAATGACTCATTTAAAGCAATGTTTGGTAGTCCAATGTCATGCCGACACATGGCAAGGCAGTTGCCCTAATTTCTCACTATAAAAAGGGGACAAAACCCTAGCCTTCTTTCTTTTGTCTCATTTGCCAAGCTGTCGCTGTAAGAAAGCGTCGGAGAGGAAGAGATTTCCTAAGTCAATCTTCTTTTTCGTGAAGAACGAACACCAACAAAGGATAAGAAGATGCTGCAAATATGGGTGACAAGATCCATGGCTGGAAACGGTGGAAACGCCGAAAACTAGGTGAGATTCCTACCCTCTCCCTTGGTGCTTGATCTCTAGTAATTCCTAGGAGAGATATCGACTTAAAAGAGTCTTGATTTGTGAACGAGAAGAAGGTTTTTAGTAAGAGGCCATGCTAGTACTTGTTGTAACAACCCCATCAGTTTACATAGTATATACTAGAAGGTCCGGCCGGGGCCCCACAGCATATACCACAAAACAGGCGGTGAAGTTACGGTATGATACTAGAGTAGCGCATCACACCCTAACACATTGCATTCTAGCGGAAGCCTAAACACTAAATTTGAACTCCACACCTGAATGTCCAACATATAAAAGCTCCTCATTTAGATATAACATAGGAATGTTTTACAAATACAAACAGTTGGCCTTATGGCCTTACAGGGCTTTCAAAACAGTGGCCTCAACATTGGCGCGCAGGCCAGCCACGTATACATAAACACAACATTTAAAAGTGTAGCCTTTGAGGGCTAGTAGCAGCAGCAGCAAAGGAATCAGGGACTTCAGCCCTGATGCGTCCCGCTCGGCTCTCCAACACCTGCACAGGGACAACCCACCCAACGGTGGAAAACAAGCAATGGTCAGCATTCAGCTGACCAAATTATAACGACCCTACCCCTTTCCCGGGGCAGTGGTATTCTTCCCTGCATGCATATATATATATATATATATATATATATATATATATATATATATATATATATATATATATATATATATATATATATATATATAAATATATATATATATATATATATATATATATATATATATATATATATATATATATATATATATATATATATATATATATATCATCCAATGTGCTCCACGCACATACATTCCATCACAACCGTCAGCCATGCGGCCCGACTGTAACACCCCCTATCCGTCGCATAGCATATAGCAGTAGGTCCGGCCGGGGCCCGACGCCGTATGCCACAAATAGACCGGGCGGTTACTCATGGAAACCATCCAACCAATCACAACGTCCTACACAGAGCATTCTAGCAGAAGCAGTTTATAAAATTTGCAAATAAGAACCCAACACTAAAGCATGAATGTCCACTAATCCAAAATAGGAATGTTATACAAATACCAACACAAGCCTTAAGGCCTTACAAAATGTTTCACTTGATATTACATGATTTACAAACCATGGCACGCAGGCCGGTCACACATGAATAAAGTAGTAAACAGTTTCAATTGGGCCTTCGAGGGCCGGCTATGCAAAATTGGGCTTTAGCCCGCTATTGACCGCTTGGTCCAGCAGCACCTGCAAGCAACAAACCCCCGCACGGTGGAAAAACAAGGCAACGGTCAGCAATGCTGACCAAATTATAACGATCCCGACACCAGCTTGGGGCGGCGATGCTCCTTCCCTGCAATTCATTAGCATAAGCGAGCAATATAACAACTCATTGCATCACAGGAGTTGGCACGCATGGCCACACGCCCCGTGCTCTCGGGGCACATTCTCGGTGATCGCAGTCTAAGCCGCTAACTCACCACCATCTCCAGGACGGCATTACCTCGTGAGCAAAATGGTCTTTTAGGTAGTTGTTACGACACTTTAATGTCATCAAAAGCCTATGTCACGACACTTTAATGTCATCGACAGAAAGACCCGACCTCTATGCCCTCGGCATAATGCAGGAACGGTTCCCACTCAACCTGTTGCTCACTTGCCACGACACTTAAATATCATCGGCACGAGTTAAGTTCCCCCAAAGCCCGTGAATCCAACGTACAATGTTACATAACCCAGTTATATACTAGTTGGCACCTAGGCCCACAAGTTGGCAAGATCACGCATCCGCCCACTTTTCCGGGTGCACCTTTGGGTTAATCCCCAAGGCTCCCTGCTGCAATCTATCGTGTAGAAATCCCGAAAAAAAACCAATAGCACGGAGTCTGCTCCGGCATTATGCAATGCAACAACACCGATCCAGACCAACATGTCCGGGTAGGCTTCACACATCATGCCTATGTCCGTTCTCGCTTACGGACTCTAAACAATGGCGAATTCACATATCTACCCGAAGGAACGCCTCAAACTCAACGCAAACTCGCGAGAGCAGGCTTCCTATGCAAAGAAGGAGAGCTACTCATGCTCAAGAAGAGAATCGTTACCCTAGCATTCCTCTTTAGCGCCATGTAAAAGTAAGCGGATGAAAAGCACTGCACTAGCTTTGCCTCCGTGGATCCGGAGTCGGCTCGCGATTTGGAGCTTCGAAGCTCCTCCAATGGCCAGATCTAGCTCCTTCTTACTTCCTTGGCTCTCCACTCTCTCGAAGCTTTTAGAAAGATAATAACTTATGAAAAGTGAGGGTTTCTAAGTACAATCCCGGGTATATCCCTTCAGGAACAACCCCCAGCCATTGGATCATCAATTAAAGAAATGGACGGTTTTGATTCGGGACTGAAATGCCCAATCTGGACCGCACACGGCCTGGCACACGCCCGTGTCCAGGGCCATGTGCCTCATTCGCCGTCAAAATCGGCTCGCCTGGAACCACACACGGGTATCGAACATGCCCGTGTTCGACCTGACACGCCCGTGTTCCATCTGACACGGCCGTGTACCCCCATCATTTTTCCCCAAAAACAACCCGAGCATTGCACGGGTTCTAGGACATGCCCGTGTCCTTGCCCGTGTCACCTCAACACGGCTGGGCTCCAGGCCGTGTACATGGTCTCGACACTTCGTCGAGCGAAGATCGTTCACCTGATGACACGGCCTTGGACACGCCCGTGTCCTAGGCCGCGTGCCTTGTCTCGACACAATGTCGTGAGCAATGTGTCGACTTCCCGGGACGAGTGTCGACACGGGTCGACACGCCCGGCGACATGCCCGTGTCGCAGGCCGTGTGCCATGTCTCGACAATTCGTCGAACGCAGAGTGTCGACTTTGCGGGCTAAGTGTCGATACGGGTCGACACGCCCTGCGATACGCCCGTGTCGCAGGCCGTGTGCCCAGTCTCGACACAATGTCGAGATCAAAATGTCGACTTCCCGACTGAGTGTCGACACAAGCTTGACACGCCCGTGTCGCAGGCCGTGTGCCTGCAGCCAGAACCCAAAATTGGCCCAAAACGTCCCCCGTCGCTCCTTTGAGTTTCGGGGCATTACAACTCTCCCCCTCTTAAAAGAATTTCGTCCACGAAATTATATAAAGGAAAGACATGTACAAAACCAAAATTTGTACCTGAGCGGAACAACTCTGGATATTCGTCAAGCATAGTCTGCTGTCTCTCCCAAGAGAGCTCCTCATGACCGCAATTGTCCCACAGGACCTTGACCATCCTGATCTCTTTATTGCGTAGCCGCTTGACCTTCGAGTTCTCAATCCGTACGGGCCTGACCTTTATCGTCAGCCCACTATCCACTGGCACTTGATCAACCGCGATCACTTGCGTAGGCTCTTGCACTGCCTTCCGAAGCACCGAAATATGGAATACATCATGTAAACCACTAAGTTCCACTGAAAGCTTCAACCGATAGGCCGCTTCACCGACTCGCTCCAGAACCTCAAACGGCCCAAGGTACCTCGGGCTTAGCTTTTTCAATCGCCGCACCCGCGAGACACCCTTGAACGACTTGATCTTTAAGTACACATAGTCGCCCATAGCGAACTCCACGTTCATGTGCTTGGCATTATAGTACTTCGCTTGCCGGTCCTGAGCGATAAGCAACCTCTCCCGAAAGGTTCTCACCAAAGAAGTAGCATCCTCCACTTATGATCGCTTATACAACTTTGACTCACCCGTTTCTAACCAAGACAACGACGTTCGACATTTTCTACCATATAGGGCCTCGAAAGGCGCCATCTGAATACTCACTTGGTAGCTATTGTTGTATGCGAACTCTACCAAATAAAGGTGGTCTTCCCACTGCTTTCCAAAATCCAAGACACAGATGCGGAGCATGTCTTCCATGGTTCTAATGACCCTCTCGGTCTGCCCATCCGTTTGTTGATGGAAGGCTGTGCTGAATTTCAGCTTTGTTCCCAACATTTGCTGCACAAGCCTCCAATCATTGGATGTGAACCGCCCATCTCGGTCACACACGATGCTGCGGGGCACACCATGAAGCCGTGCTATGTTATCCACATAAAGCTTTGCCAACTTCTCCACCGGATCATCCTTCCTAAGCGGAATGAAATGCGACACCTTCGTTAACCGATCAACAACCACCCAAATGGCGTCATTCCCCTTTTGCGACCTTGGCAAACCGTGTACAAAGTCCATAGAGATGTCGTCAAATTTCCACTCCGGAATAGGCAAGGACTTAAGAAATCCTCCCGGCTTTTGGCACTCCGCCTTCACCAAGGCGCAAGTTTGGCACTTTGCTACGTAGAGCGCCACATCTTTCTTCAAACCCGGCCACCAAAATAGTTTCTTCACATCACGGTACATCTTCGTGCTCCCCGGGTGAATCGAGTACTTGGTATGGTGTGCCTCGTATAACAACTCCACCCGCAAATTACCCACAATTGGGACGCACAGACGACCGTCCTTCCAAAGTAATCCAACCTCCACGACGAATTGGGAATTTGACCCATCCAGAGCCTCCACCATGAACTGCTTCATATGAGCATCCATATCCAAAGCCTGCCGAATACGATCAGCCAGGTCATATTGGACTTCAGTTCAATTCAGAACTGCTTCAGCACTTGATTGCCTGTCCACACAAACAATCTCCAATGCCTCCAACTCCCGCACCAACCGCTCATCATGCACCGATAGCCAATTGGCTTGAGCTGGGGCTCGGCGACTCAACGCGTCCGCAACCTCATTCCCTTTACCAGGCACGTAGTGGATCTTGAATGTATAGTCCCCCAGGAACTCCATCCATCTACGCTGCCGCATATTCAGATCCTTCTGATCAATAAGATACTTTAGGCTCTTTTGATCGGTGTAGATATCAATCTTCACACCGTACAAATAGTGTCTCCACAGCTTCAAGGCAAAAATCATGGCCGCTAACTCCAAGTCATGGACCGGATAGTTCCTTTCATGCACTTTCAGCTGTCTCGAGCCATAAGCTATTACACTTCCGTGTTGCAGTAGCACGCAACCCAAACCGCTCCCTGAAGCATCACTGTAAATCTCATAGCCTTCGGTCCCACATGGCGAACTCAGCACAGGCACCGTGGTCAACCGACACTTCAACTCCTCAAAAGCTCGCGCGCACTCCGGCGTCCAAACGAACTTATGCTCCTTCCTCGTCAAAGTAGTGAGAGGTAATGCTATCCGCGAGAAGTTCTCTACGAAGCGCCTATAATAGCCGGCAAGCCCCAGAAAACTCCGGACTTCCGCTATCGTAGCAAGCTCAGGCCACTCCCATATCGCAACAATCTTCGCCGGATCCAAAGCAATACCCTCTCCACTCACTATATGACCGAGGAACGCCACTGAGGATAGCTAAAACTCGCACTTCGAGAACTTGGCATACAACTGATTTCTCCTTAGCGTCTCCAAAACCAAATGAAGATGCTTGAAGTGATCTTCCTCACTTTGCGAGTACACCAAAATATCGTCGATGAAGACGATCACAAAATGTTCCAAGTACTCCCTGAAGGTCTTGTTCATCAAATCCATGAACAATAACGGCGCATTAGTCAGCCCAAACGGCATGACCGTAAACTCATAATGCCGGTATCTCGTACTAAACGCTGTCTTCGGGATATCACTCTCCCTTATTCGCAGCTGATAGTACCCAGCCTTGAGATCCAACTTCGAGTACACCATCGACCCGACTAACTGATCAAAAAGATCATCAATCCGGGGGATCGTGTACTTGTTCTTCTCCGTCAGCTTGTTGAGCTCCCGATAATCAATACATAGCCTCAAACTTTCGTCCTTCTTCTTAATAAAGAGGACCGGTGCGCTCCAAGCCGAAGAACTCGGGCGCACATACCCTTGCTCCAACAACTCTTGCAGTTGAACTTTCAGCTCCGCCATTTCCTTAGGCGCTAGCCGATAAGGAGATCGTGACACAGGCTTTGCACCTGTCATTAGCACAATCGTAAAACCTATGTCCCGCTGAGGCGGGGCTCCAGGAAGATCTGCGGGGAACACATCAGGGTATTCCGATACCACTGAAATACAATCCAACGCGGGCTTCGGCTTTGCCACCTCCACTAATGTAAAGAACAGTTCTGCACCGGCACAAACTGCCTTCATGACCTGAAGAGCAGACATCAACGTCTTGCTCGACCCCTTTAAGCCCGTAAAAGTCGTCTCACGACTTGCTCCCAGCTTGACTTCCTTGCGACCACAGTCAATATAGTCCTGCTGCTCCGAGAGCCAGTCCATGCCAAATATAACGTCGAACTCCACCAACGGAAGTAAAGATGCCTGCAAGTCGAACTCCTAATTCCAATACGAATCTTAACATTACAGATCCTATCCGCTCGCATCGAACAGCCATTGGGCAACAACACATCCAACTTATCCTTCGCCATCAAAGAAGGGACTCCGATGCGTGATATAAATCCTTCGGACAAGAAGGAGTGTGAAGCTCCCGTATCGAAGAGTGCTCGTGCCGGATTTTCACAAATCAATACAAATCCTAAACAAGCAGTGGTAAGGTAACATGTGCATAACAAGTATTTAAAGAAATTGACTTGCTATAAATTAAACCGTACCTATCACCACATCAGCCTGTTTGATGGCCTCCTGTTGGCCAAGATTATAGACCCTTGGTTTCGCCGGAGCATAGTGGGATGCGGTCGACTCCACCGCCTTGCCTTTCTCATCATAAGTCGCTCCCGGCCTCCTTTTGGACTTGGGACGTCCGCTCCGGCACTCACGGGCATAATGCCCCAACTTCCCACAGTTGTAACATGCTCCCGGGGTCCGACCCGTAGTCGCCCCAGAAGAACCAGCAGAGAGGGCTAAACCCGAAGTCTTAGCTTTCTTGTTCCACTTTCGGAACACAGATTTTGAGGTGTTCGGCCCTCTGAACTCCGACCTCTTCTCGTCCAAGCCTTTCTTTGCCTGCACATTCTTCATGTCCTTCTCCAAGGACCGGGCCGTGTTGACCAAGGTTAAGAAACCCTGCGTCATCGGCCCCGAGAGTAGTAATCTCAACTCATCTCTCAAGCCTTCGTAGAATCGATTCATTTTGTGCTCCTCATCCGCGATAGTGGAGCTAGCATAACGACTCAAACGAGTAAACTTGTGGAGATATTCATCCACGCTCTTCTCACCCTGAACCAACTTCAGAAACTCATTCTCCAACGCTATCTTCTGCGTCGAAGGGAGGTATCTAGCCAAGAACAATCTCGAGAACTCTTCCATCGAGACATCACCAAGTTGCCTACCTCTCAGTAAGTGCAGCTCCAATCCTTCCCACCACATTCTCGCTTCACCGCCCAGAAGGAACGTAGCGATGGTGGTCATTTGCCACTCCTCCGTCTCCATTGTTGTGATGACTCTCTTCACCCTGGAGAGCCAGTCTTCAGCCTGAGATGGGGTTCCCAACCCAGAGAATAACGGAGGGTTAAAGCTCATTACATGCTTAAGCTGCCTCTCAGTTGCCCTCCTTGGCACCACCGGTTCCACAACCACTTGCTCCACTCTCCTCGGCTCAGCCTCTTGAAGAGGTTCCTGCTCCATCACAGGAGCGGGCTGCTGCGTTTGCCTTGCAGGTTCCGCATTTATCACGGCCAACACCGCTTCAGCCACCAATCATATATTCTCAGTCGATAGAGGTGTTGCAGGAGCAACATCTGGTGCACTGCTAGCCTCAGAAACTCGGCATTCTGATGGCCCAACACCACTTCTGGTAACCTATAGTGGTACAAAACACCGTTAAGCGACCAAATAAATTGCAAACAACAATTATAGGAACACGCAGATTCCTCAAACACGCGTATTTGCATGCCTAAGTGGACATTCATGGGTTCTTTTACTATTATAACGATGACGCACACAATGTGCTCACCACCCTTTAAAACGAATTCGCCCACGAATTCACTTTAAGCTCGACCAAAAGCAGTAGTCTGATACCAAATCGTAACACCCCCTATCCGTCGCATAGCATATAGCAGTAGGTCCGGCCGGGGCCCGACGTCGTATGCCACAGACAGACCGGGTGGTTACTCATGGAAACCATCCAACCAATCACAACGTCCTACACAAAGCATTCTAGCGGAAGCAGTTTATAAAAGTTTCAAATAAGAACCCAACACTAAAGCATGAATGTCCACTAATCCAAAATAGGAATGTTATACAAATACCAACACAAGTCTTAAGGCCTTAGAAAATGTTTCACTTGATATTACATTATTTACAAACCACGGCACGCAGGCCGGTCACACATGAATAAAGCAGTAAACACTTCCAATTGGGCCTTCGAGGGCCGGCTACGCAAAATTGGGCTTTAGCCCGCTATTGACCGCTTGGTCCTGCAGCACCTGCAAGCAACAAACCACCGCACGGTGGCAAAACAAGGCAACGGTCAGCAATGCTGACCAAATTATAACGATCCCGCCCCCAGCTTGGGTCGGCGATGCTCCTTCCCTGCAATTCATTAGCATAAGTGAGCAATATAACAACTCATTGCATCACAGGAGTTGGCACGCATGGCCACACGCCCCGTGCTCTCATGGCACATTCTCGGTGATCGCAGTTTAAGTCGCTAACTCACCACCATCTCCAGGACAGCAGTACCTCGTGAGCAAAATTGTCTTTTAGGCAGACGTTACGACACTTTAATGTCATCAATAGCCTATGTCACGACACTTTAATGTCATCGACAGAAAGACCCGACCTCTATGCCCTCGGCATAATGCAGGAACGGTTCCCACTCAACCCGTTGCTCACTTGCCACGACACTTAAATATCATCGGCACGAGTTAAGTTTCCCCGAAGCCCGTGAATCGAACGTACAATGTTACATAACCCAGTTATATACTAGTTGGCACCTAGGCCCACAAGTTGGCAAGATCACGCATCTGCCCAGTTTTCTGGGTGCACCTTTGGGTAAATTCCCAAGGCTCCCTGCTGCAATCTACCGTGTAGAAAACCCGAAAAACAACCAATAGCACGGAGTCTTCTCCGGCATTATGCAATGCAACATCACCAATCCAGACCAACATGTCCGGGTAGGCTTCACACATCATGCCTATGTCCGTTCTCGCTTACGGACTCTAAACAACGGGGACTTCACATATCTACCCAAAGGAACGCCTCCAACTCACCGCAAACTCATGAGAGTGGGATTCCTATGCAAAGAAGGAGAGCTACTCGTGCTCAAGAAGAGAATCGTTACCCTAGCGTTCCTCTTTGGCGCCATGGAAAAGTAAGCGGATGAAAAGCACCGCACTAGCTTTGCCTCCGTGGATCCGGAGTCGGCTCGCGATTTGGAGCTTCGAAGCTCCTCCAATGGCCGGATCTAGCTCCTTCTTCCTTCCTTGGCTCTCCTCTCTCTCTAAGCTTTTCGAAAGATAATAACTTATGAAAAGTGAGGGTTTCTAAGTCCAATCTCGGGTATATCCCTTCAGGAACAACCCCCAGCTGTTGGATCATCAATTAAAGAAATGGACGGCTTTGATTCGGGGCTGTAATGCCCAATCTGGACCGCACACGGCCTGGCACACGCCCGTGTCCAGGGCCGTGTGCCACATTCGCCGTCAAAATCGGCTCGCCTGGAACCACACACGGGTATCGAACACGAACTTGTTCGACCTGACATGCCCGTGTTCCATCTGACACGGCCGTGTGGCCGGCCGTGTACCCGCATCATTTTTCCCCGAAAACAACCCGAGCACTGCACGGGTTCTAGGACACGCTCGTGTCCTTGCCCGTGTCACCTCAACACGCCTGGGCTCCAGGGCATGTACACGGTCTCGACAATCGACACTTCGTCGAGCGAAGATCGTCGACCTGATGAAACGGCCTTGGACACGTCCGTGTCCTAGGCCGTGTGCCTTGTCTCGACACAATGTCGAGAGCAAAGTGTCGACTTCTCGGGACGAGTGTCGACACGGGTCGACACGCCCTGCGACACGCCTATGTCGCAGGCTGTGTGCCATGTCTCGACACTTCGTCGAACGCAGAGTGTCGAATTCACAGGCTAAGTGTCGACACGGGTCGACACGCCCTGCGACACGCCCGTGTCGCAGGCCGTGTGCCCAGTCTCGACACAATGTCGAGATCAAAATGTCAACTTCCTGGCTGAGTGTCGACACAAGCTTGACATGCCCTGGGACACGCCCGTGTCCCAGGCCGTGTGCCTACAGACAGAACCCAAAACTGGCCCAAAACGTCGTCCGTCGCTCCTTTGAGTTTCGGGGCGTTACACCGACGATCCGTACACTCAGGGCACATTCTTGGTGTACCGGCGAACCAGGGTCCCAGCATTGTATCAGGGTCACAACCCAACGATAAAACATTGAGCATTTCACTCCATAGCGTGCAGCCGTAGTTCTAGTTATAATGCACCGGGATTGGCCAGTAGCCCCCCATTGTGTCATGGCACGAAGGCCTACGACTCTTGCTATGCGCTCCAACAAACCGCACTTTCAAGTCTAACGTTGGACGGACATAGCGCATGTCGGATCATCACCCCCCCTGTTGCTCAAATCGCCTTGCCATCACGAATCACGACATACTCACGGCTATATCAAAGGCGCGGGTCGGTTTCACCGATCCTGTTCTGGCAATCAAGACTGGGTGCTTTCCTGGGCGCCCCAGTTCTTACACTTACACCCATTTCATCTCACACATCAGTGGTTCTTTCCTGGGCATACCAGTACTTCATGCTACTCTCTCCATAGGTATGACCCCGCAAATATCACAAATATCAAGGGTATTTCCATGGCTTACCACACCAGTACTTCCTGCTATTTCCCTTCACAGGTCCACCCATGAACATCAAGCATTATAAAGGGTATTTCCTAGACCTCCAATCCAGTACTTCCTGCTACTTCCTTTCGTAGGTATAACCCAATAGCACAGGCATCACAAGCATCATAAGGGTATTTTCCTGGACTACCACTGCAATACTTCCTTCTACTGCCTTTCATAGGGTTAACCCACCGACTCTGAAACTATATGTCTGTCACGGAGTCTTCTCCGGTTCGTATATGCAACATCACCAATCCAGACCAACCTGTCCAGATGGGCTTCACACAGCATTCCTATTCCGTACTCCATTTCTGGATCTATATGACAAATTGGGGATTCCATGAATCAACCCAAAAGACTCCCTCAACAAGCCACCCTCTGGTGGGGGAATCAGATGCACATGCCAAAAAGGAAACCTTCACATGGCTAGGAAGAAAGGTCATTACCCTTGAAGACCGCTTCGGTGCCATTAGATCCTAGCTAGCTAGAAAGAACCGCAACAGCTTTTCCTCTGCAAAGATGGCCTCAGATATTAGCTTGACACTCTAGAGCTCCACCAGCGATCAACCCCACTTCCTCCTCCTCCTTCTTCCTCTCCCTTTCTATTTCTAAGTTTTGTAGAAAGATGAAGGAAATAAACATAACGAGAATTCTTTCTCAGTTTTCGGCCTTAAGGAAGCAGGTAGGACTCTCAGCTGTTAGATCCCAGCTGAAGAAAATGGACGGCCACGAAAAAGTGCAAAAAACACATCTCGGGTCCGACATGCCCTGTGACACACCCGTCTCATAGGCCGTGTACTCTAAGCGGTGCACAAACTGCCTTATCCTGAAACAGGTCATAGCTTGGGTAAACGCCCGTGTCGGCCCAGACACGCCCGTGTCGCACGGCGTGCTATTGCACTCGACGATCGTCGAGCTCATTTTGTCGACCAAAGGGGGACACGCCCGCCGACACGCCCGTGTTGGATGGTACACGCCCGTGTAGTATGGCGTGTTTCCTCTGTCGACCATGTTCGTCGACCAAAGAACTCGAGTGCCGACCAAGGGGGACACGCCCTAGGTCACACCCGTGTCACACGACGTGTACCTCCCGAACACTTCGTCGAACACATTTTATTCGAACTCGCGACGTCTACGCAACCGAGTAGGACACGCCCTCGGACACGCCCATGTCCCAGGCCGTGTCACCCCAAATTTTCCCATTCTAAAATTTGGGATGTTACAACCCTCCCCTCCTACAAGAAATTTCGTCGTCAAAATTTGCACACACGAAGGAAACCAGCAAGCAAAATGTTATAACATCAAAATTTTATGTTACAATAAAATTTGCACTATACAACCATGTTACAAAAATAGCTTGGGAAACTCAGCTTGCATGTTTTGCTCTCACTTCCACGTTAGCTCCTCACGGCCGCAATTATACCACCGAACTTTGACCATCCCGACCGTCTTGTTCCGCAACTGTTTCTCGGCTCGATCCTCGATTTGAATGGGCCTAACCTTCGTCGTTAGCCCATAATCTATCGGCACACGATCATCCTTGATCACCTGAGCTGGATCTTTAACGACTTTCCGTAACACCGAGATGTGAAACACATCATGTAATCCACTAAAGTCTGCCGATAGAGCTACCCGATATGCAGTCTCCCCAACTCGCTCTACAACTTCAAATGGACCAAGGTATCTTGGACTCAACTTCATCAGATGTCGAATCCTGGATACGTATTTGAAGGGCTTGATCTTCAAGTATACCCAGTCGCCTACCGCGAACTCTATGTTCTGGTGCTTGGCATTGTAGTATTTCGCTTGTCGATCCTGGGCTATGAGTAGCCTCTCTCGAATAGTACGTATGGTCGAGTTTGCTTCATCGACTTCATTATAATTATAAACTCTAGCTTCGCCAGCTTCTACCCAAGCAAAGGAGTACGACACTTCCATCCATACAGAGCTTCATACGGTGCCATCCCGATGCTCGCTTGGTAGCTGTTATTATAGGCAAACTGCACCATATAGAGATGATCTTCCCATAACTTTCCAAAGTCTAGGGCGCACATCCGGACCATATCCTCCATTGTCCTGTTGGTCCGTTCAGTTTGGCCATCAGTTTGGGGATGAAAGGTCGTACTGATTGTCAACTTCGTGCCCAACAGTTGATGAACTAGCCTCCAGTCGTTCGATGTGAATCGCCCATCTCTATCACTTACGATGCTCCGAGGAACACCGTGTAGCCGTACAATCTGCTCAACATATAATTTTTCCAAACTTTCCACTGAATCATCTCGTCTGTTCGGCAGAAAGTGTGCCACTTTTGTTAGCCGATCGACAATCACCCAAATCGAATCATTTACGAGCTGAGATCTCGGCAACCCGTGCACGAAATCCATGGAAATATCGTCGAACTTCCACTTTGGAATTGGCAACAACTTCAAATAACCGCCAGGCTTCTGGCATTCCGCCTTCACCATAGCACAGGTTTGGCATTTGGCCACATAATGAGCAACATCATTTTTCATCCCTGGCCACCAGAAAAACTTTTTCATATCCCTAAACATCTTTGTGCTCCCAGGGTGGATTGAGTACGTTGTATAATGTGCTTCATAAATCAGTTCTTCTCTCAATTTACCCAAATTCGGGACGCACAAATGCCCCTCTTTCCACAAGAGACCGCCATCCCAGGAGAACTTGCCCTTTTGCCCATCTTTAACATAGCGTCAGAGATCTTCATCCATCCCCGTTGCTCGTCGAATCTGATCCGCAAGGTCACATTGCACATCCGTCCAGTTCAAACATGTATTGGCGGTGGAATTTTTGTCAACACAAGAAATCTCCAACGCTTCTAGCTCCTGGATGAGATGTTCATCATGCCTCTGCAACCAACTCGCCCTTGTCGGAGCTCTCCGACTCAAGGCATCCACGACTACATTTCCCTTTTCGGGCGTATAGTGAATCTTAAAGGTGTAGTCCCCAAGGAACTCCAACCACCTTTGTTGTTGGATATTCAAGTACTTCTGCTCCAATAGGTACTTTAGGCTCTTATGATTTGTATAGATCTCCACCTTCACTCCATAAAGATAGTGTCGCCACAGCTTTAGTGCAAAGATCACCCCCGCTAACTCTAAGCCGTGGACGGGATAGTTTCGCTCGTGCACCTTTAGCTGCCGAGAACCATAAGCAATCACCTTCCTATTTTACAGAAGGACGTATCCTAAGCTGCTCCCCGAGGCATCACTATAGATTACAAATCCTTGGTACCACATGACAATGACAACACAGGCGACGTGGTCAACCGAACCTTCAGCTCTTCAAAAGCTCGCGCACATTCTGGCGTCCAAACGAACTTCTAATCTTTTCTCGTCAGTGTGGTTAGCGGCAAAGCAATCCGCGAGAAGTTTTCAACAAATCTTCAATAGTAGCCCGCAAGTCCAAGGAAACTCCTGACCTCGGCCACTGAAGACAACAACGACCACTCCTGTATGGCCCTTATCTTTGCTGCATCCACTGCTATGCCCGCTCCACTCACCACATGGTCTAGAAAAGCCACCGACGATAACCAAAACTCGCACTTCGAGAACTTGACATAGAGCTTTTTCTTCCTCAAGGTATTCAACACCAACCGCAAGTGGTTTTCATGCTCGGCTTTCGATCGAGAGTAGACCATAATATCATCAATGAACACTATCACGAATAGATACAGGTACTCTCGGAATATTCGGTGCATCAAGTCCATAAACACCGAGGGCGCAATGCACAGCCCAAACGACATTAATGTGAACTCACAATGCCCGTACTGTGATTCAGCAGCCCCGGGCCGACCCTCCACGGTGAGCCCTAACAAGCTTTAACATAGGACACGAGATGGCGACTACTGCCGGGCTGCAGCCCAAGCACCCAACCCATCACCGCACCTATTCTCAGCGCGGCGGCATGTTGAGGCGAGGTATCGAACCCAGCACTCTTGATAAATAGCTTTCACTTTTTTGATGCAGCAGCCCCGGGCCGACCCGCCACGGTGAGCCCTGACCGGCTTTGCCATAGGACACGAGATGGCGACTACTGCCGGGTTGCAGCCCAAGCACCGCACCCATGACCACACCTATTCTCAGCTCGGCGGGATGTTGAGGCGAGGTTGGTGATGAGAGCTGTTAGGAAAGCTCCTTATCAAGGGGGCTGGGTTCGAGACCTCGCCTCAAAATCCCGCCGTGCTGATAATAGGTGCAGTCATGGGTGGGGTGCTTGGGCTGCAGCCTGGAAGTAGTCGCAATCTCGTGTCCTATGGAAAAGCTTGTCAGGGCTCATCATGGCGGGTCGACCCAGGGCTGCTGCATCATACCGTGTTCCAAATGTCGTCTTGGGAATGTCTCCTTCCCATATCCTTAACTGGTAATAACCAGAATTCCAATCCAACTTCGAGTAGACGGTCGACCCCACCAGCTGATCGAACAACTAATCAATTTTTCGGAATCAGATACTTGTTCTTCTCTGTCATCTTGTTCAGTTCGCGGTAATCAATACATAACCGTAAACCGCCGCCTTTCTTTTTCACAAAAAGCATAGGGGCTCTCCAAGGTGACATGCTTGGGAGAATATAACCTTGCTCTAGTAATTCTTGCAGTTGGACTTTCAATTCCGCCATTTCCTTTGCCGCAACGCGATATGGCGAGCGGGCCACGAGTTTTTCACCTGGAACCAACTTGATCGTGAAGTTAATCTCACGCTGGGGTGGTAGCCTAGGGAGATCCTTGGGAAACACATTTGCAAACTCCGACACGATCGGAACATCGCACACACTGGCCTTAGGATCCACAGCCTGAATTAGCGTGAAGTATAACACAGCGCCCTTCTGAATAGCTTTTACAACTTGGAGTGCAGACATCAACGTCCCGCCAACTCCTCGTATACCCGCAAACCACATTTCCTGCTCGGTATTCTTGCCCAACATGATCTCTTTGGCATTACAATCAATCAAGGCATGCTGCTCCACGAGCCAATCTATACCAAATATCACGTCGAATTCTGATATCGGTAATACAGATGCAGTCAAACAGAAGTACCAACTTCCTATCTGAACTGCCACATCGCTGACTTGATCCTCAAGCATCATACAACCATTCGGCACCACCACCCTGACGCTATCTGTCATTACACGACTAGGTATCCCAAGCCGCACTATGAACTCTTTAGACAGAAAAGAATGCGATGCACCCGTATCAAACAGTGCTCGCGTTAGCATGTTCCGAATCATTACAAATCCTGTGCCAATCATGTCATACACACAAGCCGCATACGCATATGCAATAAACAAAGCATGCAAGCAATACAATACTCAATAACTTAACTCGTACCTGCGACGACGTCACTCTGCCTAATGGCCTCCTACAGGCCAAGATTGTAGACCCGGGGCTGCGCCTGTGAGGCAGAAGACTCCACCACTGCCTTTCCTTTCTTCGCTTACGACGCTCCCACCTTGTTTTTACTCTTTGACAATACCCGACATTCACGGGCTATATGCCCCACCCGTACACAATTAAAGCATGTACGAGTATCCATTCTTGAGGTGGCGCCTGACGTTGCTCCCGATGTAACTGAAGAAGGAGCTTGTCCCACCGTCTTGGGCCTCTTGCTCCATTTTTTCTTATTAAATGACTTCGCCGGTCGGGGCACCTTGAACTCCGGCTGTGTCACCGCCAAGGCCCTCTTCCCTTGCACCCTTTTCATATCTTTTTCCATCATGCACGTAGTATCGACCAACACTTGGAAGCCTTGGTTCACAGAACTACAAAGAAGGAACCTCAACTCGTCCCGCAGTCCTTCATAGAACCTATTTGTCTTCCTCTGCTCATCAGCAAAAATAGAACCCGCATACCTCCCCAAGCATGTAAACTCATGCAGGTACGTTTCCACAATGCCTTCTCCTTGCATTAGCCTTTGGAATTCATTCTCCATGGAAATACGTTGTGCTGACGGAAGGGCTATGCCAGGAAGAGTCCAGAAAATTCCTCCATGGACACTTGTGTCAACGGTCTACCCACCAAATGGTGTAACTCCATCTCGTCCCTCCACAAATGAGCTTCGCCTTCCAATAAGAAGGTAGCTAAGGTGACCTTATGATTCTCCTCTGACCCAATTGCCGTCATTACCTGCTTGACGGGCGATAGCCAATCCTCAGCCTGCATAGAAGATCCCACTCCCGAAAACCTAGGTGGATTGAAGCTCATGTATTGTTTCAACTGCTTCTCAGTTGCTCGAGGTTCTACAGCTGCAACAGGTTCTGGCCTCGCTGCCACCTATTCTGGCCTTAATGCCGGCTATGCCTGCCCAATCGTCTGGGTTTGGATCATGACAAACAAAGCCTCAGCAACTAATCATACAGTATCCGCAAAAGGCGGAGTTGTAGGCAACTCGGCTGATGCCGTACTTTCATCAGAATGCTGGGGATCCGACTGCCCAGCTCTACTCTGTGTCACCTAAAGGTGAACAAGACACACACATTAGCGATCAGACACAATCACTATCAACGATATAGGAACACATAGGTTCCTCAAACACATTCATTTGCATTCCTACAGTGGACATTCAGGAGTTCAATCGTGTTAACTTGGTTCGCATGGACACGTGCTCGCCACCCTACAAAAGAAGTCGACCACGACTTCGAATGGGAAAGATCAAGACAGCTGATACAAAAAATGTAACAACCCCATCCATTTACATAGTATATACTAGAAGGTCCGACCGGGGCCCCACAGCATATACCACAAAATAGGCGGTGATGTTACGGTATGATACTAGAGTAGCGCAGTGCACCCTAACACATTGCATTCTAGCGGAAGCCTAAACACTAAACTTGAACTCCACACCTGAATGTACAACATATAAAATCTCCTCATTTAGATATAACATAGGAATGTTTTACAAATACAAACAGTTGGCCTTATGGCCTTACAGGGCTTTCAAAATAGTGGCCTCAACATTGGCGCGCAGGCCGGCTACGTATACATAAACACAGCATTTAAAAGTTTAACCTTTGAGCGCTAGCAGCAATAGCAGCAAAGGAAGCAGGGACTTCAGCCCTTATGCATCCCGCTTGGCTCTCCAACACCTGCACAGGGACAGCCCACCCAATGGTGGAAAACGGGCAACGGTCAGCATTCAGCTGTCCAAATTATAACGACCCTACCCCTTTCCCGGGGCAGTGGTTTTCTTCCCCGCAGGCATAGCATTTCACAAGCATATAAGTTTATCATCCAATGTGCTCTCACGCACATACATTCCATCACAACCGTCAGCCACGCAGCCCGACGATCCGTGCACTCACGACATAGTCTTGGTGTACCGGCGAACCAAGGTCCCACCACCGTATCAGGGTCACAACCCAACAGTAAAACATTGAGCATTTCACTCTATGGCGTGCAGCCGGAGTTTTAGTCGTAATGCACCGGGATTGGCCCGTAGCCCCCCATTATGTAATGGCACGCATGCCTATGACTCTTGCTATGCGCTCCAATAGACCATACATTCAGGTCTCACATCGAACGAACATAGCGCAGGTCGGATCATCCAACCCCCGTTGCTCAAATCACCTTGCCATCACCGAGCACAGCGTACTTGCGGCTATATCAAAGGTGCGGGTCGGTTTCACCAATCCTGTTCTGGCATTCAAGCCTGGGTGCTTTTTTGGGCGCACCGATACTTACTCTTACACCCATTTCATCTCACACATCAGCGGGTATTTCCTGGGCACACCAATACTTCCTGCTACTCTTTTCACAGGTATGGCCCATAATTATCACAAATGTCAAGGGTATTTTCATGGCTTACCACGCCAATACTTCCTGCTACTTCCCTTCACAGGTCCACCCATGAAAATTAAGCATTATAAAGGTTATTTCGTGGACCTCCAATCCAGTACTTCCTGCTACTTCCTTTCACAGGTACAACCTAATAGCACAGGCATCACAAGCATCACAAGGGTATTTTCCTAGACTGGCACTCTAGTACTTCCTGCTACTGTCTTTCACAGGGTTAACCCACCGACTCCAAAACTACACGTTTATCACGGAGACTTCTTCGGTTCGTATATGCAACATCACCAATCCAAACCAACCTGTCCAGATGGGCTTCACATAGCATGCCTATTCCGTACTCCATTTCCGAATTTATATGCCAAATGGGGGATTCAATGAATCAACCCAAAAGACTCCCAACAACAAGCCACCCTTTGGTGGGGGAATCAAATTCACATGGCAAAAAGGAAGCCTTCACATGGCTAGGAAGAAAGGTCGTTACCCTTGAAGACCGCTTCAGTGCCATGAGCTCCTAGCTGGATAGAAAGAACCGCAACAGCTTTTCCTCGGGAAAGATGGCCTCGGATCTCAGCTTGACACTCTCAAGCTCCACCAGCGATCAGCCCCACTTCCTCCTCCTCCTTCTTCCTCTCCCTTTCTCTTTCTAAGTTTTGTAGAGAGATGAAGGCAATAAACATAATGAGAATTATTTATCAGTTTTCTGCCTTAAGGAAGCAGGGAGGAGTCTCAGCTGTTAGATCCCAGCTGAAGAAAATGGACGGCCACGAAAAAGCTTAAAAATCACTTCTCGAGTCCGACACGCCCTGTGACACTCCCGTGTCACAGGCCGTGTACTCTAAGTGGTGCACAAACCGCCTTATCCCGAAACAGGTCACAGCCAAGGTACACAACCGTGTCGGCCCACACACGCCCGTGTCGCAGGTCGTGTTATTGCACTCGACGATCGTCGAGCTCATTTTGTAGACCAAAATGGGGACACGCCCGCCGACACGGCCGTGTCGGATGGTACACGCTCATGTAGTATGGCGTGTTTCCCCTGTCAACCATGTTCATCGACCAAAGAACTTGAGTGCTGACCAGGGGGGACACACCCGAGGTCACGCCCATGTCACAAGGCGTTTACCTCCCGAACACTTCGTCGAACACATTTTCGTCGAACTCGCTACGTCTCTGCACCCGAGCAAGACATGCCCTGGGACACGCTCGTGTCCCAGGCCGTGTCACCCAAAATTTTCCCATTCTAAAATTTGGGTTGTTATACTTGTGTCCTAGGAATTAGAGTCTTCAACCTTTCCTCACTTCAAATGAAGTTTGTGGACTGGATTCGTGAGGAGAATTGACCATATGAGGGTGAATAAGGGAGGAGATATCCTGGATGTTATTTGCTAAGTTTGGTTGGAGGAAGAAGGCGAATCGATGACGTTCGATCTACTTTAAGATAAGCGCAGAAATCTATTTGTTGGGTATTGTATCCACATAACCCAGATTTGATGAAGTCATCCTTGAACTAAGATGAATTAAGTTGTATTTGATGCTTGGTTTAAGTTATGTGTTTGCAGGAATCTTATGGGAAGTGTAGACCAATATCAGTCTACAATGGGTCACCAAACACAGGACCATACAATGTAATCCCTCATGGTGTGTTCCAAAGTGTTAACTCATGTGTAGCCTCTCTATTGGTATACACTTCATATTAAAGCTCTAGGACTAAGTGAAAAGGCTTGATGTTGGTTTCACCTTAGAAGAAGAAAAAGTTCTGTCAAGAAAATTTCCTAAGAAAAGTACTCGGGTAGTTCTATACATACTCGAGTAAGTTACTGAGTTCATACTCGAGTAATAATACTCTTACTCGAGTAGTTAAGATATATCCCGAGTAGTCCAATTATGGCTCTCGAGTAGTTAAAACAACTACTCGAGTAGTTTCCTTTTACCTCTCGGGTTTACAGAAATTTTCTTCTCAAAAGTGTTCTAAGTTAAATACTCGAGTAGTACTGTATAATACTCGAGTAGTTTTATCTTCTGTCTCGAGTATTTGAATTTTGACTCTCGTGTAGTTCTCACTTACTCGAGTAGTCTAAGTCATGTACTCGAGTAGTTCATCTACTACTCGAGTAGTCCTGAATTAAAACTCGAGTAACCCAGAATTATACTCCAAAAAATTTCTCTAAGTGAATTACTCGAGTAGTCATCTCCATATACTCGAGTAGTTCTATTTGTCTCGAGTAGTTCAACTTCTATACTCGAGTAGTCCTGTGTTCCAGTTCCAGAAAGTTTTCTAAGTCTTTGTCTCGAGTAGTTTCTTAACTACTCGAGTAGTTCATTCTTATATACTCGAGTAATATTTCTTAGACTCGAGTAATCTTCTCCACCTCTCGTGTAAGTACTCAACTATTCGAGTATGTTATTCTTGTTACTCGAGTAGCTGATTCCTTTTATTCTTACTTACTCGAGTAGTTGACTCCATGTACTCGAGTAATTATCTCATTCCCTCTCGATTAGTTCATTCTCCTATACTCGAGTAGTCATCTTCTACCTACTCGAGTAGTGTTGCATGTACTCGAGTAATCTTTTATATCTCGAGTATTTTACTTTGACTTGTCCAAAAATTCGTTAAGTCCAGAATAACGGTTTTCTTTATGAACTTTGACGTAATTGGTCCACGTGTCTCTCATAATGACTCAATTATGCCTAATCTTTTCTGATCCTATAAATAGTCTTGTCTAAACCGACAAACCCTAATTCTAAGAAAAATATTCTAAGAAAGTTGTGCAACCGCTTCTGTTTCCTCATTCTCTCTCCAAGAAATGAAAACCGCCGTCATCGCCGTCGCTGATTCCCAACCGGCTAGGGTTTCATCTTTTGAGGATTTAGATCAAGAAGGGTTTCCAGATCGAGTTTTGCTCAACTCCTCAATCTTCTGATTCTATCGATCGTGTGAAGCCAAGAAGTTTCAGATCCAATCTCGCAGAGGTTTCTCTTCATTATTCTGATAAAGCCGCAAAACCTAGAAGAAGAAATTTCTTGTCGTCTGTTGCAGATCTGAAAAAGAATTTACTGTTTGTATTTCTATATAATTTATTTCATTCTTGTAGGAGAAATTTCTCCGAGTGTAGGAGCTTTTTATCTCCAAGATTGTAGGAAGTTTTACCTTCCGAGTATAGATCCGTTTTGTGGATCGAGATTGTAGGAACATTGTTCCGAGGGTAGGATTGATTTTCAATCCGAGATAGTGGAGTAGCTATGTCTAGTGTATTGCTAGATCGGTGAGGGAAAGTGGATGTACCCAAGGTTAGGGAACCACTATAAATCTTGTCTCATTTGTGTTTGATTGGCAGATAGATCTTTGCATTGGTTTGTAATTTTTATTCCTCAAAAAGACGCACAATTCACTTATTCACCCCCCTCTAGGTGATTTAGGTAGGCAACTATAAACTTTCAGTTGGTATCAGAGCCAGGTTGATCGTTAAAATGTTAACACCTTGATCAGATCCTTCAATAGTTATCTTTTGAGATCTACCCAAAATGGACAAGGATAAAGATTTTGCCAAGATTCCTTTGTGCATCAAAAATAATTTTCCAATGTGGAAAGAGAGAATCAAGTTCTTTATGGAAGCTGTGGATCCAAGGATCTTCATGATAGTTGAAGAAGGTCCTTACATTCTCATGACCGTCTCCACTATAGATCCAACTAAGAAAGTCCCAAAGAAACTTATGGATCTAGATAAGGATGAGATTGCACTTGTTTCATTGGTCAAAAAGGCAAAAAATATTATAGCAAGTGCAGTCGATGATTCAATGCCGCAAAACCTGATTCACTGCCAGTCTGCAAAAGAGATGTGGCAGTCACTAGTTAACTTGATGGAAGGTACAGAAGAAGTGAGGGATGATAGAAGATCCCTTCTTAATAAGAAGTATGAATCTTTCCGACAAGGAAACAGAGATACCATTGCTGACACCTTTGAGAATTTCTTCAAGATAGTGAATGGGCTAAGGGTCTATGGCAGAGTCTTCAATAATGGAGAATTAAATGATAAATTCTTGAGATCCATGACTAAGGAATGTTTTGGAACACCCTATTACTGATTTGGGCAAGGATCACTATGTCTTTTAGGAAATCTGTTTTGACCTCCTTGTATAGATCTAAAGGTCAATTAGAATTGAGTATAAGGGTTAGTATTTAGGTTTGAAAGCTGCCCTCAAGACCAGATATTTCAGTTCTGGAGACTAAGTCATTTCGTCAAGCTCAGGACGACGAATCGTCGAACTCCATTCGACGATCACTGAGCTCACTTCGACGAATCATCGAACTCCATTCGACGATCTCTGAGCTCAACTTCAACGAGTCGTCGAACTCCATTCGACGATCTTCGAGCTCAGATCGACGTTCTTGTCTCTAGTTTGTCTCTCCATATCTGAGCTCAGTTCCACGATAGTTGAGCTCAGATCGACGATTTCTGCTTCAGTCTAAGTCTAGTCTCTGAGCTCAGTTCAACGATAGTAGAGCTCAGGTCGACGTTTTTCTGGAGAGATCGACATTTTTCAAGATTCAAATTCAGACAGTTATGGAATTATTCTCAGCATTTATTTCAAGGATCTTGTAGCCATTTCAATTAATCTGGAGCAAGTTTCAAGGGATTTTCAAAGGAATATTTTTATTGGACTTTCCTCCAGAAGACAAAATGCAGTTAAGGAAGTCATTTATGTATGACAAGCTAACGACTATCTTGGACAGAGAAGTATTCATTCAGATCTAAGAAATAAAAGAGATATTCATATTCTGCTGGAATATAAGAACACAGAGAACATCATCAACAAGTGAATAACAACAAGGAAAAGAGATGCAAACATTCTTAGTCTTAGAATTCATACAAGAACACACATCACAAAAGAAGATCAACATACTGAAATTTTCAGATCCCTTTTGATTCCAGTATTCAAAGGCCATCATCATTCAAGACTCCAGACAACACACATTTCAGCTGCTGCTGAAATCATCTTTTGCTGGAGATCAAATCTTCTGAAGGCCTAACACAATACTGCAAAGCTTCACTTCCTGAACAACTCAAGATCTCAGGGGGATCTTTAACAACATCCACTATCTTCTCTCTGATTGTTGACAGAGAAGATCATCTCTCTCTCTCTCTCTACTGTAAAGGGTTTATCAAACTCCCTTCAAAAGTTTGTGTTGGTTTCTGAGACCTTGTCAAAACTCAGTGGTGGCAAGTCACCTGATCAAAAAATCTGATTTGGTTTTTGAGCACCTTATCAAAAGCTAATTGGTGCCCAGGACACCTGATCAACTCATCCTATAGTGGATTCCTACCTAGGGTGGTAGAAGAGTGGATGTACCCAGATTTATTGGGGAACCACTATAGCTCCTTGTGTCTTCTGGTTGCTTATTTTCTTTTGTTTTCTGGCTGTGGTTTGTGATTGTTCTGTGATTACTTTTTTGATTAGGTAGTTGCTGTGTTTACTTTATTTTATTTGCTTCCCTGTTCACTTAGGAATACAACAACTGTTGTAAAAAGTTTTTAGCAAGCACCATACTCTATTCTCCCCCCCTCTAGAGTATATCAGATCTAACCTGCATTTTCAATTGGTATCAGAGGGAGGTTGGTTAAAAATACCACATCTTCTAGGTTGGTTAAAAATACCACACCTTAGTGGTTGCACAGGGTAACACCTGAACCCAAAGATTCCTCTAGATAGATTTGCTTGTTTAAGTTTTTTTTTATTTATTTCTTCACAAAACATGGCCCAAAATAAGGATTATGTTAGCACCAGACCTCCAGTGTGCAATATATCTAAGTTTGCACTTTGGAAGGCAATGATTAGACTGTACATGAACTCTATTGATGAGGACATTTTCAATTCTGTTTTGACAGTGTGTCCAAGACCTCCAGAGAATACAAGTACATGTGTTGTCCCGCCACCTTCAGGAACAGATGCAGAAATAAAGAAATGGAAATTTGCTGATGCAAAAGCTATGAACATTCTAGCCCAGACTATGTCTGATGAAATATTCCAAAAGGTAGCTGAATACAACTCAGTAAAGGACATCTGGGACAAGTTATCTGAGATAGTCTCAGGATCTGCTGATGAGAGAAAAGATAGAAGATCTCATCTCATAACCTAGTATGAGAATTTCAAGAAAAGAGAAGCTGAGTCAGTAGCAGACATGTATAATAGACTCAGTCTCATAGTCAATGAGCTGAAAACTTTGGACAAGGAGATCTCATTGACTGAGCTCAATGATAAAATTCTAATGTGCTTCCCAAGCACTTGGGACTCAAGGATCTGGCCAATCAAGGATGCCAGAAGCCTAAATGAGATCACAACTGAAGCTCTCTTGGGCAAGCTCAAGTCTTATGAGCTGCTCATCAAGAATAGAGAAGAAGAGTAGATGGCTGCCTCACCAGCTATAAGAAAGGAGAAATCAATAGCTTTCAAAGCCATTGAAGATCAACCTGAAGACAGAGTCACAGGCAATGAAGAGCTGCTAAGCCTATTGGCCAAAAGGTTTTACAAAATGGCCAGGAAGGATTTCAGGAAAAGATCATACAGAGAGCATGACATGACAAGGTATGACAAATCAAATAACAAAGAGATTATCTGTTTTGGTTGCAGGAAACCAGGCCACAGTGTGCCTGACTGTCCAGAAAATAAAAACAAGGACAAGAAGGACAGGAAAGAAAAAAGAAAAGACAAAGACTTCAAAAAGAACAGCAATGACAAACCCTACTCCAGCAGGAACAAACACACCAGGAAGGGGTTTGTAGCTGATACTTGGAGTAGACAGAAGAAGAATCTGAAGCTTCATCCAGCTCAAGTGATGATGAAGATGATGCTGAAGAAATGGAATTCTGCATGATGGCTATCAATGCCTCACAACAAAGTTCTGATGCAGAAGAGTCAGAGTCAGAATCAGAGACTCAATCTGAAGAGGATCAGGTAATAAGTTCTTTTGATTTTAATTCTGAGGACTTCAAGTGTGAGTTTAAAGTACTATGTTTATATTTATTAAAATCTGAGAAGGAAATCATTTCTCTCAGAAATCAATTATCTAAATACAGTACTTTAAAATCAGAAAACCTCAAACTCTCTGAGGAGTTGGAATGCTGTAGGGAGCAGATAGCTTCACTGAAAAGTGAACTATCAGAGGCCAAGAAGCTTGAAGAATCCCTCAATGGGAGAAGTATCAAGCTAATGTACATCACAAGCATAGTGAACTCAAGATTAAATAGTACACTGGGCTTGGGTGATTCATCCAGCCAACCTATAATATTAACAACCCCAATCAAGTTTATCTCTGATAAAGGTAAGGGAGTTGTAGAGTTAGCTAGGAAGAATTCTGACTTACCCAAGAAAACAAGAGTTCAACAGAAATCATCGAACGGAGCTAGACGATTGTCGAATGCAGATCAACGGTCTCAGGCTAAACTGTCGAACTCAGGTCGACGATCTCTAAATCGTGAACTCTGCCACATTCGATCTTCGAACGGAGCTCGACGATCTGACCCAAGATCGTCGAACTCAGCTCAACCATCATCGAGCAGAGATCAGAGTTTTGAGAACTTTTTTAAAGGTAAATCAAAGTTCAATCCTAGAGGTCCTTCATCCCAAAGATTTAACCCTTATACTGAATGGATAATACCTCCAAGGAGATATCATCGTGAAGTCTATAAGAGTCAACCAAGGATGTCTTTTATTTCTGAATTCAAAGGTTATCAACCTAGGCCCAAGGTAAACTGGGTCAAAAACAAATAAATTGTTTTTTGTGCAGGTGAAGACCTATCCAACATCAAACCAGCAATGGTATCTGGATAGTGGGTGCTCAAAGCACATGACAGAAAACAAGGACAATTTCACATCCTTCAAGGCCAAGCTTGGACCCAAAGTAATATTTGGGGATTCAAACTTTGGGCTAACAAAAGGATATGGTGCAGTCTAGATTGGCACAGTCACATTCAAGAAAGTAGCCTATGTGGAAGGACTGAAGCACAACTTGATCAGTATCAGTCAACTATGTGATAAAGGCTACCAAGTGACTTTCAGTAAATCCTTATGCAAGATCAAATCAGAGGACAACACAACTGTGTTGACAGGTTAAAGGAAAGGTAATATCTATTTAGTAGACTTTCTTTTAACTAAAGTTAGATATTTGCTTGTTTAACTCTATTAGTAGACCTAATGAACTATGACATAAGAGACTAGGACATATAAACCTTAGAACCATTGTTAGGCTATCCAAGGACAACCTTGTTAGAGGACTACCTTCTGGCCCCTACAAGAAGGAAGGACTCTGCATGGCTTATCAATTTGGCAAGCAAACCAAAAATAGTTTCAAGTCGCTTAATAAGAGTGATTCACCTAGGATTTTGTATCTGTTACACATGGATCTTTTTGGACCCATTACAGTACAAAGCTTAGGAGGAAAATCTTATACTTTAGTGGTTGTAGATGACTTCTCTAGATTCACATGGTTGTTCTTTCTGAGGAAGAAGTCTGATAACTTTAAGTGTTTGACAGAGTTTCTCAAATGCATACCAAGTGAGTTCAATACTCACATTTCCCTGATCAGAAGTGATCATGGGATAGAGTTTGATTATCTTCTTATGCAAGAGTTCTGTCAGAGTGAAGGGATCAGGCACACTTTCTCAGCTCCTAGAACTCCTCAATAAAATGGGGTAGCTGAAAGGAAAAATAGAACCCTTATTGAATCTGCTACTACAATGTTGTCAGATGCTCACCTTCCTCTATCCTTTTGGGCAGAGGCAGTGAACACCTCCAACTATGTGTTGAATAGAAGTTTAATACATAAACTGAAGGGCAAGACTCCCTATGAATTACTCAAAGGGAAGAAACCTAAAGTAGATTACTTTAAAATTTTTGGTTGTATTTGTTACATTCATAATAATGACAAGAAATACTTAGCAAAATTTCAAGATAAAGCTGATGAAGGAGTGTTTCTGAGATACTCCATGATCAGTAAAGCTTATAGTATATATAATAAATCAACTCTCAAAATTGAAGAATCTGTTCATATATCTTTTGATGAATCTAACATGTCTTTCAAGGAGAAGAATACTTCTACCATAGAACCTTTGCAGGTACACTCTCTTGTAGAAGACTTGGACAGGTTACAAATTATTCAAAAAGAGAAAAGCAGTGAAGATGAAGAAGACATTCAACATCTTGAAGAGAAACTTCTTGAAGAGCCAGTTGTTGTACCACCAGAGGAAACAACAACATAGGTTGGTGAACAATCAACATCTCCTGTTGATTTAGTAACATCAAGAGACCATCCAATCTCCCAAGTGATTGGAGACATCTTAGCTGGTGTGCAAACCAGAATTCAGGTCAACCAAAACCTGATGCACACTTGCTTTCTTTCTCAAATTGAACCTCAATCCATTCAAGATGCAGAGCAAGATCCACACTGGATCATTGCAATGCGAGAAGAGTTGCATCAATTTGAAAGGAACAAAGTTTGGGAACTAGTACCAAGGCCAAATGATCACTCTATTGTTGGAACAAAGTGGGTGTTCAGAAATAAATTGGATGATCAAGGAGTCATTGTAAGGAACAAGGCAAGGCTAGTTGCACAAGGGTACTCTCAAGAAGAAGGGATATATTATGACCAGACCTTTGCACCAGTTGCAAGGTTAGAGGCCATAAGAATCTTCTTAGCATCTGCAGTACACAAAGGATTCAAAGTATACCAGATGGATGTAAAGAGTGCTTTTTCTCGATGGAGATATCAAAGAAGAAGTCTATGTCAGACAACCCCCAGGTTTTATCTCTTCAACTCATCCTGATTATGTTTTCAAATTGCATAAAGCATTATATGGTCTAAAGCAAGCTCCTAAAGCATGGTATGAGACCATAGCATGCTTTCTCCTGAAAAATGAGTTTATGAGGGGTAGAGTAGACCAAACTCTTTTTATTAGAACCCATAAGTCCCATACCCTACTAGTGCAAATCTATGTAGATGATATTATATTTGGTTCTACTGATTCAAATTTGTGCAGAAGGTCCCCAATCTAATGTATTCTAAATTTGAAATGAGTAGTATGGGTGAGCTATCCTTCTTTCTAGGATTGCAAATCAAACAACATGCTGAAGTCATATTTATTTCTCAAACCAAGTATGCAAAAGAATTAGTTAAGAAATTTGGTATGTCTGAAGCATCATGTATGAAAACACCTATGCCTACTAATGCTGTATTAGATGCTGATGAACATGGGAAACCTGTTGATCAGACAACACATAGAGCAATGATTGGTTCTTAATTGTACCTTACAGTTAGTAGACCTGACATAATGTTTGCTACATGCATATGTGCTAGATTCCAAGTGAGCCCTAGAGAGACACACCTAACATTAGTAAAAAGGATTCTTAGGTATGTAAAAAGTTGTGCAAATCTAGGTCTCTGCTATCCAAAAGATTCAGCATTTGACTTAACTGTATTCTCAGATGTTGATTATGCTGGATGCAGACTAGACAGGAAAAGCACCAGTGGAACTTGTCAGTTTCTTGGTGACAGACTTGTCTCCTGTTTTTGCAAGAAACAAACATTTGTGTCAACTTCAACTGCTGAAGCTGAATATATGGCTGCAGGTAGTTGTTGTTCACAAATCTTGTGGATTCAAAATCAACTCCTAGACTATGACTACAACTTAGAAAAGTCAAAAATATTTTGTGATAATACCAGTACTATTTATATAGCACAAAATCTAGTCCTCCATAGTAGGACAAAACACATAGAAATTAGGCATCACTTTCTAGGGGATAATGTTGAGAAAAATAAAATTGAACTTCGATATATCCCAACTGATTTGCAAAGGGGAGATATTTTCACCAAACCCTTGGATAAAAAGAAACATACATTCTTCCTGAATCAGTTAAGAATGTTAGATGGAGGAAGTCTAAAATAAGATCCAAGATTTTAAAATTATAAAAATGACCAAGACTAGACAAATCAAAGTGCTTTTTCTAGTGTATAGAGTGTTTCTGGTCTCTGAACTGCGCTCGGCGATTTTCTCCAAGATCGTCGAATGGAGATCGACGACTTCCGAAATCGTCGACCAGAGTTCAGCGCTTCTAAGATAGTGCTAAGCCATATTTCTTCAGGTCAGCGATCGTCGAACGGAGCTCGACGCTCTCCAATATCTTCGAACGGAGAGCGACGCTATTCATGACCTTTCAGTTTCCTTTAGAAGCCCAGATCGTCGAACAGAGTTCAACGATCTTTCCTTTTCTACGTCGAACCCTAATATAAAACTCATTTTTCGGTCGTCGTTCTCCCTTTGCGCTTTCATACTCTCTGTAAATTTTCTCTTTCCCTCCAAACTTCTCTACACTTGGTCGTTTGTTTGTTCATTTTTGCAGGAATCAATGGCAGTTTCAGTCGCCATCTTGGCCGCAATGAAATTTGATGCTGGATTTGATATCGACATGGATTCCTTCAATAACAGCGATCAAATCTTCAAGGACATTCTAGAACTTTTCAAAGATCAACAGCTAGTTACCATAATGACTACAAGGATCAAATTAGATGCAGATGAGATAAAGGAATGGGTATATACTGCCCATAACCTGGATCAGAATACAGTGGTTGGAACCATCTCAGGAACTCAGGTATCTCTAACACCTGCTTTGACAGAGGTTTTTCAATTAAAATTTGGAGAAGATTCTGTTGAGCTTTCTAGAGAGGAATTTTCTAATATGCTTGAAAAGATGGGACACTCAGAAGCAAACCCTAGCAAATTGCTTAAGAAAAATCTGTCTGTTGAGTACAGATTTCTAGCTGATGTTGTTGGAAAAGTGTTGTTGGCCAAACACTCAGCTCATGATACCATATCTAGGTATCATCTCTGTCTGATGGGTGCCCTGGTGGACAAGAAGTGACGCAACTGGGGAGAAGTTTTCTTTGATTTGATTAAGAAAAAGATTAACAAGAACTTTGTTAATTTTGGAAGGATTTTAGGGCTATTCCTTCACCACAGATGCCCTGCACTGCTTGTTTCCGGTGGGATGGACATCAATGCCTCCAAGAGGCTTACCTGTGCCCTATTTGGGAAATGGGACAGGCAGATTGTAAAGCCCAGCAGGCCCTCTGCAATCTCTACTTCAGGCACAAGGACTGCTTCAGTCTCTTCCCCTCAGGTTTCTGCCCCTGCAGAAGACTTGCCTGCCTCATCTCCTCCTCCTCCACCTCTTGTTTCATCTACAACAGTCACATCCACCATCACAATCTCCACCCCATCTTCAACTTCAATTCCTTCTCTAACTCCACTATTCACTGAAGAAATCTTCCATCCTCTACATCACTACCCACACCTGGATTTTGATTCATCCTCTCATATTCCATCTTTTACTCTTATAGATGATTCCTATATGGATGATTCTCCTTCATCCCCTCCTGAGCCACCATCATCATCCACCTTTTATCAACAACTAATTCAGGACATCATTGCTCAACCATCCTTCACACCATCCATTTCCATTTCACTGTCTTCCATCTCCACAATTCCAATTTCCCAACCTTCATTTCCACAATCCACAAGTTCTCCTATAACATCTCCTGCTGCTCCAACCTTCATTTCTACCTCATCCATCTCTACCTCTACTCAAGTCCCTCTTGAGCAAGTAGATCTTCCAGCCCTTGCAGACAGGTTATATGAGCTGATAGCTCCAAGGCTATCCCTCTTGATGTAGACCTCTTTGGCTCCACTTCTAAAAACAGTTCAGGAGCTGTCTGCCAGGCTATCTTCCATTCTTCCTTCTCAGGCAATCCCTTCTTATGGGTGCCTTGATCCAGTTCTCACTGAATCTAGGCAGGGGGAGATGCCTTATGAAGCTGAGAGATTGCCTGCTGCAGAAACTTCAGTCCAAGCTCCAGTTGCATCAGTTGCATTCATCATAGTGGACCTCAAGTCACTGTTGTCAGTTTTTGATTCTGTATACTTCAACTACCTTCCAGTCCAGCATTCTGAAGATATTACTAAGGCCATTGTGCCTATTTCTAGATGTGACCCCAACCTAATAAGCTCTTATATACATTCATTCAATGCTGTTGACACTGCTTCTTCTGCTGCTCCTACTGCTGCTCCTACTGCTGCTGCTCCTACTGTTGTTATTGATGTTTATGTTAGTTCTGATATTGCTGTTTTTGAGGATATGCATATGACAGAGGCACTAAATTTTGAGCCTGCTGTCTTTATCTCTGAATCTGTTTCTACTGCTTCTATTACTACTGTTGTTTCTGAACATGCTGCCATAGCTCCTTCTGCCAGTGTTGCTTCTACTCCACTTCCTGCTGTTTCTCCTGTTGCTGTCTCTGCTATTTCTTCTGCTCAGTCTCAACAACAGAAAGATTACCTCAAAAGGATTGATGCAGTGTATGATAATCCTCTAAGCTCAGACAGTGATCAGTTTAGGACTGACTCAGATGATTCCTCTACAACAATTGCAAGAAAAAGGAAAGCAAGAAGCAAGGCTATGAAGAGAGTTCCTCCAGAGAAAGTGAAAGATACAAATGACATTCCATATTATATACTGCATGATTGCCCTATCACAGAACCATGGATGCAGTACTCCAGGAATCAACCGAAAGCTATGAAGAAGAAAAGAAAGTATGACAAAGGATCATCCCATTTTAATCCTCCTCCTCCTCCTCCTTCACCTGATGCAGGTGCAGGTGGTAGTTCTGCCTTCCAATCTACTTCCAGAAGCCAAACTTCATATCAACCTCAAGGAAGATCCCAGTACAGAGGAAATCAGTCTAGAGGTTACCAGTCCAGAAGAGGACAGTACAGAGGAAATCAGAGAGAACTCAAAGTGTACTCTAAAGGATATTCCAGGCAACATCCTTATCCAAGAGAAGGACAAGGTTCATCTGACACTACTTCTGGTCCCTTCCATTATAAGCTTAAATAACTAGTCTCTTGCAGAGCCCCTCCTGATATTTCTTCAAACAGATATGAGCCTCTTGTTCCATTTGATGATCCAGAAAATAACCCCACCTCATGGACAGCAAGAATGAAAGAATTGGCTGCTTTGGACCAAATCAAGATAGCTAGAGAACAAGGAAGAGATACTTCAAATGTCACTACTTTATCAGATCAAAGAAAGAAAGAACTTGAGAGATACTCCTCCAGTAAATTTTTTGATTCAGAAAGCTATATGAAGTTGCACCCAGAAGTTGTAGTGCCCAGGCCAAAGCATCAAACCTCTCTAGGTGCAGCTGATGATAGAAGATCCAAGAAAGAAGCTCTCAATCCCAACAGAGAAATAATTCTCATAAAGAGTAAGGAAAAGGAATGATTCTGTAAGATGACAGTAATTTTGTTTTCTGAACTATCTGAGATAATGTCTGTGTTTCTGCAATGTCTTGTTTGTTACATTTCTGCTTTGTATGTTTTTATTTTTCCAATATCTATAAATAGTAATCCTAACCCAAATAGGGGGAGATTGTTGGAACACCTTATTACTGATTTGTGCAAGGATCACTATGTCTTTTAGGAAATCTGTTTTGACCTCCTTGTATAGATCTAAAGGTCAATTAGAATTGAGTCTAAGGGTTAGTATTTAGGTTTGAAAGCTGCCCTCAAGACCAGATATTTCAGTTCTGGAGACTAAGTCATTTCTTCGAGCTCAGGACGACGAATCGTCGAACTCCATTCGACGATCGCTGAGCTCACTTCGACGAATCGTTGAACTTCATTCGACGATCTCTGAGCTCAACTTTAACGAGTCGTCGAACTCCATTCGACGATCTTCGAGCTCGGATCGACGTTCTTATCTCTAGTTTGTCTCTCTATCTCTGAGCTCAGTTCGACGATAGTTGAGCTCAGATCGACAATTTTGCTTCAGTCTAAGTCCAGTCTCTGAGCTCAGTTCAACGATAGTAGTGCTCAGGTCGACGTTTTTCTGGAGAGATCGACGTTTTTCAAGATTCAAATTCAGACAGTTATGGAATTATTCTCAGTATTTATTTCAAGGATCTTGTAGCTGTTTCAATTAATCTGGAGCAAGTTTCAAGGGATTTTCAAAGGAATTTTTTATTGGACTTTCCTCCAGAAGACAAAATGCAGTTAAGTAAGTCATTTATGACAGGCTAACGGCTATCTTGGACAGAGAAATATTCATTCAGATCTAAGGAATAAAAGAGATATTCATATTCTGTAGGAATAGAAGAACACAGAGAATATCATCAACAAGTGAATAACAACAAGGAAAAGTGATGCAGACATTCTCAGTATTAGAATTCATACAAGAACACACATCACAAAAGAAGATCAACATACTGAAATTTTCAGATCCCTTTTGATTCCAGTGTTCAAAGGCCATCGTCATTCAAGACTCCAGACAACACACATTTCAGTTGCTGCTGAAATCATCTTTTGCTGGAGATCAAATCTTCTGAAGGCCAATCACCCTACTGCAAAGCTTCACTTCCTGAACAACTCAAGATCTCAGGTGGAGATTTGACAACATCCACTATCTTCACTCTGATTGTTGACAGAGAAGATCATCTCTCTCTCTCTCTCTCTCTCTCTCTCTGCTGTAAAGGGTTTATCAAACTCCCTTCAAAAGTTTGTGTTGGTTTTTGAGACCTTGTCAAAACTCAGTGGTGGCAAGACACCTGATCAAAAAATCTGGTTTGGTTTTTGAGCACCTTATCAAAAGCTCATTGGTGCCCAGGACACCTGACCAACTAATCCTGCAGTGGATTCCTACCTAGGGTGGTAGAAGAGTGGATGTACCCAGATTGATTGGGGAACCACTATAGCTCCTTGTGTCTTCTAGTTGCTTATTTTCTTTTGTTTTCTGGCTGTGGTTTGTGATTGTTCTGTGATTGTTTTTTTGATTACGTAGTTGCTGTGTTTACTTTATTTTATTTGCTTCCCTATTCACTTAGGAATACAACAACTGTTGTAAAAAATTTTTAGCAAGCACCATACTCTATTCACCCCCCCTCTAGAGTATATCAGATCTAACTTGCACTTTTAGAATGGGATAACAAGGTCTGTACCATAAGGGAGTTTGGAAAACTGGCCGAGACAGACCCTCAGAATCTCTTCAGGAAGCTTATGTCATATGAGCTTCAACTCAACACCAGGAAGGCTGAAGAAGAGAAGAGTGGGTCTGCATTTAAAGAGAAGTCTATTTCTTTAAAGGCAGACACCTATAAGAAGACAAAGGTTGTTCCTCCTACTCCAGCACAAGAAGTTCGTGAAGATGAAACCTCAGAGCCAAGCACCTCAGGCTCTGAACTATCAGAAGGAGAGTTCTCACAACTCTCTCGACAGTTCAAGAAATTCTTGAACAAGAAGAAGCAATGGAAAGGCAAGGATGCCTCCTATAGAAGATCATGACACGATGGTGATCGTCAATGAAAAGGCTCAAGCAGCCATGATAGGTATAATTTTAAACAGAACAAACATGTTTCTACTGACAATATTTGTTATTGTTGTAATAATCCAGGACACGTCATCACTGACTGCCCTCACAAGAAGAAGGAGGGTGGTAGAAGAGAGGAAAACAAGTCCTCGTACAACAAGAAGAGGACATAGAAGACCTTGATGGCCAAAAAGGGCAAGACTCTTAGTGACTCTGACTCATCTGAGTCGAATGAAGAAGAAGAAGCCTATTTTGGACTCATGGCTCAAACTGATGATGAACAAGAGCCCCAGTTCACTGGGAAGATAAACTCTCACACTCCTCTTTCAGATTCTGAAGTTTCTGAACATGATTGTGAGGATAGCTCTTCAAACGATGAGTCAGAACTCATGGCCCAATATAAGGTGTTAATCATGGCTTACGATAAATGTCGCTGAGTCGTGAAAACTCAAGCTAAAGAGATAAAGTCTCTCAAAGCTGAAGAGAGCACCTTGAGAGAGAAAATCGCAAAGTCTGACTCGCTTGAAGAGAACTTCAATAATGCTATTGAAGAATAAACAAAGCTCTTGAGTATCTTGACCTTAAAGAGAAAAATATCAAAGAGTTGGAAGAATAACTCGCCGCTGAAAAGAAACTTGTTGAAAGTTTCTCGAAGCCTAAGACTGTTCTTCCATTCGTTGATGAATTCTCAGCTAAGGCCAACGGTGCTGGACTAGGCCATGAAGAAGCTCCTAGTAAGTCTCCTAGGAGAAACATGGCTCAACGGAAGAATAAGGCCGCCAAAAAGGCCTTAGCCAAAGAGAAGGGGAAAGCCCCTCAATATCGAGCCTCTTTCAAAAAGGTCATTTTCCCTCAAATGAGTTTGATCTTGACTCATCCTACGGATACTTTGCTAGGCCTACCTATGTAGAGCCAAAGTCCCGTTATCAAGGATGGACTCGACCCAGAATGTTTGGTGAAAGTGTCTTTAAAGCACCTTATGAAGAAGTCATTCTTCAGAGTTATGACCCTTTCAATCATTGCCATAACTTCAAGAAGGCACCAAAGGCAAAACATGTTGTCGAAAAGCCAGAGAAGGAGAAGAAAACATGTGATTGTCATCATCATGAAGCTTCTTCCTCCAAGAATGCTGCCCCTTCTAGACCACAATTCCAAAAGGTCAAGCAGGAGAACATAAGGCAAAGATACAACAGATTTGACTGTCGGTGTTGTAGCAGAATTGGTCACTTTGCCATTGATTGCTGGTTTAATCCCAGAAATGCTGCAACCCCACATGTTAGCAATATGAGGAAGACCACTCCTAATGCTAATATTCGTAGGGGAGTGTTCTAACCCGAGACCAAGGACCCAAATGTATTTGGGTTCCTAAGGCAAACTGATTGTGATTGCAGGTATGTCCAAATGCCACCAAAATTCCAATCTGGTATTTGGACAGTGGATGCTCTCAGCATATGACTGGGACAAGATGCCTAATTCAGAACTTTACTCCAGTCGTGAACGGACCGAAGGTCATATTTGGAGGTTCAGACCGTGGAATCACTAAAGGCTACGGTATGGTTACGAACGGTAATGTATCATTCTCATATGTGGCTTACGTTGAAGGTTTGGAACAAAACCTTATAAGCATAAGACAACTCTGCGATAAAGGATACATAGTTGAGTTTCACGCTGATAAGTGCTTGATAAAATCTGTTGATAATATGGAAACGATTCTATCCGGCACTCGAAGCAGAAACATATTTTGCTTAAATTTCATTTTTATAGATTCTTCGACACTAGTGTGCATTCTAGCAAAAGATAGTGCATCTCTTGGTGACCAATGGCACAAGAGACTAGCACATATTAATTCCAAAACTATTAATAAATTATTTTCAATGAACTTAGTACGTGATGCCCCAAATGTCAAATACATCAAAGATAGACCTTGTCATGCATGTGTAAAGGGCAAGCAAACAAGGGCTACCTTTAAAAGTGTTTTTGGCAAGGATTTTAATAGATGTCTTCATCTACTGCATATGGACTTGTTTGGTCCACTACAAATTAGATGTTTGGGAGGTAAGGATTATACGTTATTAATTATTGATGATTACTCGAGCTTTGCGTGGTTGTTTTTTCTGAAACACAAGTCAGATACCTTCAACATCTTGATAGGATTTCATCCTATATGTTAAATCTAATGACCAGAGTTCTATTTAAGGTGAAAACAAATTGGTCTGTTGTTATCTTTGACAAGTTCAAAGAGGGAATAAAAAAACCTAATCTGGCCAGATTACTGAGCCTATTTTTGGCTGAGAATATACCTGAAGTGATAAATCAATCTGCAAGTTCTATGATTAATCAAATGAGAAGAATGGACTTAAGGATACTGTCCAGATGGGATAGAGTTGTAACCAGAGATGTTTCTACTCCACAGAAACAATCAAAGCAAATTCAGAAAAAGAAGAAAACAACCTCTAAGACCACTGAATCTTCCAGTGATTCAGAAGAAATGGTTGTTTTTAGCTCTGATGAAGAAGGAGTAGAAAGGACTAGCAAATCTCCTGCTCAAGAAACTGTAACTAATAGTCAGATGCAGGGGGAGCAGATTCCTGCCACCAACATCTCAGTGGATCAGGTACAGGAAGAGCCTTATCCTTTGGGAGCTAAAGAGCTTTTTTCAGTTCCAGCTCAACCACTGCCATCACCTCCAAAAGATGCTCATGTGCAAAAGCCAATTGACCACAAAGCTGAATTGGACAGTGAAGCAGCAACTCAATCAAAACTTGAGGTAGTCCATGACATAAATCATATTGCTATAAACAATGAAAATGATGCACTAGAGGTGCATATGACTGATATATATAAAAATAATCTATACAATGTCCCTGAGGATGACATTACCAGGGAAGAACCTTTTGAAGTTGAAGGAGGACAATCTGCTGAGCAAGAGCAATCTTTTCCTCCAGTTCAAATAAACCAAGTAGTAACATTAGAAGAGTTATTTCCTTATATGATAGGAGTAAGGTCTGAGGGGGAGCACTCAAGAATTGAGCAAGAGATGCCCATCATTGCCTCAAGTCCAAAAGATACTGTGGACATAGCAAGTTCATCTGATTCTTCTGATCATGAAGAGGCCTCCAGGTCTAAGAAGAGAAAAATTGTGGAGCTCAGGAAAAGGAGCTCAAGCTATAAGAAAGCCTTGTAGGCTGTTTCAGAAACTCCAGCTCTAGCAATAGACTTCAATTCACTTCTAGTGCAACTACAAGTAAAGTTGGATGAACAAAGAGCAGCTCTTGAGAATATGTAGATGAGAATCATAAAGAACTGCAATCTACTTTGGCCCAAGATATCAAATCAGTCAAATTTGAGGTCAATCTGCATAAAATGGAAATGACTGAGTGCTTTCAAAAGGGAGGACATGTTGTTGTCTACTTGGCCAAGCAACAATAGGAGTCCAAGACACAAATAGATGATATAGCAGTTAAACAAGGCTATGTTTTGGAAAAACAACTCAGAATGAATGACAATCTAATAGAATCCCACAATGTTATTGTCACAGAACTTAAGAATACAACAACTGCTTTCACTGCAAACATTGCTAAAGCAAAGTCTGAGTTTGATAAAAAACTCAAAGAAGATTTGACTGATGTTAGCACTGCTATCCAAGATTCTCAAAAGGTAATTGCTGATCAACTGCAGAAATTCAGATCATTCTATAAGGAAGGCACCAATTACCTAGCTAATGAGATTATATTTAAAAAAGATGATCTCAGAGACCATATTGAAAGAGAAGTCATAAAGGGGGAGAGAGTGTTATTCAATACAGGATCTGAACATGCTAAATGGATAACTAATGCTATCAGAGCAACTCTTGGTTATCCACACCATGTGTGATATTGATAACACTTCTGAATCAGACATTCAACCGGCTTCAAATGAAGGGGTTCAGCAGGAAGTAGCTCAAATTATTTATCCACCTGCTAATTTTGAGGGCATTCAATCTGCAGTACAACAAATGTACAGTCCTCCATAGGAGGTTCAGAATGTGATTATTGAGAAGGTTGAGATGTCTGAAGCTACTTTGGAAAGAGAGCAAGAAGCTCAACATTCTAAGAAAATGTTTAGAGAGCAGGCTGAATTGAAGCCTGATTTTGAAAGATGGAGTCCCACCTCTAGAGACATTATTCTCACTGCATGCCAAGTAGTTAAAGACAACATGCATGATAGAGGCAAATGGTACTCTGAACAAGAATGGAGCAAGTATCAAAAATGACAAGATGCCATTTATCAGTTCAGAAGAGAAATCAAAGCTAGGAAGATACCTACTACTTCTGTGGAGACTAGCAAATACTTTTCAAAGTCGTATCATTATTTTGAAATGCAAAAGGTCAAGGATGAAGAGCTCAAGAAAAAGGATCTTAATGGAAAGAAGCCAGCTGAAGACACTGAAGCTAATGTACAAGCAAGGATTCAGTCTGGCAAAGGCATTGTCATCAAGCAGTCTAATCAGTCCTAGCATAGATTGACTAGACTTTAGAATTATATAATCTTGTGTTTAAAAATCTATGTAATCTGTTGTTCAAAAACTTCTTGTACTTCAACAAAACCCTGATTCATGTTCACTATATTTTTTCATGTTTTGTGATGACATAATAGGCTGGTTTTGTTTATGTGTTACCCTGTCTAAATAATCCTTTTATACATCATAATCTATGTTTTATTATAAAGTGATGTATATCACTGACTAAGGGTTATGACCTCTCCAAATAGGGGGAGATTGCTGGGTACATTAGAAAATGTGTACCAGATTTAGAGAAGCCTCACCTAACTCAATGATATTCATCAATGTGTATTTGATGGTGTTTTGAGTTTCAATGTGCAGGTTAAGGAAATGCAGAAAAAGTTTCTAAGTACAAGTGCCAACACTTGAGAAGAATTATGTCGACACTTGGGAAATGCTGTGTCGACACCAGGAGTCAGATTGTGTCGACACACAGGACTTGTGTCGACACATAGAAAATCTGTCGACAAGCGGACTTGCGTCGACACATTCTAGAATTCGGTTGACAACAATTGTGTCGACACACTCCAGAATTCTGTCGACATCAAATTTATCGAGACTAGAAGCTGTTGTGTCGACACACAGGACTTGTGTCGACACAATCCACAGAAGTTGTGTCAAGAAGAAAAAGAAGAGCTTTGTCAACATTATGTGAGTTGTGTCGACATCACCAAGGATTTTGTCGACACATGATCTATTTGTGTCGACACATTTGAAGTAATATCTTGGCACTTTGCTGCTGAGTTAAAGTTCAATAAAGTATCAGATGTCATGACTGGAGACTTGACAGCTATCACAACCAACAAAGCAGTTCCATCAATCAGAGCTGTCAGAAGGCCGTTAGGAACTGCATCAGCCGGTAACCTCGGATGGAGTCTATATAAAGACCTATTCTATCAACAAACGACAATGAACAATAAGAGATAACCAACAACTAAGAAGAAGAGAAGTCTTCATACAGAAATCAACAATTCTCTAAGGGCAGATCCTGAACAAGTCTGCAAGAAGAATTCAGAGCCACATCTGAATAGAAAAAGGAAGCTGGATTGAAGATCATCTCCAAGAAGATCAACCTTACTTTGTTCAAATTCAAGAAGCTTTGAAGAAGATAAGACTGGTTGGATCTAAAGCAATTAGATCTATCAAGAACTGATCAAGAAACCTTCAACCCATTCTCTCTCTACCTGTGTGAAGGATTTATACGTTTTATAATCTCTTTTCTCTATAAGATATTTTATAGATTTGAGTGTTGGAGAGTTATCTCTCTGAGTTTTAAGCCTAAATCTATAAAGGCTGAGGTAGAGCTGAGTGCCTAAGGTAGGGGATTAATTTCTGAGTTGTAGGCCTGTTGAAGAGGCTGAGGTAGGGCTTGATTGCCTGAGTTGCAGGAGTGTGGACTCACTCTGAGGTAGGATTCTCTAAGAGGATCTGAGCTTTAGGACTTGCTGAAGTCTGAGTTGTAGGAACCATTCCGGGTTGTGAGTTGTAAGATCTGAGGATCTGAGAAGGAAGAAGGGAGTTAGGCCGAATCTAGTAAACTTCTATATAGGCGAAAGGGCAAAATGGATGTACCCATCACATGGAGAACCACTATAAAATCTGTTTGTATGTTGTGTTGCCTGTGTGTGCTATAATATGTGGTGTGATAGATATTGCTAAGGCTATCTAACTAGTAATTTACATTATCTGCCTGAATAAAAAGAAAGGAACTTATTCACCCCCCCCCCCCTCTAGGTGTTTTGTACATCTTGAATCAAATTCTTTCAAAACCCGTTGTGGAAAAGCATATTAAAGAGAAGAAGCCATGTGAATGTCATCACCATGAAGTTTCTACCTCCAAGACTGCTGCTCCTGCTAGACCACACTCTCAAAAGGTCAAGCAGGAGAAATTCAGGCAAAGATTCAATAGATTTTACTGTTGGTGCTGCGGCAAAGTGGGTCACTTGCCATTGATTGCTGGTTTAACCCCAAAAATTATGTTACTCCTGAAGTTAACACTGGATAAAGACCACTCATAATGTTAATACACGTAGGGGGAGTATGCTAACTACAAACCAAGGACCCAAACAGTTTAGGTTCCTAAGGCAAAAAAATTTTTGATTGCAGGCATGTCCAAAGGCCACCAAAACTCCTATCTGGTACTTGGACAGTGGATGCTCTCGGCATATGACCGGGAATAAAAGCCTACTCTATAATTATTCTCCAGTCATAAATAGGCCAAAGGTTATCTTTGGAGGTTCTGACAGAGGAATCACTAAAGGCTACAATATGATTACAAATGGTAGTGTATCCTTCTCAGATGTGGCTTACGTTGAAGGATTGGAACACAATCTCGTAAGCATAAGCCAGCTCTGCGATAAAGGATACATAGTAGAATTTCATGCAGACAAGTGCTTGATAAAATCGGTAGACAATTTGGAAATGATTCTATCAGGAACTCGCAGTAGAAATATATTTAGTTTGAATTTTGTTTGTAAAGACCCTTCTACGCCAGTGTGCTTTTTGTCTAAAGATTGTGGGTCTCTTGGTGACCTGTGCCACAAGAGACTAACACATATTAATTTCAAAACTATTCATAAATTATTTTCTCTTAATTTAGTACGTGATACCCCAAATATCAAGTGCGCTAAAGATAGAACTTGTCACGCATTTGTAAAAGGCAAGCAAATAAGGGCTACCTTTAAAATCATTATTGGCAAAGACTCTAATAGATGTTTACATCTACTTCATATGGACTTGTTCGGTCCACTACAAATTAGAATTTTGGGAGGCAAGGATTCTACATTGGTTATTATTGATGATTACTCGTGCTTTGCATGGGTGTTCTTTCTAAAACACAATTCAGATACTTTTGATGTCTTTACTAATTTTGTCAGGCAGATCCAGAATGAATACAACTGTTCCGTAGTCAAAATTAGAAATGACAATGGAACCGAGTTCAAGTCTGGTGCCATGACAGAATTCTGTGAAAGCGTAGGTATCTTTCATGAGTTTTCCTCTCCTCGTACTCCTCAATAGAATGAAATAACTGAGAGGAGGAATAAAACACTCATAGTGGTCTGCAGTATCATGTTGAGTGATGCCTCACTACCAGAATATTTCTTGTCTGAAGATATCAACACTGCATGTCACGTGCAAAATCGAGCACTCATAAACAAAAACCATAATAAGACACCTTACGAACTACTAAAGGGCAGGAAGGCAACTATCTCATACTTTAGAATCTTTGGTTGTAAGTGCTTCGTCCTGAACAATGGCAAGTATCACACTACTAAATTTAGTGAAAAGTGCTTTGAAGCTATGATATAGTAGCCATAGTAAGGCATATAGGATTTTTAATAAGAAAACCCTAATTATAGAAGAATCTATTCATGGTGTATTTGATGAGACTAGCTTGCTGCAAGACAGCTCTTCTAATGTGTTTATTGAAGATGTAGGTTCAAAGATAAAAGAATTAAACTTGGATGTGCTGACTGAAGAAAAAGATCAGAAGTTCATCAAGATCGCCACTCCAACCCCAATTGGAGAGGTTGATGACCATGATGAATATACCATTCCAGTTAATGAAGTCACTCCTGTAGTTGAAGAAACTCCAGATACAAGGACTCTAGAGCTCAGACATTTGAAGGATCAACCAATGGACCAAATCATAAGAGATCCCCGGGATGGTGTCAGAACTCGTAGAGGTACAACTAATGAAAATTTATATTTGAGTTTTGTCTTACAGGTTGAAACAAAGAAGTTTGAGGAAGCAAACTCAGAAGCATCATGGATAATGGTAATGGAAGAAGAGTTGAATCAATTCAAGCATTGCAAAGTTTGGAAGCTTGTTCCAAGAGCCAAAGGCAAGAACATCATCGGAACAAAGTGGGTCTCCAGGAACAAGATGGATGAGGAAGGTACAATCATAAAAAACAAGACCAGACTCATCGCCAAAAGATACAGGCAAGAAGAATGAATCGACTTCGATCAGACTTATGCACCAGTGGAAAGGTCGAAGGCAATCAGGTTGTTCCTAGCATATGCTGCACTTAAGGGTTTCACTATCTATCAGATGGACGTGAAGTCGGTCTTCCTTAATGGTGACATAAAGGAAGAGGTGTATGTGGAACAACCTCCTAGTTTCATTGATTCTAATTTTCCTGATCATGTCTATCTTTTATTTAAAGCTTTATATGGTTTGAAACAAGCTCCTCTAGCATGGTACGAGACGTTGTCTAAGTTTCTTCTTGAGAACAAGTTCACAAGAGGAAAGATAGATAAGACATTATTTCTTAGGGAAATAAAAGTCAAGATTTTGTTAGTGCAAATCTATGTCGATAACATCATATTTGGCTCTACTGACGATAACCTCTACAAAAAGTTTTCCAAACTTATGTTAGGGAAGTTCGAAATCAGCAGCATGGGAGAGCTGAAGTATTTCTTAGGACTTCAGGTAAAACAAAATGAAGATGGAATTTTCATCTCTCAGACGAAGTTCACCAAGGAGTCAATTAAGAAATTCAGAATGGAACCACTATGAGGACTCCAATGGGTTCAACTATGTCTCTGGATAAGGATGAGAAAGGGAAACCTTTTGATGAAACCAAGTACATAAGCATAATTGGATCCTTGCTCAATCTTACTGCCAGTAGACCAGATATAATGTTTTCAACATGCGTGTGTGCTAGATGTCAAGTGAAATATAAGGAATCTCACTACGCTGCTGCAAAGCTGATTTTGAGATACCTTAAAGTTACACCAAATCTTGGCTTATGGCACCCAGAAGTAATGACAGCAAACTAATTGGTTTTTCAGATGCAGATTTTGTAGGAAGAAAAGATTATAGAAAGTGCTCTTCTGGGACTTGCCAATTCCTTGGAAGGATGCTCATTTCATGGAGCCGTAAAATGCAAAATTGTGTCGCAATCTCAACGTCCAAGTCAGAATACATTTCTGCAGGCAATTGTTGTGTACAATTATCTTGGATAAAGAACCAACTTGAAGAATATGACTGGAAGGTCAAGGACATTCCATTATTTTGCGACTCCTCCAGTGCAATTGCCATAGCCAACAATCTAGTCTCTCACTGCCGGAAAAAGCACATAGAGTTGCAATACCATTTCATTAGGGAGCATGTGTAGCATAGTGACATAAATCTCCAATATGTCCCAACTGATAGGAAGATTGCAGATATATTCACGAAGTCGATGGACGAGGCCAAGTTCTCGTTCTTCAAAATAGAATTTGGCATGCTCAACAAGGATGAAGAAGAATGAAGAAAAAGGTGACAGGATGTTCAAGTTCTGGCTACCCTTCAAAATCCGAGAAATTTCAATGTATGGAATTCATTTCTCGTGTACAACACTTGTACTCTAGAACAACAGATTTACTTTTAAAGAACAATAATTACTTCTAGAGAACAAGAACTTACTTCTCGAGAACAAGAAATTATTTCTCGAGAATAACAGTTCTACTCGAGAACGGCAGAAACATTTCTCGAGAAGAAGTTCAAATTCGTCGATCGGAGTTCAACATTCATCGATCAGTTTTTCGTCTATCCAATTTCATCGATCGGAGTTCAAATTTTGTCGATCGTAGTTCGACGTTCGTCGATCGGTTTTCGGCTATTGGAATTCGATTTTCATCGATCGGAGTTCGACGTTCGTCAATCAGTTTCTGCCACATTCCAGGTACTTTTAATGTTATTTATATCTTTTATAATTAAAAGTTAAAGGTAAATATAAATAGACTTAGGTCCAAGATATTTTATTCCCGATTTCAAGTCCCTCTATCGAGAAAAGACGCTTCATCTTCTCCGTCTCCGCCGACTGCAGCACTCAAGGTCAATTCTCTCTTCGTCGGCCAGCTCACAGTTCTTTCTCCTCAATGGCATCATCTTCTAAACTCGGAATCGGCAACGAACTAATCTCCACAGGGATTGGCAAACTTTCTGATGACTTCCGGAATGTTCTTATCTTGCTCGACACCGCCGTCTTGTCATTCGTTCTGGAACATCCTTGTCGTATTCTAACCTCTGATGTCAAAGAGTTCTTCCAAAACGCAAAGATTAAGCACAATGGCAAGGTGCTCAAATCAAAACTTAGAGATATCAATGTAAAAATGACTTCTCTCTATGTCTCCAAATTTTTGAAACTTCCCGTGATAGATCAAGAAGATGATCTGGTAGGCACAAACTATGAATGAGCAAATAGTTTCTTTGGGATTCCCCAATCATCTCACACTGTTAGAAGACAGTTCATGAATGCAAAAAGCAAACTGTTGGCAGATATTCTGGGTAAAGATCTTCTCTGTAAGACAACCTCCATCTGCTACATAACACTAGAATTCTTTGATATGATGACTGTAGTGATCTGTAGAAAGAAATTTCAGTGGGGCATGATGTTTTTTGACAAGATTAAGGGATGTATCAAGAGCCCAACTATGGCAGGATTATCTCTCTTTACCTCAATAAGATGGACCCTGAAGTTTTCTACATGAAAAAGTACATGGCCCTCCATCACATGAAGAAATTTTCTATTACCTCCATCTAGAGATGGGAGGTTAAACTACAGAAATCTGATAAAGATTCAAAGGACATTGAGCATGTGGACATGACCCTATCTCCTCCTTCTCGTCAGATAACTGACCCAATTATTGAGGAGGAGCCTGCCCTATCTATTCAAGCTCAGCCAACTCCTGGTCAAGCTTCTACAGAAACTCTAGCGCCAGTATCTATAGACATTCCTCCTCAAGTTACTCCTCCTGCTTCTACACCCTCAGTTCCATATACATTTGCAGCTACTACTTCCGCTCTGCTGCATCTAGACCATCCAGTTTTCCCTGCTTCTGAAGATATTCCAAACTCAGAAAACCTGACTGATGCGTAAGTAGATGAATAGATTCAGACTACTAATGAAGACATCAACATGATGATAGAAAAGCTCACTTCCCAAGAGCATCCATCCTCTATACCTGAAGATCATCCTTCCTCTCCAGCAAAGTCACCAGCACAGTCTCCTCAAGAACAATCTCCTATACAAGAACCAGCACCATCTCCATCTGAAAATATACCTGATACTAAAGTTGACTCCATACATGATTCTGAAGATGAAATTGAAGCTGCTGAACCAAGACTTCCCAGTCTTCACTTCAAGATTCCATCCATGCTGCCCATAGATTCTGAGGATGAAGACAACACTGTCAACAAAAAACGTGTCTCTACATCCACTGTTATCATTGAAGAGATTGCTCCATGGACTGCCCCAGTTCCACCTCCACCATTTATTCCATTTGAAACATTTCCTGAAAGTTCTATACTAAGCAAAATTGATGCTCTGCTGACTACTCAGAGAGCTTATTTTGATTCTTCACTAAGTTATAACTGATAAAATGACCGCATTGGAAAAGGAAATGAGCCGTGGATTCGCTGAAATCCAAAATAACACTGATGAATTCAAAAGGCTCTTACAGATTGGAGGAAAAGCCATAGATCATACAATCACTAGCATTGGTGAAGTAATGGACCAGTCAGTCACCCTTGCAAAGAATCAAATTCAGCTAGATAATAGAGCCCAAGAGAGAAATTTCAAAACTTGTGAAGAAGTTGGGTAGTTTAAATAAGATGTCATCAGCACCCTCTGCCTAGAAGTCAGAAAGGGGAGGATATAGTGAAAGAACATCTGGAAAAACAAACTCAAAATATGAAAAATCAGTGGGATGACAAACTGCAAGTGATCCAGACTTATGTACTTAAGGAAGTCAAAAGCACAAAACTATATAAATATGACACTACCATATGGATGCATAATCAACTATTTCCTGAACTGGCAATGCATCTTTCTGCACCTCCTCCTGCACATTTGGATGTAAACAGGCCAACATTCTCACCTCCTCCAGAATACATTGAAGGACCTCCTCCAGACTACTTTGAGGGACCTCCTCGAGAGAACTTTGAAGAGGTCTGGGAATCATCACAAGTTAGCATCCCTCCTCAACCTCAAGAAATTCAGAAAGCCAAAAGAAGGAAATATGGGGATGGAGCCTCAGCAAGTAGATCAATTCCCCATCTTGACGTTGAAAGGAAAAGACATCAAGAATTCTCTGAAGTTTGGAGCCCAACCTCAAAATCTCTAATTCTTGATACTTTGAAGATGGTAGTTGATTTCAGTGAAGATAGAAACTTACATTATAGCTCTCATGAATGGGAGTTATATGAAAAGTATCCTACCAAAAGGAGGATATATGATAGAGAATATGTGAGGAACAATCCCAAAACTCCTCCTAGACCTCCAAAGTATTTTCCTAAACCATACTGCTACCAGAAGAGACAATAAGAAAAACTAGAAAGACAACAACAACAAAAGGATTAATAGAAATTGAAGATTTTCTGATAATTCTCAATGTTGAAATTGTGGAATTGAACTTTCTCTTTAACAAATTTCTATTAATATGAACCTTTAGTTTTGTTGATCTAATTTTTCTCCATTATAGCTCTTATTCTATTTATTAAGGCTATTAGTTTCTTTACTTGTTTTATCTTGATGTAATTCACCTTAGTCTAGAGGGTTCTGACTTGTCAAAATAGGGGGAGATTGTTGGGTATTGCATCCACAATAGCCTAGAAGTGTATGAAGTCACCCTTGAACTTAGATGAATTAAGTTTGTATTTGATGCTCTTTTTAGTTGAGTGTTTGCAGGATACTATTGCCAAGTGTAGAACAATGTCAGTCCATAATGAGTCACCAAACACAGGAACATACACTGTAATCCCTCATTGTGTGATTCATGGTGTTGACTCATGTGTATCCTCTCTATTGGGACACACTTCCTTTTCAAGCACTAAGGGCATGGGAGAAAAGATGGATGTTAATTATAATGAAGAAATCTTGTTTTCAGATTTTTAGAAATAATTTCTCTATGTGTTTTTCTCGAGTACTATGCTTTGTACACAAGAAGGACAAAAGCTTGTTCTCGAGTGAGACTTGTCTTGATTTCGAGTTGCAGAAGCAGTTCTCGAGAAACCTTAATATTGTTCTCGAGAAGGCCTTATGTACTTGAGTACTTCATGACACTTCTTCTCGAGTTACTTCTTTTCCTGACCGAATTTTTCTAAGTCTTTTTCTCGAGAAGTCTAAGTTCGTTCTCGAGAAGTCAATGTTTAATTCTCGAGAAGTAGAAGATTTTTCTCGAGACCTAGAGTTTTTTTCTCGAGAGCCAGAATTCTGTTCTCGAGAATACATAATTCTTCTCGAGTACCAGATTGATCCTTCTCGAGAACTAAAGTTTTTTTTCTTCTCGAGTACTTCCTTCATTCTCGAGATTGCTGATTTCCACCTCAACATTTTTCTAAGACTTTTTCTCGAGACCTTCATTATTATTCTCGAGAACAGAACTCATTTTTTCTCGAGTACAATCTTTCTTCTCTAGAACAGCTGTACTGTTTCTGAAAATTTTCTTAAGTCCAGTCAGACGGATTTTCAAATGTAATTAGCACGTGATTGGTTCATGTGGCTATCCTTTATTATGATTATGACCATTATGATGTCCTATAAAAGGTTTTATCATAATCGACCAACCGTAGAAGAAGCCGTAAGAAGAAATTCTAAGCATTCTGAATCAGAAATTTACTTTCTAAATCGAGAGCTTCCGTCGTTGTTCATCGTCATTCTTGTCGATATGCTTTCGATCTAGAGATTCAGAGCAAGTGATTCAAAGATCAAGATATTCTACAATCGACAGATTCTCTCCTTGATCTTGCTGAAACCTGAATTTTCAGATCCAGCCGAGTCATCTTCAAAATAATTCTGACAGAGCCTCAAAGTTCATGGAAGAACAAAGGCTGAAGTTTTCAGATCTGAGAAATTTACTGTTTGTTTTTCTTTATATTTGTTTTATTCTTGTAGGAGATTCTTCTTTGAGTGTAGGAGTTTTGATCTCCGAGTTATTTGTAGGAATTTTTCTCTTCCGAGTGTAGATCATGTTTTTGGGATCGAGTTGTAGGAACTTTATTCCGAGTGGTAGGATTGTTTTCAATCTGAGATTAGTGGAGTAGCCGAGTCTAGTGCGTTGCTAGATCAGTGAGTTGGAAAGTGGATTTACCCAAGGTTGGCGAACCACTATAACTCTTGTTGTCATCTGTGAATGCTTGGTTATTTTTTTGTGCATCGCTCGCTAAATTTTTATTCCATAAAAAGGCGCACAACTCACCTATTCACCGCCTCTAGGTGATTTAGATTGACAACAAAAACATTTTCACATACACATTTATATACACCACCACCACATAACCACAAGCATGGATAAATAAATTAACATGCGCATACACATTCACAGAAATACATACACATAAACACGCAAACACACTAAAAATAATACACACATCCACACAAACACACCAACATATTTAACACACATACACTTATAACAATTATACACATACACATAAATAAATTCATATGCACATACACACAAACACATACAAACATAAAACCACACAAACATACATTAACAACTATACATACACTCATCCACAAACACACTGGCCAACACACGAACAAAAGACCAAAAATGATGACAACTGGCCAGCAAAACACTTGCAGCTCCCAAAAATCAGAACCCTAACACACCCTTCACATGAAATCCATCATCGATGAAGAGAAAAAAAAAGAGAAGAGTAGGAAAGGAGAGCTTACAGTGTATTGGGACAATTTCAGAACTCTAGGACCAGTCCAACAATGCATAACTAACGATAAAGCTCTGCCAACTCTGATCTGATAAGATGGCTGGAGAGGTTGCATGCACTGGAGGAAGCACCAAAGGAAATGGCGAGGATTATCATGGCACGGGAGGAAGCACCAGATGAATTAGCGAGGAATATCTATGACTCTTTGAAGCCTCAGCGACTGACGGGCTGAGCATTTAGCAGCCCTAAAGGCAGGCGATAAAATTAGGGCAGTTCGCGTCTCGCAAGCCCATAGTAGTTGGCGTCGGAGATGAAATTAGAGCAGGAGCGGATTTGTGATAGGGGTATCGGGAAAAAGTGGAGGGACGAAGAGGAGGTAGGAATGGCCAAATAGGTTATCGGGAATATTGATGAGTAGATTTTGTATTAAAATATAATAATTTAATTTTTTTTATGAGTTGAAAATGATTAGGCAACACTTTTAGACATGTTGTAAATTAGTTTTTACAAAGTCAACATTGTATAAATGTTGCCTAAATTGAATTGTCATCTGCAATATTTAAAAAGTGTTCTTATTAAGGCTTTAGAGAACATTTGTTGAATGTTGCAATAAAAGTGTTGCCTAAATATGATACTCTATTGCAACACTTATAAACAGTTCTATACCAAGGTTTAGACAATAGTTTTATAAATGTTGCCGAGTAGGTGTTACTAAAGACCAAATATGTTGTAGTCGATATATCACAAAACATGCACTCACGCAAACTTCAATCTATCACAGATGTTTGTTGCACGGCCCGACGCTCCGTACACTCAATGCACATTATCGGTGTACCGGAAAACCAGGGTCCTAACACCGTTCACTGGTCCCAGACCAAATGTTAAACATTGAGCATTCATGCTCCACGGCCCACGACCGGAGACTTTAGTCTTGATGACGTACAACTCAAGACTCTCATTATGTGATCTTAATGAACGCCAACAACTTAGGCACTCAAGTTAGACAACCATAATGCGGATACAGTTCAGCCCTTGCTCGTTGCTCAAATCGCAAGTTCAATGTCTAGACTAACGCAGGTCGGCTTACCCTTGTTTGTTCGGCTCACTGGCATTTAAGAGCCCACACTAGCCACACTGTCCTCTAAGGTCTGGCTTCACAATAAAAAAGGGAGTCAATGCTAGTGTTTGTCATGATCGCTTGGTGGGGCCAACTGAAGCTCTATTTCTGTGCCCAAACTCAACCCAAATCCTGCAGCATCCTGCAGTGCCAGAAATACTGGTCTTTCTATAGCATAAAGCACATGATTTTCGATGGTATTTTCCTGAAACTCCACTCCAGTACTTCCTATTACTCCAGTTCACTGGCACAACACACCGACACCATAAAATACTCATTTATACACTGAGTGTTCTCCGGTGTGCAAAATAAAGCATCACCAATCCAGACCAACCTGTCTGGATGGGCTTCACACAGCATGCCTATTCCGTACTACACATTTTTGGATCTATCTGCAAATGTAATTGGGGATAACATGAAGTGACCCAACAGAAATCCCTTGATTCTCCACCTGTTGGTCGGGGATTCCATACACATGCCAAAATATGGACTTCACATGTCCAAGAAGGAAGATCGTTACACTTGTCATTCTTTTTGGAGCCATTGCAAATCTTTTCAATGTGGTTGGAAGTGAGCGCCTCACTTTCCCTTTCGTGGATCTAGCTCAGACCTTGATTCTACCCACAAGATCTTCTCCAGCAACTAGTCCTGCACTCCATAGTTCCTTCGCCCAAGAACACTCAAAGGCGAAGAAAGTAAGAGAGAGAGAGTGGAGACGGGAACAATTAATTCCTCAATCTATAACCCACTACATAAGTAGCCTCGGTTTTAACCACAAACACATGATCTCATCTCAAACTAAAGCAATAGCCATGATTTGAGTTGAGAAGTAAACCCACCGCTCATCAGCCGCATTTACTCCAAACTTCGTTCGACTTTCGTTGAGCTCGAGAAGGCAGTTCAATGTGAAGGTCGTTCGACATTCGACGAACTCAAGACAGTCGTTCATCGTACACGCTGTTCAACATTAGTCGAACGCTGGTCGACATTAGTCGAATGCCGGCTCGATATTCGCTGAAGGAAGAGCAACAGTATAATAGAACCACATTCGTCGAGCATTATTCGACGTTCATCGAGCATTGTTCGACGTTCATCGAACGCCGTTCGATGTTCATCGAACCTGATGCAATCTCGGCAAGTGCACCGATTGTTGTCAAGTAATAAACTGGGGGAGTTATCCTCCGAGTATCAAATCTCTCGAGGAGTGTAGATTGGGAGTGTTATCTTTCACGTTGGAAAGTGATTGCAGACGCAACAATGGTCGGCGGTGTTTTAGAACAACTAAAAGTAATTATGCAGGTCGCCTTCACCGGTTCTCAAGGGTGGAATACTCTGATGAGTATTAAGGCATGTGGTCGTAACTGTTGAGGGTCGAAAACACCTCTTCGCCAAGCCAGCCCCTGACACATGTTAGTGCGGCATATCACCAAGCAACAACCCAAATTTAGCTAAGTAAAGCCAAACTATGATCTACAATAACAACGTCAATAATAAACCATCAAGAACATCGTTAAGAGTTCCTAGCAAGTTTAGCAAACATCCAAAGCAAAGAAACAACATCAAAATTAGAGTAAAGAGGAGATTTACAACCCAATGCATGAAAGCTCGCCATGATTCTTGGCCGGAGTCGAAGGTTGTCGGTATTTGTCCAGGCTCGGTTGGTGGTTGACGTCCGAAGAAGCTTGAAGTGTTGTCACCAACTTCAAAGGCAGTTTCCCCGTCTTCTTCACGTTAAGTGAAGGATTCTGTCACCGCAAAACTCTTCAATGGTGCCGAGAAAGAGCCCCAAATACTCCTCCTGAGATGGAGAAGCGAAAAATAGCGGAAGATCATCGATTGTGGTGAAGTTAGGAGGAAGAACGGTGGCTGAATGAGCTCTTCAAGGAGGAGAGAGGAAAATGCGGCTGGAGGAAGGATTTACTGCTCAGAGGAGCGGAAATGGAGGACTATTTTCTGCTCCAGTCAACTGCTAAACTTAAATATGAGCACATCAGAAAAATTATCACGCACGGTTTGGCGCACGACCATGAGTTAACCGTGCGATATTAACTTCCTGGCAAAGATTGGGGAATAAGATGCGTTGACCCGTGCGTTTTGCTCGCGCATGGACGCTTCCGCCTATGCGTGAAGGAAAACACACGAGTAACCACAAAGCGCTGAAATTCACGGCAAGCAGGTGGAACCACGCATTTTACTCGCATACGGGTACTTCTGCCCATGCGTGAACAACTCACACGATTAACCACAAAGCGCTATAAAACTGGAAAGCAATAGAAAAACCGTGCGTCTCGTCCGCGCACGGTTCAGATGAAATTGTGTCACGTCCCAATTCACACTAGGCCCCTCGTGCGTATTTTTGAGTCAGGAGAGCTGTCTTGGGTTCAAGGGTGTGCTGGTAACTGGGCTGCATTTGTAAATAGGAGGAGAAATCGTCCGAGCATAGGACACGGGTAGAGACACGGGTGTGTCCCTACCCGTGTGGGAGAGGCCAGCTCTGAAGTCGATGACTCGAGTACATCAGGAGAAGGACACAGGTAGTGACACGAGCATGTGACTACCCATGTGAAATTACACAGGTAGAGTCACGGGAGTGTCCATACCCGTGTTTGTGTCGAGTTGACCTCGACTAAGCGGGTTGAGATCGACGAAATGTGTCGAGATCGACGAAATGTATGACACGGGTAGAGATACGGGCGTGTCCCTACCCGTGTGTGTGTGTGTGTGTATCGAGTTGAACATGATGAAGTGTGTCGAGATCGACAAAGTGTGTCGAGATCGACGAAAGGTATGACACGGGTAGAGACACGGGCGTGTCCCTACCTGTGTGTCTGTGTGTCGAGTTGAGTTCGTTGAGATGTATCCAGTGAAGGACACGGATAGGGAACACGGCCGTGTCATATGGATATTGGTCGGGCCGTGTCCCTACCCGTATCGAGTGTTGAACCGACACTAAAACCGTCATTGACGCTTCGCCCGAAGCAGTACACGGGTAAGGACACGGGCGTGTCCCTACCCGTGTCACTTTTCATATATAAGGGTTGTGAAAAACCTAGCTGTTTTCACTCCTCATTCCAGCCATTTTTCGTGAGAGAAACTTTTGGAGAGAGGTAAAACTACTGGAGCATGTCTTGGAGGAGAAGATGCACTGCCATCATGAAGAGAAGATGCCGCGGAGAAGAGTCACAAGATCCATGGCTGGAAATAGTGGAAACACTGGAAATGAGGTGAGCTTCCTCCCCTCTCCCTTTGTGCTAGATCTGTAGATATCTAGTTGAGATGTCGACTCAATAGAGTCTAGACTAGTGAGATGGTGATTTCTCTAGGAAGAGGCTGTTCTAGGGCTTGTGCTCTAAGGATAGTTGTGTCTTCAAACTCTCCAACCTTCTATGTGAAGATGGGGGATAGTTTCGTGAAGAATCATGACCTCATGAGGGTGAATAAGGGAGGAGGAGTTTCTGGAGGTAATTTTGGAAGATCGATTTGAGGAGTAAGATGAACCGATGTCGTTAATTCCGCTTTAAGATGCGTGCAGAATCTGTGTTCTGCGCGCAGCGATATCCTTGGCCATTTTCAGATGTGATATGGCTAGATCTGGGCTTTCGACTAAACACGAAGGTTGAAGTCCTTGAAAATTACTTTCCAACGAGTGGTTGCACGACTTCATGCGAAGTCTGTAACGCCCCCGGTTTTTCTGTGTTTTGTTTGATCTTTGATTGGCATTACGATAACACATTTCCGGCCTTTCGCCATTGTAGAGCGTGGTATTAGCTCTTTAGGTTCCTTGTGTAGCCTGGTTATAGCCTGTTAGTAAGATTCCCCAGCTAGCCGGAGTCTGTTTTGGTGACTCGGTTGGGCCTCTTAGGGAATGCTTGTGTTTTGGCTTTGGGAGGTGTTAGCCCGAGTGTGAGATCGTCGGATGTTATTTTCGACCTCACCGTTATTTTTGTGGCTTGGGTGTTTAGCTACGGTGCAGGTTTTGGTCAAAGTCCGAGATCGTTTGCTTTCTCGTCATTTCGACGTTTGTTATGTTAGCTGTATGTTTGATGTGCTGTGCATGGCCTGGTGTGGCCGAGCTTGTTAGGCTGGTTTGTTTCTTTTTTTTAGCTAAGGAGTTTAACTGTTTTTTGTGTGTATGTTTGGGTGACACGGCCTTGGTCACGGGCATGACCCATGGCGTGTCGAGCTCGGTTAGAGCTATCGGTTGTGTGGTCGATGAAATTCGGTCGACGAGCGTTTTTGGTAGAAACACGGCCTGTGACACGGGCGTGTCCCCGTTGGTTCGTCGAGCTGCGCTCGATGATTCGTTGAGCGGCGTTTGGGTGATTTCACGCCCCCATAACATGGGTATGCCGGATCTGACACGGGCGTGTCATAGGGCGTGACTCCTGGTCGGTGATCTGCACTCGACGATGTCGAGCGCTAGTTAAGTTGGTACCCGGCCTGTGACACGGGCGTGTCACAGGGCGTGTCCCCTGTTTTGGCGTGCTGAGCTCGACGATCGTCGAGTGGGTAGGTGAGGGGGTACACGCCCTGCGACACGGGCGTGTCAGACCTGATACGGGCGTGTCACGGGCGAGTCTGAAGCGTGTTCCGTATTTTTTCTCCTGAGTGATTCCTTTTATGCCGTGAGTCGTTTTTCCTCCTCATTTCTTCATTACCGATTCTGGAGAAGCTTCCTGCTGAAGGTTTTGGGAGGAGGCGGTGTTGGATTTTGGCCGGCGATTGCGGGAGGGAGCTCGATTTTTCTCGTACGATAGCGGATTTGTCTTGCTCTCGTCTAGATCTTCCCTTCCATGTAAGTCATTCTTGATCTAGGGCTGATTCCAGGCGTTAAACTTTTTTTGATTTCTTTTCTTCTTCTCTAAATCTTTGCTTTTGACCCATAGGTGGCCGACCTTGCCACCATAGCCTATTTTCGTGTTGCAATCACTGCATCTTGGTGGTAAGGCAAGTGGCTCCTTGCCCTTGCCAATTTGACCCCCTTTTTACCTAGTTACTTTGTTGTATATTGTTCTTAAATATCAGCCATGTTCGATTTAGGTTGTCTACGAATTTTGGATAGTTTTTTTTTATTATTCACGGTTTGGTGTCCAATGGGTAGCTAGAGTTATGGTATGGCTGCGTTTAGTTGTAGTTTAAGTATAGTTGCGGTAGCCCCGAGTAGATAGGATAGAAGGGAGAGTTGGAATTAAATTTCCAACTCTCTGTTTCCACGCGTTGAGAGAGTTTAGGCTGTGGTTTTAACTAAAATTTATGTTTAACCTAAGTAGAAAGCGCTGACAGCGTTGAGTGAGCCGAGTTCAATCAACGCCGTCATCCAGCGTAGGTTTTGCGGGTAAGTATTTTGGCATCAAGTGAGTGGAGCTTACTCAACGCCGCGTCGAGTGGGCTCGACGTTTCTGTCTTGGGTTCGTGTGTTTCCTTAGGATTGTTAGTGTGACTTTTCCCTGGGGGGGGGGGGGGGGTATTGGGTGTTCGGCTAGTTTTTGCATGCCGACTCTTGGGTTGTGGCAGGTGGTGGAGTTTTGGTGCCTCTGGAGGGGTGGTTTTATGTGGAGAGCTGTGGCCGCCACCTTTTGCCCCGGTTTGGGTTGGTGTGTGTGGGACCCTAGCGCTGCTACTGTTTGACCCCTTAGCCCTTTTTGGATCTGGTTTTGGTTATGTATTCAGATCCATGATTTGACCCCTGCCATTAACCACAAGTTAGGACTGTTAGTTCCTTTCCTATTTTATGTCTATTTCATGGCATATATGTATATGTCTTGTTGCTGTTGCAGTCTCTTTTGTAGGGCATGTTGCTATTATTACCCACACTTGGTGTGCTTTTCTGTTCTTTAGATAGTGCTCTTTTCTTACTGTCATGTCCTTTCTTTTACTGATAGCATTTTGTTGTCGGGTTGGTAAACCCTTCTTATTTGATCATAAATCAAATGCTCTATTTACATTTTTGATTATTTTCTTGCTGAGGTGTTCTTTTCTTGAATGCCTCAGGTCCAGTTTGTAACCAGTTGAGCGGCTAGTTCTTTTGGAGGGGCTTGCTTGTGGCCTCTTGGGTAGCCGAGATAGCTGATCCTCGATTTTTGTGAGGTAGTTCTTTTCCTTTCTGTATAGACATGCATACTCACCAGTGGGTTCGTGTCAGGTTGTTGACGCCCACTGGTGGATTCTTGCGATGCTCGGTATGAACTAAAACTGCTATTTTTGCCTATTTGTAGTTGTTTACTTGCTTCTGGGAATGTTTTATGCTAGGTTGCATGTTAGATATTTTTTAACCCTAAAAGCGTTACTATATGTATCTCATGCATATCATATTTATAAAACTAAGACACAACTTTTTCTTTTAGCGTAAAGACTACATTTTTATATACCATACTAATCTTAGAGTCGTGCATACCATGAGTCGTCCCTCGGGGACACTTATGCTCATTTAGGGTGTCAACTCAATTTAACCAAAGTATTTTCTGCTGCGTATAAATATACTTTTAATTGTGGACTAGTTGATCCACTGTGCCGAGGGATACGCCCATTAAATATAACTGGTTTTCTTTCATATTAAACAATGATTTTCCTTAAAATCTAAGGTCTGGAGTTTTGCCTGAACGTGTGCAGTTATACCCTGCATGACGTGGCATCACGACACGTATTTTGTCGTAATGCCCCGGTTTTTCTGTGTTTTGTTTGATCTTTGATTAGCGTTATGATGACACATTTCCAGCATTTTGCCGTTGTAGAGCGTGGTCTTAGCTCTTTAGGTTCCTTGTGTAGCCTGGTTGTAGCCTGTTAGCAAGATTCCCCAGCTAGCCGGAGTCTGTTTTGGTGACTCTGTTGGGCCTCTTAGGGAATGCTTGTGTTTTGCCTTCGGCAGGTGTTAGCCCGAGTGTGAGATCGTGGGATGTTGTTTTCGACCTCACCGTTGTTTTCGTGGCTTGGTTGTTTTCTACGGTGCGGGTTTTGGTCGAAGTCCGAGATTGTTTGCTTTCACGTCATTTCGACGTTTGTTATGTTAGCTGAATGTTTGTTGTGCTATGCATGGCCTGGTGTTGTCGAGCTTGTTAGGCTGGTGCCTTATTTCTTTTTTTTAGCTAAGGAGTTTAGCTGTTTTTTTGTGTATGTTTGGGTGACACGGCCTTGGTCATGGGCGTGACCAAGGGCGTGTCAAGCTCGGGTAGAGCTCTCAGTTGTGTGGTCGACGAAATTCGGTTGACGAGCATTTTTGGTAGGAACACGGCCTGTGACACGGGCGTGTCACATGGCGTGTCGCCTTCGGTTCGTCGAGCTGCGCTCGACGATTCGTCGAGCAGCGTTTGGGTAAGCTCATGCCCACCTAACACGGGCATGCCGGATCTGACACGGGCGTGTCATAGGGCGTGACTCCTGGTCGGCGATCTGCGCTCGACGATTGTCGAGCACTAGTTAGGTTGGTACAGGGCCTGTGACACGGGATTGTCACAGGGCATGTTCCGTGTTTCGGCATGCTGAGCTCGACGATCGTCAAGTGTGTAGGTGAGGGGGTACACGCCCCGCAACACGGGCATGTCGGACCTGACACGGGCGTGTCACGGGCGTCTCTGGAGCGTGTTCCGTATTTTTTCTCCTGAGTGCTTCCTTTTATGCCGTGAGTCGTTTTTCCTCCTCATTTCTTCGTTCCCGATTCTAGAGAAGCTTCCAGCGGAGGTTTTTGGGAGGAGGCGGTGTTGGATTTTGGACGGCGATTGCCGGAGGGAGCTCGATATTTCTCGTACGATAGCGGATTTGGCTGGCTCTCGTCTAGATCTTCCCTTCCATGTAAGTCATTCTTGATCTAGCGCTGATTCCAGGAGTTAAACTTTTTTTTGATTTCTTTTCTTCTTCTCTAAATCTTTGTTTTGACCCGTAGGTGGCCGGCCATGCCGCCATAGCCTGTTTTCGTGTTGCAATCGCTGCATCTTGGTGGTGAGGCAAGTGGCTCCTTTCCCTTGGCAATTTGACCCCCTTTTTACCTAGTTACTTTGTTGTATATTGTTCTTAAATTTTAGCAATGTTTGATTTAGGTTGTCTGGGAATTTTGGCTAGTTTTTTTGTTATTATTCACGGTTTGGTGTCCAGTGGGTAGCTAGAGTTAGGGCATGGCTGCGTTTAGTTGTAGTTTAAGTATAGTTGCGGTAGCCCCGAGTAGATAGGATTGAAGGGAGAGTTGGAATTAAATTTCCAACTCTCTGTTTCCACGCGTTGAGAGAGTTTAGGCTGCGGTTTTAACTAAAATATATGTTTAACCTAAGTAGAAAGCGCTAACGGCGTTGAGTGAGCCAAGTTCACTTAACGTCGTCATCCAGTGTAGGTTTTGTAACGTCCCGATTCGCGCTAGGCCCCCGTGCGAGTTTTGAGTCAGGAGGGCAGGCTCGAGTTCAGGAAAGTGGAGGAAAAAGGGCGGCACTTGTGGTCTGGAGAAGTTAGTCCAGAGCAGGTTACACGACCTGGGTCACAGGCGTGACCCAGGGGCGTGACTGAAGGTACTCGAGTAGCTGCCGAGGTTACTCGAGTAGTTTTCAAAATACTCGAGTAAATTGGGTTACATGCCCTGGGTCACGGGCATGACCTAGGTGCGTGACTGAAGGTACTCGAGTAGCCGCCACGGTTACTCGAGTAGTCTTCAAGTCACTCGAGTAAAATGGGCTACATGCCCTGGGTCACGGGCGTGACCCAGGGGCGTGACTTAAGATACTCGAGTAGGTGCTTAAGGTACTCGAGAAGGTGGTCAGTTCTCGAGTGAGATGGTTACACGCCCCATGTCACGGGCGTGACTATGGGCGTGACCATATGCGTGACCTGGGCGTGTTCTCCGTTCGACGATTTTAGTTGAGTTCGACGAATCCCGATTGACGATAGGCATCATGCCCGGTGTCACGGGCGTGACTATCGGCGTGACCAGGGCGTGTCCGTCGTGTCGAGTATTGAATCGACATTGTAACCGCCTGAAATGCTTCGCTTGAGCGGGACACGGGTAAGGACACGGGCATGTCCCTACCCGTGTCACATTATATATATAAGAAACAGTGGAAAACCCTAGCCGTTTCACTCTTCTTCCCAGCCGTATTTTTCTGAGAGAAGTCTTGTGGAGAAAGGGAGTTTGCTGGAGGAAGATCTAGGGAAGGAGATCCGCCATCGCCGTAAAAGAGAGGATGCCGCCGCGAAGAATCACAAGATCTATGGCCGGAAATGGAACTGCTGGAAATGATGTGAGTTTCCTAGCTTCTCCCTTGGTGCTAGATCTATAGTTATTTTCCTAGGCGAGACATCGACTCAAGAGAGTCTTGATGGAGAGGAGGAGTTTTCTAGGAAGGGCCATGCTAGGACTTGTGTCCTAGGTTTTAGATCTCTTCAACCGCTCCCTTCTTCTATGTGATGATAGGGGATGGTTTCGTGAAGGGTATTGACCTCTTGAGGTTGAATAAGGGAGGAGGTTTTCTGAAATTACTTGGGAAGATCGCCTTGAGGAGGAAGATGACCGATGTCGTTCATTCCGCCTTAAGATGCGTGCAGAATCTGTATTCTACGGGTAGCAAATTTCGTGGACATTTTTAGGTATGATATGGCCAGATCTGGGCTTTCGGCTAAACATGAAAGTTGAATCCCTTGAAAATACCTTTCCAACGAATGGTTTCACGACTTCATGGGAAGTGTGTAGCCACAGGAAAGCCTGGACGAAAATGACATCCGATAAATCGTGCATGCAGAATTGTGTTCTGTGCGCAGCGGACTTTGAAGAAAAAATCAAATAGGATACATTCAAATCTAGGTTGTGGGCTGAATATGAAAGTTGTAACCCATGAAAATATATTTCCATAGAGGGGTTACACGTCTTCACCGGATGCCTGTAGCCTCGGGAATCTCCGGTTGAATTTGCTACCCAGATTCAATCTGCACTTAAAATTATGGGTTTTATGTAACAGGGATTTGGGTTTGGTGGAATCGATGTTGCAAATTAATTTGAGGTTATTGATGAAATATTTCATAATTAACCATCGTAATGCTATGAATGATGAATCTTGTTAATTAGATTTCATACAACTAATTGTGAAGCAACTTTATTGAACAAATTGACGTGATAGAATTTGGTGAGTTGTTATAGATGCATATCTTGTTATATCATGTTGGAAGCAGATTTCTTACATTCGAATTGTGATGCGAGATTACTTGAACGGAATGACTTGATAGAAATTGGTAGGTTATCATATGCGCATCATATATGTATTATGTTGGGATCACTTGGGATGTCATGTGGGATGATAAGTTATGGCCAGGTTTATGTTCGATTGATGAATGAAACTTAGTTGTCCAATACTTAGAGCGTCGGCTCCATACGGGTAGTATTGGAAAGGGATGTAAGTGAGGTGTTGACCGTCGCAAGCTTGGATAACTTGAGATGAGACAAACGGACGGTTGGGATTGGTCCTCGGTGTTCACTTCCCGGGGCTCCTTCCGTGCCAGGTGGATGGTTGGGCTTGGTCCTCGTTCCTTCTACCGAGGCTCCTTCCATGCCACGACGATGTGGAATTTGCATGTGGTGTGAGTCGACACGCGGTGTCGCAATCCTGGGTTATGGATAGTGTGGTAGGTCTACGGGCTCGCTAGTCGTCACACCGACGGGAGTCGATAGTTAGACTTTGGGCAATTGGGCTTTGTCCTCGGTGTTTACGTCCCGGGGCTCCTTCTGTGCTAGGTGAACGGTTGGGCTTGGTCCTCGTGCTCACTTCAAGGCTGCTTCCGGGTCACACAAAGTCAGTTCGAGGCTTGGACCTCGGTGCACATATACCCGAGGCTCCCGGTGGGCCATAGTACGCATGGGCTCCGCTGTTGTGTTCTTAGCGTTGAGGCGTACGGAGGCCTAGGTGAAGTAGTGTGGATACCCGCCTAGTAGTAGAAGTGCCCGTTCTACTGTCACTGCCTGGACACGGCGGCTGATGCCTGAGAGGTTAGCTACCTTCTCGAAAAGTGGGAACTATAGTCTGTGTCGACATCGCAATAGCATGTGTGTGATCATGGGTGAGTCATTGCATAGCATACATATCATTTCATATCATTGCACAACAAGATCCTCATCGTATAAGTTTGTATGGGCACTCTTATACGATGAGTTACTTTATGCAAATCGACCATTAACTTATAAGCTTGTATGGGCATCCTTATAAGTTAAGTTACATACCTGTTGTAGTTTTCTTACACTTGATTTTATACTAGCTCTTGTAAATTTGTTAGTTTAAACATTGATAGCTCTTGTAGAACTGCTAGTTTATACATTGATACTCATGTACCTTGCCACCTGCTTGTACCTCTTTTACTTGCATATATATATATTACCCTTGTTCCTTCTCTCCGCCCGGTGCCGAGGAGTCACCGGGGGAGTGGATGCGAAACCACTTACTCGTTTCGAATAACGGTTGCTATGTCTTCCGTTTAGGAGGTCACGCCGCAGGTATAGGAGCCGCAGACTACGCAGCAGGACAACCAGGTCAGGATGACAGGGCCTGAAGTAACGGTGCCGTCGATACCGTCGGTTACTGATGTTAGTATTTTGATACTCTGATGTAGCCCGTTTGGGCAATGTTCGGTTATACTCTGATATATTATAGAAGCATATTTTAGCTTCTCCTGTATTGAAGTATTTGGATTAATGCTTAATGTGGATTTGATTTCTCTTACTTCTTATACGTGGTTGGGTTGGCATGTATTATTGATATTGTTAGAACCGGTGGAATAGGCGTCTTGTGGTACAGGTTAGCCGCGCGCTAATGCTACCCCAAGGCGGCTGTTTCGGGCATAAGACCCCCATTCATGCCGTGTTTTGGGATCTGGGAGGGGGGGGGGGTCTTACAAATGGTATCAGATTGCCACGATCCTCAACTACAGAAGTCATTCAACAATGGTGCCACCCCCATTTGATTAGTCAGTTTGGGGACAAACTGACTTAGCGGAAGCAGTGGTGTGCCCATATGTAATTCACGCTAAGTATGTCCAACTTTGACCTTAAGTTTAGCCAATCTGACCACAAATTTGTCATGCACGTGTAGTTTCCACTACATGTTGAGCCAATGGGGGGTACTCCTACCCCTCCCATACCCACTTAGTTTCAACAGTCTGAGTTGGGGCAGACGCTCACCGCCATTCTTGATGCTTTTAAGGCGCAACAGCCTCCGGTGCAACAACAGGCCCCGAGCTCTAACTGGCTGAGCACCTTCCGGGCTCTCTCCCCTCCCGTCTATCGTGGGACGGAGTCAGCCGTATATACGGAGGAATGGCTTGACATTGTAGAAGGGCTATTGGCTGGTATCCGTTGCCCAGCCAACATGGTCGTGTCATTGGAAGTGTCCGTCTTGGAGTTTCATGCTAAGAGGTGGTGGAAGTCACTTATGGGCTCTACCTTCCATGGCCAAGTCTATATAGAGATAAGTTTGAGCGAATTTTCGGGTGTTTTCTTGGAGCACATCATTCCTACTTCGGCTCGAGATGAGCTTGAGCAGATGTTTCTACTATTGAAGCAGGGATCAAACTCGGTTACGGAATACCAGCGGGAATTCCAGCATCTCTCAAGGTTTGCGAACTCTTATGAGTTGGAAGATAGAGGTTATGCCAAATGTTTCTACAAAGGGCTGTGAGATCCCCTAAGGTAGTCCCTTTTGTTTATAGCGGATGGAAGTTTGGAGGAGATTACTGACATGGCAAAGAGGTTGGAGGCGGATCACTTGGGTAGTGGCAAGAGGCCTTTAGAAGGCATTATGGAGGCCGGTGCGAGCAATAGGAGGAGACAGGATCATAGAGGATGAGGGGATACCAGAGGGGTGGATGGCGTTTCCACCGAAACTATAGAGTGGAGCACCCTGTCCAGCAGCCGGCCGGGCTACCTCCACCACCACAGGCTCAGCAATTTCGGCAACCAGAGGGGCGTCGTGGGTTGGTGTGTTTCGAGTGCAATCAACCGGGCTACATTAGACGCTACTGCCCACAGCTGTATGGGAACGTCCCTCTTGCTCTCCCTCCTGCTCTCCCTCCTGCACTACCTCCAGCAGCCCCACGAGGATGGGGATATATGCGTGGTCGAGGACAAGGACCGCCAAGAGGAAACCCCGGCTCGGTCCGGGATCAGGTGTATGCGATGGACATGGCGCAAGAGCGGAATCCCCAGGATGTTATAGCTGGTACGTGCAGTTAACCTTCCCAAATTTTGTCATTTAATTTAAACTGTTCAAGACATACTAGATACCTAGTGGTTGAGTTTGGTTATTGGTACTTAGGCACTGTTGTAATCGGTGGGAAGACGGCCTATGCGTTGTTCGATACCGGTGCCTCACACTCTTTCGTGTCCGAAGATTTCATTAAATGTATGGAGGGCATACAATACTTTTCCGAAATAGCCGGAGGAGTGCGCCTCCCGAACGGCTCGAGATGATCGCTACTACCACGTGCGATTTTGAGATATTTATTGAAGGAAGGGCTTTTGATACGCCTGCCACGGTCCTGAAGATGTCGGATTTCGCATCATTTTGGGCATGGCGTGGTTGAATTGGCACTTCGCGAGGATCGACTGCGCGGAGAAGAAGATCTATTTGAGGCATGGGGACACCGAGGTTATCTTCCAAGGTATTAATTTCGCACACCGTATGCTCTTATCTTCAGTTCGGGCTGTAAAGGCCCATATGAAAGGGGATGAGGTCTTCATGATCTGGTTTGAGTTGAAGGAGGTAGCATTGGAGGTAAAAGATGTTCTGGTAGTGCGGGACTTCCCCGAGTTGTTCCCAGAGAAACTACCAGGGTTACCCCCTCAAAGAGAAGTCGATTTCTGGATTAACCTAGTACCGGGTGCCAAGCCTGTATCCAAGGCCCCTTACCGAATGGCCCCGAAGGAACTCGCAGAGTTTAAAGTTCAATTGCAAGAATTAGCGGAGTCAGGGTTCGTTCGCCCCAATTCGTCACCCTGGGGAGCCCTGGTATTGTTTGTGAAGAAGAAGGTTGGAACCCTGCGCTTTTGTATAGACTATCGGGAACTCAACCGGCTGACGGTGCGGAACAGTTATCTGCTACCTCGGATCGACGAGTTGTTCGATCAACTAGTGGGAGCGCATTGTTTTTCTAAGCTGGACTTGTAAGACCCCTCATTTTTTTTCATTTAAAACCCCGGGGTCTTAGGCCCAGAACCGCCGCCTTGCGGTGACACCTTCGCACCCAGGAAGGTCGTCACTACAAGACGCCGATCCTGCCGGCCAAATCGATCGCAACTGTAGCAAAAGTAGCAGTGCAAGAGAAGATAAGTCCACAACAAATCATATATATATATATAAATCTCCACGAAGGGAGTGTCCACAGAATAATGAAAGAGTACAGAAATAAAAGGGCTGAAGCCCGGTATATCAATATCCTCACTACAGATCTCTAATGCGGAAGCAAAACAAAACAACTACTAGAAGTCGGAACTCACGGTCCCAGCTGGCTGTACTCCTGAGCTAGACTGCCCTATCTCCATTTGCACTGGTCTCCTTGGCTGCTCCTCCATACTCGGCTCCACGATCCCCTAATATGATGTAGTTCGAAAACCATTAGTCTAAAATGCGAAGCCCTATCGTCCCCCACCCCTTCCCCCATGCTCCTAGGCACCGAGCGGTGAGGAAGAAAGGAAAGGACGTGAAAGTGGAGAGAAATCAAAAACAGGTGACAGGGGGACCTAACTTGCAAGTTATAATCATGTTGTAATAGGTAAAGTAAGAAAGAAATTTAACCTTCACTTATGTGAGTACACATGAGCCAAGGGATCTTCTATAAGACTCCCATCGTATAAAATGTCTCATACCACTTTATACGTTGGGGTGTCGGTTATCACCAGCAGCATATAAATATTAAAATAACCTTAATTTATAAACTTGCCCACACAAGCTTATAGAACAAGCGGTCGTTTTGCAGGGCCTAATGTATAAGCATCCCATTCCACTTATACATTAGGTGTCACAGGTTATTATGAATCGATTATGATATGCATCTATATGGTGGGTATGATGGAACATGCAAGTGCAACACACACACCCGACTCTGTGCACACAAACCTTTAGTTCCCCCTTTCGGAGTCGTTACCTCCCAGGATACCTCCGTAGTGGCAGATGGAAGCGGTGGGTTGGGCCTCGCCCCCCTCAAAACTAGTAAAAGCACTACCAGTCTGACCTATCATACGCCTCAACGCTTGGTGCACTAAGCGGACAACCGTGTACTCTTGCCGACTGGACCGCCGGACTTAAGTTTGGTGAAGTGTAAAACCACACTTGTCGAGTCATCGTATTGGCATCGGTGCATCGACTAACCCATACCGAAGACCCACCACCTTAACTTTCTTTCCTTTCATGCACATGCAAATTTATCGTATCAGTACCGAGCCAAAGCTCCCCGGACCATCCCGTCCGCCACAAATATCAACCGAGCCAAAGTTCGCCGGACCAAAATGTTCGTCTCTTATTCCAAACCTCATCCCTTTGAACACTGCGGGATGGCGCCCCTTTGAACACCTCGGGATGACTTAACCATTTCCAATACTTGTCCAACTAGTGAGTGCAGTGTGAAACCATATTTACTAAATTACTCTTTCGATTTGTTCTTTAAGGTTTACGTTAACCCAGGACTGCCCCCGGTATTCCCTGTGAAGGGCTCTCAAGGGGCACTAGGAACTGTGTTGGGATTACGCCAAGCATTCCCTTTTGCAAGGTACCTATTATTATTGGTTGATTTCCCTTACCCCTTACCTTCTCATATTGCGATAGGCTAATCCTAAGGTAATTTAGACCTTTCACTCTCGCGGGAACGACGATCTTTCGTCGAACTCGCTTACCTTCTAACACACATCAACTCGATTCCCACCACTCCTTAGAACCTTCTATGGTGACTCATCTACTTTCATTCCAAACGATTCAGCTCGACTAACTCTACACTAATCCAACTCTGATCCTAATACAACTTTTCCCCAAATTACTATTTGCAGACCAACCTATACTAAGTGATGTTCAGGATAGGATGTTCTTCAAGTTTTCATCCGAATGACCTAGGATTATTACTGGAGTCCTATCATGACATAGATGTTTTAATTCCAGAATATTGTATTTTCCACAATTAATCTTCTATTTAAATAATTTCTTATAAGAGCCAATTATAGTCAAGTTGACCATGAAGTATACATTTTAGACATGATTAATGTATCATAAATTCATGATAATATTCCATATGTCTAATAAGTGACAATTTCCAAATTTGACATTTTCTACAAACATTTAAGGGGCCTAAAATTATTATAGCAATAAATTCCAATATTCCAAGATTTGTAAATCAACTACTTGATATTTTCATCCAAATAATTTGATTTAAATATATTATACTACGACAATCCTAAAATTATCACTGGCAAACTTTCATGATTTTACACAGAATATTTAATTCTAAATAAATTCAATACAAAAATCAACAAAGAGCATAATTGTGAATCAAGTACTATAATTATACTTCAAAAATTCCTAATTAAATTCCTAATAGTAGATATCATCCTAAAATCATCAGTGGCCAAAATTCACATTTTTATAAGTTAAATTGTTCTTTAAATAATTTATTTACCAAGTACGGCCTTTACAAAATTTATGAAGGAGGCAATATATAAAATCCTTTAAAAATTATAATAAAATTCAGAGACATCTATTTAGGTCAAAAACCTCTACTGGCCAACTTTTACTAAATTTCATTTAAACCAAATGATCAAATTAAATCAAATACTAAATTGGACACTTTGATATTTAACAAAGGAACTACCATGAATATAATCCATAAAATTCCACTAAAAATATCTAGGGGTTCAACTCACCCTAAGATTCATTCTACCCCATTTTCACATTTTTTTAGATGAGGTTAAGTTACCATTTTGACCTAGTAGTGCTTCTACCCTAAAACTAGGGTTTGACTTTTGAGGTACTTAACTACTTCAAAATTCCGTAATATTTCAACCAGAGGCTTAAATATATCTAAGCTAACTCTCTAATGATTTACAAGGCCATACAAGGGCATTTGCCCCTATGTCCTTCACAACCACCTAAAGGTCCACTGCTCCCAGGCCGTGTCACCCAATTTTTGCTAATTTCTGAATTTGGGCTATTACATCTGGTAACTAGGCTGCTCTTATAAATAGGAGGAGAAATCGGCCGAGCATCGGACACGGGTAGAGACACGGGCATGTCCCTACCCGTGTGGGAGAGGCCAGCTCTCCAGTCAACGACTCGAGTACGTCCAGATAAGGACACGGGTAGTGAAACGGGTGTGTCACTACCCGTGTGAAATGACACGGGTAGAGACACGGGCGTGTCCCTACCCGTGTGTGTGTCGAGTTGACCTTGACGAAGCGTGTCGAGATTGCCGAAATGTGTCGAGATCGACGAAATGTACGACACGTATAGAGACACGGGGGTGTCCCTACCCGTGTGTGTGTGTCGATTTGAACTCGACAAAGTGTGTCGAGATCGATGAAGTGTGTCGAGATCGATGAAAGGTGTGACACGGGTAGAGAAACGGGCGTGTCCCTACCCGTGTGTCTGTGTGTCGAGTTGAGTTCATCGAGATGTATCCAGAGAAGGACACGGCCAGGGAACACGGCCGTGTCATGTGGACACGGTTCGGGATACGACATTGTCCCTACCCGTGTCGAGTGTTGAACCGACAATAAAACTGTCGTTGACGCTTCGCCCGAAGCAGTACATGGGTAAGGACAGGGGCATGTCCCTACACGTGTCACTTTTCATATATAAGGGTTGTGAAAACCCTAGCTATTTTCACTCCTCATTCCAGCCATTTTTCCTGAGAGACTCTTCTGTAGAGAGGGAAAACTGCTGGAGCAAGTCTTGGAGGAGAAGATCTGCCGCCGTCGTGAAGAGACGATGCCGCTGAGAAGAGTCACAAGATCCATGGCCGGAAATAGTGGAAACACCGGAAATGAGGTGAGCTTCCTCCCCTCTACCTTGGTGCTAGATCTGTAGTTATCGAGGTGAGATGTCGACTCAAAAGAGTCTAGACTAGTGAGATGGTGATTTCTCTAGGAAGAGTTCGTTCTAGGGCTTGTGATCTAAGGCTAGTTGTGTCTTCAACATCTCCAACCTTCTATGTGAAGATGGGGGATGGTTTCGTGAAGAATCATGGCCTCATAAGGGTGAATAAGGGAGTAGGAATTTCTGGAGGTAATTTTGGAAGATCGATTTATGGAGAAAGATGAACTGATGCCGTACATTCCGCTTTAAGATGCATGCAGAATCTGTGTTCTGCGCACAACGATCTCCTTGGACATTTTCAGATGTGATATGTCCAGATCTGGGCTTTCAACTAAACATGAAGGTTGAAGTCCTTGAAAATACATTTCCAACGAGTGTTTGCACGACTTCAGGCAAAGTCTGTAGCCACGGGAAAGTCTAAATGAACATGACGTCCGATAAATCCTGCATGCATAAATTGTATTCTGTACGCAGGGGACTTCAATACTGATTTCAAGTATGATACTGTTGAATCTGGGTTGTGGTTTTAACATAAGGGTTTTAGCCCGTGGAAAGACTTTTCCATCAAGGGGTTGCACGTCTTCACCAGATTCATGTAACTTCGGGAATCTCTGTTCGGAGTTGCTGCCCAAATTTATCATGTACTTATATTCTGAGTTTGGAATAATATTGGATTTAGACTCGGTAGAGATAATGTTGTGAATTAACTTGAGGTTGTTGAACTCTTTTATGTTAACCATCTTAGTCTAATGAATGATGATGTTTATTAGTTGGATTCCACATAATTAATTTGTGAAACAAAGCATACTTAAACGAAACAATTTGATAGAAATTGGTAGACTATTATAAATGCGCATCATGATAATAACCTGTTGAATCATTTGGGATGAAAGGTAGGATGATAACTTATGGCCATGTGTATAGTTGTTTAACATAATGAATTTGGTGTCCAATGCTTAGAGTGTCGTCTCCCTACGGGTAGCATTGTGAAGGGATGTAAGTGCAGTGTTGATCGTCACTAGTTGGGATTGCAATGAGATGAGTCAAAGTGGATGGTTAGGCTTGGTCCTCGTGCTTTATACGAGGATCCTTCCATGCCACGGTGATGTGGAATTGCATGCGATGTGAGTCGACATACGGTGTCGTAATCCTGGGTTAAGGATAGTGTGGCAGGTCTACGGGCTCGTCGATCGTCACACCGACGGGAGTTGATGATTAGACTTTGGGCGGTTGGGCTTGGTCCTCGGTGTTCACATCTCGGGGCTCCTTCCGTGCAAAGTGAACGGTTGGGATGTGTCCTCGTACATACATCCGAGGCCCCTTCCGGGTCACACAAGGCCAGTTCGGGGCTGTGTTCTCGGTGCACATCTACCCGAGACCCCCGCTGGGCCATAGTATGCATGGGCTTCACTGTTGTGTTCTTAGCGTTGAGGCGTAGGGAGGCCTAGGTGAAGTAGTGTGGATACCCGCCTAGTAGTTGAGATGCCCTCTCTACTGTCACCGCCTGGCCACGGCGGTTGATGCATGAGAGGTTAGCTACCTGCTCGAATAGTGGGAACTATAGTCTGTGTCGACATGGCAATTTCATTTGTGTGATCATGGGTGAGTCATTGCATAGCATACATACCATTTCATAACATTGCATAACAAGATACTCATCGTATAAGTTTGTATGGGCACTCCTATACGATGAGTTACTTTATGTAAACTGATCCCTAACTTATAAGCTTGTATGAGCATCCTTATAAGTTAAGTTACTATCCTGTTGTAGTTAATTGCTCTTGATGTTTGATATAACTTTGTAAAACTGCTAGATAAATTGTTGTTAATCTTATAGTGCCATTACCACCTGCTTGTACCTGCTTAAACTATTTATTATACCTTGTACTATTGCTCTTTTCTCCGACCGGTGCCGAGGAGTCGCCGGGGGAGCGGATGTGAAGCCACTTAGTTTTTTCGACAAACAGTTGCTACGTCTTCCTTTTTAGGAGGTCTCCCCGCAGGTAGAGCGACCACAGACTTTGCAGCAGGACAGCCAGGCCAGGATGACAGGTCCTGAGGGGACGGTACTGTCGCTACCATCAGTTATTTATGTGAGTGTTGAGCGACTCTGATGTAGCCTTTTGGGTGTTTATTAGTTGTACTCTGATATATTGTAGAAGCATGTTTTAGCTTCTCTATTTTGATGTACCTTGGACACATATATACTTGGTGTGAATTTGACTTCTCTCTTATTATATTTGGTTGGATTGGCCTATATATATATTGATATTCATTGTAGCCGGCGGGATAGGCGTCTTGTGGTACAGGTTTGCCAGTGTGTTAATGCTACCGCAAGGCGGCTGTTCTGGGCATAAGACCCCCTTCGTGCCTTGTTTTGGGATCCAGGAGGGGGGTCTTACAAATTGTGCGTGAAGAAATCGCACGGGTTGGTCAGTCCTTCCAGAGAATGCTGCAGAAAATGCAAGATTCGGTAGAAAGCGTGCACTAAGTAATCACATGACCGTACATTTTCCAAAGGTTAGAATTCCTGCTTTGGGTGATAGCTGACCACCTGCACAGCAAAAACCAAATCTGGAGAAACAACTCCCAGCACCAATATACACATAAAAATAACTAAATCTGCATGGAGAGTACCCCCACACATACCGCCGACATCCCAGTGCAATTTGCAAATCAAGATGGGCTGAAAAAGTGCACAATGTCTAAGTGAAGCCCTAATTAAATATAAGGAATTTCCTACTGAAATAGTAGTGCACATGCATGATAATAAGCCCAGATAAGTCAGAAAAACTCGATATAAATCAGACTCATCACACCAGCAGACTTAAACATTTGCCCGTCCCAAGCAAATCCTCCCTAATACGGACGAGTAAAATAACATAGCTTACCTTAAACTGCGCAGCGGAGTACAATGTGAAATCGCGTGCTCACGCTCATAGGAAGATCGTAGAAGGAATTTCTGTTTATGCACTAATAACCTATATATTTCTAAAGGCGTATTAAAATATTATTACCACTCTACTATAGAATCGAGGGAAATCATTCGGTCACTCGTAAGGAGAAAGCAGACAATCACTATGTTGAGCATTGGCAAAGCAAGTGATCGGGATAACCTCCAAAGGAATCCACTGATGCGCTTACGGAAAGTGCACCGCTCGCAGAAGTAATATAAAATGGGGAGGCTTTCCCAAGTATCGAATCTCTCAAGGAACACCGCAAGGTGGAGATATCTGATAAGGAGGACTTGAGATTGAAGTCTGTAGATCGAGGTCACTAAGGGGTTTGGTTTTATAGTAAGAAATTAAAAGCTAACTAAATCTACTCCTATGCAGGCCGCTATGCGCGCACTTGACTAACACGGCAACACCACAAGCTACACAAATACCCACGTAACTGCCGTATATAACGAATACAAACTACAAGAAAACAAACTAACCGAGCGACCACATTCGGATGTGCGAGTAGGAAAGGCTATATGGATTTGGTAGCGAGGTGTAGGGATGTCAAAGGAATGGACAGGCTCAACGGGGATAGCAATGGATAGGAGTCGTGAATGGTACCAGACTCAAACTAGACAAAGTGACGGCCTACATCACGCGCGCACTTGACTAACCATGTAACCATGCTTCAAGAGTAGCTAGGGGTAAGTTCTTAGCAACCGAGAAAGACAACCCTTCCTCCCGAATCGGGCAATACGAGGCTATTGAACTCCCACACACAATCCTACACCACCGTTTGATTCATAACTGGTTTCACAACTAGAGTATCGTAAACAAAATCTACGGTAATCGAAAAATAGAAACTATAAGCATATAAACAATTTTAATCTACACAGACTATATGTGAGCATGAGTGCATACCTAAGAACACTCTTAGCGTCAACATTTTACTCCATCACACAATCCTAAGTCAACACAGCATTCTTAATTCTATGCACAAGTGATAAACAAGCTCGGCGCGCGCAAGTGCTTAAGTACGCGTTCTCAAGTGGGTGTTGTTGAGTGCAATGCAAATGTAAATGATATTACAATAAAAGCATCTAGTATGCGAGTGGAATGTGCACGTGAGCGGATAACAACTCGAGTCTCTACCCCACCAGACTTAATCCATGCATCTTATCACAAGATTTGCAATAAAAACAATGAAATAAAAGTCAGGTGAGAGGTTACCCCACACTCATCAAATGAGCATAACAGAAGATGCGAGAAAGCTTGAAGTTAAACCATCAAAAAATTCACTCACTCCTCCACGCAATTGAAGGGCTAACCTGCAAAAGAGCTCCAACAAAAATTGTATATACTATGACAATATAAAATTTAATCTAAGCTACGCAATAGAAAAAATAACAAACTATACCTACTCCTAGATAAGTACTGGGGTTATTGTCAACCCAGCACGACTTATTTGGCTAACGAGGAGTTCTAGCTAATAAGCCTATGGAACAAAAGATGCACAGGTAACTGTCCGAATATCTGTTGCGGTAGCGAGTACCGATACAGCGATAATGCAGTTACACCTCTACCTAAATAATAATACCTGCACAACTCAGGAAGATGAAATAGGAAATAAGAAGAGGACGAGCACTGGTTCTCACTCATCTCAACAAAAGATTTATCCTTGCCTAGCAAGGCGCAGTCCACCGCAGGACTGTAGGAGGCGATGGCGATGACAGGGGCTTCCACTATGAAGGAGGTAGGAACCTTCTCACACGGGAAGATGCACTCGCCGACGGCCTGAGCATAAGGCTCATCGTCATCCCAACGTACCCATGGATAATCAACCTGTAGAGGCTCAGATATGGGAGAGTGATCCTGGTAGCACTCATAGCAGGATCTGAGCACAGATCACTGTCGGCATCATATGAGTCGTATCTGGGGGAATCAGAGAACTCGAGGTCCGTGGTTGTAAGATGGATTGCCTCGTCCAATAAGGAGGTGCAAACATCTGCATCAGAAATGGGATACTCCTCATCCCACCGTGGTCCGTCATAGTGTTCCTAAGATCCACATTTTCCGTCGGAGATAGTAAAATCCTTATCCCACTTCGGTGTAGCCTCAGGCACTGAATCACCAACAAATATGGCATCATAATCCGACACACACAAAAGAGGAGTAGCACGATCAAGCAAAAATGCGTAGGGGCAAAACTGTTCTCAAAACCTGGCATTGAATGAGTAGGCCACATCGCAAAATCATCCGCAGACACCTTCGCGTCAATGGGAACAATCTCAACATCCCATACACGAGCGCCATTGTGTTCCTGATCCTCTTTTTGCTGGATAACACCAGAGTGATCGTCATCACTCAAGGGAAGATTATAAAAAGGGAGCGAGGGACCCATGAAAGATCTATATGCTGCGAGAGATTCTTCGGTAATCTTAATGGGCAAAGAACGAGAAAGAAGTGCGATGTTAGTGTATGTGCCCAGCAACAACCTGGTAGTCCTGTCCACAGTAGTCCACCGTAAATGGGGGGTTGTTGCGCACACGCCCACAGAGGGAGAAGACTTGTACAGATGAGGGAAATCCTTCAACATGTGGCCTATACCTTGACATAACAAACACCTAATACAATGCTCGGCATTTAAAACATCCAAGGCGTCTATGTATAGATGCAAAGTGTCATAGAGACAAAACTCAGCTACAAAATACATTGCGAACAAAAATATTTGTCGAATGGGAGCAACACAACTTTGAATAAAAATAACATGGACCCGCATTCTAAATCAAAAATCAAAAAAAGGACAAAAGGAAATAAAAAAACAGTAAGCAACAAAAATAATAAGAAAAACAACAATCTAAAGACTTCCTTTTAGAAAACTCACACGACGGTGACCCCCGGCAACGGCACCAAAAATTTGATGCGCTTACGGCAAGTGTACTGCTCGCAAAAGTAATATAAAATGGGGAGGCTTTCCCAAGTATCGAATCTCTCATGGAACACCGCAAGGTGGAGTTGTCTAACAAGGAGGACTTGAGATTGAAGTCCTTAGATCGAGGTCACTAAGGGGTTTGGTTTTATAGCAAGAAAATAAAAGCTAACTAAATCTACTCCTATGCAGGCCGCTATGCGCTGCTTTGCTCGGCAGAATGGAGGAAAATGCAGGCATAGGGAATCAGTAGAACAGCGGATTGAGGGTCGCAAAAACCTCATCGCAATACGCGCCTCTAGCAATCGCTAGAGCGACAGAACCGACTATGGCGGCGGACAGAAATATAGGCGCTTCACAAGCAACTAAAGGAGTAAAACGATAAAGATTCACATAGTCATGAAACTAATAACTCTACATCTAAATTACCTCATCAACTACATATAAATATTTATCGACGCATATACATCAATAAAGCAAGAACAAGGAAAGAAATCGACCGAATCCGAAGGCTCGTCGAGGAGTCGCAGAAGGAATCACCGGGTTGTCAATCAGCGTCCAAGCTCGGTCCTCAACTACGTCCGGGTTATAGAAGGCTATCACTACCCTCCAATGGACCGGTCTTCTTCGTGTCACGATCCAGAAGAAGGTTGCAAGATTCCCTTTGATTGATGGATACGGCGTCAAAACTTTCAATAGAGCAAGGAAGTGATGGAGAATGTCGAGAGCAAGCACCAGCGAGAGGTAAGCTTCACGAGCATGGTCGGAGCTTCTCTCCTTAGTGGAAGATGAAGGGTAGAGGAGAAAGGGCAGAGTTTTGCACTAAAACGGCGGCAGGAATGGTAGAAAAGCGGGGCCTCTGATTGGAAGAAAACCTGTGCTTAAATAGAAGTTGGTTAAAAAACGGTCACGCACGGTTTGGCATACAACCGTGCATTAACTGTGCGTTATTAACGCACAGAAAATGGCCTGTGAGGAAGATGTGTTGACCCGTGCGTTTTACTCACGCACGGGCGCATATGCCCGTGCTTGAAGGAATACACACGGGTAACCACAGAGCGCTGGAAAACAAGATAATAAAGTAGAACTGTGTGTTTTACTCGCGCACGGGCGCGTATGCCTGTGGTTGAAGGAACACGCATGATTAACCCCAGAGAGAAAGAAATCCCGGTAAGCAAGTGGAACCATGCGTTTTACCCGTGCACGGGAACTTCGGCCTGTGTGTGAACAAATCGCACGATTAACCACATAGCGCATGAATTCCGAGAACAATATGCAGACTGTGAGATTCCTTCTCCTACAATTTTGCCGAGAAACAAAACGCACGGGTAATCATAGACATCCCCAGGATTGTTGTGTATAACACACGATTACACTGAAATAGTGCGCAAAGAAATTGGCATGACCGTGCGTTTTACAGAGGAGTTGGAATTGGAATTTCGGACATCTCTATCACCGACATAACAAGAAATCCACACAAACAATCATATAAGTCAGAACAAACAAGTACGAGGAGCTCAAAGAACTTACCCTCAACATAAGAGTGCGCAATCATACACCACATATAGCAAAAACAATGCACTATTGGCTAAGTGAAGACCTAAACAAAAATATGACTTTTTCAACTGAAAAAGTAGTGCACATGCAATAAAAATAAGTCTAGATGAGTCAGAAAAACCTTATATAAATCGGACTCATCGTCCACCAATGTCGGTGACCATATGCTTGCCCGTTCACACTCTCCATTGCACTAGTTTGACTCAAGCGTGAATCCGTAGGACTTGGAGTATAATATAGACTTAGGCGAAGGTGGGGTATACTAAGATTAACAAGACAGATACACACCCCCAAAATGAGACTGTCTGAAAACACTCACAGCTACACTCAACGACAAACACGGGCGGCACACCACCAGACTTGGACTTTTAACGGTGTGTGCACACCTATAACGAACACAATACAACAAAATTTCACAACTCTACAACAATTGTTTTCTCTTTTCTTTTTTTTTCTTTTATTCCACATTGGGAATTTTCTTTTTCAATTCATTTCATTTATTATTATTATTATTCTTTTTTTAACCAAATAACCAAAACAAGCAGAAAACACGGCAACACCACAAGCTGCACAGACACCCACATAACCGCCACACATAATGGTTACAAAACGACAATAAAACAAACTAACCAAGCGACCACATTCTACTGTGCGAGTATTTCGGCTATATGACTTTGATAGCGAGGCGTAGGGATGTCAAAGGAAGGGAAAGGCTCGACGGGGATAGCAACAAATAGACGTCGGGAAAGGTACAATGCTCAAACTCAAAAATTGACGGCCTACAACACACGCACACTTGACTAACCTTGTACCCATGCTTCGAGAGTAGCTAGGGGCAAGTTATCAGCAACCGAGGAAGGCAATCCTTCCTCCCGACTCGAGCAATACGAGGCTAGCGATGTCGACACACATCCCTACGCTACAGTTTGATTCACACCGGATTCGAAGTAGACGAGTAGAATAACAAGATTTACACCAATAGAAATAATATACGCTATGAGCATAAAAAGAATCTAATTCTACACGTAATCCTGAATGAGATATGGGGACTCGATTAGAAGCACTACTGGAGTCAACATTTTACTCTGCCTCGCAATCCTAGGCCAGCGTCAAAATTTTCTAAATCGCACACTACGAACTATAAAACTCATGATGTGCTCTTGTTCAAGCACGCGCTCAAGTGTGTTTTAGTGGTATGCAATGCCAATCATCAAAAACAACAAATGAAAATATTCTTCTAGTATGACAATGATGTAATACACGTGCGTGAGTAACCCGCATAACTCTTCCCACCAAAATTATCCTAAACATCCTAACACCACAATGTGATAGTTAAATTAAAAAGCAAGTAGGGAGAAGGGGTTACCCAATGCTCAGAAATAAGCATACCCGAAGATTGACGTTAATTTTTGTTGAAAAATCCACGGCCCAAATGAATTTCATCTGCAAAAGAAAATACCTCCAAGCACAACAATCATATTATAGAATACGCAAAAAAAACAAAAACAAAATAATGGGTTGTCTCCCAGAAGCCACTTTTCTTTACCGTCCTTAAGGGAACCAAATACCTGTATTAGCAGGTTTATATAGAGTTCAAGATCATAAGCATAGTATACAACGATAAAGTCTAAAATTTCACACACAACATTAAACACAAATTAGACTACAAAAGAAGGGGGTGTAGATCCCTCACATCTCAGCTAAACGTTGACTTGGAATAGATCCCTCCAGATACGCAAGATAAGGGAGAAGCGAAAGCTTTAGGGTACAGGGAAGACAAATCTCCCCTGCCCCTAGCCACTTCATTCTCGCGCCGGTGGGTAAAATCCATCGCCCTGCGCATTTGCAGTTCATTCTTTCATAATTCCACTAATGGAGATCGCTATGGAGAAACAACCACTCCATCCAATCCAAAGGCAACTTTAGCTTTTCCGTCCGGAGGCATCCTTTCCTCACACTCAGCGTGTGATAAATCAACTCAAGTAACCTATTTTACAGTTTTATACATATCATTTGATTCATTATAATTTTTTGATTCTATTTCATTCATGCTTTCAGCAGCCATGCTCCGCTCATTACCCTTCTCATCCGCAATTTGCTGCACTCCATCCAACTCAGCTATGGTTTCCCCTTTTTGTAGCACACCTGTCTCAGCAATACTAGGCAAACCGCCAAATAACACAACATTCAAATCCTGCAGTTTTATGGGTTCATTCGGAATCATAGAGCGAAGGGATGGAGGTAAAGGCGAATCAACCTTGGAGGCCAAGGTGATTCCACTCGCATTAAAATGTATTGTCGCCCCACTAACTTTTAGGAAGGGGACCCCTAAGATTGGTTTTGAAGCATTCCCCATTGGTCCCAGCACCTGGAAGTCAGTGACCACCACAACCCCATTCAATATCACTTCCACCTCCTTTATCTCACAATCGGTCTTCACTAACAACCCGTCTTCCAGCACGAGTGATTTCCGGACATTCAACACGATATTTAAATTAAAATTTTCAACATCTTGAAAAGTAAGAATGTTGCGAGAAGATCCAGAATCATATTGGGCCACTGTCTCTACCTCATTTATTTCACATTTCACGACAACTTCATTTTCAATACACTCATCTGTCTCCAAAACACACTTCCCTTGCTCACGGGGATTTTTTTTCATATCGCTCGGGAGGGTGCCGCGAGTACGCTCAGAGAAGACCTGGGCCAGTTGCCCCAGCTGCATCTCCAAGTTTCGCAAGGAGGCGGTCTGAGTGGACATGTTGGATTGGGCCATCACCACAAATTTTTCCATCATCTCTTCTAACGCAATCTTTCGCGTCCCCTATGCGTTCTGATTATAACCCAATTGCGGCAGTCACGACTGTCTATTAGAAGCTTGAGCATCAAACTGATGCTGGCCTCCCTATCATCTTTGACGAGGAGCATATTGGCTCCAGGAGAAATTCGGATGATTTCTCACATTCTGGTTATATGCATTATTATAAGGAGCAGCGCGGTTCTAATTACTTATAAAATTCACACTCTCGTCAGCAGATATTCTTGAGGGATCAACAAAAGTTTCACGAGCTAGGCACTCATATGTGTGATGGCCAGGGTTTCCACAAACCTGGCATGAAATAGCCATCACCTGAGCTGGAGGATGGGTCGACCTTGTCAGCAACATCATTCCATTCATAGTAGCATGGCTCACCTCAGCATGTGCCTGCACAACATTTACCTCAAACAAATTTCCCGCACCCCTAGGTGCGTTTCTTCCTGCAGTCCAATACGTGCTATGGGAAGCAGTGTTATGAAGGAGCCGAAAAGCTTCATCGAGAGTCAGGTTCATGATAGTGCCTCCAACCGCTGCATCGATCATGGCCCTGTAATTAGGATCAATTGCAAAATAAAACATTTCAACCAAATTCCATGGCTTATAGTTGTGCTAGGGGCATGGATGTTGTAGATGAGCAAATCTCTCCCATGCCTCAGATAATGTTTCCTGGTCCAGCTACCAGAAGGTTATTATCTCCCTTTGGGCGTTCACTATTTTGTCCACCGGGTGGAACTTTATAAAAACTTCGAGGAAAGAGCTTCCCACATAGTCGCAGTCCCGGGAGCAATAGTGTGGAGCCAGGTTTTCTCCTTGTCCCTTAACAAAAAAGGCAACAGCCTTAGCTTCACCATGTCATATGTAATGTAGGCATAGCGGAAGGTACCACAGATCTGCGAGAATTCCACCAGATGGAGTTGCGGATCCTCACTTGGCAGGCCCGAAAATTGCGTGTTATTGCGAATCATGTTCAGGATGGCGGGCTTTATCTCGAATTGGTGGTTCATGATGGCCGGGCCGAAACTAGGGTAAACACTTCCCGCAGTAGGGGTCGTGAAATCATCCATTGTCCTAATGCGGGATCGGACCACCTCCTACTCCTCACCGACCAGTTCACCGATGCCATGTCCTTTTTGACCAAAATCTTCCATTCTTTCTCTTTCTTAAGCATCAACAACACGCCGGCGGGCTCGCCTCGCTCGTGCGGTTTCAAGATCAACTTCAGGATTTTCACCTCAATCCATGAGGTTTGGATATGTCATACAACACACAAAACTGATCAAAATACCAAAAACATTTGCAACAACTTTTCAAATAGAAAAAATACACAAAACGGTTGGACTCCCAGACAACGGAGCCAAAAACTTGATGAAACCTCGACAAGTCCACCGATTGTTGTCAAGTAATAAACTGGGGGAGTTATCCTTCAAGTATCAAATCTCTCGAGGATTGCAGATTGGGAGTGTGATCTTTCATGTCGGAAGGTGATTGCAGATGCAACAATGGTCGGGGGTGTTTTAGAACAACTAAATGTAATTATGTGGGTCGCCTTCCCCGCTTCGCAAGGGTAGAATACTCTGATGAGTATTAAGGCGTATGGTCGTAACCGTTGAGGGTCGAAAAAAACCTCTTCACCAAGCCAGCCCCTGACACATGTTAGTGTGACATATCAACAAGCAACAACCCAAATTTATCTAAGGAAGTAAAGCCAAACTATGATCTACAACAACGTCAATAATAAACCATTAAGAACATCGTTAAGAGTTCCTAACAAGTTTAGCCAACATCCAAAGCAAAGAAACAACATCCAAATCTGAGTAAATAGGAGATTTACAACCCAACGTGTGAAGGCTAGCCACGATTCTCGGTCAGAATCGAAGGTTGTCTGTCTTCGTCCGGGCTCGGTCGGTGGTTGACGTCCGAGGAAGCTTGAAGTGCTGTCACCTACTTCAAAGGCATTTTCCCCATCTTCTTCACTTTCCGTAAAGGCTGGTAGTCGCCTAAAAGCTCTTCAATGGCGGCAATAAAGAGCCCTAAATGCTCCTCTTGAGATGGAGAAGCAAAAAAAAGCGGAAGATCTTCTCTTGCGGTGAAGTTCGGAGGAAGAACGTTGGCCGGATGATCTCTTCAAGGAGGAGAGAGGAAAAAGCGGTTGGAGGAAGGATTTCCCGCTTAGAGTAGCGGAAATTGCGGACTATTTTCTTCTCCAGTCAACTCCTGAACTTAAATACGAGTAGGTCAGAAAAATGGTCATATACGGTTTGGCGCACGACCGTGCATTAACCGTTTGATATTAAAGTCCAGGCCAAGATTGCGGAAGAAGATGCATTGACCCGTGCATTTTACTCACGCATGGACGCTTCCGCCAGTGTGTGATGGAAAATGCATAGGTAACCCAAAGAGCTAAAATTCACGGTAATCAGGTGGAACCGTGTATTTTACTTGCGCACGGGAACTTCTGCCTATGCGTCAAAAACTCGCATGATTAACGACAGTGCGCTATAAAATTGAAAAGCAACAAAAAAACCGTGTGTCACCTTCGCGCACGGTTCAGATGAAACCATGCGTGAAGAAATCACACGGGTTGGTCAGTCCATCCAGAGAAACCTGAAGAAAATGCACGAGTCGGTAGAAAGTGAGCTCTAAGTAATCACACGAGCGTGCATTTTTCACAGGTCAGAATTCCTGCTTTGGAGGAAAACTGACCACCTGCACAGCAAAATCAAAGCTGGGGAAATAGCTCCCATCACCAATATACAAATAAAAATATCTAAATCTACACGGGGAGTACCCCAGCACTTATCCCCAATATCTAGATGCAATTCGCAAACCAAGATGGGCCGAAACAGTGCACAATGGCTAAGTGAAGCCCTAATCAAATATATGGCATTTATTACTGAAATAATAGTGCACATGCATGATAAAAAACCTAGATGAGTCCGAAAAACCCTACATAAATCATACTCATCAGAACCTCGGTTCGACTTTTAGCCTATTTCTGCCTACTCCTTTTTGGGGTGTTACAATACTCCCCTCCTTACCAAAATTTCGTCCTGAAATATGCATACAACTATAAAAAGACAGTAACAAATATGTTACAACATATATTCTCTGTACAACAAAAATATTGCAACATTTTATACAAATAACTAGAGAAATTCAGCAAGCATGGTTTGCTCCCGCTTCCATGTTTGCTCCTCACGGCCACAGTTGTCCCACTGGACATTGACCATCCTGATCGTATTTTTCTGCAGCTGCTCAATCGCCAAATCCTCGATCCGAATGAGCCTAACTTTCATCGTTAGCCCAGATTCGACCGGTAGTCGATTATTCACAATCACCTGAGCCTGATCTTTCACGGATTTTTGAAGAACAGATATGTGGAACACATCATGCAAGCCACTCAGTTATGTCGAAAGAGCTAGCTGATAGGTAGCTTCTCCAACTCGCTCCACTACTTCGAACAGACCAAGATACAACAAACTTAACTTTTTCAGGCGCCGAATCCTGGACACACCCTTGAATGGTTTGATTTTCAAGTATACCCACTCGCCAACTGCAAACTCTACGTTCCGGTGCTTGACATTGTAGTACTTTCCCTGCTTATCTTTGGCTATTAGTAGCCTCTCCCGGATAGAGCATATCATCGAATTATCCTCTTCGAATTCCTTACGCTTATACAACTTAGACTTGACTATTTTTGCCCAAGCTAATGGTGTACGACACTTCCTACCATACAAAGCTTCAAAACGTGTCATATTTATGAAAGCTTGATAGCTATTATTGTAGGAGAACTCTACCATATAGAGATGGTCTTCACACCTCTTCTAGAAATCCAAGACGCACATCCGGAGAATATCATCCAACATTCATTGGTCCTCTCGGTCTGACCATCTGTTTGCGAATGAAAGGTCGTGTTGAACTTTAATTTTGTCCCCAATAATTGATTGATTAGCCTCCAATTATTTGAAGTGAAGCGCTCGTCTCGATCACTTACGATGCTACGGGGCACACCGTGCAATCGTATGATTTGCTCAACGTAAAGCTTATCCAAGAGTTCCACTGGACATCCCTATTGTTCGGAATGAAGTGAGCTACTTTAGTCAACCGGTCCGTGATCACCGAAACATAATCGTTCCCGCGTTGAGATCTCGGCAAATCGTGCACGAAATCAATGGAAATGTCATCAAATTTCAATTCCGGAATAGGTAGCGACTTCAGAAACCTCCAAGACTCTAACATTCTGCTTTCATTATAAGATCCCTCAAACAACTAGACCCCTAGGAGTGGTTTTGTCATGACTAGGTCATGACAAAACCCTAAGAAGCTCAAAAGACCAAATGGGCAATGATACAAGGTAAAAATCACCTTGGTCTGCCTATAACACAACCTCACCACAAGTCCTAAGGTTTGCTTCAGATTGACTCCATGACCCCACGACAATACCCCTAACCACTTGGGTGGTCCATAGGGTCACTAAGGACCCATTAGGGGGAAATCAAGTGGTCAAGTTGACCTAAGTTCACACTAATACTAAATAGGTCAAACTGACCTACATAGGGACAATTGACCTTCCATTAGCTAAATGGACCCCACCAACACCTTCCTAACCCTTAAGGGAGGTGAATGGGTCCCCAAGGACCCATTTGGGTAAACCCAAAAGGTCAATTTGATCTAAGTCAACCCTTGCCCCAACGTGGTCATAGTGTCTTAATTAAGGGTCAAGTGACCTCCAAGCTGCCAAACCAACCCTACTCAACCATACCTACACCTTAGGGGTTGCCAATGGGTCATTAAGGACCCATTGGGTGCAACCCAAAGGGATCAATTTGACCAAGGTCAACTCCACCCTAGTATTATGTCAAACTAGCTCAAATGGGCTAACTCAAGCTCAAGCCTAATCCACCTAGGCTAACCTCATTTCCATTAATAATATGGGTTAGTGGGGTTCCTTTAGGCTGAAATAATCATCAAATTCGGCCATGGTGATTAGGAGAGAGAAAATCTCCACTCTGCCTTTAATGGTGGAGAGAGAAACTGAGGAGAAAGAGTCCATTCATGGCTTGGAAGGCCAAAGGCCTCCTCTTTTCATCTCCAAGGCTTGATCTATATCCCCTGGTCAGTTCTGAGGAGGTCAACAGCCCTGGCTAGCCACATTGGTGGCTGTAATGAAGGAAATTTCAATGGCTGAAATTCTCCCTCGAGGCCATTAATGACATTGATGCCATGGCAACTCCCCTCCCTCATTTGGCTATTCTAAAAGCTTCACTAGGCTGAGAGGAGGCATTTCCACAATTTACCTGAAGAAAATGAGCCCTTCCACTATACTGTTGCAGAGCACCCGCAAGCTCAAAATCCGGCAATGGCGTCCCGTCGATCGGCAAGGCTTCATGCCTTCCAGAAGATCTTTTCTCTCTCTCCTTTCTAAGTCGGTAGATCTCTATCTATTGGCCGCAAGGTTCGGGTTAAATTGGCCCCAAATCAAGCCGACCGAAAGCTAGATTTTCAAGCTTTCTCTTCCACTCACAAGTCACTGTTCTGGGCACCTCCGGCCGGCCAACCACGGGGAATCGCCAGCTACCACCTCAACGAATGTGGTGGTGGCGGTGGCCAACCGGGAAGAGGGGCGGGTGGCCGGGAAATCACGGGCAAACATCGCCCAGGATGGGCCAATCCTGGCCAATGGCACACTGGGGAAGATGACCAGATGCCTTCGATCTGTACGCCAAGATTCGTGTCACCTGTTTAATTTAGTTAGTATTAATATTGTTAATGTTTCATTCTATCACACAATATGTAGTGTTTTAAATTAAATACTAAAAATACATAGAGCTCCCTAATGGAAAAATGACCAACATGAAATCTATAGCCCTTGAAGTCTAGTGTATTTTAAAATGGGCTTCAACAAATTTGGTTTAGTGGTCTGACCACAGCACACCAAATGGTGCATCCTATACATAGGGCTAGTCAGAAATTAAATTGAGTGCCCCATCAAACCATTCATCCAAATGACCTGAGATTTTGGATGGGTGATGTAGTCCTCTACCGTAGACACAATATGGGCTATGGGAATAAAGCAGACGCCTCTCTAATTCCACTATTACACTCGCACAAGTTTTAACCACGACGCACTCGCAAGCAAATTATCACAGTTCACCAACGTATGGTAGCTACACCGCTGAAAGGTCGAACGAACGGTTATTGGCCGATGTTCTCCCAAGCAAAAGGACCCACCCGGTCCGGACAAGCGAGGTTGTAACAAAAGAGGTTTACCCAAAATGCGATCGAAAAATGGTAGATCTCTCCCAACAAAAATTATGGCACTCGACAAACTCTTTTGGAAATAACGCGTTTAAGATTGATGCAAATCAAAAGGAAAGCCACAAAGAATCTAACAATTCAAATTCAACGCAAAAAACTTTCCGACCACTAGACTATCAAGAGAGAATCACACGTGAGTGGAGAGGATCATTACCCAAGTCGGAATAGATGATTCCGACTACCTTTGAAGGGTCGCCCTTCCACGGTTCCGCCTGAGTTGCGCCAGATGGAGAGATGGATCATCCGCCATGGCTGCTTCACACCGATATCCAGATTCCTCGTCATAGAAGAAGGCCTTTATCGGATAAAACTCCAAGTGAAGATGGGCGGCCTGTTTTCTTCAAAGGGGTGCTCGGGTGGTGGAGGTTGGTGCTCGACCGACTATGGATAGAGGTGGTCGGGTTGATGATGGTGGAGAGGAGTTGGCGGCTAAGGAAGAGGAAGGAGAGGGGCGGCCGGATTTGGGGAAGAAGAGGAGGGGGGTGGCGGCTTTGAAGAGGAAGATGAGGGAGAGGGGCTCGCCGAATGCTTTAGAGAGAGAGAGAGAAAGACGAGAGTGGCGGCTAGGAGAGGAAGAGAGAGAGGGAGATTAGCAAGAAAGGAAAGTTTTAGGGTTTCTTTTCATTTCAACTAAGCTTAAACAAAACCATACATGCCTATATATAGGCTTAACACCAAGTCTTGGCTATATGTAGCCCAAATAAAAATAAAACACTCAATGGCTACATGCAGTCCAAATAAAATAACATACTCCAAATGTGTAAATAAAGCATGCTAAAAATATGAATGCTCTTAAGCTAATAATAAAATAAGTTCAACTAGTTATTTGTCTTGCGCCGAGGGAGGAGATTGTACCGCAGCTCCATACGAACACCATGGCGACGTGAGTCCTTTGTTGGAGACGCAGGAGGGTCTTCCGTTTGCATGCCGTCATCAACAACTTGGGGGTCGTCGTCTCCACCAATCCTCCCCCGCTTGAAAGGACTCATCACCGATGAGTTATCTTGAAGATTCCGTCGGAGAAGAACACCATCCAATAGAGCGACCTCCGCTTCCGGGAGCCAAGAGTCATCAGAGGCGGGGCGATCACGCCATCAAATCAAGTAGCGGCGCACATCGCCTTCTACAGTGGGAAACACGTCATCATGGAGAATCCTGTTTGGCAAAAATGCTGTCCTGGCAAACCTGGGAAAAGCATTAGGCAGTAAAGGGGGAAAATCTATATCATCAACATTTTGCGTACCTCCTTTGGAGGCCGACAGAGAGAGCGATCCCTTACCCCACTCAACCCCATACCCATAAGAATCTGTAGTGGAACTAAACGGACAGGAAGATAATTCTAGTGGCGGAGCAATATATGGCGTTAAATCCGAAACATTAAAAACAGGGGAAATACCCCAATCAGTTTGTAATTCCAAAAGAAATGCATTGTCTCCTAACCTCTTTAAAATCCGAAAAGGTCCCGATCGCCGATCCGCTAACTTTTTAAGGTGCCCGTAGGCAACCGTTCAGGGATGATACGCACCATGACTAAATCGCCCACTTTCAAGTGGGAACTCTCTTATGTGCGTTGGCATTAACTTGATAAGACGCATATTGAGTGGTAAGCATTTCATTTATGTGCATGTGTAAAATGAAAGCGTGAGAGACAAATACTATTGCAGGCAGACTTGACATGTAAAATAGCGTTAACGGAACTACTTGAGATGGAACCAAGGGAACTAAATATGGTGGCACCAACGAAAAGTAATAGGGTGGCACTAGCGGAACTATATATGGTGGCACCAACCCAACGAGATCTAGTGGTACCAACAAAATGCGATCCGGTGGCACAAAAGATGGCCACATCATTAACGTATTAGTTTTAGAAAGTCGAGTGGATACCAAATTAATGAGACATTCATCATGACCAAACACAAAATCTATTATCACACTACGAGACATGTCCCAAGGAGGGTCCAGCATGGATGGTAAAATAACATGACTCAAATCAGGCAAAATAAATTCATGTCTGAAAGGATCCGCTGGTCGGGTTAACATATCAGGAGGGGGAGTCGGTAAAGCTAAAACCGGGAGAGAGTTAAGATCGCATTTAAATTCACGCAATGGAGTTAGCATCAGGGGACGCTCATCCGGGTCTACTTCTATGTTGTCTTCCAAAAATATAACTCTCTAGCTAGGACATTCTTCCAACTCATAAATCACGACATTAGTAGCAGTACAGATCTCAGGAATGGGAGCATCGATAGATTCCGGAGGAGGGGCTAAGTCATGCCCAATGTCAAAATACGGATTTATCGTCCAAGTAAAATCCTCCGGGTGCAAGCCATCAAAATCAAACAGAAAATCAAACAGAAGATTTTCCTTCACAGAAAACTTAACTGGCTCGTCATCACCTAACTCACGATCAGAGAAACATTCCCCACAGGGTGACTCTATCACCTCACTAGAAACTTCACTCAAATCAGACTCAGTAATGGTTTCAGAAACATCGACGAAGGGAAGTGAAGATGATTCCTCGGGGGAGAAATCCTCATCCAGGTCACTAGGTTAACCAATCTCTTCAACGTCAATACAATCGTCAGTAATACCATCCTCTCCTTCAGTGACGGGCACAGTCCTAGGCACGACCTTAGACTCATCAGGGGAGTCTACAACTAAATCAGGCAACTCAGGGGGAGACTCAAAATGGTCTACGGGCGTAATCAGGGTAGGACGCACAATAGAGCCAAGACCAGATTCGCCACTAGACTCACATATAGTAATCATATGACATGAGGGAACTTTACTCCTAGGAATCTGGTGCTTCTCAATTTCCAATGCTGTCCAAAAGTTGGTGTCAAGATCGGTGTGACCATATCGCAATAACTTTCCCTAGATGTAGGGGCTCAACCCCCTACGAAACCTGGAAAGGGTGACCTCAGGCGATTCCTTCACACCGCTCCTAGCCGTCAAATCCTTAAAGAGTTGCATATAATCTGAGACCGACTTATTCCCCTGTTTAATGGTAGCCAAATCATCAGTTATTTGCCGTTTGGCCTGAGCGTTTGGTTTATTTTCATTCCTAAAGATCGGTATGGAACTAGCGTCGTCCGTACGATAACTAGGGTGTTGCCTTGGGAGAAACGGTACTACTTGGCTAGCCTTTAATTGGCCAATCAACGCCTTAATCTCATCCACTATCCGGGCATTGGAATGGCTTTCTAACGTTCCTAATGGAACCTAATTATTTTCCTCGGGAAACATTGACGTCGTAGGCCATATTGTGATAATCGGAGAGAAAACTCGATCCAGAATTTGTGCACATACAATGAGAAATGCTTCTGGCCCAATTAAAATAGGTTTGTCGGAATTGTTCCCGCTTAACCACTAGGGTAATATTAATATAAAATAGATTTTCTTGCAGAATAAAATATGAAGATTATTAATTAATTTGTTTTTGATTTTTTGGCTGAAAAATAAGAAATTTAAGCCGTTATTAGCAGACCAGAAATAAATGTTTTTTGATTATTTTGACTATAAACGTGCATACAACATGCGTGTTAACGTGCTAAATAAGAGGGGAGGGTGCCAATTAAAAAATTGACAAGTGCCTCCCTCTGATACCAAATTGATGTAGGCCTCTACCGTAGACACGATATGGGCTATTGGAATAAAGCGAATGCCTCTCTAATTCCACTATTACACTCGCACAAGTTTTAACCGTGGCGCACTCGAAAGAGAATTATCATAGTTCACCAACATACGGTAGCTACACCGCTGAAAGGTCGAATGAACGGTGATGCGTGTAATACGGCAAGCGCACCGGTCGCACAAGTAATATAAAATGGGGGTTTTCCCAAGTATCGATCTCACAAGGAACACAGTAAGGTGGAGTTAATTTCGAGGAGGACTTGAGATTGAAGTCCTTAGGTCGGAGGTAACGATGGGGGCTTTGATATTTGCGGATAAAGAAAATAAAATACTAACAACTACTCCTATGCAACGCCGCTATGCGATGCTTCGCCAGGCGGGATGGAAGACTAGTCGGGCTGCTATGCACCGAATCGCTAGGCAGATGGAAGAGTAGGCTCGCGGATGAGGTGGTGAGAATGGCGGAATGAGGGTCGTAAGCACCTCTTCGCTACGCACGCCACTAGCAATTGCTAGTGCGTCATGGGTGGATGGATGGTAGATGGACTATGACACACCTCAAGTAAATAACAAAAATACACAAAATCACATAGACATGATTAAATATAAACGTTTTACAAACTAAGCATTCTTCATCAAATACAAGAGTTCAACTACACATTCAACAACCAAACAAGAAAAGAGTGTGCGAAATCGACCGAATACGAAGCCTTGCTGAGGATTCACGGTTGGAGTCGTCGGGTTGTCAATCCGCATCCAAGCTCGGTCCGCAACTGCGTCCGGGGTAGAGAAGGGATGTCACCACCTTCCAATGGCCCGTCTTCTTCATGTCACGATCCGGTGGAGGATGGCACAACTTCTCATAGCTTGGTGAAGAAAGCTAGGTCAAGCTCATCTTGAAGCTCAAAGATGAAGGAGGAGGCCAAGAGGAAGCTCCGGCTTGGATTTGGCGGTGAACGCTTGCCCGGAGCACCTCCCTAGGGTGGAAGATGAAGGAGTACGATGAAAACGGCGGAGGAAATGGGCGATCTGCGGATCTTCGTGCGGATCTCTGGATTAGGGCGAGACCTGCACTATTTATACAAAAGCAGAATTGGACAATGCGCACGATCACAGGCACACGACCAGTGGTCGTGCGCGCTATGTCCTGTGCTCGTGCGCACTGGCATGGAATATCAGGAAGAAGAACTGGGATAATGCGCACGAGAAGTGGCGTACGAGCAGTGGTCGTGCGCACTAAGTCCAATGATCGTGCGATTACCCAGACAGGACTCCAGAAAAGAGGAATCAATGCACACGATCAGTGGCGCACGACCGGTGGTCGTGCGTAATATGTCCAATGGTCGTGCGCTTACCCCAGGCTGATTCGGGAAAACAAAGAGTAGTGCGCACGATCGGGGGCGCACGACCAGTAGTCGTGCGCAGTAGATCCCATGATCGTGCGCAGTATTCCTTTTTCACAACCATCTCGGAACAAGCACACGACCCCTGTACCGAAAGGAGAAACCAATCACTAATCTGTGCATACATTCCAGACAATAACAAAAAGGAGTACAAACTAAAAGAATAACACAATACACAACCACGGTCTAAAATGTGCACTTCCTATGGAAATAAAGACAGGATGAAATATATATGATAATGAACTAAAAGTGAAGTGCAATTGTGTGAAAACTAGCCCAGATGAGTCCGAAAATAGGTATATAAAGTGGACTCATCACACCCCCAGACTTAACTGTTTGCGCGTCCCGAGCAAACAAAATCTAAGCAGATAGGGAAAATGATTTAGCTAACAAGGAAATTGCGATACAGAGTACCATGCGAAGTCGCATGCTCGCGTGCGTAAAAATATAATAGAAGAAATTTTTAAGTATATAAAATAGTTTATACTTTTCACAATGCGTATCAACATTTTATTATTACTCAAAAATGGAATCACGGTGAATCATCCGGTCACGCGTAGGGAGAAGGTAGACTAATCGCTAGGCGAGCATTGCCAAAGATCAGGGCTCGGGATAACCTCCAAAGCAATCCACCAATGTCGGTGACCATATGCTTGCCTTTTCGCATTCTCTCCACGGCATTGGTTTGGTTCACACACGAATCAGTAGGACTTTAGGTGAAAAGATGGGGCTTGGGTTTTGGTGAGGTAAACAAGGAAAAACAAGAAGGCTATGCACCTAACCCAAAGGAGCTAGTATGAAGGGAATCCATCAGCTAACCAAAATACATGCGGGTACACCACACCCCCAAACTTAACTTTTAACATATGGGTGTGTGCACCGCCTACTCCAAATATAATCACATGTCGATAAAGATTTTCAATTACAACTTTTTCTTTTCATTTTTTTTTCCTTTTTTTCTTTTTCTTTACAACTATTTTTTTTTCTTTTTCTTCATTTTATTTTCACAATTCAGCAGATATAAACTTGGGAGCACTTCCACATTTTCACAAATAAAATCACCACATCACATCCCAACATTAAAATGTCAACACTAAAGCTCAACTTGGGTGTGCGACTAGGATTGACTATGATGCTTTGGTGAATGAAGGTGGAGCTGAATCAAAAGAAGGGTCGGCACAACGGGGCTAGCGAGGATAAGATGTTAGGAATGGTACAAAGCTCAACCGGGCCAAAATGATTGCCTACATCACACTCATGCATGACTAACCTATACCCATGCTTCAAGAATAGCTTGGGGCAAGTTCTTAGCCAACGAGAAAGACTATCCATCCTCCCGACTCGAGCAATACGAACCTAACGACCGTCTACACACATCCCTAAGCTACCGTCGGATTCACACCGGATTCACCAACTTTTGAGTAGAATAAAAAGTATTTACGCAATTAGAAAAATATAAAACTAAAAGCATACAGAAAAATTAAATCTACTCCAATTTCTACACGAGACGAGAGCAGTTGACTAGGATCATAACAAGGCCAACATTTTACTCCGTCTCACAATCCTATGTCAGCACCATAATTTTCCCAAATCTAACGAAGAAATGAGTTTAACTCGCGGCACGCAAAAAGCTAAGCACGCGCTCATGTGGGTGCAGTGGTGTGTGATGCAATGAACTAAGCAAAATAAAACTATAAAAGCTTCTAGTATGCACAAGAAATGTGTGCGTGCAATAGGTAACAGATCTCTCCCACAGACTTAAACTAAGCAACAAATCATAAGATAGAGAAATTAAAATCATAAAGAGCTAAGGGAAGAGTTTACCCCATGATCAGCTAGTGAGCATACCAGAAGACGCGTGGAAACCTGAAGCAGGTCCGCCATACGAAGAATTAGAACCCCGCCAATGCAATTTGCCAAGAATAACTGCAGGGGTGAGCTCCGCAAAAACAAAACAAAAATATACAAACTACAAAGAAATACTAAAACTAAATAGACATGAAAAACAAAATGCAGAAAATGAAAGATAAGTACTGGGGTTATTGTCATCCCAGCACGACTTATTAAATTCTAAACAGTTCTAGCTTATAGGCCTATGAAATAAAAAGTGCACAGGTAACTGTTCCAATATCCGTTTCGGTAACGAGGACCGATACGGTGATAGAGCAGTTACCCCTCTACCTAAATAGTAATACCTGCTCAACACAGGTAGAGGAAATAGGAAGTAGGATGAGGAGGAGGCCTGGTCCTCACTCATCTTACCACAAAACAAATCCTTGCCTAGCAAGGTTTCGTCCACCACAAGTTTGCTGGGGGCGAAGGTGACGGCAGGGGCTGCCACTGTGAAGGAGGTAGGAACCTCCTCACACAAGAGGATGCACTCGTCGACAGCCTGAGCGCAAGGCTCAACGTCAACCCAACTTACCCGTGGAGATTCAACCTGCACAGGCTCAGAAAAGGAAGGTGGGTCAAGAAATAAAAGAGACGAAGAACATAAAGAAATAATCGGGGGAGTGATCCCGGTTTCACTCCCCAAAGGCTGAGGTAGAAAAATATCGTCAGTAATCTCGAAAATGCTACAAGGCTCGGCTGGATTCATAGAGGCCTCCACCAAGACTTGGACTTCCTCCTTTGGTATCAAGGGAGAATCCTCGACACCAAGAAGGTTGTCCTCCTCCATGGGAGTGGAAACAACCCATGTATCACAAGCCTCAACTTGTTTTGCATCGTCGAAAATGTCGCCCGAGGCGACTGAAGTAGAATGCACAAAAGGAGGAAGAACTTTGCTTGAATAAAAGTCAAGCGCAGGTTCCTCACAAAGAATCGGCTCCACGCTTGGAGATGTATGCACATGAGAGATGGGCTCAGCCATGTCGAAGCCTAGATCAGTCACACATCTGGAGGTTGTGTCCATATCATTCCCTTCAACAAATGAAGGTGACAGGGATACATAACTAGAAGATGAAGGTGTGCCACCAAGGGTAGGAGTCGGGATGATCCGGATGTCCGGCTCATCATCCTCTTCCATAACACAGAGGTACTCGGCACAATCCTTCAGGACATGATCTGTTCTACGACAATACAAACACTTTCTCCCATTACGCAGCGGTCCTTGTGGGGCCGGAGAGGAATAGGAGAACGGTGTATGTGGCGAGGACGATTGACCATAAGCTCGGGGCAAAGTGTTTGAAAGGCTGTACGAATACAACATCTCAAGCATTGTGCGCTGAGGCTTATGCTCAATATCTCTCGTAGGGCATTCATGACTAGCGTGGGAAGGCTTCCCACACCAACGACATTGTGCATACGAATATCCCCACATGGTGTAGAAACAGCAAATTCAAAATAAATTATGCAAATTACTAAATCCAACAATATATTGCTACAATGGCCTAAAGAAACAAGAAAACGACAGGCAAAACAGAAATAGAACAAAACAAAAGCGATTTACAAAGGAAAAGGAAAGCAATCTCACGTCTTCCTCTCCAGAAACTCACACGACTGTGTTCCCCGGCAACGGCGCCAAAAACTTGATGCGTGTAATACGGCAAGCGCACCGGTCGCACAAGTAATATAAAATGGGGGTTTTCCAAAGTATCGATCTCACAAGGAACACAGTAAGGTGGAGTTAATTTCGAGGAGGACTTGAGATTGAAGTCCTTAGGTCGGAGGTAACGATGGGGGCTTTGATATTTGCGGATAAAGAAAATAAAATACTAACAACTACTCCTATGCAACGCCGCTATGCAATGCTTCGCCAGGCGGGATGGAAGACTAGTCGTGCTGCTATGCACCGAATCGCTAGGCGGATGGCAGAGTAGGCTCGCGGATGAGGTGGTGAGAATGGCGGAATGTGGGTCGTAAGCACCTCTTCTCTATGCACGCCACTAGCAATTGCTAGTGCGTCAAGGGTGGATGGATGGTAGATGGACTATGGCACACCTCAAGTAAATAACGAAAATACACAAAATCACATAGACATGATTGAATATAAACATTTTACAAACTAAGCATTCTTCATCAAATACAAGAGTTCAACTACACATTCAACAACCAAACAAGAAAAGAGTGTGCGAAATCGACCGAATACGAAGCCTTGCTGAGGATTCACGGTTGGAGTCATCGGGTTGTCAATCCGCGTCCAAGCTCGGTCCGCAACCGCGTCCGGGGTAGAGAAGGGCTGTCACCACCTTCCAATGGCTCGTCTTCTTCGTGTCACGATCTGGTGGAGGATGGCACAACTTCTCCTAGCTTGGTGAAGAAAGCAAGGTCAAGCTCTTCTTGAAGCTCAAAGATGAAGGAGGAGGCCAAGAGGAAGCTCCGGCTTGGATTTGGCGGTGAACGCTTGCCCGGAGCACCTCCCTAGGGTGGAAGAGGAAGGAGGACAACGAAAACGGCGGAGGAAATGGGCGATCTGCGAATCTTCGTACGGATCTCTGGATTAGGGCGAGACCTGCACTATTTATACAAAAGCAGAATTGAACAATGCGCACGATCACAAGCGCACGACCAGTGGTCATGCGCGCTATGTCCTGTGCTCGTGCGCACTGGCACGGAATATCAGGAAGAAGAACTAGGATAATGCGCACGAGAAGTGGCGCACAACCAGTGGTCGTGCGCACTAAGTCCAATGATCGTGCGATTACCCAGACAGGACTCCAAAAAAGAGGAATCAATGCACACGATCAGTGGCGCACGACCGGTGGTCGTGCGCAATATGTCCAGTGGTCGTGCGCTTACCCCAGGCTGATTCGGGAAAACAAAGAGTAGTGCGCACGATCGGGGGCGCACGACCAGTGGTCGTGCGCAGTAGATCCCATGATCGTGCGCAGTATTCCTGTTTCACAATCATCCCGGAACACGCACACGACCCCAGTACCGAAAGGAGAAACCAATCACTAATCTGTGCAGACATTCCAGACAATAACAAAAAGGAGTACAGACTAAAAAAATAACACAATACACAACCACGGGCTAAAATGTGCACTTCCTATGGAAATAAAGACAGGATGAAATATATATGATAATGAACTAAAAGTGAAGTGCAACCGTGTGAAAACTAGCCCAGATGAGTCCGAAAATAGGTATATAAAGTGGACTCATCAAACGGCTATTGGCCGATGTTCTCTCAAGCAAAAGGACCCACCCGGTCCGGACAAGCGAGGTTGTACCAAAAAAGGTCTACCCAAAATGCGATCGAAAAATGGTAGATCTCTCCCAAAACAAATTACGGGGCTCGCCAAACCCTTTCGGAAATAACTCGTTTAAGATTGATGCAAATCAAAAGGAAAGCCACGAAGAATCTAATTATTCAAATTGTTGAAGTATTAGACCGGGCGGCTTAGCGGTCTGATCCAGCGGTTTGTTGACCGAGCGGTCTGGCGGTCTCTCTGGTGCCTGGAGACCGGGCGGTCTATCGGTCTACCTCTGCGGCCTGTTCTATCCTGCTGGAGTTGCCGAGCGGTTAGCCCATCTGTCTAACCGCGCGGCCTATGCGGTCTCCGTTGTTCTAGCCGCTCAGTACTGTAAATGTTTAGTCCCACATTGTTTGTATACTCTCTTTCTTATATCCTCCATTTTATATAAGGGAGGCCATACCTTTGTAAATGATATCTTTTTTGGATAATAAAATTTCAATTATTCAAAAGTTTATTCGCTTGTCTTCTACTTTTCGCTTCTTTTCTCTACTTTCTAACATGGTATCAGAGGACACGGTCATTTCCCTCTGATTCTGTGCGCTCTCTGTTCTTCTGCGACTTGCTTCGCGACTTGGCTTCTCTCTGTCCGCTCGGCTTGTTTCTATCCGCGTGGCTTGGTTCTGTCCGCTGCCCTGTTCGCGCGGCTTGCTTCTTCTTCTCTTCTCCTACTGCTCCTTGACGCTGCGACCTGTTTCCTTGTCGCCGCGCTCCTTGTTCTTTCCTCCCGCTCCGACTTCCTAGTCGTTGCGGTCTGTCCCTATCCGCGTGTGTTGTCTCTCTACTCGCGGCTTGCTGCTGTGATCTGCCTGACCGTGCGGGTTGTTCCTTTCTCACCCGCATCTTGGTCGCGGTCATCAGCTCTTTTCCTCTCTTCTGTTCGCTCGGCCTTTTTAGTCCGCGCGACCTCTTCCCCGCTGTGCCTTTGACCGCCTTCTCGCCGCTGCTGTGATCTGCCTGACCGTGCGGGTTATTACTTTCTTACCCGCATCTTGGTCGCGGTCACCTGCTCTTCTCCTCTCTGCTGTTCGCTCGGCCTTTTCAGTCCGCGCGACCTCTTCCCCGCTGTGCCTTTGCCTGTTTCAAGCCGCTACTGTTCGCGCGGCTTCGTCTGTTTTCTAACCGCTTCAGTTCGCGCGGCTTCTTCTGCTTGCCGGGTTCTATGACTACCTCCGGTCTCACCACTACTCCTGCAGCTCCTTCTCCTCCTCCTCCTTCGGGCAACCTTGGCACTGTGTCCAAGCTTGTTGGCTCCAACTATCCCGATTGGAGTGTTTCTTTCACCTTTCTCCTTCGTTCTCAACGCAAGCGTCATCACCTCACCGATGACCCTCCTCCTCGCACCTCTCCTGAGTTTGATGACTGGGATGCGAGTGATGCTCTTGTTCGCACCTGGCTGGCCAACAGCCTTTCTGATGAGTGCCTTCCCGTCATTCGCCATGATGAGACGGTCAAGGCCGCATGGCTTCACCTCGCTGCTCTCTATTCTAAGGGGGGCCAGACGTCCCGCATTTATTCTCTCTATGCGGACCTCTTCGCCCGCCCTTCCATGTCCCCAGCTGCGGCTTATCAGCAGGTTCAGGCTCTTGGGGCTGAAATCCTCCAGAATCGCCCCTTCTCCGCGGACTTGGCCGACCAGCACAAACACTTCCAGGAACTCCTGGTTGTTTGTTATCTTCTTCGTCTTCCCGACTCTTATGATATGATCCGCCAGCAGATCTTGGGTGAGGCGGAATCTCCTACTTTGGATGCCACTGCGGCTCGCATTGCCGCCGTTACTTCGCTCCTCCAGCGGCCTCTGTTGGCCTCCCCCCCTTCCCAGGACTCCTTTGCTCACCACGCTCAGCGGGGGGGCCCTAGTGGCCGTGGCTCCTCTGGCGGACGGGGTTCCTCCCGGTTCTTCTGCTCTCACTGTGGTCGTACTGGCCATACTGTTGACCGCTGCTGGCAGAAACATCCTCATCTTCGCCCTTCCGGTGATGCTCCTTCTTCGGCCTCCGCCTCTTCTAGGCCGTCTGCCTCTGTGGCCACGACGTCAGGTAGTGCCCACGTCGTTACCCAAGGTAAATGGCTGATTGACTCCGGTGCCACCAATCACATGACGGGCAACCCTCATTGCTTCTCCCGTCTTGAGACCCATGACCGCTTACCCCCTGTTCGTGTGGCGGATGGTTCCCCGTCTCCGGTTCATGGGACGGGCATGGTTCAACTCACTTCTTCGCTTTGCTTGGAGGATACCCTCTATGTCCCGAAGTTCCCGTGCAATTTATTATCAGTTACTACTTTATGCCGGCAACTTCAGTGCTCCGTTTTATTCACTCCCACTACTTGTTCTTTTCAGGACCCGAGGACCCAGCGGACGATTGCTACTGGGACTGAGAGCGGCGGCCTCTACTTCCTCGACGATGTTTCAGCTCTTTCTGCCTACTCCTCCTCCACCGATCTCCTTCAGTGGCATCTTCGTCTTGGACATCCTCCTCCTCGGCTCATTCGTCAGCTTCTGCCCCACTTACCTCCCACCAGTTCTCCGCTCAACTGTGATGCGTGTCAGCTTGGCAAACATCATCGCTCCTCCTTCCCACCGAAGCAAGGCCGTGGCTCCTCTCGCATTTTTGATCTTATTCATTCTGATGTATGGGGTCCTGCTCCTACCCTCACAGTTGGTAGGGGCAGTTCCTATTTTGTCACCTTTATCGATGATTTTACTCGATGTACCTGGGTGTATCTATTAAAGGATCGCTCTGAGCTATTTTCTGTTTGGCAATCTTTTTACTTTATGATTAAGACTCAATTTGCTATTTCTATTAAAGTCTTACGTTCTGATAATGCCAAGGAATATCTGTCTCATGAGTTCTCCGCGTTCTTTCACCAACACGGCCTCATTCATCAAACGACTTGTGTTTACACCTCCCAACAGAATGGGGTGGCGGAGCGTAAAAACCGTCACCTGCTTGATGTTGCGCGTACTCTCATGACGCAGATGCACGTCCCTCGCTCCTACTGGGGCTACGCTGTGCTTCTCGCTTGCTATCTCATCAATCGCATTCCCTCCACGGTCCTCCACGGCCGGACTCCCTTCTCCCTTCTCTACCCCCACCAGGAACCTTTTCCTCTTCCTCTCCGTGTCTTTGGCTGTACGGCCTTTGTTCACGCTCCCTCCGCTACCCGCGACAAGCTTTCCCCCCGTTCCACCAAGTGTGTCTTTTTGGGGTACTCTACCACTCAAAAAGGCTATTGCTGCTTTGACCCCCTTCTCCGCAAGCAGTTTGTCTCCGCAGATGTGACTTTTTTCGAAAATGCTTCCTATTTCTCTCCTTCCTCTTCTCTTCCTTCTCTTCCTTCTGATATCTCCGTTTCTTCCACCCCTCTTCCCGTTTTCCCACCTTCGTCTCCTCCTCCACCCACTCCTTCCCAGTCCGTCTCCCCACCCACCCCTCCACCCTCCTCTCCGCTGCCGTCTCTCTCTAGTCCCGGGCCAGCCTTCTCCGCCACGGACGCTCCGGTCGCTGCCGCTCCTGTCGCCGACGCTCCCGATGATCTGGATGTTCCCATTGCCCTTCGCAAAGGGGTGCGGGCATGTACTCAACACCCGCTCACGGCTGTTGTTTCTTATGATCAGCTTTCTCCTTCTCGCAGGTCGTTTGCCTTGGCTATCTCTGCTACTTCTACTCCCCGTACCTACCAGGAGGCTCTCGCTCTCCCTCATTGGAAGTCTGCCATGGATGAGGAGATGGCTACTCTTACTAAACGGGGTACCTGGACTCTGGTTCCTCCTCCCGTGGGCACTGATGTGGTTGGCTGTCGCTGGGTCTTTGTTGTGAAATTTCGCCCCGATGGCACTGTGGATCGCTACAAAGCCCGGCTGGTGGCCAAGGGCTTTACTCAGACTTATGGCGTTGATTACTTTGATACCTTCTCTCCGGTTGCTCTCCTCAGCACAATCCGGGTTCTCTTTTCTGTGGCCGTTAACCGGGCTTGGGCTATTTCCCAGCTTGATGTGAAGAATGCCTTTCTCTATGGCGATCTTTAGGAGGACGTCTATATGGAGCAACCTCCTGGGTATGTTGCTCAGGGGGAGACACGTGTCTGTCATTTGAAGAAGGCCATTTATGGCCTAAAGCAGAGCCCTCGGGCATGGTTCGAAAAATTCAGTGGTATTGTGGCAACCATCGGCTTTCAAAGGAGTTCGGCCGATCACTCCTTGTTCATTCGCAAAACGGCCGCGGGACTGGTGGTTTTAGCCGTATATGTGGATGATATTCTCCTTACTGGTGATGACCAAGATGGGGTGGACTTGACGAAGAAGCACCTCCGTCAGCACTTGGTCACGAAGGATATGGGATCTCCAAAATACTTTTTGGGGATAGAAATCTCTCGGAAGCCTGACTCCTTGGTTCTCTCTCAACGGAAGTATGCCCTTGATCTTCTTCAAGAAGCAGGCTTGACAGGTGCCAAACCAGCTCATCTTCCCATGGCTGTTGGAGAGGACAAGACGTGGACGGATGAATCGCCTCCTCTATCTGATGTCACACGGTACAGATGTTTGGTAGGCAAACTCATCTATCTCACGGTGACTCGACCTGACATCGCCTACGCTGTAGGAAAGGTCAGTCAGTTTATGCAAGCTCCCAGGGAGTGTCATCTTCAGTTCGCCCTGAAGATTTTAGAGTATATCAAAGCAGCACCGGGCAGAGGGTTACTCTTCCAGAAGAATGGCCATCTGAGGGTTGAGGCCTACTCAGATTCCAGTTACGCAGATGACAAAGGCGATCGTAAATCCACGTCAGGTTTTTGTACCTTTGTTGGAGGTAATCTCGTAAGTTGGAAGAGCAAGAAACAGTCAGTTGTTTCCAGATCCAGTGCCGAAGCAGAATACTGGAGTATGGCGTCAACTACGTGTGAGTTAAAATGGTTGCGGGCTCTCATGCTTGACCTGGGCGAGGTATATGATTGTCCTCTCCCTATGTTCTGTGACAACAAGGCCGCTATACACATATCCAGGAATCCGGTCTTCCATGAGAGAACGAAGCATATAGAGGTTGACTGTCACTTCATTCGGGAGGAGATTTTGAAGAAACAGATTTGTACTCCTTTTGTCACCTCTGACAAGGAGTTGGCAGATATCTTCACCAAGCCGGTTTCTACCTCCTTCTTCCGCATTTGTGACAAGCTGGGCATGATTGATATCTATGCTCCAGCTTGAGGGGGAGTGTTGAAGTATTAGACCGGGCGGCTTAGCGGTCTGATCCAGCGGTTTGTTGACCGAGCGGTCTGGCGGTCTCTATGGTGCCTGGAGACCGGGCGGTCTATCGGTCTACCTCTGCGGCCTGTTCTATCCTGCTGGAGTTGCCGAGCGGTTAGCCCATCTGTCTAACCGCGCGGCCTATGCGGTCTCCGTTGTTCTAGCCGCTCAGTACTGTAAATGTTTAGTCCCACATTGTTTGTATACTCTCTTTCTTATCTCCTCCATTCTATATAAGGGAGGCCATACCTTTGTAAATGATATCTTTTTTGGATAATAAAATTTCAATTATTCAAAAGTTTATTCGCTTGTCTTCTACTTTTCGCTTCTTTTCTCTACTTTCTAACACAAATCCAACGCAAAAATCTTTCTGACAACTAGACTCTCAAGAGAGAATCACATGTGAGTGGACAATCGTTACCCAAGTCGGAATAGATGATTCCGACTACCTTTGAAGGGTCGCTCTTCCACGGTTCCGCCGGAGTTGCGCCGGATGGAGAGATGGATCATCCGCCTTGACCGCTTCACGCCGATATCCAGATTCCTCGTCGTAGAAGGAGTCCTTTCTCGGATAAAACTCCAAGTGAAGTTGGGCGGCCGGTTTTCTTCAAAGGGGTGCTCGGGTGGTGGAGGTTGGTGGTCGGCCGTCTATGGATAGATGTGGTCGTGTTGATGATGGTGGAGAGGAGTTGGCGGCTCAGGAAGCGGAAGGAGAGGGGCGGCCGGATTTGGGGAAGAAGAGGACGGGGGGGGGGGGGGGGGGTGGCGGCGGCTTGGAAGAGGAAGATGAGGGAGAGGGGCTGGCCGAATGCTTTAGAGAGAGAGAAAGAGGAGTGTGCCAGCTAGGAGAGGAAGAGAGAGAAAGGGAGATTAGCAAGTAAAGAAAGTTTTAGGGTTTCTTTTAATTTCAACTAAGCTTAAACAAAACCATACATGCATATATATAGGCTTAACACCAAGTCTTGGCTATATGTAGCCCAAATAAAAATAAAATACTCAATGGCTACATGCAGCCCAAATAAAATAAAATACTCCAAATGTGTAAATAAAGCATGCTAAAAATATGAATGCTCTTAAGCTAATCATAAAATAAGTTCATCTAGTTATTTGTCTTGCGCCGAGGGCGGAGATTGTAGCGCCGCTCCATACGAACACCATGGCGACGCGAGTCCTTTGATGGAGACGAAGGAGGGTCTTCCGTTAGTGTGCCGTCATCAACAACTTGGGGGTCGTCATCTCCACCAATGGGGGTCACTCCTATATATTCCTATAATATATCCAAAAAATGGGAATTTTTGAAAAACATTTTCCTAAAGTTTTTGTAGAAATTAAAAAAAACATGTAAGAATTACTTAAGGGGTCCAATGACCTTTAAACCAACCAAACGTTTGGTGGCTATCTCTTAGGGTCATGACATGACTCTGAAAAAAATCTCAGCCCAATTGGGTTTGATTTGAATAGGTTTTGGTGAGAACAAAGTGTGGCGCTTTAAGGTCAAAATAGGGCAAATTTGTGCTTGGGGCATGGATGGGCCAATACTCACCCAAACGGGAGGGGACCTTGGCCAGAGCCCCAAGGCTAGTTTAAACACCCCCTCATGGAGTTTGAGATGGATGGGGGTGGATTTGCCCTAGGACCCTAGTTCAAACCCTAAGGTTGAACTTTGGGGGTTTGTGAAGGACATGGTGTGAAATATCCTTGTGTGGACTTTGAGTTTTGTCCATGATGTCATGGGGTAGTGAATAGCCCTAGGAAGGAATTTTGTGTCATTTAGACATAGGCACATAACTTAAATCAATTAGGAATTATTTAGGTCAATACCTTTTATGGAAACATTGAAGGATCATATGACCTTGGATCTTTATGAAATACTAGTAAAAGAGTTTTTATATCATTATGAGGCTCTGAAATTTATTGTATGGTGTTTGGAAGACAGTAACTCATACAACTATAAAAAGACAGTAACAAATATGTTACAACATATATTCTCTGTACAACAAAAATATTGCAACATTTTATACAAATAACTAGAGAAATTCAGCAAGCATGGTTTGCTCCCGCTTCCATGTTTGCTCCTCACGGCCACAGTTGTCCCACTGGACATTGACCATCCTGATCGTATTTTTCTGCAGCTGCTCAATCGCCAAATCCTCGATCCGAATGAGCCTAACTTTCATCGTTAGCCCAGATTCGACCGGTAGTCGATTATTCACAATCACCTGAGCCTGATCTTTCACGGATTTTTGAAGAACAGATATGTGGAACACATCATGCAAGCCACTCAGTTATGTCGAAAGAGCTAGCTGATAGGTAGCTTCTCCAACTCGCTCCACTACTTCGAACAGACCAAGATACAACAAACTTAACTTTTTCAGGCGCCGAATCCTGGACACACCCTTGAATGGTTTGATTTTCAAGTATACCCACTCGCCAACTGCAAACTCTACGTTCCGGTGCTTGACATTGTAGTACTTTCCCTGCTTATCTTTGGCTATTAGTAGCCTCTCCCGGATAGAGCATATCATCGAATTATCCTCTTCGAATTCCTTACGCTTATACAACTTAGACTTGACTATTTTCGCCCAAGCTAATGGTGTACGACACTTCCTACCATACAAAGCTTCAAAACGTGTCATATTTATGAAAGCTTGATAGCTATTATTGTAGGAGAACTCTACCATATAGAGATGGTCTTCACACCTCTTCTAGAAATCCAAGACGCACATCCGGAGAATATCATCCAACATTCATTGGTCCTCTCGGTCTGACCATCTGTTTGCGAATGAAAGGTCGTGTTGAACTTTATCTTTGTCCCCAATAATTGATTGATTAGCCTCCAATTATTTGAAGTGAAGCGCTCGTCTCGATCACTTACGATGCTACGGGGCACACCGTGCAATCGTATGATTTGCTCAACGTAAAGCTTATCCAAGAGTTCCACTGGATCATCCCTATTGTTCGAAATGAAGTGAGCTACTTTAGTCAACCGGTCCGTGATCACCGAAACATAATCGTTCCCGCGTTGAGATCTCGGCAAATCGTGCACGAAATCAATGGAAATGTCATCAAATTTCAATTCCGGAATAGGTAGCGACTTCAGAAACCTCCAAGACTCTAACATTCTGCTTTCATTATAAGATCCCTCAAACAACTAGACCCCTAGGAGTGGTTTTGTCATGACTAGGTCATGACAGAACCCTAAGAAGCTCAAAAGACCAAATGGGCAATGATACAAGGTAAAAATCACCTTGGTCTGCCTATAACACAACCTCACCACAAGTCCTAAGGTTTGCTTCAGATTGACTCCATGACCCCACGACAATACCCCTAACCACTTGGGTGGTCCATAGGGTCACTAAGGACCCATTAGGGGGAAATCAAGTGGTCAAGTTGACCTAAGTTCACACTAATACTAAATAGGTCAAACTGACCTACATAGGGACAATTGACCTTCCATTAGCTAAATGGACCCCACCAACACCTTCCTAACCCTTAAGGGAGGTGAATGGGTCCCCAAGGACCCATTTGGGTAAACCCAAAAGGTCAATTTGATCTAAGTCAACCCTTGCCCCAACGTGGTCATAGTGTCTTAATTAAGGGTCAAGTGACCTCCAAGCTGCCAAACCAACCCTACTCAACCATACCTACACCTTAGGGGTTGCCAATGGGTCATTAAGGACCCATTGGGCGCAACCCAAAGGGATCAATTTGACCAAGGTCAACTCCACCCTAGTATTATGTCAAACTAGCTCAAATGGGCTAACTCAAGCTCAAGCCTAATCCACCTAGGCTAACCTCATTTCCATTAATAATATGGGTTAGTGGGGTTCCTTTAGGCTGAAATAATCATCAAATTCGGCCATGGTGATTAGGAGATAGAAAATATCCACTCTGCCTTTAATGGTGGAGAGAGAAACTGAGGAGAAAGAGTCCATTCATGGCTTGGAAGGCCAAAGGCCTCCTCTTTTCATCTCCAAGGCTTGATCTATATCCCCTGGTCAGTTCTGAGGAGGTCAACAGCCCTGGCTAGCCACATTGGTGGCTGTAATGAAGGAAATTTCAATGGCTGAAATTCTCCCTCGAGGCCATTAATGACATTGATGCCATGGCAACTCCCCTCCCTCATTTGGCTATTCTAAAAGCTTCACTAGGCTGAGAGGAGGCATTTCCACAATTTACCTGAAGAAAATGAGCCCTTCCACTATACTGTTGCAGAGCACCCGCAAGCTCAAAATCCGGCAATGGCGTCCCGTCGATCGGCAAGGCTTCATGCCTTCCAGAAGATCTTTTCTCTCTCTCCTTTCTAAGTCGGTAGATCTCTATCTATTGGCCGCAAGGTTCGGGTTAAATTGGCCCCAAATCAAGCCGACCGAAAGCTAGATTTTCAAGCTTTCTCTTCCACTCACAAGTCACTGTTCTGGGCACCTCCGGCCGGCCAACCACGGGGAATCGCCAGCTACCACCTCAACGAATGTGGTGGTGGCGGTGGCCAACCGGGAAGAGGGGCGGGTGGCCGGGAAATCACGGGCAAACATCGCCCAGGATGGGCCAATCCTGGCCAATGGCACACTGGGGAAGATGACCAGATGCCTTCGATCTGTACGCCAAGATTCGTGTCACCTGTTTAATTTAGTTAGTATTAATATTGTTAATGTTTCATTCTATCACACAATATGTAGTGTTTTAAATTAAATACTAAAAATACATAGAGCTCCCTAATGGAAAAATGACCAACATGAAATCTATAGCCCTTGAAGTCTAGTGTATTTTAAAATGGGCTTCAACAAATTTGGTTTAGTGGTCTGACCACAGCACACCAAATGGTGCATCCTATACATAGGGCTAGTCAGAAATTAAATTGAGTGCCCCATCAAACCATTCATCCAAATGACCTGAGATTTTGGATGGGTGATGTAGGCCTCTACCGTAGACACAATATGGGCTATGGGAATAAAGCAGACGCCTCTCTAATTCCACTATTACACTCGCACAAGTTTTAACCACGGCGCACTCGCAAGCAAATTATCAGAGTTCACCAACGTACGGTAGCTACACCGCTGAAAGGTCGAACGAACGGTTATTGGCCGATGTTCTCCCAAGCAAAAGGACCCACCCGGTCCGGACAAGCGAGGTTGTAACAAAAGAGGTTTACCCAAAATGCGATCGAAAAATGGTAGATCTCTCCCAACAAAAATTATGGCACTCGACAAACTCTTTTGGAAATAACGCGTTTAAGATTGATGCAAATCAAAAGGAAAGCCACAAAGAATCTAACAATTCAAATTCAACGCAAAAAACTTTCCGACCACTAGACTATCAAGAGAGAATCACACGTGAGTGGAGAGGATCATTACCCAAGTCGGAATAGATGATTCCGACTACCTTTGAAGGGTCGCCCTTCCACGGTTCCGCCTGAGTTGCGCCAGATGGAGAGATGGATCATCCGCCATGGCTGCTTCACACCGATATCCAGATTCCTCGTCATAGAAGAAGGCCTTTATCGGATAAAACTCCAAGTGAAGATGGGCGGCCTGTTTTCTTCAAAGGGGTGCTCGGGTGGTAGAGGTTGGTGCTCGGCCAGCTATGGATAGAGGTGGTCGGGTTGATGATGGTGGAGAGGAGTTGGCGGCTAAGGAAGAGGAAGGAGAGGGGCGGCCGGATTTGGGGAAGAAGAGGAGGGGGGTGGCGGCTTTGAAGAGGAAGATGAGGGAGAGGGGCTCGCCGAATGCTTTAGAGAGAGAGAGAGAAAGAGGAGAGTGGCGGCTAGGAGAGGAAGAGAGAGAGGGAGATTAGCAAGAAAGGAAAGTTTTAGGGTTTCTTTTCATTTCAACTAAGCTTAAACAAAACCATACATGCCTATATATAGGCTTAACACCAAGTCTTGGCTATATGTAGCCCAAATAAAAATAAAACACTCAATGGCTACATGCAGCCCAAATAAAATAACATACTCCAAATGTGTAAATAAAGCATGCTAAAAATATGAATGCTCTTAAGCTAATAATAAAATAAGTTCAACTAGTTATTTGTCTTGCGCCGAGGGAGGAGATTGTACCGCAGCTCCATACGAACACCATGGCGACGTGAGTCCTTTGTTGGAGACGCAGGAGGGTCTTCCGTTTGCATGCCGTCATCAACAACTTGGGGGTCGTCGTCTCCACCAATCCTCCCCCGCTTGAAAGGACTCATCACCGATGAGTTATCTTGAAGATTCCGTCGGAGAAGAACACCATCCAATAGAGCGACCTCCGCTTCCGGGAGCCAAGAGTCATCAGAGGCGGGGCGATCACGCCATCAAATCAAGTAGCGGCGCACATCGCCTTCTACAGTGGGAAACACGTCATCATGGAGAATCCTGTTTGGCAAAAATGCTGTCCTGGCAAACCTGGGAAAAGCATTAGGCAGTAAAGGGGGAAAATCTATATCATCAACATTTTGCGTACCTCCTTTGGAGGCCGACAGAGAGAGCGATCCCTTACCCCACTCAACCCCATACCCATAAGAATCTGTAGTGGAACTAAACGGACAGGAAGATAATTCTAGTGGCGGAGCAATATATGGCGTTAAATCCGAAACATTAAAAACAGGGGAAATACCCCAATCAGTTTGTAATTCCAAAAGAAATGCATTGTCTCCTAACCTCTTTAAAATCCGAAAAGGTCCCGATCGCCGATCCGCTAACTTTTTAAGGTGCCCGTAGGCAACGTTCAGGGATGATACGCACCATGACTAAATCGCCCACTTTCAAGTGGGAACTCTCTTATGTGCGTTGGCATTAACTTGATAAGACGCATATTGAGTGGTAAGCATTTCATTTATGTGCATGTGTAAAATGAAAGCGTGAGAGACAAATACTATTGCAGGCAGACTTGACATGTAAAATAGCGTTAACGGAACTACTTGAGATGGAACCAAGGGAACTAAATATGGTGGCACCAACGAAAAGTAATAGGGTAGCACTAGCGGAACTATATATGGTGGCACCAACCCAACGAGATCTAGTGGTACCAACAAAATGCGATCCGGTGGCACAAAAGATGGCCACATCATTAACGTATTAGTTTTAGAAAGTCGAGTGGATACCAAATTAATGAGACATTCATCATGACCAAACACAAAATCTATTATCACACTACGAGACATGTCCCAAGGAGGGTCCAGCATGGATGGTAAAATAACATGACTCAAATCAGGCAAAATAAATTCATGTCTGAAAGGATCCGCTGGTCGGGTTAACATATCAGGAGGGGGAGTCGGTAAAGCTAAAACCGGGAGAGAGTTAAGATCGCATTTAAATTCACGCAATGGAGTTAGCATCAGGGGACGCTCATCCGGGTCTACTTCTATGTTGTCTTCCAAAAATATAACTCTCTAGCTAGGACATTCTTCCAACTCATAAATCACGACATTAGTAGCAGTACAGATCTCAGGAATGGGAGCATCGATAGATTCCGGAGGAGGGGCTAAGTCATGCCCAATGTCAAAATACGGATTTATGGTCCAAGTAAAATCCTCCGGGTGCAAGACATCAAAATCAAACAGAAAATCAAACAGAAGATTTTCCTTCACAGAAAACTTAACTGGCTCGTCATCACCTAACTCACGATCAGAGAAACATTCCCCACAGGGTGACTCTATCACCTCACTAGAAACTTCACTCAAATCAGACTCAGTAATGGTTTCAGAAACATCGACGAAGGAAAGTGAAGATGATTCCTCGGGGGAGAAATCCTCATCCAGGTCACTAGGTTAACCAATCTCTTCAACGTCAATACAATCGTCAGTAATACCATCCTCGCCTTCATTGACGGGCACAGTCCTAGGCACGACCTTAGACTCATCAGGGGAGTCTATAACTAAATCAGGCAACTCAGGGGGAGACTCAAAATGGTCTACGGGCGTAATCAGGGTAGGATGCACAATAGAGCCAAGACCAGATTCGCCACTAGACTCACATATAGTAATCATATGACATGAGGGAACTTTACTCCTAGGAATCTGGTGCTTCTCAATTTCCAATGCCGTCCAAAAGTTGGTGTCAAGATCGGTGTGACCATATCGCAATAACTTTCCCTGGATGTAGGGGCTCAACCCCCTACGAAACCTGGAAAGGGTGACCTCAGGCGATTCCTTCACACCGCTCCTAGCCGTCAAATCCTTAAAGAGTTGCATATAATCTGAGACCGACTTATTCCCCTGTTTAATGGTAGCCAAATCATCAGTTATTTGCCGTTTGGCCTGAGCGTTTGGTTTATTTTCATTCCTAAAGATCGGTATGGAACTAGCGTCGTCCGTACGATAACTAGGGTGTTGCCTTGGGAGAAACGGTACTACTTGGCTAGCCTTTAATTGGCCAATCAACGCCTTAATCTCATCCACTATCGGGCATTGGAATGGCTTTCTAACGTTCCTAATGGAACCTAATTATTTTCCTCGGGAAACATTGACGTCGTAGGCCATATTGTGATAATCGGAGAGAAAACTCGATCTAGAATTTGTGCACATACAATGAGAAATGCTTCTGTCCCAATTAAAATAGGTTTGTCGGAATTGTTCCCGCTTAACCACTAGGGTAATATTAATATAAAATAGATTTTCTTGCAGAATAAAATATGAAGATTATTAATTAATTTGTTTTTGATTTTTTGGCTGAAAAATAAGAAATTTAAGCCGCTATTAGCAGACCAGAAATAAATGTTTTTTGATTATTTTGACTATAAACGTGCATACAACATGCGTGTTAACGTGCTAAATAAGAGGGGAGGGTGCCAATTAAAAAATTGACAAGTGCCTCCCTCTGATACCAAATTGATGTAGGCCTCTACCGTAGACACAATATGGGCTATTGGAATAAAGCGAACGCCTCTCTAATTCCACTATTACACTCGCACAAGTTTTAACCGTGGCGCACTCGAAAGAGAATTATCATAGTTCACCAACATACGGTAGCTACACCGCTGAAAGGTCGAATGAACGGTGATGCGTGTAATACGGCAAGCGCACCGGTCGCACAAGTAATATAAAATGGGGGTTTTCCCAAGTATCGATCTCACAAGGAACACAGTAAGGTGGAGTTAATTTCGAGGAGGACTTGAGATTGAAGTCCTTAGGTCGGAGGTAACGATGGGGGCTTTGATATTTGCGGATAAAGAAAATAAAATACTAACAACTACTCCTATGCAACGCCGCTATGCGATGCTTCGCCAGGCGGGATGGAAGACTAGTCGGGCTGCTATGCACCGAATCGCTAGGCAGATGGAAGAGTAGGCTCGCGGATGAGGTGGTGAGAATGGCGGAATGAGGGTCGTAAGCACCTCTTCGCTACGCACGCCACTAGCAATTGCTAGTGCGTCATGGGTGGATGGATGGTAGATGGACTATGACACACCTCAAGTAAATAACAAAAATACACAAAATCACATAGACATGATTAAATATAAACGTTTTACAAACTAAGCATTCTTCATCAAATACAAGAGTTCAACTACACATTCAACAACCAAACAAGAAAAGAGTGTGCGAAATCGACCGAATACGAAGCCTTGCTGAGGATTCACGGTTGGAGTCGTCGGGTTGTCAATCCGCATCCAAGCTCGGTCCGCAACTGCGTCCGGGGTAGAGAAGGGATGTCACCACCTTCCAATGGCCCGTCTTCTTCATGTCACGATCCGGTGGAGGATGGCACAACTTCTCATAGCTTGGTGAAGAAAGCTAGGTCAAGCTCATCTTGAAGCTCAAAGATGAAGGAGGAGGCCAAGAGGAAGCTCCGGCTTGGATTTGGCGGTGAACGCTTGCCCGGAGCACCTCCCTAGGGTGGAAGATGAAGGAGTACGATGAAAACGGCGGAGGAAATGGGCGATCTGCGGATCTTCGTGCGGATCTCTGGATTAGGGCGAGACCTGCACTATTTATACAAAAGCAGAATTGGACAATGCGCACGATCACAGGCACACGACCAGTGGTCGTGCGCGCTATGTCCTGTGCTCGTGCGCACTGGCATGGAATATCAGGAAGAAGAACTGGGATAATGCGCACGAGAAGTGGCGTACGAGCAGTGGTCGTGCGCACTAAGTCCAATGATCGTGCGATTACCCAGACAGGACTCCAGAAAAGAGGAATCAATGCACACGATCAGTGGCGCACGACCGGTGGTCGTGCGTAATATGTCCAATGGTCGTGCGCTTACCCCAGGCTGATTCGGGAAAACAAAGAGTAGTGCGCACGATCGGGGGCGCACGACCAGTAGTCGTGCGCAGTAGATCCCATGATCGTGCGCAGTATTCCTTTTTCACAACCATCTCGGAACAAGCACACGACCCCTGTACCGAAAGGAGAAACCAATCACTAATCTGTGCATACATTCCAGACAATAACAAAAAGGAGTACAAACTAAAAGAATAACACAATACACAACCACGGTCTAAAATGTGCACTTCCTATGGAAATAAAGACAGGATGAAATATATATGATAATGAACTAAAAGTGAAGTGCAATTGTGTGAAACTAGCCCAGATGAGTCCGAAAATAGGTATATAAAGTGGACTCATCACACCCCCAGACTTAACTGTTTGCGCGTCCCGAGCAAACAAAATCTAAGCAGATAGGGAAAATGATTTAGCTAACAAGGAAATTGCGATACAGAGTACCATGCGAAGTCGCATGCTCGCGTGCGTAAAAATATAATAGAAGAAATTTTTAAGTATATAAAATAGTTTATACTTTTCACAATGCGTATCAACATTTTATTATTACTCAAAAATGGAATCACGGTGAATCATCCGGTCACGCGTAGGGAGAAGGTAGACTAATCGCTAGGCGAGCATTGCCAAAGATCAGGGCTCGGGATAACCTCCAAAGCAATCCACCAATGTCGGTGACCATATGCTTGCCTTTTCGCATTCTCTCCACGGCATTGGTTTGGTTCACACACGAATCAGTAGGACTTTAGGTGAAAAGATGGGGCTTGGGTTTTGGTGAGGTAAACAAGGAAAAACAAGAAGGCTATGCACCTAACCCAAAGGAGCTAGTATGAAGGGAATCCATCAGCTAACCAAAATACATGCGGGTACACCACACCCCCAAACTTAACTTTTAACATATGGGTGTGTGCACCGCCTACTCCAAATATAATCACATGTCGATAAAGATTTTCAATTACAACTTTTTCTTTTCATTTTTTTTTCCTTTTTTTCTTTTTCTTTACAACTATTTTTTTTTCTTTTTCTTCATTTTATTTTCACAATTCAGCAGATATAAACTTGGGAGCACTTCCACATTTTCACAAATAAAATCACCACATCACATCCCAACATTAAAATGTCAACACTAAAGCTCAACTTGGGTGTGCGACTAGGATTGACTATGATGCTTTGGTGAATGAAGGTGGAGCTGAATCAAAAGAAGGGTCGGCACAACGGGGCTAGCGAGGATAAGATGTTAGGAATGGTACAAAGCTCAACCGGGCCAAAATGATTGCCTACATCACACTCATGCATGACTAACCTATACCCATGCTTCAAGAATAGCTTGGGGCAAGTTCTTAGCCAACGAGAAAGACTATCCATCCTCCCGACTCGAGCAATACGAACCTAACGACCGTCTACACACATCCCTAAGCTACCGTCGGATTCACACCGGATTCACCAACTTTTGAGTAGAATAAAAAGTATTTACGCAATTAGAAAAATATAAAACTAAAAGCATACAGAAAAATTAAATCTACTCCAATTTCTACACGAGACGAGAGCAGTTGACTAGGATCATAACAAGGCCAACATTTTACTCCGTCTCACAATCCTATGTCAGCACCATAATTTTCCCAAATCTAACGAAGAAATGAGTTTAACTCGCGGCACGCAAAAAGCTAAGCACGCGCTCATGTGGGTGCAGTGGTGTGTGATGCAATGAACTAAGCAAAATAAAACTATAAAAGCTTCTAGTATGCACAAGAAATGTGTGCGTGCAATAGGTAACAGATCTCTCCCACAGACTTAAACTAAGCAACAAATCATAAGATAGAGAAATTAAAATCATAAAGAGCTAAGGGAAGAGTTTACCCCATGATCAGCTAGTGAGCATACCAGAAGACGCGTGGAAACCTGAAGCAGGTCCGCCATACGAAGAATTAGAACCCCGCCAATGCAATTTGCCAAGAATAACTGCAGGGGTGAGCTCCGCAAAAACAAAACAAAAATATACAAACTACAAAGAAATACTAAAACTAAATAGACATGAAAAACAAAATGCAGAAAATGAAAGATAAGTACTGGGGTTATTGTCATCCCAGCACGACTTATTAAATTCTAAACAGTTCTAGCTTATAGGCCTATGAAATAAAAAGTGCACAGGTAACTGTTCCAATATCCGTTTCGGTAACGAGGACCGATACGGTGATAGAGCAGTTACCCCTCTACCTAAATAGTAATACCTGCTCAACACAGGTAGAGGAAATAGGAAGTAGGATGAGGAGGAGGCCTGGTCCTCACTCATCTTACCACAAAACAAATCCTTGCCTAGCAAGGTTTCGTCCACCACAAGTTTGCTGGGGGCGAAGGTGACGGCAGGGGCTGCCACTGTGAAGGAGGTAGGAACCTCCTCACACAAGAGGATGCACTCGTCGACAGCCTGAGCGCAAGGCTCAACGTCAACCCAACTTACCCGTGGAGATTCAACCTGCACAGGCTCAGAAAAGGAAGGTGGGTCAAGAAATAAAAGAGACGAAGAACATAAAGAAATAATCGGGGGAGTGATCCCGGTTTCACTCCCCAAAGGCTGAGGTAGAAAAATATCGTCAGTAATCTCGAAAATGCTACAAGGCTCGGCTGGATTCATAGAGGCCTCCACCAAGACTTGGACTTCCTCCTTTGGTATCAAGGGAGAATCCTCGACACCAAGAAGGTTGTCCTCCTCCATGGGAGTGGAAACAACCCATGTATCACAAGCCTCAACTTGTTTTGCATCGTCGAAAATGTCGCCCGAGGCGACTGAAGTAGAATGCACAAAAGGAGGAAGAACTTTGCTTGAATAAAAGTCAAGCGCAGGTTCCTCACAAAGAATCGGCTCCACGCTTGGAGATGTATGCACATGAGAGATGGGCTCAGCCATGTCGAAGCCTAGATCAGTCACACATCTGGAGGTTGTGTCCATATCATTCCCTTCAACAAATGAAGGTGACAGGGATACATAACTAGAAGATGAAGGTGTGCCACCAAGGGTAGGAGTCGGGATGATCCGGATGTCCGGCTCATCATCCTCTTCCATAACACAGAGGTACTCGGCACAATCCTTCAGGACATGATCTGTTCTACGACAATACAAACACTTTCTCCCATTACGCAGCGGTCCTTGTGGGGCCGGAGAGGAATAGGAGAACGGTGTATGTGGCGAGGACGATTGACCATAAGCTCGGGGCAAAGTGTTTGAAAGGCTGTACGAATACAACATCTCAAGCATTGTGCGCTGAGGCTTATGCTCAATATCTCTCGTAGGGCATTCATGACTAGCGTGGGAAGGCTTCCCACACCAACGACATTGTGCATACGAATATCCCCACATGGTGTAGAAACAGCAAATTCAAAATAAATTATGCAAATTACTAAATCCAACAATATATTGCTACAATGGCCTAAAGAAACAAGAAAACGACAGGCAAAACAGAAATAGAACAAAACAAAAGCGATTTACAAAGGAAAAGGAAAGCAATCTCACGTCTTCCTCTCCAGAAACTCACACGACTGTGTTCCCCGGCAACGGCGCCAAAAACTTGATGCGTGTAATACGGCAAGCGCACCGGTCGCACAAGTAATATAAAATGGGGGTTTTCCAAAGTATCGATCTCACAAGGAACACAGTAAGGTGGAGTTAATTTCGAGGAGGACTTGAGATTGAAGTCCTTAGGTCGGAGGTAACGATGGGGGCTTTGATATTTGCGGATAAAGAAAATAAAATACTAACAACTACTCCTATGCAACGCCGCTATGCAATGCTTCGCCAGGCGGGATGGAAGACTAGTCGTGCTGCTATGCACCGAATCGCTAGGCGGATGGCAGAGTAGGCTCGCGGATGAGGTGGTGAGAATGGCGGAATGTGGGTCGTAAGCACCTCTTCTCTATGCACGCCACTAGCAATTGCTAGTGCGTCAAGGGTGGATGGATGGTAGATGGACTATGGCACACCTCAAGTAAATAACGAAAATACACAAAATCACATAGACATGATTGAATATAAACATTTTACAAACTAAGCATTCTTCATCAAATACAAGAGTTCAACTACACATTCAACAACCAAACAAGAAAAGAGTGTGCGAAATCGACCGAATACGAAGCCTTGCTGAGGATTCACGGTTGGAGTCATCGGGTTGTCAATCCGCGTCCAAGCTCGGTCCGCAACCGCGTCCGGGGTAGAGAAGGGCTGTCACCACCTTCCAATGGCTCGTCTTCTTTCGTGTCACGATCTGGTGGAGGATGGCACAACTTCTCCTAGCTTGGTGAAGAAAGCAAGGTCAAGCTCTTCTTGAAGCTCAAAGATGAAGGAGGAGGCCAAGAGGAAGCTCCGGCTTGGATTTGGCGGTGAACGCTTGCCCGGAGCACCTCCCTAGGGTGGAAGAGGAAGGAGGACAGCGAAAACGGCGGAGGAAATGGGCGATCTGCGAATCTTCGTGCGGATCTCTGGATTAGGGCGAGACCTGCACTATTTATACAAAAGCAGAATTGAACAATGCGCATGATCACAAGCGCACGACCAGTGGTCATGCGCGTTATGTCCTGTGCTCGTGCGCACTGGCATGGAATATCAGGAAGAAGAACTAGGATAATGCGCACGAGAAGTGGCGCACAACCAGTGGTCGTGCGCACTAAGTCCAATGATCGTGCGATTACCCAGACAGGACTCCAAAAAAGTGGAATCAATGCACACGATTAGTGGCGCACGACCAGTGGTCGTGCGCAATATGTCCAGTGGTCGTGCGCTTACCCCAGGCTGATTCGGGAAAACAAAGAGTAGTGCGCACGATCGGGGGCGCACGACCAGTGGTCGTGCGCGCAGTAGATCCCATGATCGTGCGCAGTATTCCTGTTTCACAACCATCCCGGAACACGCACACGACCCCTGTACCGAAAGGAGAAACCAATCACTAATCTGTGCAGACATTCCAGACAATAACAAAAAGGAGTACAGACTAAAAGAATAACACAATACACAACCACGGGCTAAAATGTGCACTTCCTATGGAAATAAAGACAGGATGAAATATATATGATAATGAACTAAAAGTGAAGTGCAACCGTGTGAAAACTAGCCCAGATGAGTCCGAAAATAGGTATATAAAGTGGACTCATCAAACGGCTATTGGCCGATGTTCTCTCAAGCAAAAGGTGTAACGTCCCCTTTGCCGTCCGTGGATCAACAGGTTTACCAAACTAGGCCTCCCAAAATGGATCGAAAAAATGAGATCCTCCCAACAATTACCGGGCTGCAGCCCAAGCACCCTTTGCGGAACCCCTAACTCCTTAGCCCACTGATGCAAATCAAAAGGGAAAGCACGAAGAATTAATATTCAAATTGTTGAAGTATTAGACCGGGCCGCTTAGCGTCTGATCCAGCGGTTTGGGATGAGGTAAACTGGCGATAGTCAAGCCCGGTGCACTGGAGACGGGGACTTCCCAGGAGGTCACCCATCGGCCAGTACTACTCCAGCTGGAGTTGCCGAGCGGTTACGCCCATTGTCTAACCGCGCGGTCCTATGGAGTTCCGTTTCAACTCTCATCACTGTAAAGTTTAGTCCCACATTGTTGGTATACTCTCTTTCTTAGCTCAATTGGTGATATAAGGGAGAGCCATACTTTGAAAGAACTCTTTTTTGGATAATAAAATTTCATAGTTAAAAGTTTATTCGTGCTCTACTTTTCGCTTCTTTTCTCTACTTTTCTAACATGGCTATCAGGACACGTATTTCCCTCTGTTCTGTGCGCTCTCTGTTCTTCTGCGACTGCTTCGGATGGCTTCTCTCTGTGACCTCCTGGCTTGTTTCTAAGTCCCGTGGGCTTGTTCTGTCCGCTGCCCTGTTCGCGGGCTTGACTATCGAGTTTACTTCTCTTCTCCTATCAAAGCTCCTGCGCTGCGACCTGTTTCCTTGTCGCCGCCTCTTTTTCTTCCTCCAACCCGCTTCCTAGTGTTGCGGTCTGGTCCCTATATCCGAGGGGTTGTCTCTCTACTCGGGTGCTGCTGGGCTGCAGCTGACCGTAGCGGGTTGTTCGCTTTCTAGAGCGGAGCCGCATCTTGACGGGCTCAGGCTCTTTTCCTCTCTTCTGTTGGATCGGCTTTTTAGTCCGCGTTACAAAAGGACCCTTCCCCGCTGTCCTTGACCGCCTTCTCGCCGCTGCTGTGACAAGCGACCGAGCGGGTTTTACTTTCTTACCCGCAAAAAAGGTCGCGGTACCTGCTCTTCTTCTCTGCGATCGAAAAATGGCCTTTCAGTCCGCGCGATCTCTCCCAAAAAAAATTACGCTGGCCTTTGCTTTCGCCGCTAAACCCTTTCGGAAATAACGCGGCTTCGTAAGATTGATGCAAACCGCTCAAAAGTTCGAAAGCTTCTTCTGCTTGCCGAAGAATCTATGATTACCTCGGTCAAATCCAACGCAAAAATCTTTCTGACCAACTAGACTCTCAAGAGAGAATCACATGTGAGTGGACAATCTTTACCCAAGTCGGAATAGATGATTCCGACTACCTTTGAAGGGTCGCTCTTCCACGGTTCCGCCGGAGTTGCGCCGGATGGAGAGATGGATCATCCGCCTTGACCGCTTCACGCCGATATCCAGATTCCTCGTCGTAGAAGGAGTCCTTTCTCGGATAAAACTCCAAGTGAAGTTGGGCGGCCGGTTTTCTTCAAAGGGGTGCTCGGGTGGTGGAGGTTGGTGGTCGGCCGTCTATGGATAGATGTGGTCGTGTTGATGATGGTGGAGAGGAGTTGGCGGCTCAGGAAGCGGAAGGAGAGGGGCGGCCGGATTTGGGGAAGAAGAGGACGGGGGGGGGGGGGGGGGTGGCGGCGGCTTGGAAGAGGAAGATGAGGGAGAGGGGCTGGCCGAATGCTTTAGAGAGAGAGAAAGAGGAGTGTGCCGGCTAGTAGAGGAAGAGAGAGAAAGGGAGATTAGCAAGTAAAGAAAGTTTTAGGGTTTCTTTTAATTTCAACTAAGCTTAAACAAAACCATACATGCATATATATAGGCTTAACACCAAGTCTTGGCTATATGTAGCCCAAATAAAAATAAAATACTCAATGGCTACATGCAGCCCAAATAAAATAAAATACTCCAAATGTGTAAATAAAGCATGCTAAAAATATGAATGCTCTTAAGCTAATCATAAAATAAGTTCAACTAGTTATTTGTCTTGCGCCGAGGGCGGAGATTGTAGCGCCGCTCCATACGAACACCATGGCGACGCGAGTCCTTTGTTGGAGACGAAGGAGGGTCTTCCGTTAGTGTGCCGTCATCAACAACTTGGGGGTCGTCATCTCCACCAATGGGGGTCACTCCTATATATTCCTATAATATATCCAAAAAATGGGAATTTTTGAAAAACATTTTCCTAAAGTTTTTGTAGAAATTAAAAAAAACATGTAAGAATTACTTAAGGGGTCCAATGACCTTTAAACCCAACCAAACGTTTGGTGGCTATCTCTTAGGGTCATGACATGACTCTGAAAAAAATCTCAGCCCAATTGGGTTTGATTTGAATAGGTTTTGGTGAGAACAAAGTGTGGCGCTTTAAGGTCAAAATAGGGCAAATTTGTGCTTGGGGCATGGATGGGCCAATACTCACCCAAACGGGAGGGGACCTTGGCCAGAGCCCCAAGGCTAGTTTAAACACCCCCTCATGGAGTTTGAGATGGATGGGGGTGGATTTGCCCTAGGACCCTAGTTCAAACCCTAAGGTTGAACTTTGGGGGTTTGTGAAGGACATGGTGTGAAATATCCTTGTGTGGACTTTGAGTTTTGTCCATGATGTCATGGGGTAGTGAATAGCCCTAGGAAGGAATTTTGTGTCATTTAGACATAGGCACATAACTTAAATCAATTAGGAATTATTTAGGTCAATACCTTTTATGGAAACATTGAAGGATCATATGACCTTGGATCTTTATGAAATACTAGTAAAAGAGTTTTTATATCATTATGAGGCTCTGAAATTTATTGTATGGTGTTTGGAAGACAGTAACTCATACTTGTAGTATAAACTCTTTGTTGCCCCTATTGATGATTTAGATAAATTATGGTTAAAATAAATTGGAATTGTATGAAACCAAGTCAGTAATATTTTATGATTATGTTTAAGCTTTGGTAATTTTTGTGTAATTTTTGGAATATGGTTGGTGGTACTTCTTTCTTTACCTTTAATTACTGCTTATATTTGAATTAATTAATTTGGGGCTAATATATTTATGAAAGTTTGTAAAACATGGTACTCTCTGATATTTTGGCATCATATAGTGGCCATAATTTTTGCAAGGCCATAACCTAAGGAAATCTAGTACTTCATGTTCAAAACCATCCATGGTCTAATTTTGGGAAATATTTAATAAATGTTAAATTAATTAGGAAAATTACAAGTTTATGGAGTTAGTCCAAATATGACATGATAGACCCCCAGTACAAATTCTAGGACATTTGGAATAATATTTGAAGGGGTCACCTTTCAAACCCTTCATGTAACCTAGGTTGGTCTGCATATAGTAAAACTGTAGAATTGTGTTAGCATGTGGGAAGGACATAGGGAGTTGGGTTAATGATATACTGATTTGTTAAAGTGAAATTGATTTCATCATTGGGAGTCATGATGGGGAGGGTATTGATTTGGCTAGTGTTAAGTGGTGCTCGGGATCGACGAAAGATCGTCTTTCCTGAGGAGAGAGAGAGAGAGTCAAAACAAACTAGGGTTAGACTTTGTATAAAATTAAATGGTATTGGGACCTGGGTAGATATAAATATTATTAAGTTCCTTACGAAATGGAGCTTTGGGCTTCAGCCCATCAAAGTTCCTAGTGCCCCCGAGAGCCCTTCATAGGGAATACCCTGGGCGGTCCGAGGTTAATCTAAACTATAAGACTAAAATGAATACAAGAGTAATTTTCAATAATCCAGGACTTCACTTTCACTCACCTCGATACTTCGGGAGGTTAGTTTGGTGAGGTTGGCTGAGCAGTAGGATCAGTGGTTATGGAAATAGACAGGTTATTCCGGGGAGTCGATGGCTTGGGAACTCATAGTTGCATGTGCATAAAAGTGGTGGGTCTTCGGTACTTGACAGTCGTTCACACTGATGTCAGTATGCTTACTCAGCGGGTATGGTGGACACTTGGCCAAGGTAAAGTCTGGTGGTGGGTCAACAAAGTAAGTGGATACCCTGGTTGTGTCCTTTAGGGGCGTACATAAGGCTTGGCCTAGTAGTGTGATTACCCATCTATGAGAGGTGTGGCACGGCCCACTGTCTCTATTTGCCACGACAGATGCTCCTGAGAGTGATGCTTGCTACCAAATAGGGGGAAGTACAAGTCTGTATGCATTGAGTCATGTGTGTATATTATACTTGCACGAATCATGACATAACATATCACTACACTCATACCATCATTAAACCTGACACCCCATAGTATAAATTCTTTTGATACTTTTTATATGATGGGAGCCTTGCAAAAGACCCGTTAACATATAAGTTTGTATGGGCATTCATATAAGTTAAGGTTACTTATTTCTTAGTTTACTTTTCATATACATATTGCTCTGTTTTACTTAATTACTCTACTATTTTTCTTTTTATAGAATTGTTAGCTTGCCTTACTATTACAACTCTGTAGATTTACCATATGCCTGCTAGAATAGGTCCACCATCATCTGCTTTGACCACACTCTCCACCTTCATATCTTTCCTATCACTCCTCCCGCACGGTGCCTAGTAGCCATTGTGGGAGGGGTGGGGGAAATCAGGCTTAGTGTTTTTGACTAAAGGTCGGTGGGCCAAACATTTCAAGGGCTCCAGATGGGTGACAGGGTGTAGCAGCAGGAGATATAGCACTAGCGGAGTACGGTGCACAAGGACATGGGCCAGTCTATTACAGGAGCACAGGCTTCTGGCCCCGTGAGTGTTAGTCTCATTAGCTTTTTTTGAGAGTCCTGTTGTGAGGATTTGATGTACTGGGTTTAAGCCCATTTATATATCTATTTGCCTTTCAGCTTCTGTACTTCTTCATTACGTGGACATCGCTGTGATTTCTATTTTATATTATATGTGATATGTGGACTCTAACTTATCTGAATACCTCTCTTTATTCCGTGATCGTTAGGGCCGGTAGGATTGACGTTTTGTAGTACCGACCCACCCGAGCGTCGGTGTCACCGCAAAACGACAATTCCGCGCATAAGTCCCGGTAGTGTAGCAAAAAAAGAGGGTCTTACAAACTGGTATCAGAGGAAACATCGATCCAAAGAGAAGAAGTCCACAAGACTCTAGGCCACCCATCACGAGCTTAGTTTGAGGAAAACTAGCAGCGGAAAGCATTGGTGTGCCCATAAGGGTGAATCATACGCAAAAGTACACTTTTTGTCAGTTCCACTTGTACATTATCTAACAATTGAAATTTTCCCTATAGCTTGTGACGAACCCTACCCCTCAGCAGGGTAGACATCAAGTAGAGAACATGGTTCCACCCCTCTGAATCCTTCTCCAATTCCAGCAGACAAAGATTGGGTATACTCTAAAGGCCGTTCTGGAGGCCTTTAGGGCTCAGCAAGCACCAGCCCCACAGTCAAACACCGGGGCCAAATTGTTGAGTGTCTTCCGTGCACTTTCTCCTTCATCCTACCTTGGTACAGAGTCAGCAGTCCGTAGAGAAGTGATTGGACATTATCTATGAGATGCTGGCTGGGATTTGATTCCCGACAGTGGAGGCAGTGGCATTGACAGTATCTTGCTTGGAATCGCACGTGAAGAGATGCTGGAAGTCACTATTAGACACCACCTTTGCTGGAGTGGAGTGCGTAGACATTTCTTGGGAAGAGTTTAGAGCAGATCTGTTGGAGCATTTTGTACCTCAGTCGGCGAGGGATGAGCTGGATGACAGGTTCCTGCAGTTGAGGCAAGCAATAGGATGGTGTTGGAGTACTACCGGGAGTTCACACATTTAGCCCATTTTGCGGACACATATCAGCTAGACGACGCAGGATATGCGAAGAGGTTCTATATGGTCCTTCGTGATGACATGAGGTCGGCCCTCCTCTTTTACTCTGATTAGAGCTTGGCCAGGAACTTGGAGATGACCAAGAAGCTGGAGGCAGACCAGCTTACAGTACGGGGTCGGAAAAGACCGGCTAATGACTCGGTGATTAGAGACAGGAGGGACCAGCCCAGAGGTCAAGTCATCGGGGAAAGAAGGAATGGCGATCAACCCCACCAGGAGGATAGATAGGACAAGAGGAACCTAGTGGTATCAGCTCCTCAGCCATTACAGATACGGGAAATGCCGAGGGCAGTAAAGGAGGCACAGACTTATTTTCGGTGCAACGAGCCGGGTCACTTCATGAGAAACTGCCCGATGAGAGATGTACCCCCAATAGCACTTCAAGATGTCCCACTTGCACGATAGTTTGGGGGTCGATGACGCAGTCGAGGAAGTTGATTTCAGGGTGGTGATCGCAGACAGGACAGAGGGCAGGTGTATGCCCTGGACTTGACTCAACCTCGGAACCCGTATCGGGTGATAGCAGGTACGCCCATTATTTAAAAGTTTCCTTCCCTTTCTATAAGTTAGATTACATGAACATAAAACTATAGAACTAGGAAGGAATCAAAAACTCAACATCTAAGACATTTATTAAACTTAGGGATAAAGATGGTATGCGGCAAGACTGCCCATACCTTGATCGACACGGGATCATTGCACAACTAGTCTCGGAGGTCTTTACAAAGGACCTCGAGGGCATTAGATATTATGAGGGAGTCACCAGGAGGGTGTGTCTCCCCAATGGTATGGAGATGCAGTCCATGGCAAAATGCCTCCTTAGGGTAACCATTGATGGGTTAACCCTCGAAGCTCCGGCGATAATCTTATGCTTACTGGATTTTGATCTGGTTATGGGAATGATGTGACAAGCCGGGAACCATGTGCAGATCGATTACCCATCGAGGAGGGTCATGCTCAGATGCGGCAACATGTATGCTACTTTCGAAGGTATTGCCCCAGCTTCTCATCTCCTACTTTCCTCTATTCGGGTCGTCAAGGCCCATCTGCGGGGAGATGAGCTCTACTAGGAGCTATTTGAGATGGTCGAGGCAAAGGATTCTATTGTTAGTATCCAGGTGGTGCGGCATTTTGCAGATGTATTTCCGAAAAAATTACAAGGGTTATCGCTGCATCGAGAGAAGGATTTCCAGATACAGCTACTGCTGGGGGCTAAGCCGATATCCAGAACTCCTTATAGTATGGCTCTGAAGGAGTTAGTGGAGTTTTGAAGCTAGCTACTGGAGCTAGTAGAAGCCGAATTTGTTCGTCCAAGCTCTTCATCATTGGGAGCCCCGGTGATGTTCGTGAAGAAGAAGGATGGGACACTCCGACTGTGCATTGATTACAAAGCACTAAATAGGTTGACAGTACGGAACACCTACCCACTGCCCAGGATTGACGAGCTGTTTGACCAGTTGGAGGGATCTCATTGTTTTCGAAAGCTAGATCTGAGGTCCGGATACAAACAGCTGTGGATTTAGGAGCGGGACATAGTGAAGACCACTTTCAGCAGTAGATATGGGTTGTACTAGTTCACAATGATTCCATTCTGGCTCATAAATGCACCATCCGCGTTCATGTGTTTGATGAACCTGGTGTTTGAGGCCTACCTGGATGTCTTTAGCATTGTATTTATTGACAACATCCTCATCTACTCGAGGACTGAGGAGGAGCATACTTGTAACTTGGCACTTACTCTGGAGAAGCTCAGGGAGCATAGTTTGTATGCGAAGTTCAGCAAGTGCCAGTTTTGGCTGAAGGAGGTGGCTTACATGGGCAATACTATCAGCGGAACAGGTCTGGAAGTGGATCCGACAAAGGTTCAGGTCGTATGGGACTGGACACCATTGAAGACGGCCAGTGATGTAAGAAGTTTCTTAGTACTTGCTGGTTACTAACGAAAGTTTGTAGAAGGATTCTCCCGGATAGCTCTTCCACTAACATCTCTGACGATGAAGGAGATCGTCGAACTCATGTAATTCATCGAACGATGAAATCCATCAATCTCTGATTTGTCGAACTCAGGTAATTCAACAAATGCTAAAGTCATCAAGCGCCGATTCATCGAACTCAAGAAAATACGTCAAACGATACGTCGAACGTAGGTAAATTCGTCGAACGCAAAAATTCGACGGGCGTTGATTCGTCAAACTCAAGAAAATTCATTGAATGCCAAATTTTTCGTGCGCCATTCGTCGAACTGGGCTAAAATTCGTCGAATGCCATTTATTATAGATAAATTTTGTCATAGGCGAATTTTTGGCCCTGTTTGCTGCTGAACTGAATTTTTGGGAATTGTGCCAAATCGACTTAAATGGGTCACGTCCTTTCAAAATGACTAATTTAAAGTAATATTAGGCGGTCCAGTGTCAGGCCGACACATGGCTAGGCAGTTAACCTAATTTCTCACTTTAAAAACGGACATGCGGAAAACCGTAGCCTTCTTTTTATCACTTTGTCGAGTCGTTGTCTCTTCCAAGCCCGACAAAACAGTGACATATCCAGAGTTGATTTCTGGAAGAAAATACTCTCGTCATCTCTTTCAAGTGAAGAACGGACACCAACGAGGGAGAAGAAGATGTCGCAAAGAAGGGTGACAAGATCCATGGCTGGAAACCTCGAAATGCCCCAACTGAGGTGAGCTTCCTACCCTCTCCCTTGATGATAGATCTTTAGTTATTCCTAGGAGAGATATCGTCTCAAAAGAGTCTTGATTCATGAGAAGAAGTGTTCCTAGGAGAAGGCCTTGCTAGGTTTTGTACCCTAGAGATAATATGTCTTCGACCACTCCTTCCTTCCATGGGAAGATAGGGGCTGGGTTTCGTGAAGAGAGTTGGCATTTTGAGAGTGAACAAGGGAGGAGGAATTCTGGATATTATTTTGGAATTTTTGTTGGAGGAAGAAGACGAACCAATACTATTCGTCTCACTTTAAGATGAGCGCAGAAATCTATTTTCTGCGCTCAGCGATTTTCGAGGCCATGTTCGGACATGATGCAGCAAGATCTGGGTTTTAGACTAAACACAAAAGTTGTAGCCCGCAAAAATACCTATCCAACGAGGGGTTATACGCCTTCACCAGATTCCTGTAGCGTAGGGAATCCCCGATCGGAGGTGCTGTATAGTAAACTTTCCTGCACAAATAATTCTTGGGTTTTGGGTTGAGTAGGCTTTTAATTTGGTAAGGAGAGTCTGTAGTACAACAATGTTAATGTCTTGGTAAATTTAGTGTATAAGTAATGGTGACAAAATATTGTTAATGGCATTTGTGGATAGATCCATAACGAACACATGGTGTAGTGAATGAATGGTTTGATGAGTTAGGATGGTAGCGATGATTTAAATATGTGAAACAATAAAGACGTACATGACAATGGTAATACGTTGAATAATGTTGAGATTAGATTGAACTTGTTGTATATAGTTGGTAGTGATTGAAAGAATTGGCAAGCCTCTGATACCAATTGAAAGAAAGCGGATAAACCAGATTTACACTAGGGGGGTGAATAGAGTAATTAAAACTTTTTAGATATTTTAGAATTTATCAGAGTAAAATAGATGCTATCAATAGTAATAACAGAAAATGAAAACAGACTTAACTAATCTATCACAGCATAGAAAGAATAAAGAGAAAATGCTCACATACAGACAACACAAGAATTTTATAGTGGTTCTCCAAACTGGGTACATCCACTCTTCTACCACCCTGGTAGGAATCCAATATCAGGTTTTTGATCAGATGAGTGCCACCACATGATCTATTTACAGGGAGATCTCCCAACCCTTTAGGCTTTTGATCAGGTGCCCAAAAACCAAGAATAAACTTTTGAATGAAGTTAATAAACCCTTTTACAGGAGGTTGAGAGAGTTGATGATGTCTTCTCTTTTCTCTATACAACAGAGAAGACTAGTGGAATTCTGTTGTCAAAGTTCCTTCTGAGGTACTGATTGGTTCAAAAAGCTTGGAACCTTGCTCAGGGTGTAGGTCTTCAGCCTTGTCTTGAGGAGATCCATGAATTTTTCTGACTGATTAAAAGTTGTTGTCCTTGAATATTCCTGGAGTAGAAGTAGAAAAAGATTCTTGATATTTGATGGTTGTTCTTCTTTAGTCTTCATCAAGAACAAGGTGAAAACAAAATGTTTTCAGCACTGAGAAGAAGCAGATATTCTTCTGTATGTTCTTGTATCTCTTCTCTGTATTCTCTTGTGTTACCACAGCTGGTCTGATGTCGAGTCTCTGTTTGTCTGAAAATAGAAAATCTCTTTTATATTCTGCTGTCAACATTATCCTTTGAAATTTGAATTCCAAACATTAATTGCAGATTAATCTGGAGAATGAAACGGCTGGAATATATCTTTTAATGAGTTTCCTCAACTGTACCATTAAAATAAGCAAGTAATTAACCATGATGAAGACCATAATTAATGCTGCCAATAACGGCTATATTCAGGAGAATATGAGCATTAATTACTAAGGAAATCACTACTAAATAAAATAAATAGGACAGAAAAAGGAAAACTTCTAAGTCTGGCTCGGGACAGAATTCGTCGATCTCTGAAAAGAATTCGTTGACTGGATTTAGAAGTTCCTCGAGCTGATAAATCCTGTTCGTCGATCTGAACTCAGCGAACTGCATTCTGAAAATGACTTGCCAAACCTGAGCTCTATGTTCGTCGAGCAGAGTATGTCTTCGTCGAGCTGAGTTCAGCAAAAATAAACTGGAAAGAATCTGTTGAAGACTGAACTCCAGATTTCGTCGAGCAAAGAATCTGTCTTGATGAAGAGATCGTTGACCTAAGCTCGAATATCGTCGAGCTCAACCAAGATAACTAACTCTGAGTTCGTCGATCTGCGATCAATGATCGTCGAGCTGTGTTCGAAGAATTTCGAACTGATAATTTTGAACTCTGGATCCTTCTAAGTCTGAGTCTACTGAAGTCCTCTAATGGCTGGTCCATGAAGGTTGAACCTTGTAACACCCCATATCCGTCATATAGCATATAGCAGTAGGTCCGACCGGGGCCCGACGCCATATACCACAGACAGACCAGACGGTTACTCAATGGAAACCATCCAACTAAGAATCAACGTCCTACATAGAGTACATTCTAGTGGAAGAAATTTAAAGGTTGCAAAATAAAGAACCCAACATAAGCATAAATGTCCACTACTCAAATCAGCGGGAATGAAGGTACAATACACAAGTACACTAAACTTAAGGCCTTACAATTGTTTACTCATATTACTGTGTTTTCCAAACCTCGGCACGCAGGTCTGTCACACTTGAATAAAGCAAGTAAACACTCATAATTAGGCCTTCGAGGGCCTGCTCAGCAACATGGGCTTTTGCCCGCTATTTACCACTTGGCTCCGCAGCACCTGCAAACAACAATCCACCGCACGGTGGCAAACAAAAGCAATAGTCAGTTATGCTGACCAAATTATAACGATCGCGCCCCCAAACTCGGGGTGGCGATGCTCCTTTCCCTGCACTTTGTTAGCATAACCAAGCAGTATAGTGTAAATACTTCATCACAGGCATGGGCACACACGTCCACACACCCCGTGCTCTCTGGGCACATTCTCGGTGAACCGGTCAACGTCACGTCAATTTAAGCCATAGACATCCCGATCTCACCACCGCCACTTGGACGGCAAAACTCCTGAGCATTTAGGTCCTTCCAGCCGTTATCACATCAATTTAAGCCATAGACAACTCGAGACCTACTATACATGCCAATGGCAAGTCCCACGTAGCTTTAGGTCGCTTGTACCGAACGACATAGACCGGGCATGGTACCGCTTAACCCGTTGCTCACACTGCAACATCAATTTAAGCCATATGCGCGGGTTTGATCCCCGAGTCCCAAATCTTTTACACACATCACATAACCCAGTTATGTTCAAGTTGGCTCCCAGTCCACCATGTTGGCAGAATTACGCATCTGCCCTATTTTTCGGGTGCACCTTGGAGTTAATCCCCAAGGTTCCCTGTTGCAATCTACCGCGTAGAAAACCCAAAAAACAATCATTCGCGTGGAGTCTTCTACGGCCATTCAAACAATGCAACATCACTGATCCAGACCAACTTGTCCGGCTAGGCTTTAAACATCATTCCTATGTCCGTTCTCGATTACAGACTCTACATGTACACAATGGGGACTATTCATGTCTACCCGAAGGAACGCCTCAACTGACCGCAAACTCGCGAGAGTGGGCTTCCTATGCAAATGAAAAGAGGACTTCACATGTCTTAGGATGAGAATCGTTACCCTAGCATTTTTCCTTAGTGCCATGGAAATCTATGCGGATGAAAAGCACCGCGTTGTCCTCGCCTCCATAGATCTGAAGTCGGCTTGCGATTTGGAGCTCCGAAGCTCTACCGGTGACCGGATCTAGCCTCCTTCTTCCTTGCTCTCCCCTCTCTCTAGAACTTTAGAAAGAGATTGAGTAAGATAAATGAGGGCTTTGAAACCCTATTCCCGGGTATAACCCAGCCGGAACAACCCCCAGCCGTCGGATCCCAAAACAAGGAAACAGACGGCCACGATCCTGACTAGAAATCCAAAATCTGGGCCGAACATGGCATGTGACACGCCCGTGTCCATGGCCGTGTTCCCCATTCGCCGTCGAAACCGACACATCCCGAAAAGTACACGGGTACCCGACACGCTCGGGTCAAACTTGACATGCCCGTGTCATACAGTACATGGCCGTGTACTGTGCTGTGTTACTCCATCGACACAGGACCGAAAAATGCCCGAAAGGGACACGGGTACTCGACATGTCTGTATCGCATTTTGACACGCCAGTGTCTACCCGATACGACCCGTGTGCATACCCCGTGTATCACCCCTACCACGGCTGGGCTTCATCCCGTGAAGGACACGACCTGGGACACGCCCGTGTCTCAGGTCGTGTTATCTGCTCGACGATTGTCGACTCCAAATTCGTCGACCTCTCGGCCAAATCATCGACTCGAGCATGACACGCCCCTGGGACACGCCCATGTCCCAGGCTGTGTGCCCCCTAAAAAGTTCCAAACTTGGCTCAAAATGTCTCCCGTCTCTCTTTTGAGTTTCGGGGCGTTACAACTCTCTACCTCTTAAAAGAATTTCGTCCCTAAATTATAAAGGAAAGATAAAATAAAAAACTTAAACGGTACCTATGTGGAATAACTCTGGGTACTCCATAAGCATGGTCTGCTCTCGCTCCCATGAGAGCTCCTCATGTTCGCAGTTGTCCCAACGGACCTTGACCATCCTGATCTCTTTGTTGCGTAGCCACTTGACTTTTGAGTCCTCAATACGTATAGGCTTGACCTTCGTCGTCAACCCATTATCGATCGACACTTGGTCAACCGCAATCACTTGTGAAGGCTCTTGCACTGGCTTTTGTAGAACCGATATGTCGAATACGTAGTGTTGATCACTTAGCTCCCCTGATAGCCTCAATCGATAAGCTGCTTTGCCAATCCGCACCAGAACCTCAAACGGTCCAAGGTATCTCGTGCTTAGCTTCTTCAAACGCCGCACTCGCGAGAGACCCTTGAACGGCTTGATCTTCAAGTATACCGAGTCGCCGACAGGGAACTCCACATTCCTATGCTTGGCGTTATAGTACTTAGCTTTGTGGTCCTGAGCGATTAGCAATCTCTCTCAAATCATTCGAACCAATGACGTTGCATCGTCCACCTCTTGGTGCTTGTATAACTTTGACTCACCAATTTCCAAGCAAGACAACGACGTGCGACATCTTCTACCATAAAGGGCCTCAAAGGGCGCCATTTATATGCCCGCCTGGTAGCTATTGTTGTAAGCAAACTCCACCAATTGTAGATGATCTTCCCACTGCTTCCCGAAATCCAGGACGCACATGTGAAGCATGTCTTCCATTGTCCTATTGACTCTCTCTGTTTGCCCATCCATCTTCGGATGAAAGGCTGTGCTGAAACTCAGTTTTGTTCCCAACATCTGCTGCACCAGCCTCCAATCATTGGACGTGAACCACCCATCACGGTCACTCACGATGCTGCGGGGCACACTGTGATGTCGTACTATGTTATCCACATATAACTTTGCTAGTTTCTCCACAGAATCGTCATTCCTATGCGGAATGAAGTGCGACACCTTCGTCAAACGATCCACGACCACCCAGATGGCGTCATTTCCATTCTGCGACCTTGGAAAACCGTGCACAAAGTCCATAGTAATTTCGTCGAACTTCCACTCCGGAATAGGCAAGGACTTCAAGAATCCTCCTCGCTTTTGGCACTCCGCCTTCACCAAGGCGCATGTTTGACACTTCGCCACGTATAGTGCCACATCCTTCTTAAGTCCTGGCCACCAAAATAATTTTTTCACATCACGGTACATCTTCGTGCTCCCCGGGTGAATCGAGTACTTGGTATGATGCGCCTCATACAACAATTCCACCCGTAAATTGCCCACGCTTGGGATGCACAGACGACCGTCTTTCCAAAGCAATCCATCCTCAACAACAAATTGGGAGTTTGACCCATCCAAAGCCTCTATCATGTGTTGCTTCATGCGGCCATCCAAATCCAAAGCCTGTCGAATCCAATCAGCCAGGTCACAATGAACTTCCGTCAAGTTCAATAGCGCTTCTGCACTTGATTGCTTGTCTATGCAAGAGATATCCAACACCTCCAACTCCCGAACCAACCACTCGTCATGGACCGACAGCCAATTGGCTTGAGCTGGGGCCCTGTGACTCAACGCGTCCGCAACCGCATTCCCTTTCCCAGGCACATATTGAATCTTGAACATGTAGTCCCCCAGGAACTCAATCCATCTCCTCTGTCGCATTGTTAGGTCTTTCTGATCCAACAAGTATTTCAGGCTCTTGTGGTCGGTATAGATATCGACCTTCACCCCATATAAGTAGTGTCTCCACAGCTTCAAGGCAAAAATCACGGCCGCTAACTCCAAGTCATGGACATGATATTTCCTCTCTTGCACTTTCAGCTGTCACGAGCCATATGCTATCACACTTCCATGCTGCATTAGGACACAACCCAGTCCACTGCCCGAAGCATCGCTATAGATCTCAAAACCTTCGGACCAACTCGGCAAACTCAGTACAGGCGTCGTGGTCAACCGACTCTTCAACTCCTCGAAAGCTCATGAGCACTCTGGCGTCCACACAAACTTCTTCTCTTTCCTTGTCAGAGTCGTGAGGGGTAATGCTGTCCGCGAGAAGTTCTCCACAAAGTGCCTGTAATAGCCGGCAAGCCCCAAAAAACTCCGGACTTCCTCTACCGTAGACAGCACAGGCACTCTTGTATCGCAACAATATTCTCCAAATCCAACGCAATTCCCTCTCCACTGACTATGTGACCAAGGAACGCTACTGGGGACAACCAAAACTCGCATTTAGAGAACTTGATGTACAATTGAATCCTCCTCAGCGTCTTCAACACCAAATGTCGATGCTTAAAGTGATCCTCCTCACTCTACAATTACACCAAAATGTCGTCGATGAAGACGATCACAAAGTGGTCTAGGTACTCCCTGAAAATCTCGTTCATCAAATCCATGAACACCGACGGAGCATTCGTCAGCCCAAACGGCTTGAACGTAAACTCGTAATGCTCGTATCTTGTACTAAAATCTGTCTTATGGATATCACTCTCCCTTATCCTCAGTTGATAATATCCGGACGTAAGATCCAATTTTGAGTACACCGTTGAAACGACTAACTGATCAAATAGATCATCAATCCTTGGGATCGGGTACTTGTTCTTCTCCGTTAGCTTGTTCAGTACTCGGTAATCAATACAAAGTCTGAAGCTTCTGTCCTTCTTCTTAACAAAAAGGACCGGTGCGCTCCAAGGCGACAAACTTGGACGCACATACCCCTGCTCCAATAACTCTTGAAGTTGAACCTTCAGCTCTGTCATTTCCTTAGGAGCTAGCCGATATGGAGAACGCGACACAGATTTCGCACCTAGCACTAGATCGATAGTGAAATCAATCTCCCGTTGAGGCGGGGCTCCAGGAAGATAGCTATGGAACACATCAGGGTACTTGGATATCACTAAAATACTATCCAATGTAGGCTTAGGCTTTGCAACCTCCACTAGTGTAAAGTACAGCTCTGCACCAGCACGAACCGCCTTCACCACCTGAAGAGTACACATCAAAGTCTTGCTGGACCCTTGCAAGCCCGTGAAAGTCGTCTCATGACCTGTTCCCAACTTGACTTCCTTGCAACCACAATCAATAAAAGTGTGCTGCTCCGAGAGCCAGTCCATGCCAGATATCACGTCGAACTCCACCAGCGGTAGTAACGATGCTTGCAAATCAAACTCTTGACTCCCAATACGGAACTTAACGCCACAGGTTCTATCCGCGCTCATCTAACACCCATTTGGCAACAACACATCCAGTTTGTCCTTCTCCATCGAAGAAGGTACTCCGATGCGTGATATGAATCCTTCAGACAAAAAGGAGTGCGAACCTCCCGTATCAAAGAGTGCTCTCGCCGGATACTCACAAATCAAAAAAAATCCTATACAAGCAGTGGTAAGGTAACACGCGCATAACAAGTATTTAACAAAAATAACTTGCTATAAATTTAAACCGTACCAGTCACCACATCTGCTTGCTTAATGGCCTCCTGCTGGCCAAGATTGTAGACTCTAGGTTGAGCCGGAGCATAATGGGTCGTGGTTGACTCCACCGCCTTGAACTTCTCTTCATATATTGCTCTCGGCTTCCTCTCGGACTTGGGATGTCCTCTCCAGTAGTCCTGGGCAAAGTGTCCCAGCTTTCCACAAGTAAAGCATGTGAAAGATATGGTACCTAAACACCTAGAGGGGGGGGGTGAATAGGTGACCTAATCCTTTTCTTACTTTGTTGGCAGCCAAACAGTTATATCACAGATTTCTATCTAGTTTATTACAGCAATCAGCAATAATCAAACAAACACAGATCATCCACAGCACAAACACAGCATAGCACACAGTGTTTTATAGTGGTTCCCCAAGATATGGGTACATCCACTTTCCCCCTTCGGCTATCTAGCAGTGTACTAGATTCGGCCTAACTTCTCCACTGTCTCAGAACCCAAATTGGTTCCTACACCTCAGGCCCAAAGCCTTACACCTCAGCTTTCTCCAAAGCCTACACTCAGCCACAAAGGCCTACACTCAGCCACCCAGGCCTACACTCAGCCAATCAAGGCCTACACTCAGAGTTCTTCAACTCCTACACTCAGGCTATCAAGCCCTACCCTCAGCCTTTATAAATTTAGGCTTACAATGCACTCAGATCCAAAGATCCTACAAGTTAAAATAGTATTACAACAAATAACTCAACAACTCAGAAAATAAGAGAGGAGTTGAGAGTTTCTTGCTGAGTTCTTGGAAGAACTCAGATAGATCCAAACTGACTTAGCTTCCTTCAAAGCTTCTTGAGTAGAACTGAATAAGTCTGAATCCTCTGCAGTTGTTCCTTGACCTCTGCTTCTTAAGATCCAGATGCTTCTGAATCCTTCTTCTCAGCCTAGTTCCAAAGACTGAATTCTTGATTGGAGCTCTCTCTCTCCAACTTCTTAGATCTGCCGTTGGACAGCACGATCTTCTTGATTTGTATCACTTGGATAACTTGATCAGCAACCACCTGAACAAATCTCTTAGATTAATCTGAACTCAATCAGAACTTAATCTTCTTCTGTTAACTCTTAACAACAACATTAACCACAATTTCTGTAAACTGTAGGTGCCTATTTATAGGCCTTCTTCATGGTAACCGGCTGGTCCGGTTCATAACTGACTTCTGACATTTCTGACAAGTGCTGTAGACCGGCTGGAACGGCAGCTGTCATGTCATTCAGTCAATTCTTGAAATTCTCTAACTGTCAGATAGTGTCGAGACTTTCTGTTCTTAAGTGTCGACACTTATAGACCAAGTGTCGACACATGCTGTGTAAGTGTCGACACAAGTCTACAAGGTGTCGACACAACTCCTTGTATGTCTCGACACAGATTCTTATTCAGGTGTCGACACTTGGAATTGAGTGTCGACACAAGTACTTGATCTTCTGTAACTTGTTAAATTCTTCTAAGTGTCGACACATCTCCTTTGTGTCGACACATCTTCATGTGTTGAAACTGTCAAGTGTCGACACTGCTTCTTGGTGTCGACACAAGTCTTCAGTATAGATTCTTCAGCTGAGTGTCGACACATTCCCTTAGTGTCGACACTTGTACTTAGAATATTTTTGTAGATATTTCTGTTCTTTGCTAAGTGTCGACACAGCTCCTTGTGTCGACACTTTCTTCAAGTGTTGAGTCTTCTGTTGAGTGTCGACACATTGTGTTAAGTGTCGACACTTACTTCAAGTGCTGACTCTTCTGATAGTGTGTCGACACATTGTGCTGAGTGTCGACACATTCTTCAAATGCTGACTCCTTTTGTTAAGTGTCGACACATTGTGCTGGGTGTCGACACTTACTTTAAATGTTGACTCTTCTGCATAGTGTCGACACATTGTGTTGAGTGTCGACACTTGTACTTAGACTCTGCAGACTTTTGCTGAGTGTCGACACATTCCAAGTGTCGACACTTTCTGGTGTAGACACTGCTCTTCTAGGTGTCGACACTTCTGCTAAGTGTCGACACTGCTTCTCTGCATTCTTCTTCACTGAGTGTCGACACAGCTCCTTGTGTCGACACTTTCTGTCTGGTGTCGACTCTTCATCCCAGGTGTCGACACAATGACTCCAAGTGTCGACACTGCTTGTCTGGGTGTCGACACAAGCTTTCTCAAGTGTCGACACTTTCCCTCTGGGTGTCGACACATGGACTTAGAAAGTTTTAGCTTCAGTCCAATGAATACCTAACATGCACAAGTAACTCAAACATACATCAAATACATCATGATGTATATCATTGAGTTGGGTGAGGCTTCTTCAAATCAGGTACATTTGACCAATGTACCCAACAATCTCCCCCTATTTGGAGAAGTCATAACCCTTAGTCAATGATATACACCACTCATAATTAAAAATTATAAAATGATGTAAAGCAGGTATATTTCAACAGGGTAAACTTAAACATGTAATAATGCACACATGTATACACATTAATCATTCCAGAATAATCAAAAAATAGACACATTTCAGAACAATTATACTATATTAATCATAAATTGTTCTAACATTTTTCTAATACATCTTTAATGATTTACAAAAATGTTTCTCATACAAAGGATTACAACAATCTTCAAATTAATTCCTAATCTATTTCTGATCAGGTTTTTTGATAACAATTCCTTTGCCAGCTAGGACTTTAGCTTTAACAGCAGCAGCAGTAGGCTCAGCATCAACAGGCTTCTTGCCTTTTGAGTCCTTCTTCTTTTGTTCTTCAGCCTTGATTTTCTGCCTCTCAAAATAATGATAGGGCTTAGGAAAGTACTTGCTAGGCTCCACGGCAGTAGGAGGTAGCTTTCCTAACTTAGTCTTTCTTCTGTACTGGACAATGGCTTCCTGCCTGATCTCATGCTTCCTCCATTCTGCTTCAGAGAACCACTTGTTTCTATCAGTAGTGTTGTCTTTAGCAGCTTTCCAGGCAGTTAGAATGATATTTCTAGAGGTAGGGCTCCATTGTTCAAAATCTGGCTTTAGTTCAGCTTGTTCCCTAAACCTCTTCTTTGACAACCTTGCCTCTTCTTCTTTGTCCAAAGCCTCTTGCATAGCTGCAGTAATAGGTTGAACAACCTTTTCCAGAACAACATTAGACTTGCCCTCAGTTGGGCTGTACATTGTCTGCACTTCTGCATGAATCATTTCAAAATCTGGAGGTGGATAAATGACTTGAGCTACTTCTTGTGGCTCACCTCCAAAATATGCAGGGTTCAGTCCAGATTCAGCAACTTCATTGTCATCACACAGGGGAGGATATCCAAGTGTAGCCCTGATTGAATTTGATATCCATTTTGCATGCTCAGAACTTGCCTTGACTAACACTCTCTCCCCCTTTATGACTTCTTGAGCAACATGATCTCTTACATCATCCTTCTGGAATCGGATTTGACCATCCAAGTACCTGATTCCATCTTTAAAGTAAGGTCTAAGCTTTGTAAGTTGTTCAGAGATTGCTTTCTGGGAATCTTGTATAGCAGTTTTGACAGTAGTAATCTCAGCTTGAAAGATTTTATCAAAATCAGCCTTGGCAGCATCAGCAGATGTAGAAGGTTCAGCAGACTTATTCTTCATTTCAGTGACTATAGCATTGTGGGATGCAGTCAAATTATCATTCATCCTTAATTGATTTTCCAGCACATAGCCTTGTTTCAATGCTATATCATCTACTTGAGTCTTGATCTTCTCCTGGTGAGTAGCCAAATAGACTACTGCATTCCCACCCTTGTGGAAGCAGTCAGTCATTTCTTTCTTGTTGAGATTCATCTCAAACCTTATAGATTTTATATCTTGAGCAAGATCAAACTGTAATGATCTGTGCCCTGCATCAACATAAGCCTCTATGGCTTTCCTTTGTTCATCCATTTTGATCTGCAGTGTAATCAGTAAAGCACTATAGTCAGCAGTTGGAGCTTGCTGAACTATAGGCTGTGGGGCAATGGATTGTAGGGCTTTCTTGTAGCTCTGATTTCTTCTCTTGAATACAAAGAGTTTCTTCTTTTTAGCCCTAGCACTCTCCTCATCTTCAGAGGCAGAGGTGCTTGCAATATCAACTCTATTCTTAGGACTCTCTGGTTGTTCAGCTTGCACATCAAGTGCTTTCTCAGTTTCCAGCCTAATAGGCTCTTTAGATTTTTCATGTGCTCCCCCTCAGCAGCAGCACTCTTATCTTCAGCAGCAACCTTGTCCATGTCAAAATCCTCTTGATCTAAATTCAGAAAGAGGTCTTCCATTGTGTATTCAGGAGGTGACTGTGCAGGAGAAGTACTTGGTTCTTCAACTACTTGAGTAGTATCTGGAACATTTTGCACAACAGCAGATGTGTCGTCAAGAACAACATCTGGAGCTTGGCTAGGTAGCTGAGTTTGCTGAGGAACATCAGACAAATCAACATCTTCTATAAGATATTCTAAAGTTTTTAAGTCAGTGAGTACCTCTTGAATAATGATGGTGGCTTGCTCACTGTCCAGAGTAGATGGTTCTTCTACTACTGGAAGCTCCCCCTGGCTGTGATCCCTATGGATGGGGCTAGCTGGAGGCAGCTCCCCCTGGATCTCAGCTACATCTTGAGAAGCAGGAGTCTTTTCTGCAGCCACTTCTTCATGGTCATCAGGTGTGAAAACAACCTGTTCTTCACTATCAGAACTGCTGGAGGACTCTTAAGTCACAGCAGCAGTCTTTCTCTTCTTCCTGGGAGGAGTAACTTTCTCAGAAACTGGCTTCTCAGGGGTAGGCATATCCTTTGACAACACCCTTTCCCACCTAGACAAGATCCTCATATACATTTTTCTCATATGATTGATCTTGCTACCTGCAGCAGTGCTCATTACCTCTGGTATTGTACCAGCCAGGTAGAGACTTATAATTCTGCCCAAATTGGGCTTCTTCAGACTTTCCGTGATCTTCTCATAGATTACCATTGACCAATCTGTTCTTATGGTGAAGATAATTCTTGTCATGACATTGAACATTGAGGCTGACACCCTGTCATGCCCTCCAGGCTTACTGAGAATGACCTTTCCCACAATTTCAGACAGAAATTTTCCTTGACTGTTCATGCCTTTCCTGTTAAAGACAGAACCTATCTTCAGCTTTGGATCAAGTCCACACCAGGTAAGAGCTTCCCTGGTCTTGGATGTAGAAACTTCTTCTTCATCTTGAGTCTTAGGTAGCTGGAGTACCTTCCTTAGACTTTTTGGTGAGACCTTGACTTTGGATCCATGCACTCTGGATTTGATTCTATATCCAGAGTCATCAACTGTAGCTCCAGTAAGGAATTCAAGCACTTCCTTCTTCCATATCTTGGTTGGTTCTGAAACCAAGTATTCTAGTCCTGAATCGCTGACTAGGGTAACCACTGACTTGATATCTTGATCGCCATCGTCGAATGCGCCGCGCACAAGTTCGTAGCCTTCGTTGACGTTTTCCTCGAGCTTTGGAGCCATTAGGGTTTGGAGAATTAGGCTTGAGAAAAGAGAAATGTCGACACAAGAGTTTTGGTCTCGAAACTTTGAAAGTGTGTCGACAATCAAAGACAGAACCCTATTTATACCTGTCTATTTTTGAAGACGAACAGGCGGGATGGATAACTAAAAATGTGTCGACACTGTCAATAAGTGTCGACACTGACTTATAATGTCTCGACACCACTCTACTCGACGAATAGTCGAGACTTTACTTAGAAAATTCTGAGTAAAACTTAAGTGTCGACACCACATTGGATGTGTCGACACCTACTCGACATGTGTCGACACTAACATTCTGAAGTGTCGACACCAACATCCTAGATGTGTCAACACCTTTTTCCTGAAGTGTCGACACTTTTATTCTGTGTCGACATAGACTTGTCTATGTGTCGACACCTTTTTACTTAGCCAATTTTCTATTCTGTAAACTTAGTCTAAGTTTATCATACCTAGTTCAATTTTGAATCTATTGAACTTAGCTTCTTCTAAGGGTTTAGTAAACATGTCAGCTATCTGATTATCAGTTTTAACATATTCAAGTGCAATATCATTTCTTTCTACATGCTCCCTAAGAAAGTGATATTTAATCTCAATATGTTTTGTTCTACTATGAAATACAGGGTTGTTAGCTATTGAAATAGCACTTGTAGAATCACAGTAAAGTGGAGTTCTACTTACCTGAAATCCATAGTCCTCTAGCTGATGTTGAATCCACAGAAGTTGAGCACAGCAACTTCCTGCAGCTACATATTCTGACTCAGCTGTGGAGATAGCCACACTAGTCTGCTTTTTGCTGCTTCATGAAATTATTCTTCCACCTAGGAATTGACAGGTTCCAGTTGTGCTCTTCCTATCCTCTTTGCATCCTGCAAAGTCTGCATCTGTATAACCTGTTAGATCAAAATCTCCATTCCTAGGGTACCAGAGGCCTAGATAGGGAGTGCCCTTTAGATATCTCAATATTCTTTTGACTGCTGTCAAGTGAGACTCTTTAGGGCAGGCTTGATACCTTGCACAAACACATGTAGCATACATAATGTCAGGCCTACTTGCAGTCAAGTATAGTAGGGAGCCAACTATCCCTCTATACAAGGTTTCATCTACAGGTTTCCCTGCATCATCCTTGCTAAGAGACATACTTGACCCCATAGGAGTCTTCATGGTGCTGGATGAATCCATACCATATTTCCTTATGAGTTCTAGGGTGAACTTGGACTGACATATGGATAAACCACTTTCAGTCTGTTTAACTTGGAGACCCAAGAAAAACTTTAGCTCTCCCATACTACTCATCTCAAATTGACTTTGCATAAGCTTTGCAAACTTTTTGCAAAGGCTACTTTCAGTAGACCCAAATATAATGTCATCTACATATATTTGGACAAGTATGACTTTGCCTCTAGATTCCCTAAGGAATAGAGTCTTATCTATTTTCCCCCTTGTGAACTTGTTCTCAATGAGGAAACTAGATAGGGTTTCATACCAAGCTCTAGGAACTTGTTTTAACCCATACAATGCTTTCCTAAGTCTATAGACATAATGAGGTTGAGTTGGATCAACAAAACCTGAAGGCTGCTCCACATAGACTTCTTCCTTAAGATTACCATTTAAGAATGCTGACTTGACATCCATCTGGTAAACCTTGAATCCTTGATAGGTTGCATAGGCCAAGAACATCCTTATGGCCTCCAGTCTGGCTACTGGGCAAAGGTTTGATCAAAATCAATACCTTCTTCTTGCCTATATCCTTTTGCAACCAGTCTTGCTTTATTCTTAATGATGACCCCTTGTTCATCTAACTTATTTCTGTAGATCCACTTAGTTCCTATAACATTGTGGTCTTTAGGTTTAGGAACCAGTTCCCAAACCTTGCACCTTTTGAACTGATTAAGTTCTTCTTGCATAGCTTCAGTCCACTGTGGATCTTGTATAGCTTCTTCAAATTTCTTAGGTTCTATTTGAGACAGAAAACTAGAATATACTGCAGCATTCTGATTTCTGCTCCTTGTCTGAACTCCTTGTCTTGGATCTCCAATAATCAGCTCTACTGGATGATCTCTTAGATGCCTGTTGGCTGGTGGTATCCTAACTTCAGGTTGAACTTCTTCAGCATCTGAATCATGCTGTACTTCTTGTATTTCTTCAGCTATTGGCACATGTAGTTCTCCCCCTGGACAACTGCTATTGCCTTCTACTTGCTGTCTTGCAGCAGGCATCTCTTCTATAGTAAGCTTGTCCAATTTCTTTGTCAAACCTGTGGGGCTGCATACATTGCTAGACAACTCATTGTTAATAAGTTTTGTCTCATCAAAAACTACATGCACAGTCTCCTCTACAACTTGTGTAGTCAAGTTGTATACTCTATAAGCCTTACTATTGTTGCTGTACCCAACAAAAATTCCCTCTTGCGATTTGGCAGCAAACTTAGTTATGTAAGACTTCCCATTGTTAAGTATGAAGCATTTGCAACCAAAGATCCTGAAATAGGATAGATTTGGTTTCCTGCCTTTCACAACTTCATAGGGGGTCTTGTTTAGCCTTTTAGTGATGGTAGCCCTATTTATAACATGGCATGCAGTGTTAACTGCTTCAGCCCAGAAATACTCTGGCAGTGAAGTATCACTAAGTAGGGTTCTACCAGCCTCTATCAAGGTTCTATTCTTCCTCTCAGCAATGCCATTTTGCTGAGGTGTTCTAGGTGAAGAGAATTCTTGAAATATCCCAAAGTCTTCACATAGTTTTGTCATGCTTTCAGATTGAAACTCAGTACCATGGTCACTTCTAATTTTGACCACAGTACTATTTAGTTCATTCTGAATTTGCTTGACAAAGCTGTAGAAGACACTAGGTGTTTCAGATTTCTACCTTAAGAAGAACACCCAGGAAAACCTTGAGTAGTCATCAACAACTACAAAGGTATAGACCTTCCTACCTAAGCTGGGAACTGGCATTGGACCAAAGAGATCCATATGCAAGAGGTATAAACATCTCACAGCATCTTTGTTATCTATGCTTCTAAAGGTGGATTTAGTCTGCTTGCCCTTTTGACAAGCTGAGCAAATACCATCTTTAACACACTTAACTTGAGGACCATTCCTCACTAACTCTTTGCTAAAGAGTTTGCTAATAGTCTTGTAGTTAAGATGAGCTAGCCTCTTGTGCCACTTGACACAATGAGAGACTGTCTCATCAGCTACAAGACAAACAGGAGAACCATTGTTCTCAATCATAATGTCTAGACAGTAGACATTCCTCTTTCTATATCCTGTCAAAATGATCTCTTGATCACTTGACCTCTTGATATGACAACCATTTTTAACAAATGAGATGTCATACCCTACATCACTTAACTGACTTATACTTATAAGGTTGTGTTTCAACCCTTTAACATAAGCCACTTGAGTAATGGTAACAAGGTTTGAAGAAATGTTACCAAACCCTTTGATGATTCCTTTTTCAGAACCACCAAAGGTCACTTTAGGACCATTTTTGATTGGAATATAGTCCTTCAGTAGTCCCCTTGTTCCAGTCATATGTCTGGAACATCCACTATCCAAGTACCATGTTGGGGTATGGCCACTTGGATTCACCTGCAAAACAAATTAATGAACCTTAGAACCCAAAGTAAACTTGGGTCCTTGGTGATTGTTAGTTTACAACATGACACAGCTACCTACTGGCTTTCCACCAGGTAGCTTGCTACTCCCTTTGGCACTTGCATTGTGCCAACAATCCAAGGCAAAGTGGCTAACCTTGCCACAACACCAACATTCAAACTTATTGTACCTTTGCTTAGGTACAGACTTTGCTGTCTTAACTGCAGCTGACTTATTGAATGTTGGGGCCTTGCCCTTGGGCTTGGACTGATCCTGAACAGTCCTGGCAGGTTTAACAAAACCCAGTCCAGCCTTACCTTTGTGATGAGTAAAATCATCAATCAAAGGTAGAACTGATTTAGGCTTTGAAAACTTTGCAACCAGTTCTCTCTCTTTCTGAAGATTTGTCTCCAATTTCTTAATTTGATCATTCTTAAATGTGATAGTACCCATCTGAATCACTGTAATGTGTTTCAGCCTAGCTACCTCATTCAGTTTTTGATCAAATTGCTTCTCAAATTCTGTTGCAGCAGCCTTGAGATCAGCAATCTCCTTTGCCTGACTTTTGGCAAGGGACTTGCTTTTCTTATAAGCCTGTAACAGCACCTTATATTCATCTATGAGCTGATGAATATCATCCTCAGACTCAGAACCACTTCCATCATTTAATGAAGATGATTCTGATTCTGAACTAGAACAAGAAACTGAACTTAGAGTTGGACTTTGTACCTGACTAGGTCCTGGCTGCTCCAGGAGTTTGGTACTCTCAGTCAATGCCATCAGTCCTTGGCACTGGCAGTCTTCTTGTTCATAAATTGACTCCAAGATCTGCATAAATTCTTCTTCTTCTTCTTCAGCAAATAGCCCTATGTAGGCTTCAGCATCAGTATCAGTGTCTGAAGAAGAAATATCTGAAAGAGTCTTCTCATTCTTGGCAACAAAAGACTTCTCTTTCTTCCCTTTGAGGTGAGTCTTTTTCCTGTCACTGGATTCTTTTCTTTTCTCAGGACAATCAGCAATGACATGACCCTGTCTATTGCAGCAGTAGCACACAATCTTTGATCCAGTTGCCTTGCTTGTCTTTGTCTTTTTCCTGTCCTTCTTTGAAGGCTTTTTCTCCTGATTCAAGACTTCTTTTCCCTTGTAAGTAGATGGTCTGGACCTCCACTGTTTCTTCTTCAGGAATTTCTGAAAGTGTCTAGTGAAGGCAGCAAAGTCTTCATCACTTTCACTGCTTGTAGACTTTGTACTGACAGACTCTTCTGACTCAGATTCAACTACCTCTGGAGGTGGAGTTGATGACTTAGTCCTGCATTTTCTGGGAACTTCTGTCTTGAAAGCAACAGTCCTTTCCTTGTGCTCAGTCCTAGTAGATTTCTCCTCCTCTTTCCTCACTGTCAGCTGCATCTCATATGACAACAACTTGCCAAACAGTGTAGGAGGTGGAATTTCTCCCAACTTTGCCATTTCTCTTATGGCACAGATCTTGGTGTCCCAATCTTTGGTTAGGGACCTTAGGAATTTGTCATTCAGTTCATAGTTGCTGAACTCTCTTCCATATGACTTGAGTTCATTAACTATTCTATAGAACTTCTTGTAGCATTCAGTGATGCTATCTCCCTTTCCTTGCCTAAAGCTCTCATACTCTTGATTAAGCAAGGACTTCCTATCTTGCCTAACTTCTTCAGATCCTTCCATATAGACAATGAGAGTATCCCACATTTCTTTTGCTGTTTTACAGTGAATTAAGTTCTGAAAGGTGGCATCATCAATGGCACTAACTATTATGTTCTGTGCCCTCTTGTCCATGGTTGCTAGGACAATCTCATCCTTGGTCATCTCAGAGAAATCCTTTGGAGTCCTCTGAGTTGCATCTAATACTGAAATCTTCATTGGCACATAAGGCCCTTCCTTAACTGTAATGTAGATTCTAGGGTCAGAGGCTTCCATAAATAGCCTTACCCTCTCTTTCCAGATCCCAAAGATCTCCTTCCTACATATGGGTAATTTCATGGAACCCAACTCCTTGTGATTCTCATAAGAACCCATATTTCTTGAAGTTCTTGAATTTCTTGAATCTGTTTTCTGACTTAGACTGTTTCTGCCAAACAGGATCTCCTTAGACTGTTAGTCCTTGTTTTGAGGAACCTGGCTCTGATACCACTTGAAAGATATGGTACCTAAACACCTAGAGGGGGGGGGGTGAATAGGTGACCTAATCCTTTTCTTACTTTGTTGGCAGCCAAACAGTTATATCACAGATTTCTAACTAGTTTATTACAGCAATCAGCAATAATCAAACAAACACAGATCATCCACAGCACAAACACAGCACAGCACACAGTGTTTTATAGTGGTTCCCCAAGATATGGGTACATCCACTTTCCCCCTTCGCCTATCTAGCAGTGTACTAGATTCGGCCTAACTTCTCCACTGTCTCAGAACCCAAATTGGTTCCTACACCTCAGGCCCAAAGCCTTACACCTCAGCTTTCTCCAAAGCCTACACTCAGCCACAAAGGCCTACACTCAGCCACCCAGGCCTACACTCAGCCAATCAAGGCCTACACTCAGAGTTCTTCAACTCCTACACTCAGGCTATCAAGCCCTACCCTCAGCCTTTATAAATTTAGGCTTACAATGCACTCAGATCCAAAGATCCTACAAGTTAAAATAGTATTACAACAAATAACTCAACAACTCAGAAAATAAGAGAGGAGTTGAGAGTTTCTTGCTGAGTTCTTGGAAGAACTCAGATAGATCCAAACTGACTTAGCTTCCTTCAAAGCTTCTTGAGTAGAACTGAATAAGTCTGAATCCTCTGCAGTTGTTCCTTGACCTCTGCTTCTTAAGATCCAGATGCTTCTGAATCCTTCTTCTCAGCCTAGTTCCAAAGACTGAATTCTTGATTGGAGCTCTCTCTCTCCAACTTCTTAGATCTGCCGTTGGACAGCACGATCTTCTTGATTTGTATCACTTGGATAACTTGATCAGCAACCACCTGAACAAATCTCTTAGATTAATCTGAACTCAATCAGAACTTAATCTTCTTTTGTTAACTCTTAACAACAACATTAACCACAATTTCTATAAACTGTAGGTGCCTATTTATAGGCCTTCTTCATGGTAACCGGCTGGTCCGGTTCATAACTGACTTCTGACATTTCTGACAAGTGCTGTAGACCGGCTGGAACGGCAGCTGTCATGTCATTCAGTCAATTCTTGAAATTCTCTAACTGTCAGATAGTGTCGAGACTTTCTGTTCTTAAGTGTCGACACTTATAGACCAAGTGTCGACACATGCTGTGTAAGTGTCGACACAAGTCTACAAGGTGTCGACACAACTCCTTGTATGTCTCGACACAGATTCTTATTCAGGTGTCGACACTTGGAATTGAGTGTCGACACAAGTACTTGATCTTCTGTAACTTGTTAAATTCTTCTAAGTGTCGACACATCTCCTTTGTGTCGACACATCTTCATGTGTTGAAACTGTCAAGTGTCGACACTGCTTCTTGGTGTCGACACAAGTCTTCAGTATAGATTCTTCAGCTGAGTGTCGACACATTCCCTTAGTGTCGACACTTGTACTTAGAATATTTTTGTAGATATTTCTGTTCTTTGCTAAGTGTCGACACAGCTCCTTGTGTCGACACTTTCTTCAAGTGTTGAGTCTTCTGTTGAGTGTCGACACATTGTGTTAAGTGTCGACACTTACTTCAAGTGCTGACTCTTCTGATAGTGTGTCGACACATTATGCTGAGTGTCGACACATTCTTCAAATGCTGACTCCTTTTGTTAAGTGTCGACACATTGTGCTGGGTGTCGACACTTACTTTAAATGTTGACTCTTCTGCATAGTGTCGACACATTGTGTTGAGTGTTGACACTTGTACTTAGACTCTGCAGACTTTTGCTGAGTGTCGACACATTCCAAGTGTCGACACTTTCTGGTGTAGACACTGCTCTTCTAGGTGTCGACACTTCTGCTAAGTGTCGACACTGCTTCTCTGCATTCTTCTTCACTGAGTGTCGACACAGCTCCTTGTGTCGACACTTTCTGTCTGGTGTCGACTCTTCATCCCAGGTGTCGACACAATGACTCCAAGTGTCGACACTGCTTGTCTGGGTGTCGACACAAGCTTTCTCAAGTGTCGACACTTTCCCTCTGGGTGTCGACACATGGACTTAGAAAGTTTTAGCTTCAGTCCAGTGAATACCTAACCTGCACAAGTAACTCAAACATACATCAAATACATCATGATGTATATCATTGAGTTGGGTGAGGCTTCTTCAAATCAGGTACATTTGACCAATGTACCCAACAGCATGCACCCAGGGTTCGACCCGTAGTCGCCCCAGAAGCACCAGAAGAAGGTGATGGACCCAAAGTCCTAGCCTTCTTAAAGAACTTGAGGTAGCAAGATTTTGAGGTAGTCGGCACCTTGAACTCAGTCTTCTTATCACCAGAGCTTTTCTTTGCTTGCACATTCTTCAAGTCTTTCTCCAATAACCGGGCTGTATTGACTAAGGTCAAGAAGGCCTGCATCATAGGCCCCGAGAGCAGTAGCCTCAAGTCATCTCTCAAACCTTCATAGAATCGGTTTGTCTTATGCTCCTCATCTGCGAATGTAGAGCTAGCGTACCGACCCAACCGAGTAAACTCGTGGAGATACTCATCCATGCTACTCTCTCCTTGTGATAATTTCAGGAACTCATTCTCCAACGCAATCTTCTGAGCAGAAGGGAGGTACCTAGACAAGAACAATCTCGAAAACTCTTCCATCGAGACGTCCGTAAGTTTCCTTACCATCAAGAGATGTAACTCTAAACCTTCCCACCATAGCCTAGCTTCTCCATCCAATAGGAATGTGGCTATAGTGGTCATCTGTCACTCCTCTATTTCAGTAGCTGTCAAGAGTCTCTTCACTCGGGAGAGCCAATCTTCAGCTTGAGATGGGGTTCCCAACCCCGAGAACACAGGAGGATTAAAGCTCATAACGTGTTTGAGCTGCCTTTCAGTTGCTCTCCTCAGCACCAAAGGTTCCACCACTACCTGCTCCACTCTTCTCGGTTCATCCGTTTGAAGCGGTACCTGCTCCATCGTAGGAGCGGGCTGCTGCATTTGCCTTGCAGGCTGTGCATTGATCATGGCAAACACTGCTTCGACAACCAATCGTATGGTTTCAGCCGAAGGAGGTGCTGTAGGAGCACCATTTGGTGCACTACTAGCCTCAAAAACTGGGTATTCTGACGGACCTGCACCACTTCTGGTCACCTATAGTTGTACAAAACACCGTTAAGCGACTAAACAAAATTGCAAAAAGCTATTATAGGAACACGCAGGTTCCTCAAACACGTGTATTTTCTTTCCTAAGTGGACATTAATGTGATCTTTTGATGTTATAACGATGACGCAGACACATGTGCTCACCACCCCTTAAAAGAATTCTCCCACGAATTCATTTAAGCCTGACCGAAACTAGTAGACTGATAGCAAATTGTAACAACCACTATCTGTCATATAGCATATAGCAGTAGGTCCGACCAGTGCCCGACAACATATACCACAGATAGACTGGCGGTTACTCAATGGAAACCATCCAACTAAAAATCAACTTCCTACACAGAGTACATTGTAACAGAAGTAATTTAAAGGTTGCAAAACAAAGAACCCGGCATAAGCATAAATGTCCACTACTCAAACCAGCAGGAATGAAAGTACAATAAACAAGTACACTGGCCTTAAGGCCTTACAATTGTTTACTCAAATTACTGTGTTTTCCAAACCTCGTCACGCAGGCCGGTCACATATGAATAAAGCAAGTAAACACTCATAATTTGGCCTTCGAGGGCCGGATCAGCAACATGGTCTTTTGCCCGCTATTTACCACTTGGCTCCAGCGTACCTGCAAAAAACAATCCACCGCACGGTGGCAAACAAAAGCAACGGTCAGCTATGCTGACCAAATTATAACGATCCCGCCCCCAAACTAGGGGCGACGATGCTCCTTGCCCTTCACTTTGTTAGCATAACCAAGCAGTATAGTGTAAACACTTCATCAAAGGAGTGGGCACGCACGACCACACACCCCGTGCTCTCAGGGCACATTCTCGGTGAACCGGTCAACATCACGTCAATTAAAGCCATAAACATCCCAGTCTCACCACTGCCACTTGGACGACCAAACTCGTGAGCATTTAGGTCCTTCTGGTCGATGTCACGTCAATTTAAGCCATAGACAACCCAAGACCTACTATTTATGCCAATGACAAGTCCCACGTAGCTTTAGGTCGCTTGTATCGAACGACATAGATCGGGCACTGTTCCGCTTAACCCGTCACTCACACCGCAATGTCAATTTAGGCCATATGTGTGGGTTAGCTCCCCGAGTCCCAAATCGTTTACACACATCACATAACCCAGATATGTTTAAGTTGGCTCCCAGGCCACCATGTTGGCAGAATCACGCATCTGCCCAGTTTTTTGGGGTGCACCTTGGAGTTAATCCCCAAGGCTCACTGTTGCAATCTACTGCGTCGAAAACCCAAAAAACAATCATTCACACGGAGTCTTCTGCGGCCATTCATGCAATGCAACATCACTGATCCAGACCAACTTGTCCGAGTAGGCTTCACACAACATGCCTATGTCCGTTCTCGATTACGGACTCTACATGTACACAACGGGGACTATTCATGTCTACCCGAAGGAACGCCTCAACTCACCACAAACTCGCGAGAGCGGGCTTCCTATGCAAAGGATAAGAGGACTTCATATATCCTAGGATGTGAATCGTTACCCTAGCATGTTTTCCTTGGCACCAAGGAAATCTATGCAGATGAAAAGCACTGCGTTGTCCTTGCCTCCGTAGATCCGAAGTCGGCTTGCGATATGGAGCTCTGATGTTCCGCCGGTTACCAAATCTAGCCTCCTTCTTCTTCCTTTCTCTCCCCTCTCTCTAGAAATTTAGAAAGAGATTGAGTAAGAGAAATGAGGGCTTTGAAACCCTATTCCCGGGTATAACCCAGCAGGAATAACCCCCAGCCGTCGGATCCCAAAATAAGGAAACTGACGGCCACGATCCGGACTTGAAATCCAAAATCTGGGCAGAACACGCCGTGTGACATGCTCGTGTCTAGGGTCGTGTTCCCCATTCACCATCGAAACCGACGCGTCCCGAAAAGTACACGGGTACCCGACATGCCCGTGTCAAACTTGACATGCCCGTGTCATACATTACACGGCCGTGTACTGTGTCGTGTTACTCCATCGACATAGGACCGAAAAACGCCCGAAAGGGACACGGGTACTCGACACGCTTGTGTCGCATTTTGACACGCCAGTGTCTACCCGACACGACCCATGTGCAGACCTCGTGTATCACCCCCGCCACGACCCAACTTCATCTCGTGAAGGACACGGCCTGGGACATGCCCGTGTCTCAGGCCGTGTTCTCTGCTCGATGATCGCCGACTCCAAATTAATCGACATCTCGGCCAGATCGATGACCCGAGCACGACACGCCCCCGGGACATGCCCGTGTCCCACGCCGTATGCCCCTACCAAGTTCCAAACTTTGCTCAAAACACCTCTCGTGGCACTTTTGAGTTTCGGGGCATTACAAACCTAATGACTAGCCTAAACTCTAGGACTCATAGACTTTACCCTAGCTATACAATGTGGCTCAAACACATCCTAATTAGTGAACCTAGCGCAAATCCAAAATAGGGATCCAACAATCTCCCCCTATTTGGTTGAGATCACTTATACAAACAAAATAAAACAATCACAAAGCAGAACAAAATATATCTGGCAGAAAATAAAACATCCTGCAGATATGTACATAGGTGCTTCACGATCAACAAATAAAGTTCAGAAAATAAAAACTAAACAAATAGTTATTTGTTCTTCTTTGGCGTCTCTTTGTCAGCTTTTTCAGATATTTCAGAGGGCTGTCTGAGTTTAATCTCTCTATTTTGATTTGTATCTTCTCTATTTGAGATTGTCATGCCATATTCTCCAATTATGTTTCAAGAGGCGGCCCTTTGAACTTTTGCCTCAGGATGCAGACTCATATAATCATCTACATTGAAAAATTTATTAGCTTTAACATAACTCTGGAGTTCTTCTATTTTGTAAGATGACATAGTGGAGTACTGAGATGGATCTTTTCTTTCTTCTTTAGCTTTGTTGATCATAGAAAGTCCAACTAGCTCTTGAAACCTTGCCATTTTAGCAGTTGTTCTTCTTTTTTGTAAGATGACACGACCAGGGTATCCGCGTACTTTGCTGACCAACCACCAGACTTTCCCTTGGCCAAGTGTCCACCACACCCGCCGAGTCAGCGTACCGATGTCGGTGTGAACAACCGTCAAATACCAAAGACACACCACTTTTATGCAATTGCAACATTGAGTTCCCGAGCCATAGGCTCCCCGGACTAACCTGTCAGTTTCCACAACCATCAACCCTACCGCTCGACCAATCTAGCCAAAATAGCCTCCTGAAGTAACGAGGTCAGTGAATGTGAAGTCCTAGATTATTGCTAATTACTATTGTATTCATTTTAGTATTACGGTTTAGATTAACCTCGTGTAAGACCCCCCCTCCCCGGATCCCAAAACACGGCACGAAGGGGGAGTCTTATGCCCGGAACAGCCGCCTTGCGGTAGCATTAGCACACGGGCTAACCTGTACCACAAGACACCTATTCCGCCGGCTGAAACCATATCAATATATCATGCCAACCCAACCAAATAAATAAGCAAGAGAAGTCAAAATCCACACTAAGTATATAAAGTCCAAAACATCAATAATGAGAAGCTAAAACATGCTTCTACAAAATATCAGAGTACAGCTAATCATTGCCCAAACGGGCTACATCAGAGTAATAAAAATACTAACATCAGTAACAGACGGTATCGACGGCACCGTCACATCAGGCCCTGTCGTCCTGGCCTGGCTGTCCTGCTGCGTAGTCTGCGGCTGCTCTACCTGCGGCGTGACCTCCTAAAAAGGAAGACGTAGCAACCGTTAGTCGAAACGACTAAGTGGTTTCACATCCGCTCCCCCGGCGACTCCTCGCCACCGGGCGGAGAAAGAGAAACAAGGGTACAATATTTATAAGTGTATGACAGGTACAAACAGGTGGCAGTAGAGTAAGAGAAACAGTATCACTATCAGCATTTATATAAGAGCTACAAGTAAACTAGCAAGTATAAGTAAGAGCAGGAAGTAACTTAACTTATAAGAATGTCCATACAAACTTATAAGTTAAGGATCGGGTTACATAAAAGTAACTCATCGTATAAGAGTGCCCATACAAACTTATACGATAAGGATCTTGTTGTGCAATGTTATGAATGCTATGAATGCTATGCAATGACTCACCCATGCACACCCATGCAACTGCTATGTCGACACAGACTATAGTTCCCACTTTTCGAGCAGGTAGCTAACCTCTCAGGCATCAGCCGCCGTGGCCAGGCGGTGACAGTAGAACGGGCACTTCTACTACTAGGCGGGTATCACACTACTTCACCTAGGCCTCCGTACGCCTCAACGCTAAGAACACAACAGCGGAGCCCATGCGTACTATGGCCCAGCGGGGTCTTGGGTAGATGTGCACCAAGAACACAGCCCGAACTGGCCTTGCGTGACCCGGAAGGGGCCTCGGAAGAAAGCACGAGGACACAGCCCAACCGTTCACATGGCCGGAGGGGCCTCGGGACGTGAACACCGAGGACACAGCCCAACCTGACCAAGTCTAACTGTCAACTCCCGTCGGTGTGACGACTGGCGAGCCCGTAGACCTGCCACACTATCCTTAACCCAGGATTACGACACCGCGTGTCGACTCACACCACATGCACATACCACATCAACATATCATGGAAGGGGCCTCGGAAGTAAACACGAGGACACAGCCCAACCATCCATCCATACCTTACCTCAACACAACCAAAACAAGTGGCGGTCAACCCCGCACTTACATCCCTTCATAATACTACCCGTAGGGAGACGACGCTCTAAGTATTGGACTAACGAATTTCATTTCACCAATCAACATACACATGGCCATAGTTTAATCTGCTATATGTCATTCCATATGAACTCTACATAAGACTTATATGATGCGCATATGTTATAATCTATCAACATCTTATCAATTCGATTCGATTAAACATAAAGGGAACCATCCAAACCTCAAGACATCTTGCAATAAGAAATCAGTTGTATGCGTTCCAAATAATAAACACCATCATTCACAGTTCTTCGGTGATTAGCACAAATTATTTAATCTTGACAGAATTTCACCGACTCTAATTGCACTTTATATAAAACCAGAATTCTAGGTGTATCACTAATCTGGACAGCAACTTCGACCGGAGATTTCCGAAGCTACAGGAATCCGGTGGAGGCGTGTAACCCCTCGTTGGAAAGATCTTTTCATTATCTACAACTTTCATATTCAGGTCACAACCCAGATCTGACAATAACGTACTCGAAATCAGCTTCGAAGTTCGCTGCGCACAGAACACGATTTCTGTGTACAGGAAATTGCCGGACAGCAAACTCGATTAGGTTTTCCCGGGGCCACAGACATCACCTGAAGTCGTGCAACCACTCGTTGGAAAGGTATTTCCAAGGGCTACAACTTTTGTGTTTAGCGAAAAGCCCAGATCTGCCCCTATCCTACATGAAAATGGCATAGAAGATCGCTGCGCGCAGAATACAGATTCTGCGCGCATCTTAAAGGAAAATGAACGGCATCGGTTCGTCTTCCTCCTCAAGGCGATCGTCCCTAAATTTTCCAGAAATATTCTCCTCCCTTATTCAACCTCAAAGGCGATAAACTCCTCACGAGACCATCCACTCATCGTCATATTGAAGAAAAGGGGAAGGGTTGAAGAGATCTAATGTCTAGAACACAAGTTCTAACATGGCCTAACCTAGAGATCTTCTCCTCTCCATCAAGACTCTCTTGAGTCGATGTCTCTCCTAAGGCATAACTATAGATCTAGCACCAAGGGAGAGGGTAGGAAACTCACGTTGACTCCAGCGGTACCACCATTTCCGGCCATGGATCGCGTAGTTCTCCTTGGCGGCATCTTCTCTTTCGCGGCGATGGCGGAACTCCTCCGGTAGAACTTGCTCCAGCGGTTTTCCTCTCACCAGGAGTTCTCACAGGAAATAGGGGAAGGAAATGAGAATGAAAAACGGCTAGGGTTTCTCTGCCCCTTATATGCAAAATGTGACACGGGTAGGGACACGGCCGTGTCCTTACCCGTGTCCTGCCTGGCGAAACGGCAACGACAGTTTCCATGTCGGTTCAGTGTTTGACACGGGTCGGGACACGCCCGTGTCCCAACCCGTGTTCACATGACACGGCCGTGTGCCTGGCCGTGTCATTGGCCGTGTGGATCTTCAGTTACATCTGGCCACTTCTCGTCGAGCTCAACTCGACGCACACGTGTAGGGACACGCCCGTGTCACTACCCGTGTCACTTAGTGTCGACCCCGCTCGACGATCTCGACACGCCTCGTCGAGATCATCTCGACGCACACGGGTTGGGACACGGCCGTGTCACTACCCGTGTCACCATCTCGACGACTCTCGACGATCTCGACACGGCTCGTCGAGATCATCTCGATGCACACGGGTAGGGACACGGCCGTGTCACTACCCGTGTCACTTGATCTCGACGACTCTCGACGATTCTCGACGATCTCGACACGGCTCGTCGAGATCATCTCGACGCACACGGGTAGGGACACGGCCGTGTCTCTACCCGTGTCACTTCTCTCTGCACTGATTTCTCCCCTTCTCCACAAGTGCAGCCCAATTCCCTGCACTTCTCAGGACTCGAGTCAACCCTCCTGACTCAAAACACACACACTAGGGGCCTAGAGCGATTCGGGACGTTACAAATCCTATAAACAAAATAAAAGATTTCGTCCCCGAAATCAGGCTTAGGCTGTGTGGAGAAAAACCTAACAGGAAGTTTATCATATGTTTTTAAATAAGATTACCTTGGGCAAACAACTCCGGGTAGCGTTGCTGCATCAAATCCATTGGCTCCCAGGTGTACTCCTCCTTCCCATGATTCATCCATAGCACCTTCACTAAGGGGACACTTTTGCGGCGTAATGTTCTTGTCTCGCTGTCAACGATTCGTACCGGCTCTAGTTGCACAGACCTATCTGACGCCACCGCACCATCAGTAGTGGGAATAAATTGGTCGGGCCGCAATAGTGCTTTTCGAAGCGACGATACGTGGAACACGTCGTGAAGATTTTCTAGTTCCGGTGGTAACTCCAACCGATAGGCCAACAGGCCAATTCTTTCCAATATAGTATAAGGCCCAACATACCTTGGGCTGAGCTTTTTCACTCCACGCACCCGCGAAACTCCATGCATCGGCCGAATCTTAAGGAACACTTTTTCGCCCACTTGGAATTCCACCATCCGGTGCTTTTTATTGTAATATTTTGCCTGTCGACTTTGAGCCTCCAACATGCGGTCTCTTATCAATCTGACAGCCACATCAGTGTCATCTATAAATTCATTTCCCAATGCCTTCGTATCTTCATCTTGCACCCAAGACAAGGGAGTCCTACACCTTCTTCCGTAAAGGGCTTCATGGGGCGCCATACCGATGCTCGCTTGATGACTATTATTGTAGGAGAATTCCACTAGTGGCAAGAGCCTTTCCCATGGCTCTCCTCTGTCCAGCACACATAACCTCAATAAATCCTCCAGCGTTCTGATAGTCCGCTCTGACTGTCCGTCAGTCTGAGGATGAAATGCGGTACTAAAGGTTAGGCGTGAGCCCAAATACGCCTGTACCGCCTTCCACTCATTGGATGTAAACCGACCATCCCGATCCGAAACGATTGTCTTGGGCACGCCATGATACCGTACAAATTATTCCACAAAAAGGCGTACCAAAACATCCACGTGTGCTTCCTTCTTCATTGGAATGAACCGGGCCACCTTTGTCAGTCGATCCACAATAACCCATACCGAATCATTCCCGGAGCGTGAGCGAGGTAGCCCATGGACAAAGTCCATGGAGATGTCCTCGAACTTCCATTCGGGGATGGGCAACGACTGCAACAAACCACCGGGACTCCTGCATTCAGCCTTCACTCTTTGGCAAGCTTCGCAATGTGTAACATAGTAGCAAACATCCTTCTTCATTCCCGGCCAACACATGGTCTTCCGCAGTCCGGCGTACATCTTAGCAATACCCGGGTGCACTGAATATTGAGAGGAATGCGCCTCTCTCAATATATCCTCCCGAATTTTGCCGCCCTTGTGAATATAAAGTCGGCCACGAAAATAAACGAGACTGTCTTTTAATGTGTACTCATCGGTGGTCCCATCTTCAATTGCCTTGATTGCCGGGGCCAAGGCCGCATCCATACCTTGCTCCACCCAAATCCGATCTCGGATATCACAAACTATGCTCATGTTGGCCAAATACTCCGCATACTCTGCCGAAGGAGCCTTGAATACTAGAGTAATTTCCATCTCTTCGACCATCCGAGCCAACTCCATACTCATCAACCGAGACTCTGGGCTAGAGCCTGGCGTTTTCCTACTCAAGGCATCGGCTACAGAGTTTGCTTTCCCGGGGTGGTAGTTCATGGTGAACTCATAGTCGCATAGAAATTCCAACCACCGCCGTTGTCTCAGGTTCAACTCCTTCTGAGTGTGAACATACTTCAAGTTTTTGTGATCGGAAAAGATCTCGCAGTGGACGCCATATAAATAATGCCTCCAGACCTTCAAAGCGAACACCACTGCTCCCAACTCCAAATCATGAACCGGGTAATTGATTTCATGTTTCTTTAACTGCCTTGAAGCATAAGCGATCACATGCCCGTGCTGCATCAGCACCGCTCCCATCCCTTGATATGATGCGTCCGTGTAAACTTGGAATCCTTCCTTCCCCGACGGAAGTGCAAGGATGGGGGCGGAGGTAAGCCTATCCTTCAACTCTTGAAATGCTGCTTCACATTTAGGTGTCCACTCAAATGGCACACCCTTCTTCGTCAAGGAGGTAAGAGGAAGGGCAATCTTGGAAAATCCTTTCACGAACTTGCGGTAGTAGCCAGCAAGTCCAAGAAAGCTTCGTACATCGGCCGCCGACTTTAAGGGCGACCACTCCTTCACGGCCCGCACCTTGGCTGGATCCACAGCTAATCCTGCTCCACTAATCACATGCCCCAAGAAGGCTACCTCCTTAAGCTAGAATTCACACTTGTAAACTTGGCATACAAGGCATGCTCCTTCAATTTCTTCAAAACCAAGGTCAGGTGTTCGACATGCTCCTCCTCCGTCTTTGAGTAGACCAAGATGTCGTCGATGAAAACAATGACGAAGATGTCCAAGTATGGTTCAAACACCTTGTTCATCAGGCTCATGAAGGCCGAAGGCGCATTCGTGAGCCCAAACGGCATTACTGTGAACTCATACAAACCATATCTCGAACTGAAGGCTGTTTTCTGAATATCCCCCTCTTGTATCCTCAACTGATAGTATCCAGAGCGCAGGTCTAGTTTAGAGAACCAATGTGCTCCCACTAATTGATCGAACAACTCGTCGATCCGAGGTAGCGGATAAGTGTTCCGCACCGTTAGTCGATTGAGTTCCCGATAATCTATGCACAATCGCAGGGTTCCATCCTTCTTCTTTACGAACAGCACAGGGGCACCCCATGGTGATGAACTGGGGCGAACGAACCCTGAATCTACTAGTTCCTGCAATTGAACTCTAAATTCTGCTAGTTCTTTCGGGGCCATTCTGTACGGGGCCTTGGATACAGGCTTGGCACCTGGTACTAGATTGATCTGGAAGTCAACCTCTCTATGCGGAGGTAATCCTGGTAGCTTCTCAGGAAAGACCTCAGGAAAATCCCGCACTACCCGTACATCCTTTAACTCCAACGCTTCCTCCTTCAACTCGAACCACATCATGAAGACCTCGTCCCCCTTCATATGAGCTTTTACAGCCTGAATAGAAGATAATATCATACGTGGCGCGAAGCCAATACCTTGGAAGATGACGTCAGAGTCTCCATGCCTCAAATAGATCCGCTTCTCCGCGCAGTCGATCCTCGCGAAGTGCCAGTCCAGCCATGCCATGCCCAAAATGATGTCAAACTCCGGCATTCTCAGAACCGTGGCCGGCGTATCAAAGGCCTTCCCATCAATAAATAACTCCAACTCGCACTTGGCAGTTGCGATCATCTCCGAGCCATCCGGAAGGCGTACACGTCGGGCTATTCCCGTGAAGTACTGAACATCCCCCACGTCTTTTATGAAATCCTCGGACACAAAAGAGTGTGAGGCACCGGTATCGAACAGCGCATAGGCCGTCTTCCCGCCAATAATCACGGTGCCTAAGTGCCAACGACCAAAACTTATTGCTAGTGTCTAATAAGTTCTAAGCAACTCATGTTAAACCATGCAAGTATGTAAACTAATTAAATCATACCTGCAATCACATCTTGTGGGTTCCGTTCCTGTGCCATGTCAAGCGCGTACACCTGATCCCTAGCAGGGCCGGGGTTACCTCTTGGCGGTCCTCGTCCTCGACCACGCATGTATCCCCGCCCTCGTGGAGCTGCTGGAGGGAGAGCAGGAGGGAGAGCAAGAGGGGCGTTCCCATATAGCTGCGGGCAGAAACGCCGGATGTGGCCCGGCTGGTTGCATTCGAAGCACACCAGACCACGACGCCCTTCAGGTTGTTGAAATCGCTGAGGCTGTGGGGGTGGAGGCAACGCAGGCGGCTGCGGAACTGGATGCTCCACCCTATAGTTTCGGTGGACACGCCCTCCACCTCTTTGATAACCTCTTCCTCCTCTGAAGTCCCGTCTCCTTCTATTACTTGGGCCGGCTTCCATTACGTCCTCCGCAGGCCTCTTACTACATCCCAGGTGGTCCGCCTCCAATCTTTTCGCCATATCAATGATCTCCGCCAAGCTACCATCCGCTATAAACAAAAGGGACTGCCTTAGGGGATCTCGCAGCCCTTTATAGAAGCGCTTGGCATAACCTCTGTCATCCAACTCATAAGAGTCCGCAAACCTTGCGAGATGCTGGAATTCCCGCTGGTATTCTGTAACCGACTTTGATCCCTGCTTTAGTAGAAGGAACCTCTGCTCAAGCTCATCTCGGGCCGATGTAGGGATAAAGTGCTCCAAGAAAACCTCCGAGAATTCACTCCAACTTATCTCAGTGTAGATCCGGCCTTGGAAGGTAGAGCCCATGAGGGACTTCCACCACCTCTTCGCATGTAAGTCCAAGACGGACACTGCCAATGTTACTGCCATGTTGGCCGGGCAACGGATACCAGCCAACAACTCTTGTATCGTGTCTAGCCATTCCTCTGTACGTACGGCTGACTCCGTCCCAAGGTAGACGGGAGGGGAGAGAGCTCGGAAGGTGCTCAGCCAGTTGGAGCTCGGGGCCTGTTGTTGCACCGGAGCCTACTGTGCCTTAAAAGCATCAAGAATGGCGGTGAGTGTTTGCCCCAACTCAGACTGTTGGAACTGAGTGGGTATGGGAGGGGTAGGAGTACCCCTCATCGGCTCAACATGCAGTGGAACCTACACGTACACGACAAATTTGTGGTCAGGTTGGCTAAACTTAAGGTCAAAGTTGGACAAACTTAATGTGAATTACATATGGGCACACCACTGCTTCCGCTAAGTCAGTTTGTCCCCAAACTGACTAATCAAACGGGGGTGGCACCATTGTTGAATGACTTCTTAGTTGAGGATCGTGGCAAACTGATACCATTTGTAAGACCCCCCCTCCCCGGATCCCAAAACACGGCACGAAGGGGGAGTCTTAAGCCCGGAACAGCCGCCTTGCGGTAGCATTAGCACACGGGCTAACCTGTACCACAAGACGCCTATTCCGCCGGCTGAAACCATATCAATATATCATGCCAACCCAACCAAATAAATAAGCAAGAGAAGTCAAAATCCACACTAAGTATATAAAGTCCAAAACATCAATAATGAGAAGCTAAAACATACTTCTACAAAATATCAGAGTACAGCTAATCATTGCCCAAACGGGCTACATCAGAGTAATAAAAATACTAACATCAGTAACAGACGGTATCGACGGCACCGTCACATCAGGCCCTGTCGTCCTGGCCTGGCTGTCCTGCTGCGTAGTCTGCGGCTGCTCTACCTGCGGCGTGACCTCCTAAAAAGGAAGACGTAGCAACCGTTAGTCGAAACGACTAAGTGGTTTCACATCCGCTCCCCCGGCGACTCCTCGGCACCGGGCGGAGAAAGAGAAACAAGGGTACAATATTTATAAGTGTATGACAGGTACAAACAGGTGGCAGTAGAGTAAGAGAAACAGTATCACTATCAGCATTTATATAAGAGCTACAAGTAAACTAGCAAGTATAAGTAAGAGCAGGAAGTAACTTAACTTATAAGAATGCCCATACAAACTTATAAGTTAAGGATCAGGTTACATAAAAGTAACTCATCGTATAAGAGTGCCCATATAAACTTATACGATGAGGATCTTGTTGTGCAATGTTATGAATGCTATGAATGCTATGCAATGACTCACCCATGCACACCCATGCAACTGCTATGTCGACACAGACTATAGTTCCCACTTTTCGAGCAGGTAGCTAACCTCTCAGGCATCAGCCGCCGTGGCCAGGCGGTGACAGTAGAACGGGCACTTCTACTACTAGGCGGGTATCACACTACTTCACCTAGGCCTCCGTACGCCTCAACGCTAAGAACACAACAGCGGAGCCCATGCGTACTATGGCCCAGCGGGGTCTTGGGTAGATGTGCACCAAGAACACAGCCCGAACTGGCCTTGCGTGACCCGGAAGGGGCCTCGGAAGAAAGCACGAGGACACAGCCCAACCGTTCACATGGCCGGAGGGGCCTCGGGACGTGAACACCGAGGACACAGCCCAACCTGACCAAGTCTAACTGCCAACTCCCGTCGGTGTGACGACTGGCGAGCCCGTAGACCTGCCACACTATCCTTAACCCAGGATTACGACACCGCGTGTCGACTCACACCACATGCACATACCACATCAACATATCATGGATGGGGCCTCGGAAGTAAACACGAGGACACAGCCCAACCATCCATCCATACCTTACCTCAACACAACCAAAACAAGTGGCGGTCAACCCGCACTTACATCCCTTCATAATACTACCCGTAGGGAGACGACGCTCTAAGTATTGGACTAACGAATTTCATTTCACCAATCAACATACACATGGCCATAGTTTAATCTGCTATATGTCATTCCATATGAACTCTACATAAGACTTATATGATGCGCATATGTTATAATCTATCAACATCTTATCAATTCGATTCGATTAAACATAAAGGGAACCATCTAAACCTCAAGACATCTTGCAATAAGAAATCAGTTGTATGCGTTCCAAATAATAAACACCATCATTCACAGTTCTTCGGTGATTAGCACAAATTATTTAATCTTGACAGAATTCCACCGACTCTAATTGCACTTTATATAAAACCAGAATTCTAGGTGTATCACTAATCTGGACAGCAACTTCGACCGGAGATTTCCGAAGCTACAGGAATCCGGTGGAGGCGTGTAACCCCTCATTGGAAAGATCTTTTCATGATCTACAACTTTCATATTCAGGTCACAACCCAGATCTGAAAATAACGTACTCGAAATCGGCTTCGAAGTTTGCTGCGCACAGAACACGATTTCTGTGTACAGGAAATTGCCGGACAGCAAACTCGATTAGGTTTTCCCGGGGCCACAGACATCACCTGAAGTCGTGCAACTACTCGTTGGAAAGGTATTTCCAAGGGCTACAACTTTCGTGTTTAGCGAAAAGCCCAGATCTGCACCTATCCTACATGAAAATGGCATAGAAGATCGCTGTGCGCAGAATACAGATTCTGCGCGCATCTTAAAGGAAAATGAACGGCATCGGTTCGTCTTCCTCCTCAAGGCGATCGTCCCTAAATTTTCCAGAAATATTCTCCTCCCTTATTCAACCTCAAAGGCCATAAACTCCTCACGAGACCATCCACTCATCGTCATATTGAAGAAAAGGGGAAGGGTTGAAGAGATCTAAAGTCTAGAACACAAGTTCTAACATGGCCTAACCTAGAGATCTTCTCCTCTCCATCAAGACTCTCTTGAGTCGATGTCTCTCCTAAGGCATAACTATAGATCTAGCACCAAGGGAGAGGGTAGGAAACTCACGTTGACTCCAGCGGTACCACCATTTCCGGCCATGGATCGCGTAGTTCTCCTTGGCGGCATCTTCTCTTTCGCGGCGATGGCGGAACTCCTCCGGTAGAACTTGCTCCAGCGGTTTTCCTCTCACCAGGAGTTCTCACAGGAAATAGGGGAAGGAAATGAGAATGAAAAACGGCTAGGGTTTCTCTGCCCCTTATATGCAAAATGTGACACGGGTAGGGACACGGCCGTGTCCTTACCCGTGTCCTGCCTGGCGAAACGGCAACGACAGTTTCCATGTCGGTTCAGTGTTTGACACGGGTCGGGACACACGCCCGTGTCCCAACCCGTGTTCACATGACACGGCCGTGTGCCTGGCCGTGTCATTGTCCGTGTGCATCTTCAGTTACATCTCGCCACTTCTCGTCGAGCTCAACTCGACGCACACGGGTAGGGACACGCCCGTGTCACTACCCGTGTCACTTAGTGTCGACCCCGCTCGACGATCTCGACACGCCTCGTCGAGATCATCTCGACGCACACGGGTAGGGACACGGCCGTGTCACTACCCGTGTCACCATCTCGACGACTCTCGACGATCTCGACACGGCTCGTCGAGATCATCTCGACGCACACGGGTAGGGACACGGCCGTGTCACTACCCGTGTCACTTGATCTCGACGACTCTCGACGATTCTCGACGATCTCGACACAGCTCGTCGAGATCATCTCGACGCACACGGGTAGGGACACGGCCGTGTCTCTACCCGTGTCACTTCTCTCTGCACTGATTTCTCCCCTTCTCCACAAGTGCAGCCCAATTCCCTGCACTTCTCAGGACTCGAGTCAACCCTCCTGACTCAAAACACACACACTAGGGGCCTAGAGCGATTCGGGACGTTACACCTCGGACTACCCAGGGCATTCCCTATGAAGGGCTCTCGGGGGCACTAGGAACTACGATGGGCTGAAACCCAAAGCACCCTTTCGCAAGGCACTTACTATTATATGTGACTACCCAAGTTCAATCTAAACATTAAGACTAAAATGAATACAAGAGTAATTAGCAATAGAAAGTCTCAGGATGCAGACTCATATAATCATCTACATTGAAAACTTTATTAGCTTTAGCATACCTCTTGAGCTCTTCTTTTCTGTAAGATGATATTGTGGAGTACTGAGATGGATCTTTTCCCTCTGCTTTAGCTTTGTTGATCATAAAAAGTCCAACTAGCTCTTGAAACTTGGCCATTTTTGCAGTTGTTTCCTGTTCTGGATCTACAAAAGGAATTGGAGGGGATTATGGCCTTTTAGGACTATAGTCCTTCTTTGAATAATTAAGAGATGCTGAAGTACTTTCCATATCTATAGTAGGAGGAGGCTTGCTCTGAGAGGAATGTTGTTGACTGTTGCCTTGAGGACTTAGCTTGGACTGTCTCTTATAAGTCTTGATAATAGGTGATGATCCATGAGTCAGACTTCCAAAGGCCCCAACTGGAGGAGGAGGAGGAGGAGGAGGTTCTTTCCTGAAGTACTTAGGAGGAGAACTATACCTTCTTCTCTTCTTCCTTTCTTTCTGCTCATTCTTTGATAACCACATCCATTATGGCATCCCAGGGTAAGGAGTAATCTTTTGTAGAATGTAGTAGGGAGTGTCATGTGTTGGATTTGGCTTGGGAGCAGCCTTTGTAATAATTTTCCTTTTCTTAGCAATCTTCCTCTTGGCTTTAGGATCATCAGATTTATCTGAATCTTCATCATCATTATCTTCATCAAAGGATTCTGGAGGGTTGTCATACATTTCATCTATTGCCTTCAAGGCTTCCTTTGAGATTTGCTTTTCAGCTTGAGGTTGAACTGGAAGTTTTGTCTCTACAATACTTTGAGAAACTGTTTGATTCTCTTTTGCTATATCTGCAAGAATAATGTCATCCAGGTTTGGAAAAGGACTATCATCCATTTTATAAGTAGGAGGGGAGAGAGCTTTTTGCTCTGAAGTAGAGACTTGTTCAAGAACATTCTCAGTCACATGTTCTTCTGAAATCGCTGGTGCTGCAAAACTTGCCTTTAGTTGATTAAAAACTTCAGGTCTTATTGGTGAAGTATAGAAAACTATAGCCATAGATTGCTTTGGGCAGACTTATGGAAGAAAATTCAAATAAGTTGTATCAAAAGAATTTAACAAATTGAATAGATCTACTGTGGGCTTGACAAGGCAATCACCAACAGTCAAAATTTCTTGAAGTTCAACTTGCGCATTTGTACAATGCATATCATAATCAACTACTTCTATAATCATATTTACATCTGCATCTGCTAGCTCATCTAACTACAAAACTATTGTTGCTTCTGCTACTACTGGGGGAGAGGAGACTGGAGCTTCTTCACTGGATATCTCCCCCTGCCTGGTTTCAAAGGGTCCTGAAGCTAGGCCCCCAGAAGAAGGGACAGTGGGGGCAGCAGAAATGAGGGTAGATAGGGATGAAATAGAATCAACCAGAGGTTTAATGGCCTCTGCTACAAGTTTTGAGAGAAGGGGAGTGATGAGTTCCAGATGGGTGGGAAGGGAAGGGGAATCCATTTGCATAAACTCAGAGGGTGTCTGAGTTGATACAAAAGGATGAAGGATGGATGATGAACGGAAAGTAGTGGTGTCTGTCATAGGCTCATCATGAGGTGATGGAGTATTGAGGGCAAATGGTAGCAGATCAAGAGATGGAATGTATGAGAGGTTATTGAGGGGGATGTCATCTAGATGAGGAGGAAGTGGGGATTGGGGGTGGTGTGGTATGCTCTGGAGATTGAACTGGTGTTCGTTGATGTTCAGGAGATTGAATTGGTGTTGGAGTATGAGCTGGAGATGAGGATGGTTGTTGGAGGGTTTATGAAGGAATTAAAATTTATGGAGGTGTAGGTTGTTGAGATGGAGGTGTTGGAATCTGGGTGGATGGAATTATGATGGAGGGGACAACTTCTGGGGATGGGGGATCAGTTGTTACAGCTCTTGTATCCTTAGATGCTCTGGAAGAGGTTGAAGCCTTGGCTGGATTTGAGATTGTCCTCTCCTACCTCCCAAACAAGGCACATGTTAGCCTTTTGGAAGCATTAATGAATATGGTCTGAGAGACCTGGGATTCAACAGCTTTTCCTGTAGGAAAATCTCAAGAATTCTTCCAAAAACACGCTTCTTTCTTACTGTTCTTCTTCTTTATCAAGTCAAAAAGAATTCTTGCCCAATTTACTGGTTTCTTATTCACAACAACGCACATTACCAAAACTGTTGCCTGGTAATATAATCATGGGCATTATGCTTTCCTAACAATACTTTGCCTACCACATCAGCTAAAAAATTGTATTCAGAAGGCAAATTTTTCTTTAATAATTTATTAGGGTTCTCTCAAACATGACCCATTTTATTCAACATGTCGTCAAACTCAGAACTATCAATCTCTAAATCTTCTTCACCATTTATCAAACCAAAAACTTCAGTTAAGACTGTGGGGGTTAAAGAAATCTGGTTACCAGATATTGTGCCTATCATCGTGTCGGCGTCTAGAGTAGAGGAGGTGAATACCCATTCTCCGATTTCAGTAGCAGCTATCTTTATTCTGGTTGTCATGAAGTTCTTCAACTGTAGTTCCTCAAATAGTTTTAGTATGTTCAGGAAAATTTGATCAGAATGTTGAAATGATTCGAAGTCTATATCGAATCCCATGTCGAATTTCATTGCCGCAAGGTAGCACGCCGGAGTCACCATTGATCGCTTGCAAAAGGAAATAGAATGATCAAGTGCAAGGGAAACAGAAAGCGTGGTATGGACCTCAAAGAAAACCTAGTTATATGGTTTTCAAAATATGAAGCGGCAGACTCCGTCCTGCGAAATAAAAACAATTCTTCAATTTGAGTTCGACGAAATATTTTATTGACAAAAGAGTTCGTCTATCTCAGTCTGAAGAAGCGAAAAGTTTTCATCGTTCTTAGGTCGACGAAAATTTTCTGAAGTAGTATCGTCGATCTCCGTTCGACGAATAAAACTTTACACATAAAGATTTCGCCGATCTCAAGTCGACAAATTTTCTCAAGAACGTTTCTCAGTTCAATGATCTATGTTCGACGAACTGTGGCAAATTCTTCGACCTCAGACAGAAAGTTAAATTAATGCATCTCCATTTATCATACCTAGCTGATTCATAAAGAACAGATGTTTCTTCTCATCCAAGGGTTTGGTGCAGATATCTGCTTTTTGCAAATCAGTAGAGAAAAAGGTGAGATTAATTTTCTTTTTGTCGACACACTCTCTAATGAAATGATGTCTTACATATATATGCTTACTTCTACTATGATGCATTGGATTCTGTGCAATGGAAATTATACTAGTATTACCACAACAATCCCCCCCATTGGACCCAACAATCCCCTCCCCCCCGGCATCCAGCATAACCCGTCGTCTCAAAGGTGGTGTTACCACATGGCCCACATGGCTTAGAGGCGGGGTTACCACATGTCCACGGTTTCCTGACCCGCCGGACCCACACAGGTAGAAGGGAAAAATCGTGATTTAATAGCGCCCCCCGGTCTTGAACCCTTAACCTCCTCTGATACAAAACGTAGGATCAAGCACATACCCAACTGTTCCAAAAGCCCGGACTATTGGAAAGGGTGATACTTAATTTCTTAAATAAGTAGCAGAGCACCACGGATTAAGTGAAGGAACGTAGGACCCAACAGTAATTGCTATGAACAAATGGTTGTTGGCATTTAGTGGATAGATCCATGTGTGCACGAATGGTTTGAACTTGGTAGAAGATTGTAATAAGTTGATTTTAAAGTTATGTGATCATAGTCTATCTTTATACTATAAGCAAAGAGCAAATCCCTCATGGTGTAACATTCGGTGGACCAAAATACCCTCATAAAATCAGTTTTGATGGGTTAACTAAGGGGTATTTTTGTATTTTGGCCGGATTAGGGCTTAATTAAAAGAGACCTGCACTATTCACCGAAATCAAAATCCCGATATGTCTTCTTATTCTGTGCAGGGAGAGGGCTGCGCTGCTCCTCGCGATGCCTGTTGCTGCTCCTCGCCTTTCTCTTGGCCGACGACAATGACGAGCCTTTCTCTTGGCCGACAACAACGGCGACAACGATGCCGACGATGATGCCAAAGCGATGACGACGCTGACAACGATGCCATCGTTGACGCTGGCCTTCGTTTCTGCTCACTGCGGGAGCTTTCCCGGCCGCCGCCGCTCATCGCGCTGCATGCGCGGCACTTCGCACCGATCGCCAGTAAGTTTGATTTTGCTTTTGATTTTGGTTTTCATTTAGGTTTAGGGTTTCGATTTTGATTTCGGTTTGATTTCATCTTTGATTTTGCCATCGGCTTCTTCACCTCTGTTTGTGCCTCTGATTTCACCTCTTTTTTGCAAACGAATTATTATGAAATTTCATGAGAAATACCTTCATTGTTAGAACCTGAAGTTATGCACCTGAAATACCGTAGAGATTTACCTAAAATTTTAAGCAGCACCAACATCCATTGAGAAATACCTGAGAAATACCTTCATTATTAAGCAGCCCCAACATCCATTGATTGACCCGGAGCAATAAGTAGAAATTAGTTTATTTCTTGATTTTGAGTAATCATTTTTCATGTTTTCTGTGTTTGATTTTGAATAATCAGACTTCATCATTTGCAATTTTCTGTGTTTTTAGTTCATGCTGTTGTTTGTGATTGAACAGAAATTTTACTGTGGGTTCACTGTCTCTTTTCATGTTATCAGTTAGTTGCTAAAATCAGTTTCAGTGGTATGGAAAATGAAACCAAGAACTGATTTTGAGTAATCTGTTTTGCACTGTATCTCATTTCGTGCAACCTGGACCAATAAATAGAAATTAGTTTATTTCTCAATGCTAAGAGGAACCATTGCATTTCTATGTATTATTTCTAACGATTGTTCTTAGGCTAATTTGCAAAACGACACGCATAGAGCAGTTAGTTTATTTCTAACAATTGCACTTCTATAAAATAAATGCATGTATCATGGGCAAATTTACAAAATTAGTTTATTTCCCAATTCTAAAATTAGTTTTCATGTACATTTCTCTTAGCATGATCTTTGGTTTATTTGAGGGGGAGGCAGTATACTGGGAACCAGACGTATGCAATAAGTATACCAGGAACATCACACATGCATTTATCAGTATACTGGGAACATCACAAAATATTGTTTGTAGTAAACTGGGAGGAACCATTACACATACCAATTTCCTCCTTGATGCAATAAGTATACTGTGATCGTACCAATTTCCCCCTCAAATAAATGCATGTAGTTTGTAGTTTATCCTGTACGCATATCACACGCATGAATGATTGTAGTTTGTAGTTTGTCCTTTTCATACCTTTGGTGCCATCACAACCACATGATCATCTTATTAACTAATTATGGTGTTCATTGAGAATTACCTGAGAAATACCTTCATTATTAAGCAGCCCCAACATCCATTGATTGACCCGGAGCAATAAGTAGAAATTAGTTTATTTCTTGATTTTGAGTAATCATTTTTCATGTTTTCTGTGTTCGATTTTGAATAATCAGACTTCATCATTTGCAATATTCTGTGTTTTTAGTTCTTGTTGTTGTTTGTGATTGAACAGAAATTTTACTGTGGGTTCACTGTCTCTTTTCATGCTATCAGTTAGTTGCTAAAATCAGTTTTCAGTGGTATGGAGAATGAAACCAAGAACTGATTTTGAGTAATCTGTTTTGCACTGTATCTCTTTTCGTGCAACCTGGGACAATAAATAGAAATTAGTTTATTTCTCAATGATAAGAGGAACCATTGCATTTCTATATATTATTTCTAACAATTGTTCTTGGGCTAATTTGCAAAACGACACGCATTGAGCAGTTAGTTTATTTATAACAATTGCACTTCTATAAAATAAATGCATGTATCATGGCCAAATTTACAAAATTAGTTTATTTCCCAATTCTAAAATTAGTTTTCATGTACGTTTCTCTTAGCATGATCTTTGGTTTATTTGAGGGGGAGGCAGTATACTGGGAACCAGACGTATGCAATAAGTATACCAGGAACATCACACATGCATTTATCAGTATACTGGGAACATCACAAAATATAGTTTGTAGTAAACTGGGAGGAACCATTACACATACCAATTTCCTCCTTGATGCAATAAGTATACTGTGATCATACCAATTTCCCCCTCAAATAAATGCATGTAGTTTGTAGTTTGTCCTGTACGCATATCACACGCAAGAATGAATGTAGTTTGTAGTTTGTCCTTTTCATACCTTTGGTGCCATCACAACCACATGATCATCTTATTGACTAATTATGGTGTTCATTATATAAATTGTGGTAGGCTTTAACATGTAATATATTCTATGATTGTAATATAAATTGTTGAGAAATTGGCATGTGTATAGAACTTTAAGCAATCAGAAAGATCAACATTGATGCCAAATAAAAAAATGGGTTTTCTTGTTTGAATGTCGCACCCACGAAGAATGTCTCCCCCACGACGAATGTCTCTCCCACGACGAATGTCGCCCCGACGATGATTATCGCCACCACGACGATTATCGCCACCACGACGATTGTCGCTCCCCCACGAGAAATGTCGCTCCCACGATGAATGCCGCCCCCACGACGAATGCCGCCCCCACGACAAATGCCGCCCCCACGACGAATATCTCACCCACGACGAATGTTGTACCCACGACGAATGTCGCCCCCACGACGAATGTCGCCCCCTCGACCAATGTCGCCCCCTCGACGAATGTTGCCCCCTCGACGAATGTCGCACCCACGAGGAATGTCGCCCCCTCGACAAATGTCGCACCCACGATGAATATCGCCCCCTCGAAAAATGTTGCACCCACGACGATTGTCTCCCCATCGACAAATGTCACACCTATGACAAATGTCGCCCCCATGACAAATATCGCACCCACGACGAATGTTGCCCGTACGGAGTCCCCCGTGCATGACTGCTTGTATGTAATTAAGTTAACCAAATGTTTGATGGATATGTGAAGTACCATTGTGTTGGTGATGAACCATTAAAGCGCCTTGGGGCATGAGATTGTGAAAGGGTGTAAGTGCGGTTGTTTGACCGTATAAGATTGTTATTTATGAAAAGAGACATACGTGGATGTTTGGCCTTGGTCCTCTGGTGGTTCGTCTACATAGGCACCTTCCGTGCCACGATGATGTGGCATTACATTCGTTGTGAGTTGACACACGGTGTCATAATGCTATGTTAAGGATAGTGTGGAAGGTCTACGGGCTCGCTAGTAGTCACACCAACGGTAGTTGACTATTAAACTTGCATGGTTGGGCCTTGGTCATCAGTGCTTACTTCCCGAGGCACCCTCCATGCTAGTGGATGGTTGGCCTTGGTCCTTTGGTGATTTGTTCACAGAGGCACCTTCCATGCCACGAAGATAGGTCAGTTGGGCTGGGCTCTTGGTGCATATCTACCTGAGGACCCTTCTGAGCCATAGTACGCATGTGAGCTCCGCTGTTGTGTTCTTAGCAATGAGGCATATGGATGGCTCGGCTTGGTAGTGTGGATGTCCGCCTAGGAGTGGAGAAGCCAACTCCATTGACACCTCCTGGCCACGATGGTTGATGCTGAGAGGTTAGCTACCTGCTCGAAAAGTCGGAACTATAAGTCTGTGTCGACATAGCAGTTGCATTTGTATGATCATGGGTGAGTCATTATAATGCATTCATGTCATTACATTACATTATATATACAAGATCCTCATCATATAAGTTTGCATGGGCACTCTTATACGATGAGTTAATTTACTGCTGAGCCGATCCTCAACTTATATGTTTGTATGGGCATTCATATAAGTTGAGTTACTTTCTGTTCTAGCTTCACATTTTTCTACTGTTGTAGATGGTAGAACTGCTAGAGTAGATTGTTTACTCGTTTTTTATACTACAGATTTACATAGATATTGTTCACTCTTTTCCACCTGTTTGTACTACTGCTCTTTATTATATATTATACTTGTCCTTTTCTCTTCCCGGTGCCGAGGAATCGTCGGGGGAGCGGATGTGAAGCCACTTAGTCTTTATGACTAATAGTTGCTACTCTTCCTTTTTAGGAGGGAACCCCGCAGTTAGAGTAGCAATAGGTTATGCAATAGGACAGCCAGACAAGGATGACAAGGCCTGAAGGGACGGTGCCATCGCTACCATCAGTGACTGATGTGAGTTAGAGAGACTCATTTTATACTCGTACTCTGTTGTTATAGATGCTTGTTCATGCTTCTTTTATTTGATGTACTTTTGGACTATTTACTTATGTGTGGAATTGATTCTGATCTTTTATATTCTAGGTTGGGTTGGCAATGTTTGATATTGATTATAGATGGTAGAATAGGCGTCTTGTAGTACGTGTTAGCTCATGTGCTAATGCTACCGCATGACGTCTGTTCTAGGCATAAGACTCCCCTCATGCCGAGTTTTGTGTTCCGGGAGGGGGCAATGGGTCTTACAAATGTTATCATCTTGCTACGATCCTGAACTAAGGAAGCCATTCAACAATGGAACACCCCCGCTCGATTAGTTAGTTTGGGGACAAACTGACTTAGCGGAAGAAGTGGTGTGCCCATATGTAATTCACAGTAAGTATGTCCAACTTTGACCTTAAGATTATCCAACCTGACCTTAGGTTTGTACCTTACGTGTAGTTCTCAGTGCACATTTAGCCAGTGCGCAGCACTCCTGACCCATACATACCCACACAGTTTCAGCTATCGGAGCTCTGGCAGACAGTAACAACTATCTTGGATGCCTTTAGGTCCCAATAAGCCCCTATACAACAACAAGCACAGGGCTCTAATTGGTTGAACACTTTCCGAGCTCTCTCCACTCATGCCTACCTTGGGACAGTGTCAACAGTGCGTACGGAGGAATGGCTCGACACCTTGCAAGAGCTGATGGCGGGAAATAGATGTCTGAACAATATGGCTGTGACCCTGGTAGTGTCACTTCTGGAACTGCATGCAAAAAGCTGGTGGAAGTCTCTTATGGGCTGCACCTTCCAAGGAAGAGTTTACACGGATATTTGTTGGAGCGAGTTTTCTGAAGCTTTCTTAGAGCACTTTATCCCTTTGATAGCTCGAGATGAACTTGAAGAAAGATTTCTGCAGGTGAAGCACGGATACAAGTCAGTGACATAGTACTAGTGAGAGTTTCAGCATCTAGCTAGATTTGCTAACTCGTATGAGTTGGATGATAGAGCATTTGCTAAATGGTTCTACAAAGGCTTGCGAGACCCCCTAAGGCATGCCCTTTTCTTTATAGCAGACTCCAGCTTAGCATAAATAATTGACATGGCGAAGAGGCTAGAGGAAGAGCACTTGGGAAGTGGTAAGTGACCCGCTGAGGGTGTGATGGAAGCTTGCCCTAGTAATAGAAGGAGGCATGACAATAGAGGTGGAAGAGGATACCAGAGAGGTGGCGGTCGTTTCCATCGGAATTTTAGAATGTAGCGCCCAGTCCCACAACCGCCAGTATTACCTCCACCTCTATAGCCCCAAACAGTTCCAACAACCCGAAGTGCGGTATAAGCGAGTATACTTCTAATGCAACCAACCGGGCCATATCCGACGTCACTGCACGCAGCTTGTTGGGAATGCTCCTCCTGCTCTCCCACCAGCAGCTCCACAAGGATGGTGACATATGCATGGTCAAGGACGAGGACAACGAGGAGGAAACCCCGGACCTGCTTGGGATTAGGTGTTCGCACTGGACACAGTGCAGGAGCGGAACATTCAAGAGGTGATCGCAGGTATGTTACAGTTAATTAGCACATTTTCATTAATTCACCTTAAGTTGCCTAAGATGTACTAGAAATTTAGATTCGAGTATTTGCCATTGGTACGTAGGCATCGTGATGGTTGGTGGGAAACCGGCTTATACATTATTCGATACTGGTGCCTCACACTCATTTGTGTGGGTGAACTTCATTAAAGACCTCGAAGGAGTGCAATACTTCACTGGTATTGCTCGAAGAGTACGACTCCCACATTGCTCTGAAATGACCGCAATTGCCCATTGCGAATTGGATATACTCCTTTGATGAAAGTCCTTTGATACCCCTCCGATAGTTTTGAGGATGCCAGAATTCGATCTCATTCTGGGAATGGCATGATTGGATCGTCACTACGCAAAAATTGACTTCATGGAGAAGCGAATTTACTTGAGACATGCAGACATTGATGTCATTTTTCAAGGTATAAGATTCTCACCACGTTTGCTATTATCTTCGATTCAGGCCTTGAAAGCCCACATGAGGGTGGATGAAGTCTACACGATATGTTTCGAACAGAAAGAGATGACAATAGATATGATGGATGTGCGAAAGGAGCGAGATTTTCTAGAGATATTTCTTGAGAAATTGCCAGGACTACCCCTATAAAGAGAGGTGGATTTTCAAATTAATCTAGTACTAGGTGCCAAGACCGTCTTCAGAATCCCTTATCGAAAGGCCCCGATGGAACTCGCAGAGTTTATAGTTCAGTTGCAAGAACTGGTGGAATCAGGATTTGTTCATCCCAGCTAATCACCTTGGTGAGCCCGTGTTCTGTTCGTTAAAAAGAAGGGTGTGACCTTGAAATTTTGTATAGAATATCAGGAGCTCAATCGAGTGACGGTGTGGAACACCTATCCGCTACCCCGGATCTACGAGTCGTTCGATCAATTGTTAGGAGCACATTGATTCTCCAATTTGGATTTTCGCTCGGGGTTTTACCAATTGAGGATACAAGAGGAGGACATTCAGAAAACAGGTTTTAGCTCAAGGTACGGCTTGTACGAGATCACCGTGATGCCATTTGGGCTTACAAATGTACCTTCAGCTTTCATGAGTCTGATGAACAAGTGTTTGAGCCTTATCTAGACATCTTCGTCATCGTCATCATCGATGATATTTTGGTCAAATCATAGACAGAGTAGGAGCATGTTGAACATCTGACCTTGGTGCTGAAGAAGCTAAAAGAGCATGCCTTATTTTCCAAGTTCAACAAATGTGAATTATGGCGCCAAGAAGTTGCCTTCTTGGGCCATGTGATTAGTGGGGTTGGACTAGATGTGGATCCAATCAAAGTGCGTTCCATGAAGGAATGGTCACCCTTGAAGTCAGCAGCCGATGTACGGAGTTTCTTTGGGCTTGTCAGGTATTATCGTAAGTTTGTGAAAGGATTCTCAAAGATTAACCTTCCTCTTACTACTCCGACAAGGAAAGGGGTGTCGTAAAAGTGGACACCCCAGAGTGAAGCTGTGTTCCAAGAACTGAAGGATAGACTTACTACCGCACCCATCCTAGCCCTTCCATCCGGGAAGGAAGGATTTCAAGTCTACACCGATGCGTCGTATCAAGGGATGGGAGCAGTACTAATGCAGCACGAGCATGTGATTGCTTATTCCTCGAGATTGTTGAAGAAGAATGAAGTCAACTATCAGGTACATGATTTAGAATTGGGAGCAGTGGTGTTAGCCCTAAAGGTTTGGAGACACTATCAATATGGCGTACACAGCGAAATCTTTTCAGACCAAAAGAATTTAAAGTACGTTCATACTCAGAAGTAACTGAATTTGAGACAGCGGCGATGGCTTGAAATTTTATGTGATTATGTATTTACCTTGAACTACCACCCTGGAAAAGCAAATTCTGTAGATGATGTCTTGAGCAGAAAGGTACCAGAAATGAACCCTGAGTCCCGATTGATGAGCATGAAATTAGCTCAGATGCTTGAAGAGATGGAGATTACCCTTGTATATAAAGACCATTCAGAAGGTATACAGAATACTTAACCGTGATGAGCATAGTGTGTGATATTCAGGACCAAATCCGGGCAGAGCAAGGAAAGGATGTTGCTCTGGCCCCAGTGATCAAGTCAATTGAAAATGGGACTACTGAGGAGTATTTCCAAAAAGACAGCCTTGCTCATCTCTATGGCTGGCTTTACATTCCCAAAGGCGGTAAAATTGGGAAGATATCATGAGATGGGAACATTACTCTCAGTATTCAGTGCATCCTTGGATTGCCAAGATGTACACCGACTTGCGGAAGACCATGTGTTGGCCGGGAATGAAGAGGGACGTTAGATATTTTGTTACGCACTGAGAGTCCTGTCAAAGGGTGAAGGCGTAATGCAAGTATCCCGAAGTATTATTACAGTCGCTGCCCATCCCCAAGTTGAAGTTCGAGGATATCTCCATGGACTTCGTCCACGGGTTGCCTCGCTCATGCTCAGGGAATGATTCGGGTTGGGAATTGTTGATCGCCTAATAAAGATAGCAAGGTTTTCCTATGAATAAAGAGGCTCATATGGATGCATTGGTATGCCTCTTTGTGGAGCAATTTGTGTTGTACCATGGAAAACAAAAGACAATTGTTTCTGACTGGGATGTTCATTTTACCTCAAAAGAATGGAAGGTCATACATGCATATTTGGGCATGCACAATACTTTTAGCACAACATTTCATCCTCAGACGGACTCCCAGTCTGAGAGGACCATAAGAACTTTGGAAGATCTATTGAGGCTGTGTGTGCTGGATAGAGGAGAGCCATGGGAAGGACTCTTACCCCAGGTAGAATTCTCATATAATAACAGTCACCAGGACAATATCTGGATGACACTCCATGAAGCCCTTTACAAAAGAAGGTGTCGAATCCCCTTATCATGGATGCAAGATGAAGACCCGAAGTTTTGGGAATTGAGTACATTGATGATACTGATGTCGTTGTTAGACTAATACGGGACCGCATGCTTGAGGCTCAAAGTTGGCAGGCTAAATATTATAATGCAAAACACCGGATGGTGGAATTTCAAGTGGGTGACAAAGTGTTCCTGAAGATCTGGCCGATGCATGGAGTTTAACAGGTACGTGGTATGAAGAAGCTCAGCCTAAGGTATGTTGGGACTTACATTATATTGGAAAGGATTGGCCCTTTGGCCTATCGGTTGGAGTTACTGCCAGAGCTGTAGAATCTTGATGATGTATTCCATGTGTCGTCACTTCGGAAGGCATCGTTGCGGCCCGATCAACATATCCCCACCACTGATGGAGCAGTAGCAACCGATAGATCTGTGTGACTAGATCCAGTGTGGATAGTGGACAATGAGAAAAGGAATTTGCGTCGCAAGAGTGTTGCTTTGGTAAAGGTGTTATGGTCTAATCATGGGAAAGAAGAATTTACTTGGGAGCCGGTGGACTTGATGCGGAAGCACTACCCGGAGTTGTTTCCACAAGGTTATATTTTTTTGAAGCATAAAATATTTCCTTGACTTATTTCCACCACAACCTTGCCTGATTTCAATGATGATGTTGGGAATAGTGCCCTACAATGTTCCTCAGGATTTGAAGAGGCATCACCAGTCATGTTAAGGGGCATAATGTATTTGATGTGTGCTTGAGTTCATGCATGCAGGTAGTCCATGATTTGACAGGTCAACAAAAAGAATATCCTGGAGAATTCAAATTTTGTCAAGCTCAGTGAAAAGTGTGGGTCTCATATTTATCGAGCTTAGCTCGTAGTTCGTCGAGCTCAGCTCACAGATAGTCGAGCTCAGGTCTCCAATCTTTGATCTAAACTCAGGATCTTAGGATTCAAATTTCGTCAAGCTCAGCTCACAAATCATCAAGATCAGCTCACCACTCATTAAGCTAAATCCAGAAGCTTGAGGTTCAGAATTCGTCGAGCTCAGCCCACTAATCGTCGAATGCAGATCAACATTCGTCGACCTAAAGTCAGACAAATTAACTAAGGCAATACCGCTGAGAAAACTCAAGATGGAATTTCTCTAAGTCCAGAAGTGTTGAGTGAAGCAGGTTCACTCAACGCTTCTATATAAGAAGGAACCGCTGAGACAGAAGATAGTCTCAGCTGTGAAGCAGACACTGCTGAGAACACTGAGAAGAAAATCGCTGAGACAGGAGTCAGTCTCCGCTGAGAAGAAGAAAGTGTTGAGAACACTGAGAAGAAAGCGCAGAGACAGAAGCTTGTCTCAGCTGTTGATAAGAAACTACCGAGTCAGTTGAGAAAGAACCGTTGAGACAAAGCTAGTGAAAATTCACAAGTCTAGAATTGCTGAGAGCCAATACAGATGGCATTGTGCGACTTAACATCACTCAACGTATATTGAAGATCTGGAATTTTTCTAAGTCCAGAATGTGATGACCTTTGTTGACGTCATCAAAAGTCAACAAGTCAAAGTGGTTCAAGTCATTGCGGGAAAGCTACAACAGTACAAGGATGACCACTACTGACGTCACCAAGAAGTCAACAAAGATAAATTACATGAAGCCATTGTGGGAAAGCTGCAGTAGGGGCAAAAGCTACCTTTTGTCCTTTTTTGAGGGAGGTGGCGCTCACCATCCTTGGGTCATCCCACAATAAAATTGCGTCATTGATTCAAATTTACAGATATAAAAAGGACAAGGAAAAAGGCATTAGGGTTACAGAGAACAAATGCAAAACATAAAAAGAAAACCAGAGGCAGATGGACTTCATCTTCTCCAATAAGCTTGAATGAAAAAGTCCAACAGAGTTAGCAAGAAGGCAAAGAAATAAAAAAGAAGCTCTTCAAGTTCAGCGGGATTGTTCTCTCCAGAACAAGGCAGCTAATTCATCTATTCAGCAAGAAGTTAGCTGTGCGAAGGGTTGTTAGCCTTCAACAGCAGATAGCTGTTCACCAATGTAGTAAAGGAGTTAGCTTTAGAAGAAGACTCATTCCTTCTACAGCAAGTGTGCTGGACTGATATCTACTCAGTACAGCAAGGTAGACTCAGAGATTTATCTCTGAGTCAGTTGTCTTAAATTTATTTCATCCTGTATAAACTACTATAGGATTCAGTTTATATGAATCTGAGTTGTAGTACCTTTTGGCCTGAGCTATAGATGATTAACTAGTCACTGAAGTAGGTGCCCTGCTGGGGTACTGAGGTACGATCCAAGTATGGATCTGAGAGTAGGGTTGTCCTCGCAGCCTGAGTAGTAGTCCTTAGAAATAAGGCTGAGGTAGGTAACTGGTGAGTCACTGAGTTGTAGGTGACAAGTGTGTCACTGAGTTGTCGGCCTTGGATTAGGCTAAGATGTAGGTTCCTGGAAGGGCACTGAGGTAGGTACTTGGAAGGGTACTGAGTTATAGGAGTGCTGCAGCACTCTGAGAGTGGGGCTGTGTGCCTGAAGTTATAGGGCTGAGAATCCTGATCTATAGGACTAAGAAATAAGGCTGAGGTAGATGGTCAGTGGACCACTGAGCTGTAGGAGCTCTGCAAGGCTTTTAGGTAAGAACCGTTGTGGTTCGGTGTTTGGATTGTGAAAAGAATCTGTGTGTAAGGCTGAGGGCCTGAGGTGTAAGCTTTGAGGATCATAAAGGTCGATTTTGTGCCTAGTACAACAAAAAAGTTGGATAGATGTGAGGGAAAGTGGATTTACCTAATTGGGGAACCACTATAAACAACTATGTGCTTGGCCGTGGTGTTTGTTTTGTTCTTATATTGTAGGTGCTAAGGACAAGTTCTAGATCACCTAATAAGAAACTAGTGAAAAGACTTAAAAAGTTCAAAGACCTTTTCACCCCCTCCCCCCCCCACCCCCACCCCCTCTAGGTGACTAGATAACCTTAAGTTAAATAACTTTCAAGTGGTATCAGAGGGAGGTTACTCAAAATGATCTAACAATCTGAGCATACCTCCAAGGTTAGCTAGAAGATATAATTATGGGGTCAAGAATGAACTATAAGGAGCTCGGGGCTATGAAGCTACCAATATGCAGGAAGGAAGGATTTGGTCTCTAGAAGCAAAGGATCAGATTGTTCATGGAAGCATTTGACCATAAGATCTATATGACAGTAGTGGAAGGTCCCTTTATCCCCACAAAGGCTTCCACCATAGATCCAACTGTGAGAGTGCCTAAGGCATATACAGAGATGGATAGAGATGGGGTGATTCTATCCACCATGGAAAAAGGGCACACAATATTATAGCCAGTGCCATTGATGACTCAACCTTCAAAAATCTTGTACACTGTAAGAACTCCAAGGAAATGTGGCGTAACCTTGTGTTCTTCATGGAAGGCTCTGAGGATGTCAGAGATGATAGGAAGTCCATGTTCAATCAAGAGTATGAGGCTTTCAAGCAAAGCAACTCTAAAAAAGTAGTAGATTATTTTAAAAGGTTATTTAGGGTAGTTAATGAACTAAGAACCTATGACAGTGTCTTCAGCAACTATGAGTTGAATGACAAGTTCCTTAGATCCCTCACCAAAGATTGGGACACCAAGATATGTAACATTAGGGAAATATCTAAGCTAGCATACACTCCTCCACCAACACTATTTGGAAAGATGTTGTCCTATGAAATACAGCTGGATGCTAGACAAGAAGAGGAAAAGGAAAGTCAATCAAAGACCAAAGATAAAAATGTGGCCCTCAAGGCAGAAGCCCCAAGAAGAAGCAAAAGAAAGTCTGCTTCTCCTCCAAGTAGAGAAGCTGAGAGAAGCTCAGAACTGTGTGAGACCAGTTCCTCAGACAACAACATGTCTGATGAAGAGTTTGTAGCCTTCTCCAGGAAACTTCAAAAGTTCATGAAGAACAAGCACTGGGAGAACATACCCTTATCATCATCTAATCACAGGAGGTCCTCTAAGAAGGACAAGTATAGCCATAAATCTAGTAAACAGATTTCATCAAAGGTCATCTGTTATTTTTGCAGCAAGGCTAGACATGTCATTACTGACTACCCAGTCAGGGGCAAGGAAGAAAATGAGAAGAAGAATAAAAAGCATTACCATCAGCACAAGGACAGGAAGAAGGAGAATTCATTTGTGGCTAAGAAGGAGAAAAGCTGGACAGATTCTTCCTACTCAGAATCAGAAGATGATGAAGAAGAAGCCTATATTGGGCTGATCTCTATTGGTGCTGATCCAGAAGAAGAGGAGGAATATCATGCTGCCAAGATATGTATAAGCGACCCTCTGTCACACTCTGACAGTGACAATTAGGAGAATGAAGAACACTATGGATACCAAGGACTGATGATAACATGTAAGAAGAAAGAAGAGAGGTACATGCAGAATCATCCAAGGTACATCCTCTTTCCATTTCTTCATCTTCCTATGATTATGAAACCAGTGCAGATTCAACTTCATCCTGTTATAAATATGGCTCAGAATCTGAGAATGATTTCAATCAACTTATTGATAAGTATGGACTACTCTTAGATGCTCAAAAAAACAGCAGAACTCTTGCCAAAAGTCAAGAAAGGGAGATTGAAGTCCTCAAGCCTTATCAAACTCTTTATAACAATAAATCTATTGAGTTTGATAAGAAATGTCATATGGTGTCTGAACTTAATAAAATTCTTGAGTGTTAGTCCATGGTTCTACAAGAAAAATCTAAACATATTAAATATCTAGAACATAAATTTATTGAGAGATTAGGGATTGTGATTAACCCTTCTCCATCTCTTGGTAGTTTGCCAAAAGATGCAACTTGCCAAACCACTGAGAAGCTGGGTATTGATCACACTAATTATCAAGTCAAATCAAATATCCCTGATAAAGTGACAGTATTTCAAAAAGTGAATTTACCTTCTAAAACTGTCAAGTTTGCACCACTCTAGAATGATCAATCTAATGTGTGCTCCACCAGTGGGGTGAAGACACATGATCTCGGAAAGAGTGATACTATCCACTCTACCATAATGCTCAGGGTATAAGTTCTTTAGATTTGGATCCAGGTATCCTTTATCTAAGGAAATGAAAGAGTCCACTAGATGACAGGCTCCAAAAATACATTTGTTCCATCCTGGACCAACTATATTTGGTTCTCCAGCACCTTCGCTCAGGAAGAAGGAAGCAGCATCATGCAATGCTCATCCAACAAAGTCTGGTGCTGCTCACATCTCTCATGGACATCAATTTTGTGTTGTCCTAAAGAAAAGGTATAACCTTTATAAATGTTGGTGTTGTGGGAAAGTGGGTCACTTTGTCATTGATTGTTGGCATAACCTGAATGTAACTAGCGGACAGAAAGGTGCTCAATGCAGGCAGAGAGTTGTGCAAATGTTTTATGATGCTAACAAGAACCTCAGACCCAATTTTCATTGGGTGCCTAAGGGTAAGTAATCTTTTTTTGCAGGATAGTCCATGAAAGTTGACCTAGTGTCAACTATATTCACCTATGGGGGGGGGGGGGAATAGGTGACGTGCAGCGCTTTTGCGGAATTTAAATTGTACCTGCACACGAAAATAAAACAACACAGCACAACAGAGTACACAAGCTATTTATAGTGGTTCCCCGACTTGGGTACATCCACTTTCCCCCTTCGACCTATCTCCCAACCAGGGACGACTCGATCTCTTCTCCAACGGGATTGAAATCCAATCCCTGCACTATCGGAAGGAACCCTTCCACACGTAGGAGTCAACACTCCCACAAACCGGGTTGCACCCAACCCTTACAACTAGGAACCTACGTTCCTTTACAACAAAAGTAAAATATAATGTACTAGAGATACAAACTACGTGTGGAGACTACGGTGTCCCTCTTCGTTGACGACGTGATCTTGAAGTCTACAAAGAGTCCACAACCTTGGTCTCTCTTGGAGAGGATCTCCCCGGAACCGGCGGCGGCAAGAAGGGCGGCGGCTAGGTTCACGGGATCGGCGGCAACGACGATGTGCGGCTGCTATTCTTTAGAGATCCAAACTTCATAGCGAAGCTAGCTAGGTCTACCAACAGTCACACGAGGATCGGTCGTCTCGATCGATTCGGACGGGGAAGTTTTTCCCGATCAACAAATCGAGAGACAAGTGATCTCTGGATAGACGCGTGAGACTCTAAGCTTGGCTAAGCTTCTGTCGCCGGAGATCGGGAAGAAACGCGATCAACAGCGGCGACCAACTAGCGCGAGCGGCGACGGCGGTGGCGGAGCAGATTCGCGATTTTAGGGTTAGATCGTGCTCAGCTTCTTTTCCGTGTCTATATTCCGTTCAAAATACCCGTATATATATACTGTAGATGCTTTCAAAATGACCGTTGTGGGACCCACAAGAAGAATCCCTAAATCCCGGTCCAGAACATTGACAGCGGCAGAAACCGGTTCAGGAGCTTCCAGAGAAATCGCTAAGTAAAAATCGGCGAGAATCGCAGATGATTCTCGACGAATCGGCGAGAATCAGTTAGTGATTCTCGACGATTCGTCGAGAATCACTAGTGATTCTCGCCGAATCTTACATGGCACCGTTTTGAGGCAGCCGGAAAGAGTCGGCGAGAATCACTAATGAATCTCGGCGATTCGGCGAGAATCACTAGTCATTCTCGCCGAATCGGCGAGAATCACTTGGTGATTCTCGTCGAATTATACTTAGACGAATTTTCGTCTTTCCACCCATGATGTGCTCCTTGACCCATCCTTGATCCTTGTCTTCTCTTGCATAAACACGGCTCTGTACTTGAAAGTAAGTGCACTCCAATAGAGAGAGTACACGTAGGCCAACACACTGATCTGCTCAACGAGGGATTATGTCGTGCAGACCCGTGTATATTGACCTACTGCACCCTGACATTGGTGTGCACTTAGCGTGGAATAACTGCAAGAACAACTTGAAATAATTTGTCAAAAGCATTGCCTATTTACCTTAGCTTGTTCAGGGGCTTCTTCAAATCAGGTACGTTGTGGATACAATACCCAACAATCTCCCCCTATTTGAAGAAGCCTAAACCCTACAAGCTAAGGTGAATAGAGCGTATAGGAATGAAAATCATAAACTTGAAATTGAGGTGAGTGAGTTATTCATTACCAATACCAATTTCTTGGGAGCAAGCTTGGAGCCACCTTAGCCTTAGCCGAGAGGGTAATCTCCCCCTTTTCGGCTTCTGCAAATCGGGGTCTGTATCATTTGTCCCCTTGCTCCCCCTCAGTTCTTGCACCTGTGCTCATACTTGAGTACCTTGCTCCCCCTCAGTTCTTGCGCCTTGGCTCAACTTGAGTACCTTGCAGAGGCTCCCTCTAGATGCATGATCCTGGAGCTTTTGTAGTCTTCATTACTCATAATTTAGCATTCCCAATTCAGTTTTGAAGAGATTGAACTTGGCTTTGTCTAAGGGCTTTGTGAATATATCTGCAATCTGCTTGTCCGTGGGGACATAACAGAGAGAAATGTCCTTGTTCTCCATGTGCTCCCGAATGAAGTGGTAGCGCACTTCAATATGCTTCGTTCTGCTGTGCGATACCGGGTTGTTGGCAATTGCAATCACACTGGAGGAGTCGCAGTACATGGGAACTTCCTTGAACTGAAGGTCGTAGTCGGCTAACTGGTTTCTGGTCCATAGGAGTTGTGCGCAACAGCTGCCCGCCGAGATGTACTCAGACTCTGCTGTGGAGGTTGCAACACAATTCTGTTTCTTGCTATTCCATGAGACAAGCCATCGTCCGAGGAATTGACACGTCCCGGATGTGCTTTTCCTGTCATCCCTACTCCCTGCAAAATCAGCATCTGAAAAACCTATTAGCTCGACATCATTGTTTCTCGGGTACCACAAGCCAAGATTGGGAGTACCTTTAAGGTATCTTAGAATTCGCTTTGCAGCGACATAGTGAGATTCCTTAGTGTTCACCTGATATCTGGCACAGACACATGTGGAGAACATGATATCCGGTCTACTGGAAGTAAGATAGAGCAGGGATCCAATGATGCTTCTGTATTTGGTTTCATCGAAAGGTTTACCTTTCTCATCCTTATCCAGAGACATAGTGGATCCCATTGGAGTCCTCATAGAGGTTGCACTCTCCATACCGAATTTCTTAAGGAGTTCATTTGTGAACTTCGTCTGAGAGATGAAGATCCCATCCTCAGACAGTTTCACTTGAAGTCCCAAGAAATACTTGAGCTCTCCCATACTGCTCATTTCAAACTTTCCTTGCATAAGTTTAGAAAACTTTTTGCAAAGATTGTTGTCCGTTGAGCCGAATATTATGTCATCGACATAGATTTGCACCAGCAAAATCTTGCCTTTGACTTCCCTGAGAAACAATGTTTTATCTATTTTACCTCTAGAGAACTTATTCTCAAGAAGAAAACTAGATAAAGTCTCATACCAAGCTCGTGGAGCTTGTTTTAACCTATATAAAGCTTTATTAAGAAAATAGACATGATTGGGAAAAGTAGGATCGACAAAACCTGGGGGTTGAGCGACGTATACTTCCTCTTTTAGGTCTCCGTTCAGGAATGCTGATTTCACATCCATTTGATAAACTGTGAATCCTTTGTGTGAAGCATACGCCAGGAACAATCTGATTGCCTCGAGCCTTGCTACTGGTGCGAAGGTCTGGTCGAAGTCAATCCCCTCCTCCTATCTGTACCCTTGAGCCACCAGCCTTGCCTTGTTGTTTATGATGACACCATGTTCATCCAACTTGTTTCTGAAGATCCACTTGGTGCCAATCACATTCTGCTTGTATGGTCTGGGAACTAGCGTCCAAACGTTGCAACGTTCGAATTGATGTAGTTCATCTTGCATGGCCAGAATCCATGCCGCATCCTTGTTCGCCTCGTCGAACTTCTTTGGCTCAACCTGTGACGTGAAGCTGAGATGCAATACTTCGTTAATAGTACCTCTTCGAGTTCTGACACCGACACGAGGATCTTCGATGATCTGATCTCTAGGATGATCCCTCACGTGCCGGAGCTGTAGAAGTCTGGCGTCTGGAGCTTCGACTACTTCTTGGGCTTCTCCTTCTTCTAAGAGATTTGTTCCATTTTGATCTTCAACATTTTCAGATGACGTGGAGGTGGAAACTTTGACGTACTTAGGAGTGTCATCTTTAGCGGTCTCATCCAGACTCAGCTGTTCAAGTCGTGCACCTGCATATTCAAGAATACCACTGGAAGAATTGCTGTTAAGCAAACTTCCTTCATCAAATACAACATTTATTGATTCTTCTACCACTAGGGTTTTCTTATTGAAGACCCTATATGCCCGACTGTGGGAACTATAGCCCATGAATATGCCTTCGAAGCATTTTTCACCAAATTTAGTACGCGGGTACTTTCCATTATTCAGTACATAGCATCTGCAACCAAAGATCCTCAAGTAGGACATGGTTGGTTTCCTGCCTTTCAGTAGCTCGTAAGGCGTCTTACGATGATGCTTGTTGATCAATGCTTGGTTTTGTACATGACAAGCTGTATTGACAGCCTCTGCCCAGAAGTATTCCGGGAGAGAAGCGTCTTTCAACATTGTCGTGCAGGCTTCAATGAGAGTTCTATTTCTCCTCTCCGCAACTCCATTTTGCTGAGGAGTGCGCGGGGAGGAAAACTCATGAAAGATACCTAGTTCTTCACAAAGTTCTGTCATAGCACCAGATTCGAATTCTGTTCCATGGTGACTTATGATTTTGACCACTGAGCAGTTAAATTCGTTCTGAACCTGCTTGACAAAACTAGTGATGATGTCAAACGTATCTGACTTTCGTTTCAAAAAGAACACCCATGTAAACCGGGAATGATCATCAAATATCACTAGCGTATAGGACTTGCCTCCCAAGCTATGAACTTGCATTGGACCAAACAAGTTCATATGTAAAAGGTAAAGACGTCGGGAAGAGTCTTTGTCTGCAATGCTCTTAAAGGTAGCCCGAGTCTGTTTGCCCATCTGGCATGCAGGACAGGGGCTATCTTTGATGCACTTGATACTGGGAGCATCCCTTACTAAGTTCTTAGAAAACAACATACTAATTGTCTTGAAATTAATATGAGCCAATCTCTTGTGCCGCTAATCACAAAGAGATGCACTGCCTCTTGCCACAAGGCATACGAGGGTAGATGAATCTAAACTGAGAAAATCTAAGCAGAAGATATTTCTGCTCCTAATGCCTGATAATACCGTCTCAGAAGAGGTACGTGAAATTATCAGACATTTATCTTTGCAGAACTTAACGTCATAACCTTTGTCACATAACTGACTTACACTGATCAGGTTATGGTTTAACCCTTCAACATAAGCCACGTCGGTGATAGAGATTATACCGTTGGAAATCATACCGTAACCTCTGGTGACTCCTCGATTTGACCCTCCAAAGATGACTTCGGGTCCATTCTCGACTGGAGTGTAATCACGCAGCAGGCTTCTTGTCCCAGTCATATGCCGGGAGCATCCACTGTCCAAATACCAGATCGGCATTTTTGTGGCCTTTGGACATTCCTGCAAAACAAAATTAATTTGCCTTAGGAACCCAATCGAACTTGGGTCCTAGATTCCTGGTTAGCACACTCCCCCTCGGTTGGTTAACCCTACGAGTGGTCGGCCTCGCATTGCTAACATAGGGAGTCTCGTAATGCCTTGGATTAAACCAACAATCCACGGCAAAGTGACCGACTTTGCCACAGCACCAACAGTCGAATCTATTGTACCTCTTCCTAGGCTCCTGCCTTACCCTGAGAACAGTGGGTACAGCTGGGGCCTTGGATCTGGAGGTGGAGGCCTCATGGTGACAGCAGTCACATGACTTCGTCACCTTCTGTATAACAGACTTGGCTTTTGGTGCCTGCTTTCCATTATGGCCGCTAGAGAATTGACCATAATTTCCCATGTGGATTTCCTCATAAGGTGCCTTGAGGGCACTCTCACCGAAGTTCCGGGGAAAGGTCCAACCATCATATCGGCTCTTTGGCTTTGCAACCGAGGGCCGGAAATGATGACCAAAGGTTGATTCAAAGTCATGTTGGTTGCAAGGAAAGCTAGGCTTTCTGAACGCAACAGGACTAAGAGGAGCCTTACCCTTTTCATCAGCAGAGGCCTTCTTAGCGGCCTTATTCTTCCTCTGGTTCCTGTTTCTCCTGGATGAGGAACCAGATACCCCTACATGCCCCCAAGCCAGCTCCTTTGGCCTGAGCAGAGAAGGTATCAACGACTGGAAGAACTGTTTTTGGCATAGAGAAGCTCTTGACGATCTTCCTTTCTGCCGCAAGTTGTTCTTCCAACTTGTCGACTTCCTCCTGCTTAAGATCAAGGAGCTTTAAAGACTCTGAATGCTTTGAAGTCAGGTCGAGGTGCTCCTGTCGGAGAGAAATCAAGCTAGTGACCTCTTCCCTTAGGGATACACACTCACCCTTAAGGAATTTCACTTCCTTCTTCTCAGCCTTCAGTCTCTTACGGCACTCCTCGAAAGTGTTGAGCAGTAGCTCATATTTCTTGAGGAGCTCCGCTTCACGGGCCGAAGGGCTATCCTCAGGTTCATCATCCTCAGACTCAGGATCAGAGTCGGAGTCGGAGAGAGGAGTGTGAGCTTTTACCTTCCCAGTAAATGGGGGGCATTCTCCTTCTGAGTCGGAGCAACCCACCAGCCCGAAGTAGGCTTCCTCATCATCACTGGAGTCTGAGGAATCAGACTCACTCAGTGTCTTTGGCCTTTTGGCGATGTAGCTCCGTTCTTTCTTCTTATCTCTCGAAGATTTGTGCTCCTCTTCTTTCCCTTTTTCTCTCTTGCCTTGATAGCAGTCGGCCACGACGTGTCCTGGCTTATTCCATCCAAAGCAAATAATGTCAGAGGAGCGATGTTTGTTCGGTCTAGAAGCATACCTGTCAGAAGAATAATTTTTCTTCTGATGCCTGGAGGAGGAGCCGTCTCTCTTTCTTTGATTCCTCATCTTGAGGAACTTCTTGAACTCTCGAGTGATGAGGTAGAAATCCTCCTCCGACAGCTCTGAGCTGGAGGAGCATGGCTCGGAGTCCTCCTCCTCATCCTTTTTCCTAGCACGGTATTAAACCGCACCCTTGCCTTTTTTGGAGTGACTGGATTTTAGAGCCACAGTATTTTATTTGGCTGCAGCCTTCTCTGCTTCTTCTTCTGCTTTTCTGGTGTTCAGCTGAAGCTCATAGGACATCAGCTTCCCAAACAGAATTTACGGGTCAGTCTCAGCTAGGCTGCCAAACTCTCGGATGGCGCAGATCTTTGTGTCTCATTCCTTAGTAAGGGACCTAAGGAATTTATCATTGAGTTCACCATTAGTGAACACTCTACCGTATCCTTTGAGGGCGTTGACGATCTTGAGGAAGTTCTCGTAGGTGACTCCGATCTCTTCCTTAGGCCCTTGTCTGAAGGCCTCATATTTCTGGTTCAGGAGGGATCTCCGATCATCCCTCACTTCATCCGTGCCCTCCATTAGGATGATCAGGCACTGCCAGATCTCCTGTGCTGTCCTGCAGTTGCTGAAGTTTTGCATCATTGAGTCATCAACCGCGCTGACCAGAATGTTTCGCACCTTCTTGTCAAGTCCTACTAGCACCATCTCGTCCTTGTCCATTTCAGAAAGTTTCTTTGGCACTTTCTGGGAAGGATCAATGGTGGAGGCCTTAGTGGGGACATAAGGTCCCTCCTCCACGATCATGAAGAGTCGAGGATCAACAGCTTCCATGTAGAACCTGATCCTTTCCTTCCAGATAGGAAAGTTGAGCCTGGTGCACACTGGGATCTTGCCTGTGTACTTGAGCCCGTCCATAGTAGCTGTTGTCTTCTTCTTGACACTAGTGGCCGGATTCAACTCAAGGTGTTAACCTTTTTGATGAGTAACCTCGATTTGATACCACTTGAAAGTTGACCTACTGTCAACTATGTTCACCTATGGGGGGGGGAATAGGTGACGTGCAGCGCTTTTGCGGAATTTAAATTGTACCTGCACACGAAAATAAAACAACACAGCACAACAGAGTACATAAGCTATTTATAGTGGTTCCCCGATTGGGGTACATCCACTTTCCCCCTTCGACCTATCTCCCAACCAGGGACGACTCGGTCTCTTCTCCAATGGGATTGAAATCCAATCCCTGCACTATCGGAAGGAACCCTTCCACACGTAGGAGTAAACACTCCCACAAACCGGGTAGCACCCAACCCTTACAACTAGGAACCTACGTTCCTTTACAACAAAAGTAAAATAGAATGTACTAGAGATACAAACTACGTGTGGAGACTACGGTGTCCCTCTTCATTGACGACGTGATCTTGAAGTCTACAAAGAGTCCACAACCTTGGTCTCTCTTGGAGAGGATCTCCCCGGAACCGGCGGCGGCAAGAATGGCGGTGGCTAGGTTCACGGGATCGGCGGCGACGACGATGTGCGGCTGCTGTTCTTTAGAGATCCAAACTTCGTAGCGAAGCTAGCTAGGTCTACCAACGGTCACACGAGGATCGGTCGTCTCGATCGATTCGGACGGGGAAGTTTTTCCCGATCAACAAATCGAGAGACAAGGGATCTCTGGATAGACGCGTGAGACTCTAAGCTTGGCTAAGCTTCTGTCGCCGGAGATCGGGAAGAAACGCGATCAACAGCGGCGACCAACTAGCGCGAGGGGCGACGGCGGCGACGGAGCAGATTCGCGATTTTAGGTTTAGATCGTGCTCGGCTTCTTTTCTGTGTCTATATTCCGTTCAAAATACCCGTATATATATACTGTAGATGCTTTCAAAATGACCGTTGTGGGACCCACAAGAAGAATCCCTAAATCCCGGTCCAGAACATTGACAGCGGCAGAAACCGGTTCAGGAGCTTCCAGAGAAATCGCTAAGTAAAAATCGGCGAGAATCGCAGATGATTCTCGACGAATCGGCGAGAACAAGTTAGTGATTCTCGACGATTCGTCGAGAATCACTAGTGATTCTCGCCGAATCACTTGTTGATTCTCAACGAAAGTTACTTAGTATTCATGATCTGCTCAGCGATGGGTTCGGCGAGAATCACTAGTGATTCTCGCCGAATCTTACTTGGCACCGTTTTGAGGCAGCCGGAAAGAGTCGACGAGAATCACTAGTGAATCTCGGCGATTCGGCGAGAATCACTTGGTGATTCTCGCCGAATCGGCGAGAATCACTTGGTGATTCTCGTCGAATTATACTTAGACGAATTTTTGTCTTTCCACCCATGATGTTCTCCTTGACCCATCCTTGCTCCTTGTCTTCTCTTGCATAAACACGGCTTTGTACTTGAAAGTAAGTGCACTCCAATAGAGAGAGTACACATAGGCCAACACACTGATCTGCTCAATGAGGGATTACGTCGTGCAGACCCGTGTATATTGACCTACTGCACCCTGACATTGGTGTGCACTTAGCGTGGAATAACTGCAAGCACAACTTGAAATAATTTGTCAAAAGCATTACCTATTTACCTTAGCTTGTTCAGGGGCTTCTTCAAATCAGGTACGTTGTGGATACAATACCCAACAGTCCAAATACCTGTCAGGATAAGACTTGGTATTTGGGAAATTGGTATTATAGGAAAATGTCTGGGACAGGATGATTGCTCAAGGAATATGCTCCATTAAAAGCAACAAATTAAGGTTGAGGATGTCAAGTATGTTATCCTCAAAAATCTAGAGAAAGCAAGCCTCAAGATAAGTATCTCTCTCTTACATATAGAGACTAAGTTTACTAATTGATAAATTAAGTTAGATGTGCTTAGGATGAGGCTAATCAAGCACACCAAATAGATAACTTTGATTCAATTATTCTTTATAATTATCTGCACTGTTAAATTATGCAGCCTTTACTCTCAAGTTCAAATAACTTATTAGCAAGTCTCAAGGAAAATCAGTGGATAATTAGGTTGCTAATAAAACTGGCTTATCAACTTGATAAGTCCCCCATTTATTTAAAATTAATAAAAATTATTTTTTTAAGGATTTGTCAAATAGATTGTACATCTAGTCAGTAAGGGAAGCAACAAATTAAACAAGTATTGAATAAATGGAAGAAAATCTAAGAGGTAAATAGATGCACTAAGTGCCCTAGTTCATAACAGGAAGCATAACGCAACCCGTTAAAATCGAAATATATTAATTTAAGCTAAAATGTTTAATTTGGTTTGCTAATGATAAAATAATTTAAAAATTTTCAATATAAATATAAAGACGACAAGAAAAAAAAACTGAGACCACTCTTAAAAAGCCTTACCCTAGCCGTCGACACCGAAACTCTCTCAACATCCTGCCGCACTATTTCAATGGCGTCGAATATGATCAAAGACCTCCAGGAGGGATATGAAATTGTGAGAGATGAATTTAGTTACGCGTCGCCAGAGATTAAGTATGTGTTGAGGATGATTGAAATCACATGTCTGGAATACACCCTTTCCGAACCCTCCACAATTCTTAGAAAGGAGGCAGTAGAATTGTTCTCTAACAATAAAGTGTCCTCCTCTCAAGACTCTCTTAAATCTAAGATTGAGGATATCATGATAAATATAAACACTAGGAGAATAGGCAAAGCCCTTCACATACCGTCTGTCAACCCTAGCGAGGAAGAAGAACCCACCGTCACGGATAGAGACAATGCTCTCAGGTGGTGTGGATACAGTGATGTCAAACCTAGATCTCTTAAGAGGAAATTTTTCAACCAGAGAGGCAAACTGCTTGCAGATAATGTAGGGAAAGCCCTTATCTGCAATCCTAGATCACATGACACAATCTCCAGGTCAATTTTTGATGTTATGACCAGGATAATCTTGAATAGAAAGACCTCTTGGTCTACTCTCATCTACCAGAGATTAGTAGACTATCTACCCACTCCAAACATGGGCAGAATTCTTTCTCTATACCTAGTGAACACCTACACTTACATATTCAAACAAGAACGTGAAGTAAAGATTCACTACCTGAAATGAATGGACAAAAATACATTGGATATATTCACTAGGATCTTACCCATGAGCCATACTATAAAAACAAAGGACACCTTAAGGGATAAAAGACATCATGTTGCTGAAGTAGATAGTTCCTCCTTCTCTGAACCTGAGCTAGGAACTACCACCCTGCTGATGTTGGTATGCAGATAGACATAACCCTGAGTCTCTCCTCAACAAACATTCAACTCTAGGATACTATTGTGCATATTGATAAAATCCATGCCAGTCCTAGGTCAGGACAAGTTTCAAAGAATGCCACTGAAAAGACGTAGCTACAAAAGATGAGCCAGACATGGCTGACACTGATGATGTTGTAGAAATTGAAGATATCCCTGCTTGTAGAAGATAACCATATGCCAGCTGAGACATTAAATACATATCTAGATAAGTCCAGCCAAGAGAAGGATACTCAGTGTGAGGGGGAGCATAATGAGATAGATTTGACAACCTTGGACAAAGTTGTCAATAGATTAGTTGAGTCTACACCCACTGTAGGTAATACTAACACCCACTTAACTTGTAGTGCTAATAAAACTTTAACCAAGGAAATGGCTCCTTCTACAAGAGCTGTAGTTGATGGTGAGTCTTCACAGGTCCCTGCACTGACAGAAGTCCCTCCTTCAGTAAGCCAACCACACAGTACCCAAATCTCTGATGAGCCACTCATAAATTATATCAAAGCACTCCCGGATGCTCAGACAACAACCCTCAAGGAGTATGTTGACCACTCAGCAGCCAAGCTAAGGGATGAATTGTTAAGTGAAGTGAAGGAATGTAAAGAAGAAACCTCTCACTTAAATAAATAGTTCACAACCTTGTTTGATATGGATGGAACAGCTGGCATAAAGCTGGCCAACCTTATGAAATCCATGGAAACAAGCCAGAAATTCTCTGTAACTGAGATAGGATATGTCAAATATTCTGTGATTACAATGGATGATGTGACCAAGGGTGTAGCAGATCATGTAAATCAGCATGTCACCAATGTTGCTCTCCACTCTATGAAGCTGGCAATACTTCTGAAAAATGAGCTGCTCACTGACAATGAGAGAATACTCTAATTTACATCAAGCAGAAATGAAACCAACACCTCCTTATTATAAACAGACATCCTTAAAAAGGCAGAAAGGGGGAGAGCAGCCATGCTAAGATAGCAGGACTCATTGCTGATCAAGCATTCAATATAATTCAAGGCAATAGGGTGGAACTTCACCTGCCCCTACTGGTTAAAAAGAGGCCAGAGGATCTAGAACTCCCCGCACAAGCTAGAGTTGCACAGGATGCACAACTTGCTGCCAGAAGAAAAAGGGAAGTAACTCAGATGGCTGAAGAGTTCATGGACAAGAGGAGAGGTGAGAACAAAGATGATCCAGATTATGAACAGCTAAGTGATGCCTCTGAATCCATCATCATAAATGCTTGGGTAAGTCATGGACAAGTATTAAAGAATATTGATAGTGTATATCCCTCAGAGGAATGGATAAAGCATCTGGAAAGGAATTCCCTAAGTTAAAGAGTATTCAAAGAAAATCTGGTAAGGTGGAGTAACCCTAAGAAAATGCTTCCAGATATATTCCAAAGCCATTCTTTGCTTCAAAAGGCAGAAGAACAAAGCTGAAAACTTGAAGAAGACTGTTGCAACCAAGGATGCTGATGCAAGCTCATCAAAGAATAGTTGTTATATGGTTTAGGGTCAGGCTTCATTAAAATATTTTATCAATTGTAATGCAGATGAACAATGTAGAAACTTCAAATCTCTATAAATTAAATTAATTTGAGTTGCCCCTGACTATATTGATGTGACAACGTTTAATAAATATGCTATTCTTTAATATACATCTTATAATCAAAAGTTTATCCTACTGTTGTTTGACTATAACTCTCTAAAATAAGTTAATGATTAGGAATATCTTAATCATAATGTTTACCTTGTAAATGATTTAAAATTCACCTATATTATTTACATTCAATCATAGTGTTAAGCCATTTCATCGAAGGGGAGTTATTCTGTACTGAGATGTTTAGTTGTCATGATAAAGGCTCCGTTTGGGGGGACTTATTTTCACCGGTCAAGCGGTCACGACCGCATGAATCAGACCTTAATTAAGTCCTGGTTCATACGATCGTGACCGCTTGACCAGTAAAAATAAGTCCTCCCAAACGGAGCCAAAGTCTCATCAGGCCTATCATGTTATTTATTGTGTAGATGCACCTTAGCATGGATGGATGCTCTGTCTTCTTCAAATAGGGGGAGATTGTTGGGAATTGTGTCCTATAATGTTCTTAAAGATTGAAGAGGCATCACCAATCATGCTAAGGGGCATAATGTATTTGATGTGTGCTTGAGTTCACACATGGAGGTAGTCCATGATTGGACAGGTAAACAAAAAGAATATACTGGAGAATTCAAATTTTGTAAAGCTCAATTCAAAGTGTGGGTCTCAGATTTCGTCGAGCTCAGCTCGTAGTTCGTCGAGCTCAGCTCACAGATTTTTGAGCTCACATCACCATTCCTTGAGCTAAACTCAGGAGCTTAGGATCCAAATTTCATCGAGCTCAGCTCACAGTTCGTCGAGCTCAACTCACAGATCGTCGAGCTCAACTCACAGATCGTCGAGCTCAGCTTAACACTCATTGAGCTAAATTCAGAAGCTTGAGGTTAAGAATTCGTCGAGCTTAGCCCACCAATCATCGAACACAGTGGTTGATAGAGGTATGTGTAACACCCCAGTTTTTGCAAGAGGTTCAATCTGCTGTTCTGAAAAATTTTTGGGTTCTGGCATGAGGCACACGGCCTGCGACACGGGCGTGTCGCAGGGCGTGTCGAGGCCGTGTCGACACTCGGCCCAAGTGTCGACACTTTGTGCTCGACAGAGTGTCGAGAGTGGGGCACACGGCCTGCGACACGGGCGTGTCGCAGGGCGTGTCGAGGCCGTGTCGACACTCGGCCCAAGTGTCGACACTTTGTGCTCGACAATGTGTCGAGAGTGGGGCACACGGCCTGCGACACGGGCGTGTCGCAGGGCGTGTCGAGGCCGTGTCGACACTCGGCCCAAGTGTCGACACTTTGTGCTCGACAGGGTGTCGAGACTGGGGCACACGGCTTGGGACACGGGCGTGTCCCAGGCCGTGTCACCTCTCGGTTTGGTGTTGGGGCCGTGTCGTTGGAGCTACACGGCAGGCCACACGGCCGTGTCACTGGGGACACGGGCGTGTCGGATTGAACACGGGCGTGTCGGATGCCCGTGTCTGATTCCAGGCGCGTCGATTTGAGACGGCGAATGAGGCACACGGCCCTGGACACGGGCGTGTGCCAGGCCGTGTTCGGCCCAGATCTTTTATTTTCCAGGCGAATCGCAGCCAGTCTTTTTCTGGTTTTGGGATCTAACGGTTCAGGCCATCTCCTGGGGATTTAAGCCCGAAGTTAGGGCTGCAGATCCTCACTTTTTCCAAGTTCCCTCTTTCTAAGATCTTGAGAAAACCTAGAGCAAGGAGGAAGAAGAAGAACTCTTGGGCCGTAGGAAGGGTGTCGGAGCTCCGAATCGCGAGCCGAGTCCGGATCCGTGAAGCTTAGACCATTGCGAAGATTTCCATCCGGCTATTTTTGCCATGGCAAGAAAGAGGAGTCGGAAGGTAACGACATCTCTCCTCTCGGTCTTTAGGATGCACGTTTTAGCATCATCTAGTTTTCTTTTCTCTATTTTTTTGGGCACCAAACTCTCAAATGAGAGGGGTTTTGGCTTGCCAAGTTTCAAGAGGAACTTCCGGGTCGATTGAGTCCGTCCCCGGCATATTTTGCATTAGAGATCCGCTTCGCTAGTGGATTAGGCATGGTGGGTGAAGCCGTAGTCGCGACCGTTAGTCCGACACGGTGATGTTCCATACGAACTTAGGGATTCGTAGAGGTTTCCGATGCGGCAAGATGCCGTTTGTGTGGTGGTGATGATTGTCCCGTTTGCTTGAAAAGAGTACATGTAGTCGAACCCGGACAAGGTTAGCTCCTCGTGGTGGTAGATGGTTTCCTTGACAAGGTTAGCTCCAAATGAGAATGGAGATGGTTTCCTTGGTGGACAAGGTTAGCTCCGCACGAGTTGGAGATGTTTTCCTTGGTGCGCGGGAACGCTGCGGTACAAAGAGGGATTGCGATGTGTTTAGTCTTGGTTGTGTTGTGCCAAGGCGTGGCTATGTCTCCGTGGTCGGCTGGCTATCCCGTGACACGTGCGTCATGTGTGGAGAGTGTCCCGGCGAGACTAGTCCCCTTCTGTGAGACTGACGAGAATGCCAAGCTTGGGGCAAGCCCGGGCAAAGAGGCCATGAGCGGGTGGGGTCCAGCAAGGCTTCTTAGAATCGGTCAGTCTGTGGTTGTTGGAATCCTGACATGAGACGTCAGAGCTTGCAGGCAAGCCCGGGGCTAAGCCCACGAGCGGTTGGGGCCTTGGCAAGATTTCCATGTGGCGGCCTGTGCGCCGTGTGAGGGAGTTGTGTCTCCCTCAATGTTTGCGGCTTTATGCCAATTGGGGAAATGTGAGTACCCAAATGTTGTGATGTTGTGCTAGATGCATACGGTTTAGGGTACCTTGGGTGAAGCCCGGGTGTTGCATTCATGCTGCATAGTAGGCCCTTTCTTTATATGCTCAACCAGTAGAGAACATGTTTGTTGATTGAGACATCCAAGCCTGTTTTAATGTATTTCTATTTATAGAAATTTATATTGCATATGAAGTGCTGACTTGCAGGTTGGAGGGTTCCCCGGGGTCCGTTAGGGGCGGCCGGGAGGAGATGTGTTGTTACACAGTTTGAGGTCAGCCTTTGCTGACCCACGTTACTAATAATTTTTACAGGGCAAGGATCGCACGCAGGAGCTAGCACGCCGGCCAAAAAGGCCTAAGCCCATGAAGTGTTTTCTCTTTTGTAGCACTACTTTTGATGATGTATGTTTGAGACTATTTTGTCCGGCTTGCATGCCGAGGTAGACTAGGAGTGCTGAGCACATTCATGTTTGGTTGTACTGTTTACCCTTTTGGACTTTTGATGTAAGGCCTTAAGGCCATTTGTTTACTCTTTTGGATTAGTGGATAACTTCTAGTTGTGCTTGGTTTTCCGCTGTGTTGTGCAAGTGTTTTGAGTTTTGGGTAGCTATATCAACTTTTAATACTAAAGCTGTGGTGTTCGTATGTTGTGGGGCCCCGGCCGGACCCATATTATACGTCTATTACAGGGGAGGTGTTACAATTTGGTATCAGAGCCAGGTTAGATTCAAGGTCAGTGCGTAAAGAAGTTATCCACATAAGAGTAACGCGGGACCATGAGTGTCCTTATGTTTTAGTCTTGAGATTGGAGACTAATCCCTTATTTCTTGTCTTCCTGAAGAGTGCAAGCAACGAGGCGGGCACTTCAAGAGCAAGGGATGATCTCTCGGCGAGCAGTGCTACTGCTCCAGGTCTTTTGGGCACGGGTGTAGACCCGGCCGACTTCTGCCGCATGCTTGCAGAAGCGATGGTGGCAGCTCAGGCTGCAGCAGCGGCTCAGGTGGCAGCCCCTGCCACACCAGATACGGCAACGGCCGTGCCAGGAACAGAAGCCAGGCGAGTGGAGCCTTTGGCGGAGAGAGTAGTTGTTGGACATGGAGACCGACACATGAAGTATTTCCTGAGTTTCCATCCCCCGTCTTTCAAGGGTGTCGGAACGCCAACGGATGCGGAAGACTGGTGGGTTCGCATTCAAGAACTGTTAAGGGCGGCAGAGACGCCAGAGGAAAAGAAAGCTGAGTATGCGGCGTTCATGTTGGAAGGAGACGCCAAGTTGTGGTGGGTGAGCCATAGCGGCCGCCAGTTTCCGGGACGCACCCCGTCAGTGGAAGAGTTCGGGGACGCTTTTCTTAAGAGGTATATCCCCGTTTCAACTCGGTTGGCCCTGCAGAGACAGTTTTTGCATCTAATGCAGCGCGAAAAGACGGTGGACGAGTACGTGCAAGAGTTCACCCGTTTGGGTCGTTATGCGGGAACGACAATGGCTGATGATTTAGAGAGGGATAACCTCTTCTACCAAGGTTTGAGGGAGAATCTGAGGCAGCCCCTCATCTCCATGAAGAGGGCGGGTTTTAATGAGTTAGTTGAAGCCGCCAGGAGTTTGGAGAATGATTTGGAGCGAACCCAACGCCGTAAGGGTTTTAATCCCAAGCAAGGGGAAGGGAAGCCTTCCCAATCTCATGGAAAGTCTGATGGGAGTAGGTGGAGGAAGAAGCCTTCCACTTCCAGATCTGGTGAGAGGAGCAACTGGACGCCTGGGGTTCCCACTCTAGGGGACCGCCGACGTGCTACAACTGCGGGAAGGTTGGGCACATAGCCCGTGCTTGTCAGCAAGGGGGAGCGGGGCAAGAGTCAAAGCAGGAGCAGTCGGTGCGCTCGGGCCCCAGTGCTGCAGAGAAAGGAAAGATGGCGGAGTCGAGCGCTTCTCGGTTCCAACCGGTGCAACCAAGGGCCTACAACCTTGGACAGCAAGAAGCGATCCGCCAGACGGATGTGGTGACAGGTATGAAGAGAATTTAAGTTTAAATTTCGTGCTTCATCCTTTTAGACTTTTGTGTAATGTCTATGTTGTAGGCTTCGTGTTAGTTTCCGGATACCCCGCTAGGGTATTGTTTGATACCGGAGCATCGCACTCCTTTCTTGCGGAGAGCTTCATCCGGAGAATAGGAATTGAGTCTTTCTCGTCGGGAGCAGAACTGAAAGTGCGCATGCCCAATGGGTCATCTATGACCACCGAGGCTAAAGGGCGCATTTGTTGGGAGCTAGACGGAGTTGTCTTCGCTCTGGAAGCGGCAGTGTTACCATTAGTAGAGTTCGATGTCATTTTGGGTATGGACTGGCTTGCAGAGCAGCGCGCCAGTATTGACTGCCTTTCTAAGGAGGTGACCTTAAGGAGTAAAGGGCAAATAGAAGTCAAGTTTGAGGGCCTTGGTGGAGTGGCCTGTTCCCTGATATCGGCCATGCAGTTGGTGCGGGCGGTTAACCAGGGTGGTGTAGCGCTTGTAGCGTTATTGGAGGTTCGTCTCTCCCAACTGTCGATTGAGGAAGTGCCTGTGGTGGCAGAGTTCAAGGATGTGTTTCCGGATGAACTTCCTGGAGCACCTCCTCGGCGGGAGATCGACTTCTCGATCGAGTTAGTGCCGGAGGCTAGACCGGTGTCACGTCCTCCTTTTAGGATGGCACCAAAGGAGTTAGCGGAACTTAAGGTTCAGTTACAGGAACTGTTGGAGCAAGGGTATATTAGACCCAGTTCTTCACCGTGGAGCGCACCGGTGTTGTTTGTGAAGAAGAAAGACGGTAGCATGCGCCTGTGCATAGACTACCGAGAGCTTAATAAGTTGACCGTCAAGAATAAGTATCCGATTCCTCGGATAGATGATTTATTTGACCAGTTGGTGGGGTCGATGGTATATTCGAAGTTGGACTTGAAGTCAGGCTACTATCAGCTACGAATTCGGGATGAGGACATACCCAAAACTGCTTTTGGGACAAGGTATGGACACTTTGAGTTTACGGTGATGCCGTTCGGGCTGACGAACGCACCATCGGTGTTCATGGATCTGATGAATCGGGTATTCCGGGAATACTTGGATTCTTTTGTGGTTATTTTCATTGATGACATTTTGGTGTATTCCAAATCGGAGGTGGAGCATGAGACCCACTTGAGAATAGTTTTGCAAGTGTTGAGGGAGAATGAGTTGTATGCAAAATTCTCCAAATGCGAGTTCTGGTTAGAGAAGGTGGCATTTTTGGGCCACGTGATTAGTGGTGATGGGGTGGCAGTGGATCCAGCGAAAGTGGAGGCCATCAGAGATTGGCCGGTGTTGAGGACCGTGGCGGAAGTCCGAAGTTTTCTTGGACTAGCCGGGTATTATAGGAGATTCGTGGAGAATTTCTCGAAGATAGCTCTACCCCTCACCTCTCTCACTCGCAAAGACCATAAATTTGTGTGGACCCAAGAGTGCGGTCAAGCATTCGAGGCACTAAAGGAGAGGCTTATGATGGCTCCGATCTTGAGTTTACCGCAAGGGACAGATGGATTTCAAATTTTCAGTGACGCATCGGGATGCGGTTTGGGTTGCGTTTTGGTGCAACATAGGAAGGTGATAGCCTTTGGGTCTAGACAGCTGAAACCTCATGAGAGGAATTACCCCGTCCATGACTTGGAGTTGGCGGCGGTAATCTTTGCGCTGAAAATTTGGCGGCATTATGTTTATGGCGCAAGAGTGGAGATCTTCACGGACCATAAAAGCCTGAAGTATCTCTTAGATCAAAAGGACTTGAATATGCGGCAACGCAGATGGGTTGAGTTTCTTGGAGACTACGAAGTGGCGATTCAGTACACGCCGGGTAAAGCCAATGTGGTGGCGGATGCGTTGAGTAGAAAGTACTCGGGGCTAGGAAATTGGATCGAAGCTCATGATGAGCGGTTGGTACGGGAATGGGAGTCCCTTGGATTGGAATGTGTTGCGAGGGGCGAGTCTAGCGTGGCTCGGTTGAACTGGATTGAAGTACAAAGCGATTTGTCCGACCGTATTCGGGAAGCGACTCGGTTGGATGTGGAGTTTCAACCTTTTGTGTTGGAGTCTCAAACGGGCGAGAGCAGCACCTGGGAGATGATTGATGGGATTCTGAGGAAGGGCGGAAGGGTTTGTGTACCGCAGTTTGGCAATCTCCGTGAGGAGTTGATGTTTGAGGCTCACTTCTCAAAGTACTCCATTCACCCGGGCAGTACAAAGATGTACTTGGATATGAAGAAATCCTTTTGGTGGCCGGGGTTGAAGCGAGATGTGGCTTTGTATGTGAGTCGTTGCCAAACATGTGCCTTGGTGAAGGCCGAATGTCAGAAACCGGGCGGGTTCCTGAAGCCCCTTCCAATTCCTGAGTGGAAATTTGAGGACATTTCCATGGACTTTGTGCATGGTTTGCCTAGATCGCAGCATGGGAATGATGCTATTTGGGTGATCGTGGATCGCCTAACCAAGGTGGCTCACTTCATCCCGAACCGGAAAGAGGATAGCGTGGAGAAGCTGGTGGAGTTGTATGTTCGCAACATTGTGCGACTGCACGGAATTCCGAAGAGCATAGTCAGTGATCGCGATGGACGATTCACGTCCAAGGATTGGAGACTTGTTCAGAAGAGCTTGGGAACGAAGCTAAAGTTCAGTACGGCGTTCCATCCTCAAACCGATGGGCAAACGGAGAGGACGAACCGTACGTTGGAGGATATGTTGAGGATGTGCGTTCTCGATTTTGGCAAGAGGTGGGAGGATCACCTCTTCATGGTAGAATTTGCGTACAACAACAGTTTTCAAGCTAGCATAAAGATGGCCCCATACGAAGCTTTGTATGGGAGGCGGTGTCGAACGCCAATGTCTTGGGCAGAGGCGGGAGACACCAAACTTCTGGGAAAGGATGCGGTAGTTGACGCTTGTGAGATGGTACGGACCATCCAAGAGCGTATGAAGGTGGCACAAGACAGGCAAGCGAAATATTTTAATGCTCGTCACCGGAAGTTAGAATTTGCAGTTGGTGATTGGGTTTATCTGAAGGTCAAGCCGTTCAAAGGCGTCTCGCGGATTCGCCGACTCAAGAAGTTGAGTCCAAGGTTTTTGGGGCCTTTTGAAATTGTTGAGCGGATAGGAGAAGCAGCCTATCGGTTGGCATTGTCCGCAGATTTGAGTGGATTACATGACGTCTTCCACGTCTCCGTGTTGAGGAAAGCCTTGGTGGAGTCTAGCGTGGTGATTGAGCCGGCATCGGTGCCGATTGAGGAAGACTTGAGGACGCGAGTCCTTCCAATCGCTATAGAAGATTCAGAGATTCGGCAGTTGCGGAATAAAGAAGTTAAACTTGTGAAAGTCCGTTGGGACAACTGCGGTCGTGAGGAGTTCTCGTGGGAGCGAGAACAGGCCATGCTAGAAGACTATCCAGAACTATTTGTGTCAGGTACAATTTAAGTTTTGTACCCTTTTGTTTTGTAATTTCGGGACGAAATTCAGTTAAGTGGGGGAGAGTTGTAACACCCCAGTTTTTGCAAGAGGTTCAATCTGCTGTTCTGAAAAATTTTTGGGTTCTGGCATGAGGCACACGGCCTGCGACACGGGCGTGTCGCAGGGCGTGTCGAGGCCGTGTCGACACTTTGTGCTCGACAGAGTGTCGAGAGTGGGGCACACGGCCTGCGACACGGGCGTGTCGCAGGGCGTGTCGAGGCCGTGTCGAGACTCGGCCCAAGTGTCGACACTTTGTGCTCGACAATGTGTCGAGAGTGGGGCACACGGCCTGCGACACGGGCGTGTCGCAGGGCGTGTCGAGGCCGTGTCGACACTCGGCCCAAGTGTCGACACTTTGTGCTCGACAGGGTGTCGAGACTGGGGCACACGGCTTGGGACACGGGCGTGTCCCAGGCCGTGTCACCTCTCGGTTTGGTGTTGGGGCCGTGTCGTTGGAGCTACACGGCAGGCCACACGGCCGTGTCACTGGGGACACGGGCGTGTCGGATTGAACACGGGCGTGTCGGATGCCCGTGTCTGATTCCAGGCGCGTCGATTTGAGACGGCGAATGAGGCACACGGCCCTGGACACGGGCGTGTGCCAGGCCGTGTTCGGCCCAGATCTTTTATTTTCCAGGCGAATCGCAGCCAGTCTTTTTCTGGTTTTGGGATCTAACGGTTCAGGCCATCTCCTGGGGATTTAAGCCCGAAGTTAGGGCTGCAGATCCTCACTTTTTCCAAGTTCCCTCTTTCTAAGATCTTGAGAAAACCTAGAGCAAGGAGGAAGAAGAAGAACTCTTGGGCCGTAGGAAGGGTGTCGGAGCTCCGAATCGCGAGCCGAGTCCGGATCCGTGAAGCTTAGACCATTGCGAAGATTTCCATCCGGCTATTTTTGCCATGGCAAGAAAGAGGAGTCGGAAGGTAACGACATCTCTCCTCTCGGTCTTTAGGATGCACGTTTTAGCATCATCTAGTTTTCTTTTCTCTAATTTTTGGGCACCAAACTCTCAAATGAGAGGGGTTTTGGCTTGCCAAGTTTCAAGAGGAACTTCCGGGTCGATTGAGTCCGTCCCCGGCATATTTTGCATTAGAGATCTGCTTCGCTAGTGGATTAGGCATGGTGGGTGAAGCCGTAGTCGCGACCGTTAGTCCGACACGGTGATGTTGCATACGAACTTAGGGATTCGTAGAGGTTTCCGATGCGGCAAGATGCCGTTTGTGTGGTGGTGATGATTGTCCCGTTTGCTTGAAAAGAGTACATGTAGTCGAACCCGGACAAGGTTAGCTCCTCGTGGTGGTAGATGGTTTCCTTGACAAGGTTAGCTCCAAATGAGAATGGAGATGGTTTCCTTGGTGGACAAGGTTAGCTCCGCACGAGTTGGAGATGTTTTCCTTGGTGCGCGGGAACGCTGCGGTACAAAGAGGGATTGCGATGTGTTTAGTCTTGGTTGTGTTGTGCCAAGGCGTGGCTATGTCTCCGTGGTCGGCTGGCTATCCCGTGACACGTGCGTCATGTGTGGAGAGTGTCCCGGCGAGACTAGTCCCCTTCTGTGAGACTGACGAGAATGCCAAGCTTGGGGCAAGCCCGGGCAAAGAGGCCATGAGCGGGTGGGGTCCAGCAAGGCTTCTTAGAATCGGTCAGTCTGTGGTTGTTGGAATCCTGACATGAGACGTCAGAGCTTGCAGGCAAGCCCGGGGCTAAGCCCACGAGCGGGTGGGGCCTTGGCAAGATTTCCATGTGGCGGCCTGTGCGCCGTGTGAGGGAGTTGTGTCTCCCTCAATGTTTGCGGCTTTATGCCAATTGGGGAAATGTGAGTACCCAAATGTTGTGATGTTGTGCTAGATGCATACGGTTTAGGGTACCTTGGGTGAAGCCCGGGTGTTGCATTCATGCTGCATAGTAGGCCCTTTCTTTATATGCTCAACCAGTAGAGAACATGTTTGTTGATTGAGACATCCAAGCCTGTTTTAATGTATTTCTATTTATAGAAATTTATATTGCATATGAAGTGCTGACTTGCAGGTTGGAGGGTTCCCCGGGGTCCGTTAGGGGCGGCCGGGAGGAGATGTGTTGTTACACAGTTTGAGGTCAGCCTTTGCTGACCCACGTTACTAATAATTTTTACAGGGCAAGGATCGCACGCAGCTAGCACGCCGGCCAAAAAGGCCTAAGCCCATGAAGTGTTTTCTCTTTTGTAGCACTACTTTTGATGATGTATGTTTGAGACTATTTTGTCCGGCTTGCATGCCGAGGTAGACTAGGAGTGCTGAGCACATTCATGTTTGGTTGTACTGTTTACCCTTTTGGACTTTTGATGTAAGGCCTTAAGGCCATTTGTTTACTCTTTTGGATTAGTGGATAACTTCTAGTTTTGCTTGGTTTTCCGCTGTGTTGTGCAAGTGTTTTGAGTTTTGGGTAGCTATATCAACTTTTAATACTAAAGCTGTGGTGTTCGTATGTTGTGGGGCCCCGGCCGGACCCATATTATACGTCTATTACAGGGGAGGTGTTACAGTAGGTGCCCTGTAGTGGTCCTGAGGTCGGTTTCAGTTTACCTGAATTTGAGTTGTAGGGTCTTTTGGCCTGAGCTGTTGGTGACTAACTAGTCACAGAGGTAGGTGCCCTGCAGTGGTCCTGAGGTAGGTTCCAATTGTGGATCTAAGAATAGCGTTATCCTCCCATCCTATGTAGTAGGACTTCGAAATGAGGCTGAGGTAGGTGACTGGTGAGTCACTGAGCTGTAGGTGATAAGTGTGTCCCAGAGTTATAGCCCTTGGAGGATGCTAAGCTGTAGGTGCCTGGAAGGGTACTGATGTAGGTAACTGGAAGGGTACTGAGTTGCAGGAGTGCTGCAGCACTCTGAGAGTAGGGCTGTGTGCCTGAAGTTGTGGGGCTAAGAAGCCTGAGCTATAGGCCTTAAAAAGGCTAAGGTAGGTGGTCAGTGGACCACTGAGCTGTAGGAGCTATGCAGGGCTCTGAGGTAGGAACCCTTGTGGTTCTGAGTTTGGATTCTGAAAAGAATCTGTGTATAAGGATAATAGCCTGAGGTGTAAGCTCTAAGGAGCATATTGGTGGAGTTTGTGGCTAGTTCAACAAAATAGTTGGCTAGGTGAGAGGGAAAGTTAATGTACCTAATTGGGGAACCGTTATAAACAACTGTGTGCTTGGCTGTGGTGTTAGTTTTTTTCTTATATTGCAGGTGCTAAGGCCAAGCTCTAGATCACATAGTAAGAAACTACTGAAAAGACATAAAAAACTTCAAAGACCTATTCATCCCCCCTTCCCGCTAGGTGACTAGCTAACCTTAAGTTAAATTACTTTTAGACGAAATCTTCTATTTTGTTTATAGGATTTGTAACGTCCCATTTTGTGCCAGACCCGTCGCACGAGTTCTGAGTGAAGAAAATTGACTCAGGTTCAGGTGCGTCGAGTGCATTGAGTGGACTCACGCAGTCGATGCCATTTAACTTAGAAAGTCTCTAGCGGTTAAGGCGTGGAGAGTGTTGAGTGGACTCAACGCTGTCAGCGCCATTGAACTTAAAAGGTTTCTGGCGGTTAAGGCGTCGAGAGCGTTGAGTGGACTCAACACTCTCGATGCCATTTAACTTAGAAAGTTTCTCGCGGATAAGACATGGAGAGCGTTGAGTGGACTCAACGCTCTCGACGCCATTTAACTTAGAAAGTTTCTAGCTGTTAAGGCATGGAGACCGTTGAGTGGACTCAACGCTCTCGACGCTATTTAACTTACAAAGCTTCTGGCTGTTAAGGCGTTGAGAGCGTTGAGAGGACTCAATGCTCTCGACGCCATTTAACTTAGAAAGTTTCTGGTGGTTAAGGCATTGAGATCATTGAGTAGACTTAACATCACTCAACGACATAGGCTGAGGATAATTTGTCGAACACTAAAATTCGTCGACCATCGATTCGTCAAACCCAGGTAATTCATCGAACGCTGAAATCCGTCAATTAATGATTCGTCAAACTCAGGTAATTCATCCAATGCTAAAGTCGTCAAGCGCTGATTTGTCGAACTCAGGAAAATTCATCGAATGATTCGTTGAACACTGGTAAATTTGTCGAACGCTAAAATTTATCGAGCGCTGATTTGTCGAACTCAGGAAAATTCGTCGAACTGCAAATTTGTCTAGCACCATTTGTTGAACTAGGCTAAAATTCGTCGAACACCATTTAACTTAGATAAATTTTGCCTTAGGCGATTTTTCGGCCCTATTTGGTGCCGAACTGGATTTTCGAGAATTGCGCAAAATCGACTTAAATGGTCTGCGTAGGTACCCGAATTTCTCACTATAAAAAGGTACATGCGGAAAACCCTAGACTTCTTTTTATCACTATGCCGAGAAGTTGTCTCTGGCAAGCCCGACGAAGCTGTGAAGTCACCGGAGTCGATTTATGGAAGAAAATCCTCTCTTCTTCTTTTTCCCGTGAAGAACGAACACTAACGAGGGAGAAGAAGATGCCTCAACGAAGGGTGACAAGATCCATGGCTTGAAACCTCGGAAATGCCAGAACCGAGGTGAACATTCTACCCTCTCCCTTGGTGCAAGATCTTTAGTTATTCCTAGCTGAGATATCAACTCAAAAGAGTATTGATTCGTGAGAAGAAGTGTTCCTAGGAGAAGTCCATGTTTGGGTTTGTACCCTAGAGATAAGATGTCTTCAACCACTCCTTCCTTCCATGAGAAGATAGTCGCATGGTTTCGTGAAGAGAGTTGGCCTTTTGAGGGTGAACAAGGGAGGCGGAATTCTGGATATGATTTTGGAATTTTGGTTGGAGGAAGAAGACGAACCGATGTTGTTCGTCTCGCTTTAAGATGTGCTCAGAAATCTATTTTCTACGTGCAGCTATCTTCGAGGCCATTTTCGGACACGATACGGCCAGATCTGAGTTTTTGACTAAACACGCAAGTCGTAGCCCGCAGAAATACCTTTCCAACGAGCGGTTATATGCCTTCATCGGATTCCTGTAGCATCGGAATCCCCGATCGGATTTGATGTATAGTAAACTTTCCTGCACAAATAATTCTCGGGTTGTGTTGAGTAGGCTTTGAATTTGGTAGGGAGAGTCTGTAGTACAACAATGTTAACGTCTTGGTAAATTTAGTGTATAAGTAATGGTGACAAAATATTGTTAATGGCATTTGTGGACAGATCCATAACGAGCACATGGTGTAATGAACGAATGGGTTGATGAGTTAAGATGGTAGGGATGATTTAAATATGTGAAGTAATAAGGACGTACATGACAATGGTAATACGTTGAATAATGATGTGATTGGCTTGAAATTGTTGTACGTAGTTGATAGTGATTGCTAAGAACAAATGGTTATTGTCATTTAGTCGATAGATCCATGTGTGCACGAATGGTTTGAACTAGGTAGAAGATTGTAACCAGTTGATGTTAAAGTTATGTGATCATAGTCTATATGTAATTAAGTTAACCAAATGGTTGATGGATATGTGAAGTACCATTGTATTGGTGATGAACCCTTAAAGTGCCTTGGGTCACGAGATTGTGAAAGGGTGTAACTGCGGATGTTTGACAGCACTGGATTGGTAATTGATGAAAAGAGACATACGTGGACGATTGGCCTTGGCCCTCTGGTGGTTTGTTCACAGAGGCACCTTCCGTGCCTTGATGATGTCACATTGTATGCAGTGTAAGTCGACATGCGGTGTCGTAAACTTGGGTTAAGTATGTAACACCCCGAAACTCAAAAGAGCGATAGGTTGCGTTTCAGACCAAGTTTGTAACTTGGTAGGGGTTACACGGCCTGGGACATGGGTGTGTCCCAGGGCGTGTCATGCTCGGGTTGACGATCTGGACAAGAGGTCGACGAATCTCGTAGTCTACGATCATCGAGCAGCGAACACGGCCTGAGACACGGGCGTGTCCCAGGCCGTGTCCTTCACGGGGTGAAGACAGGCCGTGGCAGGGGTGATATACGGGTAAGCACACGGGCCGTGTCGGGTAGACATGGGCATGCAAAATTCCGACACGGGCATGTCGAGAACTCGTGTCCCTTGTGGGTTGTTCTTGGTCCTGTATCGATGGAAAAACACGTACGGGAACACGGGCGTGTGCTGGATGACATGGGTGTTTCATGCCAGACACGGGCGTGTCGAGAACCCGTGTTCTTTTCGGGATGCGTCGGTTTCAACGGTGAATGGGGAACACGGCCTTGGATACGGGCGTGTCACAAGCCATGTTCAGCCCAGGTCTTGGATTTCAAGTCCGAATCGTGGCCGTCCATTTCCTTATTTTGGGATCTAACGGCTGATGGATGTTCCTTCTTGGTCATACCCGGGAATAGGGTTTCAAAGCCCTCATTTCTCTTACTTAATCTCTTTCTAAAGTTCTCGAGAGAGGTTAGAGCACGGAAGAATAAGGAGGCTAGATCTGGTCACCGGCTTAGCTTCAGAGCTCCAAATCGCAAGTCGACATCGGATCTACGATGGCGAGGACAACGCGGTGCTCTTCATCCGCATATATTTCCATGGTGCCAAGGAAAAATGCTAGGGTAACGATTCTCATCCTAGGACATGTGAAGTCCTCTTTTCCTTTGCATAGGAAGCCCACTCTCGCGAGTTTGCGGTGAATTTGAGGCGTTTCTTCGGGTAGACATGAATAGTCCCCGTTATGTACATGTAGAGTCTGTACTCGAGAACGGACATAGGCATGATGTGTTAAGCCTACCCAGACAAGTTGTTCTTTGTTCATGCTTCAACTTATAGGCTTGTAGAAATTCTTCATTTTTTAATCATATGTAGTTAATCATATGCCTGAAATCAAGATTCTGTCATGTCGAGCTAATTATGGGATATTACTGCATTTTAAGTTATGAGTTCAATTTTATGATGAGACTTAGCTATAATTTTAGTTGTGAATTCAATTTTAGCTATGTATTCCACTATTGCATATACTGATATACTCCTATTAATATATGTATTAAAAACTCCTTCACTTTAGCCTGAATTACTTTTAGATATACTAATTGCACTGCAAAGGGTTTTTGATGAAGAATAATTGATGCACTATATTATGCTTTGTTAACCTTTATTGGATAAGCACACTCAAATATAAGGATGGTGTAACATTCTGCTCCCCAGATCCATGCTCTCCCTCACGTCCAATGTCGCCACTCAAGTCCAATGTAGTCGCCCACGTTCAATGTCGCCGCCCATGTCCACTATCGCCGCCTACAACAAATGTCGCCTCCCAAGACCAATGTCGCCGCCCCCCGACCAATGTCGCCTCTCCCGACCAATGTCGTCGCCCCCGACCAATGTCGCTGCCCTGGACCAATGTCGTCGCCTCCGACAAATGTCGCTGCCTCCGATCATTGTCACTGCCACCGACCAATGATGCCTCCCAGACCAATGTAGTCGTCCACGACCAATGTAGCCGCCCCAAACCAATGTCGCCGCCCCTGAACAATGTCATCGTCCCGAACAATGTTACCTCCCCTGAGCAATGTCGCTTCCCCGACCAATGTTGTTGCCCCGCACGGGGTCCCCCGTGCACGACTGCTTGAGATAAAAAATGTTTATAATATCCAAAGTAATATTTTTAATGCTATTTTTAGATTAGCCAAAGTATATAACATTGGCTCTGATCATGCTTGCGATAAAAATGTTTATAAAAGTCACTTCTATTTCTTTATTTATTCTTGGTTTCTGTATATCATTAAATATATAGCATCTCTTTGTTGATTCTAGATTTCAAAAGTCCTTCAGCGTGTCCACAATGAATCAAAACAATGTCATCAACGCAAGCGAACATCAACATCGACCGCTACACTACATTACAGAACATGAACCGACGGTGGAAGATTGGACAACTGAGACAACTTCCATCACCACCAATCAAGGCAATCATAACTTAGAGAACAATGCAACGCCAGCTTCAAATGAAACAGTCGTTGCGGAATCCTCAACTCCAATTTTAACAAGAATTACATATGGTATTACATTGTTCATCTTTACTCAAACATACAAACAAAAACTTATTGCAATATAATTAGAATTGTGCTGGTTCTGATGTCGATCATAACAAAAAAAATAGAAAGTGACCTTTATGTCGATAATCAACCTCCTTACTACCTAGAGCAACACGACGGAGAGGGAGACCACCAATTGCGCGAGAAACAACCACTGCGGCACCATGAAAGGCACGACCCAGAGGAAGGCCACCAATATACACATCACCTCAACACCGACGAGAAGCAATTAATGACCGACAATAGGAAAATCGTCGTGCTCGACAGCGCAACCCTGCCACATACGAAATCCAAAATGACGCTGCAATCATAACAGACATTGACGAAGAAATGCAACTTGAGGATGATCAAAACATAATAAACGGTAGAACTCTATTGACACACAACCAAATAAACATTACAAGTAAGAACAGTAATAGAACTTATTGTCACTAAAAACTAATTACTACCATACAGGAAATGTGCCTAATCAAGGATCAACTCGCCATTTGAGTATAAGAAACTGCTATCTGGCAATAAATGTGCCTCCAGTACCTCTCTGTTCACCTACAACTGTTGGGTATTGTATCCACACTAACCCATATTTGATGAAGTCATCCTTGAACTAAGTTGAATTAAGTTGTATTTGATGCTTGGTTTAAGTTATGTGTTTGCAGGAATCCTATGGGTAGTGTAAACCAATGTCAGTTAACAATGGGTCACCAAACACAGGACCATACAATGTAATCACTCATTGTGTGTTCCAAAGTGTTGACTCATTTGTACCCTCTCTATTGGGATACACTTCATATTCAAGCTCTAGGTCTAGGTGAAAAGACTTGATGCTGGTTTCACCTTAGAAGAAGAGAAAAAATTTTGTCAAGAAAATTTCCTAAGTAAAGTACTCGAGTAGTTCTATACTTACTCGAGTAAGTTACTGAGTTCATACTCGAGTAATAATACTCTTACTAGAGTAGTTAAGATATACTCGAGTAGTCCAAATATGGCACTTGAGCAGTTAAAACAACTACTCGAGTAGTTTCCCTTTACCTCTCGAGTTTACATAAATTTTTCTTCTCAAAGTTTTCTAAGTTTAATACTCGAGTAGTACTTTATAGTACTCGAGTAGTTTTATCCTCTGTCTCGAGTAGTTAAATTCTGACTCACGTGTAGTTCTCATTAACTCGAGTAATCTAAGTCATATACTCGAGTAGTTCACTTACAACTCGAGTAGTCCAGTGTTTATACTCGTGTAGTCCAGGATTCCATTGCAGAAAATTTCTCTAAGTGAATTACTCGAGTAGTCATCTCCATATACTCAAGTAGTTCTATTTTTCTTGAGTAGATCAACTTCTATACTCGAGTAGTCTTGTATTCCAGTTCCAGAAATTTTCTAAGTCTTTGTCTCGAGTAGTTTCTTAATTACTCGAGTACTTCATTCAGATATACTCGAGTAGTATTTCTTATACTCGAGTAATCTTCTCCACCTCTCGTGTAAGTACTAAAGCACTCGAGTATGTTATATTTGTTACTCGAGTAGCTGATTCCTTTTCTTCTTATTTACTCGAGTAGTTGACTCCATGTACTCGAGTAATTATCTCATTCCCTCTCGAGTAGTTCTTCTCATATACTCGAGTAGTCATCTTCTACCTACTCGAGTAGAGCTGCATGTACTCGAGCAGTCTTTTATATCTCGAGTATTTTACTTCCACTTTTCGAAAATTCATTAAGTCCAGAATAACGGTCATGTTAATGAACTTTGACATGATTGGTCCACTTGTCTCTCATAATGACTCAATTATGTCTAATCTTTTCTGATCCTATATATAGTCTTGTCTAAACCAACAAACCCTAATTCTAAGAAGATTATTTTTAAGAAGTTTTGCAGCCGTACTCTCAAGCTTTCTGTCTCCTCTTTCTCTCTCCAAGAAACGAAAACCGCTGCCATCGCCGTCGCTGATTCCCGACCGGCTAGGGTTTCATCTTTTGAGGATTCAGATCCAGAAGGGTTTCCAGATCGAGATTTGCTCAAATCCTCAATCTTCTGATTCGATCGATCGTGTGAAGCCAAGAAGTTTCAGATCCAATCTTGCCGAGATTTCTCTTCATCATTCTGATATAGCTGCAAAGCCTAGAAGAAGAAATTTCTGGTCTACTGTTGTAGATCTGAAAAAGGGATCACTGTTTTTATTTCTATACAAAATTTATTTCATTCTTGTAGGAGAAATTTCTCTGACTCTAGGATCTTTTGTCTCCGAGTTTGTAGGAAGCTTTATCTTCCGAGTGTAGATCCATTTTGTGGATCGAGATTATAGGAACATTATTCCGAGGGTAGGACTGATTTTCAATCCGAGATAGTGGAGTAGCCGAGTCTAGTGTATTGCAAGATCGGTGAGGGAAAGTGGATGTACACAAGGTTAGGGAACCACTATTAATCTTGCCTCGTCTGTGTTTGATTGGTAGATAGATATGTGCATTGGTTTGTAATTTTTATTCCGCAAAAAGATGCACAATTCACCTATTCACCCCCCCCCCCTCTAGGTGATTTAGGTAGCCAATTGTAAACTTTCAACAACTTATCGTCATTGTCATGCTAAACTTTTTCACAATGAGTCTACGACACTATGTTGCAAAGAAGGATTGGTAGTTGTACTAGATATTCCAGTACCACTCGAGCTTTTAGAATTGTTTACATCACAAATTACAGAAGGACGTAAATACAGACAGAATATACATTCATACAACCATGTATTTTCCTTCACTTCAATGGTAGTGATATTTGATGAAAGTATGCCGACATTCAATCAGGGTATCTACACTTTTAGAGCACATGGTGCAATATATCATAGAATTGGCTCTCTTTTACAGGAATAGGGTAGTCGACCACGTTTTGTTTTGCAAATGTTCATTTATGATACACAACATGAAATGGAAAATAGGTTGAATGAGTGTTCAGGCCTTGCTCTACAGACACTTGAAAAAATCTCCAGCTTACTGGATACGGTAAATCCATTTGTCTAGGCCTTACAGCAATTAGCAAGACACTCAGATCTCCACCAATGTTGACTTCTGATTAAAGAAAGGCCTTCAATAGAGCGTCAATACTCCCTTCCAACAGCATCACAGGTTGCAGCCATATTAGTTGACGCAGATTTTTTTATCGAGGCAAATGATAGAGACATAATTGTAGAGACATATTCTGGAGAACTATTGCCGGTAAAAGAATATTCAGTGTTCTATGACCCTCTACAATACCCTCTGCTATTTCCATATGGCACTTATGGATGGCGTGGAGACGAACAATTGCATCGTGCAGCACGAACAAGCTGCTGTGACTACTATTCCTACCAACTACAGGTACTTCAACAGTTGCACTCAATTTAGCATGACATAATATTACAGGTGAAACTTTACTAAATTATACTATTACTAAATTATACTATATACATATAGATACGTGCAAACCAGAATTCTGCACTTCACTACACAGGTCGTCTACTACAACAGTACATCGTCGATATGTACATAAAAGTTGAAATTCAGAAACTACGGTGGATTAGATCGTACCAAAGTGATGTCAGAGCCGAGCTATACAAAGGATTGCAGGATTGCTTGCAAAGTGGTGAAATTAACGCAGGTACTTACATTCACCATCAATTTTTAAACATATATAACATAAATAAGTTTACCTTCTTTCTGTAAGTGTTAACCTTACCTCATTACAGGTAATGTCGGTCGTAGGACAATTTTGCCGTCTTCTTTTATTGGAAGTCCAAGAGATATTTTCCAGAGATATGAAGACGCTATGGCAGTTGTACGAACTTTTGGAAGACCGAACATTTTTTTAATGATGACTTGCAATCCTTCGTGGCCAGAGATAACAAACGAGCTTTATCCAGGACAAACAGCGGAAGATCAACCTGATTTAATCTCAAAAATATTTCAAGAAAAATTGCAATGTCTAAAGGACGACATCTTCCATAAGGGCGTCCTGGGTAGAGTTGTGGCACACGTTCATGTGCTAGAATTTCAAAAAAGAGGTCTTCCACATGCACATATGTTGTTTATTTTCAATGACCACGACAAGCTAAGTAGTCCTAATGATTACGACTGCGTTGTCAGAGCTGAAATTCCAATACAAACAGAAGAACCAGATTTACACAATGCAGTGCTTTGACATATGTTGCACGGGCCATGCGGACGTTTACGACCAAATGCGCAGTGCATGAAAAATAATGCATGCAAAAAAGGGTATCCAAAACCTTTCGTTGCAGCCACAACACACGGTTTGGTTTCATACCGACTCTACTGTCGGTGTGATGACAATAGAGAAATTCCTCTTAGGAGAGATGGGGACTTTAGGACTGACAATGGTTGGGTAGTTCCGTACAACCCATATCTTCTACTTAAATATGACTGCCACATCAATGTGGAAATTTGTAGCAGCATTAAGAGTATTAAATATTTGTACAAGTACGTGTACAAATGTCCTGATTGGGTTGCATTCGAGGTGCGCCAGGGGCCGAACTATGACGAAGTAAGTAAATACGTCGATGACCGTTTGATTTGTGCGCCTGAGTCATCGTGGAAGCTTTTCAAGTTCCATATGTACCAAACATTCCCTTATGTATTCCGATTGCAAATACATCTGCCAGATCTACAACAGGTCCAATTTCGAAGCAATCAATCTATTTCCGATGTACTAGTTAACGAACAAAATTCACGAACAATGCTAACAGAGTTCTTTGAGACATACAACAATGGATTAGAAACCGTTCATTACTTATATGTTGAGTTTGTAAAACATTAAAGGTGGCTAACACCTTCGCGAAAATGGATAAGAAGAGTTCAGAATCAGACAGTAGTAGGACGTATGTACGCTATATCGCCAACCGAGGGTGAGCGCTTCTATTTACGTATTCTACTTAATCATATTCCAGCGCCAACATCGTTTAATTATCTATATACTATTCATGGTGTTTGTTACACAACGTTTAAATAAGCTGCTGAGAAACGAGGTCTGCAAAAAGAAGACAATATCATCAGACACCGCCTAGCTGAAGCCAGAAGCTTTACAATACCAGCAGCACTTCGAAGATTATTTGCAATAATTTTATTTTACTGCCAATCGACCGGGGTAAGAACTCTATGGGATGAAAACCATGTTGCGATGATCGAAGATTACGGTAGCACATGTACTGTAAATAATGAATTCTTAATAAACAGATTAATCTGCGAGTTAAACATAATCTTTGAGCAATATAACAAAAGCACAAAAGATTTCGACTTGCCAAGGTTGAGCGCGGGCATACAATATATGGAAGACCTACCGGGTTTGATTGATAGTGAAATATCAATTACTATATCGACAGTGGACCTAAATTCAACATCTCTACTAAATCATGGACAACAAATAGCGTTCAACACTATATGCACTTGCATAAGAGAAGGAAATGAAGGTATTTTCTTCGTTGATGGCCTCGGTGGAACTGGTAAAACATTCCTCTATCGAACTATACTGGCAACTTTTCGCAATGAAGGGCATATTATCATAGCAACTGCAACATTCGGAATAGCTGCAAAAATACTACCAGGTGGCTACACAGCTCACTCTAGGTTCAAAATACCGATAAAACTAGAGAATGTATTAAACTGAGGCATAAGTAAACAATTTGATCTTCGAAAATTGATTGAACTTTCATCCGCAATCATTTGGGACGAGGCACCCATGGCCAAATGGAAAACATTTGAAATTTTAGACCATACATTGAAAGATGTATTAGAAATAAACAAGCCTTTCGGTGGGAAGGTTCTTATCATGGTAGGAGATTTCACGCATGTGATGCCCGTTTTTGTGAATGGCACGAGATTGGAAATAATTCGCTCAAGCATCGTTGAGTCTCACTTATGGGCATGTGTCAAGTTACTTACATTAAATGAAAATATGAGGGCACAAAATGACCTGGAATTTGCAGATGTCGTACTCAGGGTCGGAAATAGGGTGGAGCCAACAATAGAAGATGACAGTATTCGCCTTCTTAATTCAATTGTTATGCCTTGGGAAGGAGTGCAATCAATTAATGACTTAATAAATTGTGTTTTTCCCAGTATGCAAACTTACAATGTCAACAGTACTGATGCCGAGTATATGGCAACAAGAGCTTAAATCACTCCATTAAATGAAGATGTTAACAAGTTGAACAAAATATGCATTGAAATGTTCCCGGGGGATAGCACAACTTACTACTCTTTCGAATCAGTTTCAGATGATGACCATAACTTATATCTATCAGAATTTTAAACTCTATTAGTCCAGGTAATCTACCAATGTAACACCCCCTATCCGTCGTATAGCATATAGCAGTAGGTCCGGCCGGGGCCCGACGTCATATATCGCAGACAGACCAGGTGGTTACTCAATGGAAACCATCCAACCAATCCAATGTCCTACACAGAGCATTCTAACGGAAGCAGTTTTATAAGTTGCAATTAAAAGAACCCAGCCCAAATAGCATGAATGTCCACTAAACAATCCCAAAGTAAAGAAGTACAAATACACAAGTACTGGTCTTAAGGCCTTACAAATTGTTTCCTTCAAAATTACATGTTTTCAAACCTCGGCACGCAGGCCGTCCATACATGAATAAAGAAAACATCCAAAATATTAGTCCTTCAAGTGCTGCCACAGCAACTTGGGCTTTAGCCCACTATTGACCGCTTGGTCCAGCAGCACCTGCAAGCAACAAACCACCGCACGGTGGTAAACAAAGGCAACGGTCAGCAATGCTAACCAAATTGTAACGATCCCGCCCCCAATTCGGGGCGGCGATGCTCCTTCCCTGCAGTTTATTAGCATAACCAAGCAGTATATAAATATACATTGCATCACAGACGTTGGCACGCTCGGCCACATGCCCCGTGCACTCAGGGCACATTCTCGGTGAACCGGTCAATGTCACGTCAATTAAAGCCATAGACACCCCGGTCTCACCAACGCCACTTTGACGGCCAAACAATGAGCATTTTGTCTTCCTGGCATGGGTCACGTCAATTTAATCCATAGACCACTGAAGACCCATATCTATGCCAACGGCTCTAACCGAACGACATAGAATGGTTACTGTTCGGCTTGACCCGTTGCTCACACCGCGATGTTAATTTAAAACATATGCGCGGGTCAAACATCTCCCGAGTCCCGTTTCCGTCACACACTTCACATAACCCGGTTATGTTCAAGTTGGCTCCCAGGCCACCGTGGTGGCAGAATAACGTATCTGCCCAGTTTTCCTGGTGCACCTTGGGGTTAATCCCTAAGGCTCCCTATTGCAATCTACCACATAGAAAACCCAAAAAACCCACATTTGCACAGAGTCTTCTCCGGCCATTTATGCAATGCAACATCACCGATCCAGACCAACTTGTCCGGGTAGGCTTCACACATCATGCCTATGTCCATTCTCGAATACGGACTCTAAACAATGGGAACTTTACATATCTACCCGAAGGAACGCCTCAAACTCAACGCAAACTCGCGAGAGCGGATATGCAAAAGAAGTAGAGCTTCACATGCTCAAGTAGAGAATCATTACCCTAGCGTTCTTCCTCGGCGCCATGGAAATCTATGCAGATGAAAAGCTCCGCAATCTCCTTGCCTTCGTAGATCCAAAGTCGGCTGTCGATTTGGAGCTCCGAAACTCCTCCAATGGCCGGATTTATCCTTCTTCTTCCTCGAGCTCTCCCCTCTCTCTAAAATGTAGATAGAGAACCAGTGGCAGATATAATGGTTCTAAACCCTACCCTCGGGTATAATCCAATCGGAATGACAACCAGCCGTCGGATCCCAAGAAAGAAAAGCGCGGCTGTGATCCGAGTCCATCCTGGAAATGGGCTGAACACCGCATCAAGGAGACCCCGTGACAACCAGTCATGAACTGCGCTGGACGATCGTCGAACCAAAATCGTAGAGCGCTGCCGAATCGCCGAACAGAGAATCACTGGCAACTCGTCGAACCAGCCAAATCGTCGAACAGAGTTCCCTAGCAAAATTGTCGAACGCAGCCAGATCGTCGAACACAGATCACTGACAAAATCATCAAATGCAGTTTGCTGGAAAATCGTCGAACGCAGACTTTGGCTAAATCGTCGAACGCAGATTGCTGGAAAATCGTCGAACGTAGAATTTGGCTAAATCGTCGAATGGAGACTTTGCTGCCAGAAAGTCGAACGACCCCGACACGCCCTGGGACACGCCCGTGACGCAGGCCATGTACCCCCGGCCAAATTCTAAATTCGGTACAAAACGCCTCTCGTCGCTCATTTGACTTTCTGGGCGTTACAACTATCTCCCTCTTAAAATAATTTCATCCACCAAATTTCATAAAGGAAAGATAAGTACAAAATTAAATTGTACCTGAGCGAAACAACTCTGGATACTCGTCAAGCATAGTCTGCTCTCGTTCCCAAGAAAGCTCTTCTCGGCCGCAATTGTCCCAACGGACCTTGACCATTCTAATCTTTTTATTACGTAGCCACTTGTCCTCCGAGTTCTCAATCCGCACGGGATTGACCTTTGTCGTCAACCCACTATCCACCGACACTTGATAAATCGCGATCACTTGCGAAGGCTCTAGTACCGCCTTCCGAAGCACCGATATGTGGATTACATCATGTAAACCACTAAGCTCCACCGATAGCGTCAACCGATAAGCCGCTTCACCAATCCGCTTCAGAACCTCAAACGGCCCAAGGTATCTCGGGCTTAGCTTTTTCAAGCGCCGCACTCGCGAGACACCCTTGAATGGCTTGATCTTCAAGTACACCCAGTCGCCCACAGCGAACTCCACATTTCTGTGCTTGGTATTATAGTACTTCGCCCGACGGTCCTGAGCGATTAGCAACCTCTTCCAAATGGTTCGCACCAATGAAGTAGCATCTTCCACATCTTGACGCTTGTACAACTTTGACTCACCCGTTTCTAACCAGGACAATGGTGTACGACATCTTCTACCATATAGGGCCTCGAAGGGCGCCATCTTAATACTCGCCTCGTAGCTATTGTTGTACGCAAATTCCACCAAGTATAGGTGGTCTTCCCATTGCTTTCCAAAGTCCAGGACACACATGCGAAGCATGTCTTCCATTGCCCTATTGACCCTCTCGGTCTGCCCATCCGTTTGCGGATGAAAGGCTGTGCTAAAACTCAGCTTTGTTCCCAACATCTGCTGCACAAGCCTCCAATCATTGGACGTGAACCGCCCATCTCGGTCACTCACGATGCTGCGGGGCACACCATGAAGCCGCACAATATTGTCTACATACAACTTTGCCAATTTCTCAATTGGATCATCCTTCCTATGCGGAATGAAATGCGACACCTTTGTTAAATGATCTACGACCACCCAAATGGAGTCGTTCCCCTTTTGCGACGTTGGCAACCCATGCACAAAGTCCATAGTGATGTCTATTGGAACACACTATTACTAATTTGGGTCAGGATCACTATGTCTCTAGGAACCTTTGCTTGACCTCCTGTATAGCTTAAAAGGTCAATTAGAATTGAGTCTAAGGGTTAGAAGTCTAGGTTTCGAAGCTGCCCTGAAGACCAAGTTTTTCTGTCTAGAGACTAAGTCTAATCGTCGACCTGAGCTCACTGATCGTCGAATGGAGTTCGACGATATTATGAAGTTGAGCTCAGCGATCGTCGAATGGAGTTCGACGATCTGTCGAAGTTGAGCTAGACGATCGTCGACCGGAGTTCGACGAATCGTCGTGCTGAGCTCGACGATCAGACTTAGTCTCTAGACAGAAAAACTTGGTCTTCAGGGCAGCTTCCAAACCTAGACATCTAACCCTTAGACTCAATTCTAATTGACCTTTTAAGCTATACAGGAGGTCAAGCAAAGGTTCCTAGAGACATAGTGATCCTGACCCAAATTAATAATAGGGTGTTCCAACAATCTCCCCCTATTTGGGTTAGGATTACTATTTACAGACTTTGGAAAATTCAAATAATAACATACAATCAGTAAAACATGAAAACAACAGCTAGACATTGCAGAAACATCACAGATATATATATATGTCATCCAGATAATCAGAAATTCCAGAAATTGTCACCTTACAATGTCATTTCTTCTCTTTGCCTTTGACAAGTTTAATTTCTCTGTTTGGATTTAGAGCTTCCTTGTTGGACCTGGTGTCATCTGCTGCACCCAAATAAGTTTGCTTTGAAGCCCTGGGAACCACAGCTGTAGGATGCAATTCCATATATCTGTCAGCATCAAAGAATTTACTGGAAGCATATCTGTCTAATTCTTTCTCTCTTTGTTCTGACATTGTAGAAATGTTGGAAGAATCTAATCCTTGTTCTTTGGCCTTCTTAATCTGATCCAGTGCAGCCAATTCCTTCATCCTGGCAGTCCAAGCAGCTGGATTCTTTTCAGGGTCCTCAAATGGTACAGGTGGCTCGTACCTGTTGGAAGAATTGTCTTGAGGAGGCCTGGCAGACACTGTCTCTTTTAGCTTGTAGGGGAAAGGACCAGAAGTAGTATCAGCAGGACTATGTCCTCCCCTAGAATATGGGTGCTGCCTGGAATACCCTTTGTAATAAACTTGTAAATCTCTCTGATTACCCCTGTATCCTCCTCTCCTAGAATATGAACCCCTAGATTGGCCTTCCCTTTGGTAGGATCTGGCATGGGGTTGATAGGGAGCCTGGCTTCTAGCTGGGGCTTGACTTGCAGAGCTTCCACCTGTACCTACATCAGGAGGAGGTGGTGGAGGAGGATGAGGGTGCTGGAATTGGGAAGAGCCCTTTTCATACTTTCTCTTTTTCTTCATGGCCTTCAGCTGGTTTTTAGAATACTGCATCCAGTGTTCAGTAATTTGGTAATTATGAAGGATATAATAAGGGATATCATTGTTATCTTTGACTTTTGCAGGAGGAACCCTTTTCATTGCCTTGCTCCTTGCCTTCCTTTTCCTGGAAATGGTAGCAGATGAATCATCAGAGTCTGTTTTAAATTCATCAGTCTCAGAACTCTGGTCATCATATAAAGCATCTATTTTCTTCATAAGATCTTTCTTCAATTGAACAACAGCAGATGAGGCAGAAGGTGAGATAGCAGCAGATAGAGGAGGTGAGGCAGAAACAACAGCAGCAGCAGGAGAGGTGACAGCAGCAGCAACAGACTCACTTACAGCAGAAGTAACAGATTCACTAACAGCAGCAGATTTACTAACAGCCACAGAAGCTGGAGAGGAGATAGCAGCAACAACTTCATTGATAACAGCAGTAACATCATCAAAATCTGCAGCAGGCTCAAATTCAGTGGCCTCTGACATCAGAAAGTCCTTGGATATTTGCTCATCAGAAGCAGTTGGAACTTCAGCATCAATATGAACAATCTCAGCAGCAGCAGCATCTTCAGTAGCAGCAATCACTGAATGTACAAAAGAGGAGATAATGCTGGGGTCACAGCAAGAGAAAGGCACCAATGCCTTGGATAAGTCTTCTGTGGGCTGGACAACATTACTCTCTGGCAGACAGCTGAAGAAGGCAGTGTCAAAAGCAGATAGCAAAGACCTTAGGTCAATTGCAAGAACTGCAGTAGGAGTCTGACATTCTGGAGGCACAGCAACAGGAGCAGAAGGAGCAGCAGACACAGAAAAATCAGCAGCAGCAGTATCATCAGCAGCAGGAGCAGAAACAGCAGCAGCAACAACATGAAAGCATGCTTCATATGACATCTCCCCCTGCCTAGATGCAGATACATCTGGATCAAGGCACACTGCTGGAGGTGCTGCCTGAGGAAGGAGGGAGGAAAGCCTAGCAGATAGAGCTGCCACTGACTGGTGTAGAGGAGTTAAGGAGGTCTCCAAGAGTGGAGAGAGCCTGGGGGCAATTAACTCGTACAACCTGTCAGCTAGGGCTGAGAGGTTTACTTGCTCAACTGCTGGAGCAGAGGTAGATGGAATAGGAGTAGCTGAAGATGCTGGAAGTGGAGGGCTGGAGAGTGGTGGTATGGATGGCTGAGGTGTTGGGATGGTGGATATGGAGGACAAGGGGATGGAGATGGATGGAGTGAATGTTGGTTGATCAATGATGTGGTGTAGGAGGTCTTGGAATGAAGTGGAGGTGGAAGGTAATTCAGGAGGAGATGAGGGGGAATCATCCATGAAGGAATCATCCAGGAGGGTGAAGGATGGTATGGATGGTGATGATGTGATATCTGGAGGAGGGTATGAGAACAGAGGGTGGAATTGGTCATCTGGTGGAGGTAGAATGGGTGCTGGAGATGGAGTTGATGTTGGAGATGGACTGGATATGGTAATGGTGGATGGAGTTGGAATGGTGGATGGAAGATGTAGGGTTAGAATTGGAGGAGGAGAAGAGGCAGCAACAGCAGCAGCCAGGTCATCTGCAGGAGCAGAGACCTGTGGGAGAGTGACTCCTTGAGTCCTTGTGCCTGAAGGAGCACTTGAGGAGGGCCTGCCAGGCTTGCTTATTTGCCTGTCCCACATGCCAAAGAGGGCACAGGTTAGTCTCTTGGAGGCATTTATGTGAACTCCAGAGGAGACCAGCAAGGCAGGGCACCTGCTCTGCAGAAAAACTCCAAGAATCCTTCCAAAATTAATAAAACACTTGTTTATTTTCTTTTTGATTAGGTCAAAGAAGACCTCTCCCCATTTCAGATTTTTCTTATCCACCAGGGCTCCCATGATACAGAGCTGATGTCTGGATATAGTGTCATGAGCAGAGTGCTTTACAAGCAGCACTTTCCCTACCACATCTGCCAGGAACCTGTATTCAACAGACAGATTCCTCTTGAATAGCTTACTAGGGTTTCCCTCTGGATGACCCATCCTGGCAAGCAGGTCAGAAAACTCCTCTCCAGATAACTCAGCAGATTCTTCTCCATTTCTTAGTCCAAAAACTTCTGTTAAAACTGTGGGAGTCAAGGATACCTGATTTCCAGCAATAGACCCAACTATTGTGTTGTTGTCTAGATTATGAGCAGTATAAACCCACTCCTTTATCTCATCTGAGCTCAACTTCATAATATCGTCGAACTCCATTCGACGATCGGTGAGCTCAGGTCGACGATTTTGACTCTGCATTAGATCTTTATCACTGAGCTCAGTTCGACGATCTTTGAGCTCAGATCGACGATTATTTTGATGCTTAACATTTCCAGATCGCTGAGCTCAGCTCGACGATAGCAGAGCTCAGTTCGACGACTTCAGATAACTTCTAGAATTCAAATTCAAATCAGTTAGGAGTTATTCTGCAATTAATTCAGAGATTTGCTAGCCATTTTCATTCAATTCTGGACCAAGTTTCAAGGGATTTTTCAAGGAATAATTCTGTGGACTTTCCTCCAGAAGAGATTATGTAATTAAGGATGCAATTAATACAGGCTAACGACTATCCTTGACATAGGATGATATTCTATTCTGGAACAGAGAATAAAAGACAAAATGTTTTTTGAATCTACTACAACAAGAAGAATAGAACACACAATATACAGAGAGAGAATACAGATTACAGAAAAATACTCAAAAATCTTCTGTCAAAAAGAATTCTGAAGAACACTCATCAAAGAGATCAAGCTTTCAAAAATCTTCAGATCTCTTCAGCTTTCAAAGTGTTCAAGGCCAATATCATTTCAAGACTCCAGACACTCAACATTTCAGCCATTGTTGAAACCATCTATTGCTGGAGTTCTATCTTTGAAGGCCTATCACCCTCAGCAAAGCTTTTCTTCCTGAAGATCTCAAGGACTCAGGGGGAGCTTTGACATCAATCCACATAGTCTTCTCAGTTGTTTGAGAAAGAGAAGACTGCCATCAATCTCTCACCCCCACTCTGTAAAGGGTTTTTCAAACTCCCTTCAAAAGTTTGAACCTGGTTTTTGAGCACCTTGTCAAAAGCTCATTGGTGGCAAGACACCTGATTAAAAAATCTGCTTTGGTTTTTGAGCACCTTATCAAAAGCACATTGGTGCCCAGGACACCTGATCAACTCATCCTGCAGTGGATTCCTACCTAGGGTGGTAGAAGAGTGGATGTACCCAAGTTTGGGGAACCACTATATTTCCTTGTGTCTTCTGGTTCTGCTTGCTTTCTTTTTGTTTTTGGCCTTGATTTGTCTGTGCTTAGTGTTTTATTTAACTTAGTAGTGTGGTTAAATTTTTTATTGCTTCCCTGCTCACACATATTACAACAATTATTGTAAAAGTTTGTAAAAGTTTTTAAAGCACCATATACTCTATTCACTCCCCCTCTAGAGTATATCAGATCTAGTTGCACTTTCAATGTCAACGAACTTCCACTCCGGAATAAGCAAGGATTTCAAGAATACTCCCGGCTTTTGGCACTCTGCCTTCACCAAGGCGTAAGTTTGGCACTTCGACACGTGCAGTGCCACATCCTTCTTCAGTCCTGGCCACCAGAACAATTTCTTAACATTGCGGTACATCTTCGTGCTCCCCAGGTGAATTGAGTACTTGGTATGATGCGCCTCGTACAACAATTCCACACACAAATCGCCCATGCTTGGGACGCACAGACGACCGTCTTTCCAAAGAAATCCGTCCTCCACAATGAATTGGTAATTTGACCCATCCAGAGCCTCTATCATGAGTTGCTTCATGTGGATATCCATATCCAACGCCTCCCAAATCCGATCAGCCAGGTCATATTGGACTTCAGTCCAATTCAACAATGCTTCAGCACTTGACTGCTTATCCACGCAAGAAATCTCCAACGCCTCCAACTCCCGAACCAACGACTCATCATGCACTGATAGCCAATTGGCTTGAGCTGGGGCTCGGCGACTCAACGCATCCACAACCGTATTGCCCTTACCAGGCACGTAGTGGATCATGAATGTATTGTCCCCCAGGAACTCCATCCATCTATGCTGCCTCATGTTCAGATCTTTCTGATCAATCAAATAATTCAGGCTCTTATGATCGGTGTAGATATCAATCTTCACACCGTACAAATAATGCCTCCACAGCTTCAAGGCAAAAATCACGGCCGCTAACTCCAAGTCATGGACCAGATAGTTCCTCTCGTGCACCTTCAGCTGTCTCGAGCCATATGCTATAATACTTCCATGCTATGACAGCAAACAACCCAAACCACTACCCGAAGCATCACTACAAATCTCATAACCTTCGGTCCCACCCGGCGAACTCAACACAGGCGCCGTGGTCAACCGATATTTCAACTCCTCAAAAGCTTGCGTGCACTCTGGCGTCCAAACGAACTTCTGCTCCTTCCTCGTCAAAGTAGTGAGAGGTAACGCTATCCACGAGAAGTTCTCTACGAAGCGCCTATAATAGCCGGCAAGCCCCAGAAAGCACCGGACTTCCGCTACCATAGAAAGCTCGGGCCACTCTCGTATCGCAACAATCTTCACCGGATCCACTGCAATACCTTCCCCACTCACTATATGACCGAGGAACGCCACTGAGGACAACCAAAACTCGCACTTCGAGAACATGGTGTATAATTGATTCCTCCTTAACGTCTCCAAAACCAAATGAAGATGGCTGAAGTGATCTTCCTCACTCTACGAGTACACCAAAATATCGTCGATGAAGACGATCACAAAATGGACCAAGTACTCCCTGAAGGTCTTGTTCATCAAATCCATGAACACTGACGGCGCACTCGTCAGCCCAAACGGCATGACCGTAAACTCGTAATGCCCGTATCTTGTACTGAATGTTGTCTTTGGGATATCACTCTCCCTTATCCTCAGCTGGTAGTAACCAGACTTGAGATCCAACTTAGAGTACACTGTCGACCCGGGCAACTGATCAAAAAGATCATCGATCCTTGGGATTGGGTACCTGTTCTTTTCCGTTAGCTTGTTTAACTCCCGTTAATCAATACAGAGTCTCAAGCTCCTGTCCTTCTTCTTAACAAAGAGGACCGGTGCGCTCCAAGGAGAAGAACTTGGACGCACATACCCTTGCTCCAACAACTCTTGAAGTTGCACCTTCAGCTCCGCCATTTCCTTAGGCGCTAGCCGATATAGAGATCGTGACACAGGCTTTGCACCTAGCACTAGCTCAATCATGAAATCTATCTCCCGCTGAGGCGGGGCTCCAGGAAGATCTGCGGGGAACACATCAGGGTACTCAGCTACCGCTGATATACTATCCACCGTAGGCTTTGGCATTGCAACCTCCACTAGTTTAAAGAACAGCTCTGCACCAGCATGAACCGCCTTCACCACCTGAAGAGTAGACATCAACATCTTGCTCGACCCTTTCAAGCCCGTAAAAGTCATCTCACGACTTGCTCCCAACTTGACTTCCTTGCGACCGCAATCTATATAGGCTTGCTGCTCCGAGTGCCAGTCCATGCCAAATATAACGTCGAACTCCACCAACGGTAGTAACGACGCTTGCAGATCGAACTCTTGATTCCCAATGCGAATATTCACGCCCCAGATTCTATCCGCACACATCGAACACCCATTGGGCAACAACACATCTAGCTTGTCCTTCGCCATCGAAGAAGGTACTCTGATACACGATTTGAATCCTTCGGACAAGGAGTGTGAAGCTACCGTATCAAAGAGTTCTCTTGCCGGATACTCACAAATCAAAACAAATCCTAAACTAGCAGTGGTAAGGTAACATGCACATAACAAGTATTTAAAAGATTAACTTGCTATAAATTTAAATTTTACCTGTCACCACATCCGCGTGTTTGATGCCCTCCAGTTGGCCAAGGTTATAAACCCTCAGTTGGGTCGGAGCATAATGGGGCGCGGAAGACTCCACCACCTTGCCCTTCTCTTCATAAGTTGCTCTCGGCTTCCTTTCAGACTTGGGACGTCCGCTCCAGCAATTGCGGGCAAAGTACCCCGGCTTTCCACAAGTAAAGCATGCACCTGGGGTACGACCCATAGTTTCCCCAGTAGCACATGAAGAAGGAGCTGGACCCGAAGTCCTAACCTTCTTAAAGAATTTACGGTACCCAGACTTTGAGGTTGTCGGCACCTTGAACTCAGATTTCTTGTCACCAATGTTTTTCTTTGCTTGTACATTCTTCATGTCCTTCTCCAAGGACCGGGCCGTGTTGACCAAGGTCAAGAAATCCTGTGTCATCGGCCCCGAGAGTAGTAGCCTTAAATCATCTCTCAACCCTTCGTAAAATCGATTCGTCTTGCGCTCCTCATCCGCGATGGTGGAGCTAGCATACTGAGTCAATCGAATAAACTCGTGGAGATTTTCATCCACGCTACTCTCTCCTTGAACCAACTTCAGGAACTCGTTCTCCAAAGCTATCCTCTGCGTCGAAGGGAGGTACCTAGCCAAGAACAGTCTCAAGAACTCCTCCATCAAGACGCCTGTAAGTTGCCTACCTCTCAATAGATGCAGCTCCAATCCTTCGCAACATAATCTCGCTCCACCGTCCAGAAGGAACGTAGCAATAGTGGCCATTTGCCATTCTTCCGTCTCTGTTGCTGTCAAGACTGTCTTCACCCTGGAGAGCCATTCTTCAGCTTGAGATGGGGTTCCCAACTCCGAGAATACCGGAGGATTAAAGCTCATGACATGTTTGAGCTGTCTCTCGGTTGCCCTCCTCGGCACCACCAGTTCCTCTACTACTGTTCCACACTTCTCTACTCAGCCTCTTGCAATGGTACCTGCTCCATCGTAGGAGCGGGCTCCTGCACTTGCCTTGCAGGATACGCATTGATCATTGCCAACACTGCTTCAGCCACCAGTCGAATGGTTTCAGCCGAATGAGGTGTTGCAGGAGCATCATTTGGTGCACTGCTAGCCTCAGAAACTCGACGTTCCGACGGCCCAACAACGCTTCTGGTCACCTATAGTGGTACAAAACACCGTTAAGCGACCAAACAAAATTGCAAACAGCAACTATAGGAATACGCAGGTTCCCCAAACACGTGTGTTTTCATTCCTAAGTGGACATTCATGGGTTCTTTTATTATTATAACGATGACGCACACACATGTGCTCACCACCCAGTAAAAAGAATTCGTCCATGAATTCATTTTAAGCCTGACCGAAACTAGTAGTCTGATACCAAATTGTAATACCCCCTATCCGTCGCATAGCATATAGCAGTAGGTCCAGCCGGGGCCTGACGCCAGATACCACAGACAGACCGGGTGGTTACTCAATGGAAACCATCCAACCAATCCAACGTCCTACACAGAGCATTGTAGTGGAAGCAGTTTTATAAGTTGCAATTAAAAGAACCCAGCCCAAATAGCATGAATGTCCACTAAACAATCCCAAAGGAAAGAAGTACAAATACACAAGTTCTGTCCTTAAGGCCTTACAAATTGTTTCCTTCAAAATTACATGTTTTCAAACCTCGGCACGCAGGACGGCCATACATGAATAAAGAAAACATCCAAAATATTACGCCTTCGAGGGCCGGCACAGCAACTTGGGCTTTAGCACGCTATTGACCGCTTGGTCCAGCAGCACCTGCAAGCAACAAACCACCACACGGTGGTAAACAAAGGCAACGGTCAGCAATGCTAACCAAATTATAACAATCCCGCCCCCAATTCGGGGCGGCGATGCTCCTTCCCTGCAGTTTATTAGCATAACCAAGCAGTATATAAATATACATTGTATCACAGACGTTGGCACGCTCGGCCACACGCCCCGTGAACTCAGGGCACATTCTCGGTGAACCGGTCAATGTCACGTCAATTAAAGCCATAGACACCCCGGTCTCGCCACCGCCACTTTGACGACCAAATAATGAACATTTGGTCTTCCCCGCATGAGTCACATCAATTTAAGCCATAGACCATCGAAGACCCTCATCTATGCGAACGGCTCTAACCGAATGACATAGAACGGGTACGGTTCCGCTTGACTCGTTGTTCACACCGCAATGTTAATTTAAAACATATGCACGGGTCAAACTTCTCCCGAGTCCCATTTCCGTCACAGACTTCACATAACCCGGTTATGTTCAAGTTGGCTCCCAGGCGACCATGTTGGCAGAATCACACATCTGCCCAGTTTTCCGGGTGCACCTTGGGGTTAATCCCCAAGGCTCCCTGTTGCAATCTACCACGTAGAAAACCCTAAAAACACACATTCGCACGGAGTCTTCTCCGGCCATTTATGCAATGCAACATCACTGATCCAGACCAACTTGTCTGGGTAGGCTTCACACATCATGCCTATGTCCATTCTCGAATACGGACTCTAAACAACGGGGACTTAACATATCTACCCGAAGGAATGCCTCAAACTTACCGCAAACTCGTGAGAGAGGGCTTCCTATGCAAAAGAAGTAGAGCTTCACATGCTCTAGTAGAGAATCATTACCCTAGCGTTCTTTCTCGGCGCCATGGAAATCTACGCGGATGAAAAGCTCTGCAATCTCCTTGCCTTCGTAGATCCGAAGTCGGCTCGCGATTTGGAGCTCCGAAACTCATCCAATGGCCGGATCTATCCTTCTTCTTCCTCGAGTGCTCCCCTCTCTCTAAAACGTAGATAGAGAACCAGCGACAGAAATAATGGTTCTAAACCCTACCCTCGGGTATAATCCAATTGGAAAGAAAACCAGCCGTCGGATCCCACGAAAGAAAAGCACGGCTGTGATCCAAGTCCAGCCTCGAAATGGGCCGAACACCGTATCCCATCAAGGTCACCCTGTGACAACCAGTCATTAACTCCGCTCGACGATCGTCGAACCAAAATCGTCGACCTCTGCTGAATCGTCGAACGAAGAATCACTGGCAACTTGTCGAACCAACCAAATCGTCAAACTGAGTTCCCTAGCAAAATCGTCGAACGTAGCCATAACGTCGAACGCAGATCCCTGGCAAAATTGTCGAACGCAGATTGCTGGAAAATCGTCGAACGCAGACCTTGGATAAATCGCCGAACGCAGATTACTGGGAAATCGTCGAAGGCAGACTTTGGCTAAATCGTCGAACGGAGACTTTGCTGCCAGAAAGTCGAACGACCCCGACACGCCCTGGGACACGCCCGTGACCAAGACCGTGTACCCCCGGCCAAATTCCAAATTTGGTACAAAATGCCTCCCGTCGCTCTTTTGAGTTTCGGGGCGTTACAACCAACACACAAGCTATCACAGATGCGAGGCTGTCCAATTATGTTTCTCCAAAATATAGATCCCAAAATTGGATTGTGCAATGGCACACGGCTAATTTGTCGTAGATTTGGAAGAAATATCATTAAAGTAACTATATTGGTAGGGCATTTCAAGGGCCTCAGAGTGTTCATTCCACGCATACCGCTAAAAAGTGCAGAAGATTACAAAATACCATTCGAACTAATAAGGAAACAATTTCCAGTCAGATTGAGTTTCGCATTAACAATTAACAAGTCTCAGGGGCAGACAATTGGAAATGTCTGAATTTATCTTCCAAATCACGTCTTCAGTCATGGCCAGTTGTATGTTGCTTTATCAAGAGGGGTATCAGCCCAATCACATGAGTTTTGGTCAAAAACTATATTATTGAAGGTCATGCGTGTGTGTTCACCAAAAATGCTGTCTTCATGGAGATTTTTGAACGGGTCGACCCGGCGAGAACAATAAGGTATGATAGTGAGCACAACCACGCAACTGTTTAGTTCATTCCATTACATGCAATGAAAACAAATTTCTACATTTTGTATGTTATAAAACAAATTATTTGTTTTTCAGGTGATTAAAATTGAAAAAAAAGAAGATTACTGACAAAAGACAGGGACTGCAGAATTTGACTGAAGGACTATGCAAAGGCAAATAGGGGCAATGACATGCGAAGATAAACAAATGAATGTTGAAGAAAAAGGAGGCGAACTGACAATTGAAATGAACATGAGTCGATGACTTATACTTGTTTAGTTGTAATCGTTTGATAAAAGGAGTTTACAAAAATTAAAGAAATGTTCTGAATTTCACACATTTATACATATTTCTAATGTTTTACTTACATTTCTGAACTTTTAAAATACATGAAATTCTCTCTTCTATGTCAAGTGTTACCCCCAAGACAAATGTCATCTCCACAAAAAATTCCACCCCACGACAAAAGTCGTCCCCACGATAAATGACGCCCCCACGATAATTGTCGCCCCCACGACAAATGCCCCACCCATTACAAATGCCTCACCCACGACAAATGTCGCACCCACTGCACATGCCGTCTCCACGACAAATGCCACACCTACGACAAATGTCGTCCCTACGACAAATAATGCCCCCACGATATATGTCGCCCCCACGACTAATGTCGCTCCCACGACATATGTCGCCCCCACGACATATGTCGCCCCCACGACATATGTCGCACCCACGACAAAAGCCCGGAGCCCGGCAGCGCTGATCTGGTACTGTGGCGCGTAGCCATCGGGCCGGAGGCCCGTGCCTCACTCGTATGTATATATATATATATATATATATATATATATATATATATATATATATATATATATATATATATATATATATATATATATACATACATAAAAATGAAGACCTACTATACACTTTTTTCCCTACCCCGATGGTGGTTTTCTTTTCGCGAAAGAAGGAGGCGTCCGGGAGGACGGAGCTTTCGACCGGCGATTTCAGGTGATTAAGTGGTTGGTTTCGACATTTGAGTAGAGATTTGGAAAGCTTTTGGCGACGGCTTCGCAATCGTGGAAAGATCATCCCATTTATCCGATTTTTGTGAGTTAGGATTTGAGATTTTGACCTCCTTTCTCCTCTAAAAGTTACAGGAAATGTTGTTTAGGGATTTCTACAGACGATCCTTGAAGCAGCGCAAACAGGCGGCGTTTCTCCAAAGTTTTGATGCATGTGGACCTCTTCCATTGATCATTTTTTATCTCCTTCCTTTGTTTTCCTCCCTTTGAGTGTAGGACTAGTATAGGAAGCATGAGGATATCCCTCTAAGTTAGATCTAGACTTTTGGCAAACCATAGAGTTTAGGAAGAAATCAGGACAAGTAAAATTCAGCGGTTATCGGGTAGGAATTCTGCGAGTATCGCCGAAGTTAGGTTAATTCATTTTCGGCGGGTATCGTAAGTTAGCGTAAGGAGTTAGACGAATATCGAGGTTCATTCATCGAGCATTGTCCATTCGTCGAACGGAGTTCGACGAATATCGCGGTTCATTCGTCGACCGTCGAGCGGAGTTCGATAAATATCATTACCCATTCGTCGAATGGAGTTCGATGAATTTCACGAAGCATCGAACGGAGTTAGAAGAAAAATCACTATCCATTCGCCGAGCATCAAACAGAGCTCGACAAATATCGTTGTCCATTCGTCGAGCATCATGTGGAGTTCGAAGAATATCGCCGGTTGTCGCTTTGCAGTTTTGTTAAGTGAAGGAAAATTCATTGAATTGCACGGACTTATAATTTTTCACCGTTTTGGTCAAATTTCGGTTGGTTTAGTCTTTAGGTTTCTTTTAGGCCTGTTTTAGTTTATCTGGAGAATTGAACTTGGGATTTGGGTAGGTTTTGAGTTTTCTTCGACTATGAATGTTGGTAGTGGATAAAGGACTACCAACTAGATGTCGGTTGTAGATTGTTGCGCTGGGCATATGTTTGGTCTCTATTTTTGAGGACTGCTGGTTTGAGTTTGGACAAGTGGCACCACCGTAGGGCCTCTGTGTTTTTGAGACATCGGGGCTTGGGAGCCTGGTTTGGGACAATTGGTCACCGACTCTGCTTGGTTGTTTTTGCCGAGTGTTAATGATTCATGTTTTATTCGAGCTATTTTATGCTCAGTTTGCTTTTGGATCAATCTATGTTTTTTATGCTAATCCTTGCAGATATTATTGAAGCATGTCTTCGATCCGCACTTAGTGCATTTGTTCAAATGACTCATTTACTACTGATTTTACTGTACTTATAATTATTTGGTTATCCAGCTTTGGTTTTCAGCATCTTGTACTCGGGTTTGGTAAACCCATCTCTTACTTTGCACTTTTACCTAATTATTTTTCCATTGCCACTTGTATTTTGCTTCTTGCTGAGGTGTTATTCCATTGAATGTCTCAGGTTCAGGTCAGTAGCCGGTTGAGCGGCTAGGTTGGAAGCTTGCTAGTGGACTGCTTGTTGCCAGAGTTTTCCTCACCCTTGTGAGGTATTTTCTTGGGTTGTTTACTTTAGTACAGACATTCATGCTCTCCAGATGGTTCGTGTCAGGTTTATGGAGCCCACTTGTGGTTTTCTTTTGAAATGTTCAGTACTTTGCTAAGCCGCTGAGTTGCGTGTTTTCTGTGATCGTTTAGACGTGCTTTTTGGGAAAGCTTTATGCTAGGTTGCATGTTAGGTATTTTAACTTATAAAACCCTACTATTAGTACGCCATACACGTCTTCTCTTTCAAAACTAAAACACTACTTTCTAGTTAGCTTAAAGTCATTTTTTGATACTTATTATAAATCTAGTGTCCTGTATAGCGTGAGTTGTCCTTCGTAGACGTTTATACTCATGTAGGATGTTGAAATCAATTTAATCAAAGTATTTTCCGCAGCGTATAACCATATTTTTAATCGTGGACTGGTTGAACCACTAAGCCGAGGGATACAGCTAACTACGTAACTTAAAAATGGATTTTCCTTAAATAGCTCATAAATCTTTCAAATAGTCTTTAGTTGTGGGCTTGTTTGAACGTCTGCAGTTATCCCCTCCCATTGTGGCATCACGATGCATGTTCTCTCCTTACTCTCATATACCCTTTTATGAGGAGAAAATACGGGTCGTGACAATCTGCTCCCCCTTTTTGAGTACATATAAGCAACTCTAACAGTGTTGAGCCACTTGAGAGTGCTGGAGGTGTGCTGATCCAGCCCCATTTCTTTGGATACCACTTGAATCTACCTCCACAAGTTCTATACTTGCTCCCCCTTAACTGAAGCATCCTCTATCATATTTCTAGGTAGACATTATAGTTTGTACCAGTCTAGATAGTACTTGAACATGATACCACTAAAGGTATACCACTTGAAAAGTCTTCATTCCATTGAAGAATAATTCCATCTGCAAGAAATAAAATAACCTGTAACAACTAGAGGAGCAACAGAAGCTATACTAGGTTCAACATACCCAATTAAAAACTGAAGGTATTGAACTTTGCTTCATGTAGTATCTTAGTGAAGATGTCTGCCACTTTCTTATATATTGGGACAAACTCAAGGTTTATATCTTTACATTCTACATGCTCCCTAATGAAATGTTAACTTATCTCAATATGCATAGTCCTGCTCTGTGATACAAGATTCCGAGCAATTGAGATGACACTAGTAGAATCACAATAGAAGGGATTTCCACTTATCTATAGGTTATAATCCTGAAGATGATGCTGGATCCACAGCAACAGAGCACAACAGCTACCTGTTTAGATGTACTCTGACTCAACAGTCGAGATTGCAACACTTGTTTGATTCTTGCTGATCAAAGATACTAGTCTTCCTCCCAAGAACTGATAGGATCCAGAAGTTCTCTTCATGTCCTCTTTGTAGCCTGCAAAATCTGCATCTGAATAGCCTGTTGGTTCAAAATGCCCAATCCTAGGGTACCATAGGCCAAGATCTGGTGTGCCCTTAAGATACCTCAAAAACCTCTTTATAGCTGAGTAGTGAGATTCTTTAGGGCAATCCTAGGACCAAGCACATACACATATAACATACAAGTTGTCTTTCCTACTTGCAGTTATATATAGAAGGGAGTCAATTATCCCTCTATACAATGTTTCATCAATAGGTTTCCCTGCCTCATCTTTTTGTATAAGCATACTTGAGCCCATGGCAGATTTTATGGTGGAGGCAGTCTCCATACCAAAATTTTTGATTAACTCCCTAGTAAACTTAGACTGGGATATGGACAAGCCATCATCAGTATGTCTTACTTGAAGACCCAAGAAAAACTTAAGTTCACAATTACTGCTCATCTCAAACTTCCCTTACATAAGTTTTGCAATCTTCCTGCAATGGTTGTCATCAGTAGATTCAAAGTTAATGTCATCTACATATATATGTGTTAACCACAGAAATCGGCGATCATTCCCAAGGCAGCCAGCTCGCTAGTGGCGGCCTGCTCCGGGTTCTCCCTGGAGGTCGCGATGTTTTAGTGTGGGCGGACAGGCCTTTCTGTCCGCTCAGGCCGCGCGGCTTAGGCATTCTCAGCAGTTTGACCGACTAGGTCGCGCAGCGTTCTCTTGCACTACAGGGGTCGCGGACTCCTTCCTCAGTCCGCCACTACAGACCGCACGACTTGTTCAGCTAATCGCTCCAATCTTCTATCCAAACAGGTGTCGACCAGCATTGGCGAGCTCAGAACCTTAACCGACCAGACCGCCAAGTCTTCAAAGGGCCTCTCTTCAGTCCCCCTATCAAAAGTAGCGACCCGCCCCCAGGCCGCTAGCCAGTAATGCTTTGTTCCACCTCGCCAGAATGCACGACCTACCAGGTCTCTAAGCCCTGGCCTCCCAGCAGGGGTGGAAATACGCTCCTTCCAACAGGCGGACTTCAGCAGAAGCCGGGCCTTCCTCGACAGTTTGCTAGGTCGCCGGACACTTAGAAGCAGCTAGCCTCTTCTCACAATAGTTTACGGACTTCAGCAGATCTGCCGAACTACCTCCTCAGTCTGCCAGGTCGCCCCGACCGACTAATGTGGACACTGCCAGCATGCGACTCTATCTCAGTCAGCCCAAGTGCCTGGACTTGCTCCAGCTCTCCAACACAAATATCCTCTAATGCGGGCTGAGTGGACTTGCTTCTCAATCCAATCCTTTAGTCCACAAGAATTGATGACCCCTTCTCCAGCTTCTCAACAGTATGCGGCCTCGTCTTCGTTCAACATCATAGGCGGACTCAGCTTATCAGCGGCAGACTCAGAAGATACTTCTTATAGACCGCCACTCAACAACCTCTAGCACCCGCTTCCCAGCAGTGGGCGGATATCCCTCAGTTTGCACCCTTGATATGTGCTCACTTAACTCAGGGGAGGACTCATTGCGCAGTCTACCACTCAGCCTCCAGTACCCGCTTCCCAACAGCAGGTGTGGTCCCTCAGCCCGCACAGTCTTTGCGCGGGCTCGATCAGCTATGTTCGGTCGTACTCCTGTCAGTCTGCCATCAGTAGGGGCGGAGTCCTCCAAGTCCGCTGTCAGCAAAACTAGTTCTAGAAGGAAGGCCCCAGTCCGCGCGGCCTGTGGCGGAGTCGGCGGACTCTGTTCTCTACTCGCACCAATTACCGTCTCACCGGGGGTAATATCACTGAAAGTCGTTAACTCCTCAGGCCTATAAAAAGACCCCCATGCATCTCATCTTGGAGGAGGCTCCGGACCATCATGCTCGAGGACAATCAATGACAAGCTCAGATCATCAACCCCTACGGACTCCCTTTCTCAGTCCTCACTCTTTCTCTCATCCCTTAGTCGCGCAGCCTGCCAACCTGATTCTTCAGTTTACGCCGCCTCCTTTCTGGCATCTTTCTTTTCTTAGCTGCCAGCTTCCCCAGTGTACCCTTTTTTTCTTTCTTGTAAAGGTGTAACTTAAGCTGTAATACACTATATTAATCAAAGGAAAGCCCGTCACAAGAGTGGCATTTAAGCCATGGCGGGCAAAGTCTGCTGTTGGCGCTGCTAGCGGCCCCCTTTCTTCTTCTCGGCTTAACTCTATCTCTCGACATCAACCTGCAAGAACAGCCGTCATAGTAACCATCTGCTCGACAGCTCCTGATCAACATTCCCAACCAGCTCCGCACTCGGATCAACACCCTTCTCTCCTCTATCCCTGCAACCCTTGAATAAGTGTTTGCTCCACTCTCAAGCACTTAGAAGCTTCCCATTCTCCTCTTCACCCTATCACCTTGCCTATAAGCCCAAACACACTGTGTTAATTGTTGGTGCCCATGACAGCAGCCCCCTACTCTTCTCCCCTTTGGTTTTCGCGCATCAATAGTTCACACGCGACCTTCAGATCCAAACAGACGGTGAAAATCAACGCTTACTCATGTCAGACTGCCAACACACTCAAAACATTCCTCCTACCAGTGAAGACGCTCTCTAGGAAGCCCTCTTGCTGGCACGTTGGGAAACTTCCCTGCAAATCGCAGCAATCAATGACACTCTAGCTGCTATAATTCAGCGACTAGACTCACAACCTGTGGCAGCGACTGTACAATCCCGTGTCCGGCGAGCAAGGTTGCTAGGAACCAGATAGATCGGGCTAAAGGCAGAATGCGAACTCGGCAGAAAGCAAACCCGGAGAGGCGAGCTGGGGAGTTATAAATATGACCCAAGGGGTGCCCCAAAAAGCATGCTTCCTGTGCCCCCTGCTCCAGTTCTCAAGTGCTTTCTGAGGGTACCTTATCTCGGCTTCTGGCTAAGGAGGGGAAGCGCTCTGAGATCTTCCGGGTTTGTGGTGGGACCTCCCCGCCGATCCCTTGGGTCTGTTTCTCCTTATCTTCTCTGTTATTTTTCTTGCAGGAGTGAAGTAGGCGCGAGACCACCCCTTCCCCAAGTGTCGAACTCCACAAGAGACCAAATTTCCGGTTTCAACATTTTGGTGCGGTGAGCGTGGAAAGTGGTCGGTGCAGAAAAGCTTCAGAGGGTTCAATGATAGGAGGATAGGGATCAGACAGGCCGAACTCGCCGCCCCCCTGCCTCTCGCCACAGTGGGGATGTTTTAAGATTTCAGGAACGAGGTGCTGAGCCTCGTCAAGTTCGCACTCGGCACGCGGGCCGAGTGCTCGACTCCGGCAATCCAGATCGCGGCCGCCCCCTCTATGGGCGAGGACGCTCTCGGCAGGCGAGCTGGGAAGGAGGTGGCCGAGGAAGGCCGGGGGTGCGAGCTCCCAGGGCGCGAGCTCTTCCTCGGATCGGCAGGCCGAGGCCGGTTCGGTGAGCTGGGCTCGCGAGACTCGCCGGCTCGCCCATTGCGGGGAGGAAGTCCTTTCAGCGATCTGGTCTCCTCAGCTCCAGTTCCAGATGGGTTCAGGGAACCCGAGATGTCCTACTACACCGGGAAAGGAGACCCGGTCTAGCATGTGCAATTGTTTGAGGATGTAGTCTCCATCCGACAAATGTCGGACGGGTTCAAGTGCCGACTCTTCGCTATCACCCTCAGGGAGAAGGCAAGGGAGTGGTTCCATCAGCTACCGGCCAGCTCCATCTACTGCTTCGAGGACCTGCGCCGGGGGTTCATGCTGAGGTTCACTACCTTGTAGAAGAGAAAGAAGGAGTCCGAGTCCCTATTCCATATCAATCAGGGGGTGAACGAGACGTTGGGAAGCTACGTGGACCGGTTCCAGGAGGAGGTTACTCAAGTTTAGGAGATTCCGGGCCATAGTCTGATGATGGCCTTTACCCTGGGCCTGTAGTAGGGGTTCTTCCGGATGGAGCTGAAGAGAGTTCCCCCCCTCTCCTATGAGGAGCTGATGGAGAGGGCGGCAAGTGAAGTTGACGGGGAGGCGTCGAACCCGGAGTTTGCAAGGAAGTTGTCCAAGTGGGCCACGGAGGAAGATAAGGAGTCGCGAGGAGGGAGATGATAGGAGGAGAGAAGAGAGCGTCGGCAGAGGGAGAAAAGGCAGCTCTAGTGGCAGCAGCAGCCGAGGTGGGGGCGTTAGGAGCCCGACCGTCGACTGGGCTGGAGACCTGAGTGGCAAGGGCAGGGGCCACAGAGGGGATACCATGGAAGGGATCACTACCAGGGGAGGAAAGATCAGTTCCACCCTCCAGGCTGGAGGCAGGACCAAAGGCCCCGGCTTCCCGATCAAGAGGAGGCAATGGCCATAGCCTTGGGGGCAAGGAGGGGAATGATGTGGAGGAGGAGGAGATAAGTTAGGGTGGAGTTGCCCTTTTGCGACTTCCATCAGGAGGAGGGGCACGCAACTGCCACGTACCCAGAATTCCTGTAGATGAGAGGGAATCGAGAGCAGCAGCAGCAGCAAGGGCGACAAGAAGTGAGGATTGAAGAGGTCCTGCCTCGGGCGGAGGAGGATCGTTGCAAAGACCGGGTGTATGTTGGAACCCGCGGAGGGATCAGAGTGATCCACGGGGTGGGGGGGGGGTCGAGGCTTCCCCTAAGGCGAGCCTCCACACCATGTACCGCCGGAGCGTTGCCTCCACCTCCTAGACCCCACCCCCGGAGGAGAGGATCACCTTCTCCAAAAGCGACATACCAGATAACGAGGATCCGTTCTGTAATGCGCTGGTCATCAAGGCGGTTATCGAGAATTTCACCATCTCTCGGATCCTCGTTGACAACGGGAGCTCCATCAACGTCGTCTTCAAAAAGGCGTTTGACGTGATGAAGGTAGAGGCAAAGAGGGTGCTGGCCTCGGATGGACCCTTGTTCGGGTTTTCAGGAGAGAGAAAGGAAGTGGATGGAAGACTAGGCCTCCATATTACCTTGGGGGGGGGGGGGGCAGTCCAGGAACTGCATGTTCATCATCGTGGATGCCCCCATCAGCTACAGCGCCATCTTTGGGAGTCCCCTTATCAGTTCCTTCCGCTGCATCCCCTCATCTTTCCATCAGTGCTTGAAGTTCAACGCTGAGGGGATTCAGGTCCGGGTCAGGGGGACCCAAAGGTGGCGCGGGAGTGCTATGTCACTGCGGTGAACACCATCTCCTGGCAGGAGGGAGCCGAGGATATGGGGCGAAGGATGGAGGAGGATGAGTAGGAAGCAGGAGGGGAGGAGCTGGAGATGAACAACTACACAGAGGAGGAGCCGATAGGAGGAGATCTGGAGGTGGCCGAAGTAATGGCCGTAGGGGAAGAGATGGAGGTAGAGGTCCCCGTTCTGTAGGAAAGGGATGCTGAAGAATGGGGAAAGCAGTCCAGGCTAGAGGCTGCGGAAGAATTGGTGGAGCTAGAGGTGCACCCCCCGGACATCAAGGATGTCTCGTTCATCACAGGGGATGGATGCTACTGTTACAAGATGATGCCCATTGGGCTGAAGAACGCAGGAGCAACCTATTAAAAGATGATGGATAGGGTCTTCAAGGAGCAAAAGGGGAGGAATTTGGAGGTGTATGTGGATGAACTCATGATCAAGAGTCGGGATGTGGACTCCCACCTCCGGGACCTGGAGGAGACCTTTGCCACCCTGCGCAAATATAAGATGCGGTTGAATCCCCTAATGTGTGTCTTCGGGTCTAGCAGGGGAAAGTTCTTGGGACACATCCTCCCCCCCCCCCCCCCCCCCCCCCCCCCCCGCGGGGGTCGAGCCGAATCCTGATAAGGTCAAGGCTATCTTGGAGCTGGGGTCACCACGAAATGCTAAGGAGGTCCAACGGCTGACGGGGAAGCTAGTAGGGCTGAGTAGGTTCCTCTCCCGAGCAGGAGAGAAGTGTTCCCCCTTCTTCAAAATGTTGAGGGGAGGTCCGAAGCTCGAATGGACTAAGGAGTGTGAGGAGGCGTTCCAGGCCCTCAAGCTGCAGTTGACTCAGGCTCCGCTACTCCAAGGGCCGAAGGAGGGGGAAGACCTGTTTCTATATCTCGGGGTCGGGGCAGAGGCCTTGAGTTCCGTCCTAGTTTGCGAAGAGGGAAAGAAGCAGCTCCCCATTTATTACGTGAGCCGGGTCCTGAGGAAGGCCAAGCTCCGATACCCGATTTTGGAAAATCTAGCCTTCGTCCTGATTATCTCAGCCCGGAGGCTGTGACCTTACTTCCAGGCACACTCAATCCGAGTGGTGACCGACCACACTCTCCGCAACATCTTTGAGAGGGTGGAGCATTCGGGCAGGCTGGCCAAGTGGTCGGTAGAGTTGAGTGAGTTCGACGTCTCATTCGTTCCGCGGCTCTCGATCAAAGCTCAAGCAATGGCTGACTTCTTGGCTGACTATGTGATTGAAGTGGCAGAGGAAGAGCTCACCCGTCTGTCTCCTTGGAAGGTGAAGGTAGACGATGCCTCATGGAGGCATTCCCTAGGAGTGGGGGTGATCCTAGAAAGCCCTCAGGGGACTAGAATTGAGCAGACGGTGGTGGTTCACTACTCCATCACCAAAAATCAAGCCGAGTATGAGGCCGTGATAGTAGGGCTGCGGCTGGCCAGGGAGCTGTGGGTTTTGGACGTGGAGGTCCTTACCGACTCCATGGTGGTAGCCTCTCAAGTCAACGGGGAGTTCGAGGCAAGGGAGCCCACCCTGCGATTATACTTAGCCAAAGTGAAGGGGGTCATAGGCACTTTCCAGACCTTCTCCATCCGACACGTGCCAAGGGAAGAAAATGAACAAGTCGACCAACTAGCCAAGCATGGTCCCCAGGTGGGGGGTACCATTACCGACCTGTTTCGCCCCTCCATCGAAGAGGGGGAGCTCATGGAAATTGATCAACAAACTTCGTGGATAGACCCAATTGCGACTTTCCTCTCCACGGGAGAGTATCCGGAGGGGGCAGATAAGAAGAAGCTAAGGCACAAGTCAGCATACGACCTCCTCTAGGACGGGCAGCTGTACAGGAAAACACTCTCAGGGATGCTGGCTCGTTGCGTGGCTGAGGGAGACGTACAAAGAATCTTGGAGGAAGTCCACTCCGGAGAGTTTGGGAGCCACTCCGGGAGTTTGACCCTGGAGGGAAGAATAGTCAGTCAAGGGTACTTCTGGCCCACCCTAAGCCAAGACGCCACGGAGTTCGCCAGGAGATGTCTTAAGTGCCAGCTGTTTTCCCCCCTCCAGCTACAGCCGGCCCAGCGACTCAAGAGTATCACGGCGCCCGGGCCCTTCGCCATTTGTGGAATGGATTTGGTTGGGTCGTTCCCCCAGTCAAGTGGGCAAAGGAGGTTCCTAATAGTGATGATCGATTACTTCTCGAAGTGGTTAGTGATAATACGGTTTGCAGTCAATTTTATTAGGATATTTTCGGGGTTTTAAAGCAAATCATGTCTTGTAAAGTACTTATTTTTATTCCCCTTTGTATATATTTTTGTCGCTAATGCATTTTTTCTGCTTTTTGCAGGTTTTCATGGCTTTCAGCCGAATTTTGCTGTGACAAGCCCCAAGGTCACGCCCTACCCGGGCGTGTACCTAGGGCGTGTAACCCAGAGGAATGAAGCAATTGGTCCGAAACTGCATTCCGTGGAAACTTAGTGTACATGCCCTCGGTCACGCCCGTGTCACATCCGACATGGGCGTGTTCTTGAGGCGTGTCCCCAGGTTCCGAGGAATCGCCGCAGCGCACTCGTTTTTCCCGCTCCACCGTCGCACCGAAAGTGTCACGCCCCAAGGTCACGCCTGACCCGGGCGTGACATATGGGCGTGTACTTCAGCAATTCCGCCCGTCACCTCCAGCATTCAATTTCAGCTCAACAAAGTCACGCCGCAAAGGACACGCCCCAGGTACACGCCCTACCAGGGCGTGACTTGTGGGCGTGTACCTCAACTACTTCGTCAGAATTAAATTCCTACCCAAAAAAGTCACGCCGAATGTGTCAAGCCACAGGGTCACGCCCGACCAGGGCGTGACAGGGGGGCGTGACCCGACCCGAAAAATTATATAAATAGAGCCCAACTCTAAGGGTTCATGGACACTTTTGCATTTAGAGGGGAGGTTCTGTCCTTTGTATTTTCGAACTTTTTTAAGCATGTCTCTCCATTTTTAGTACTTAGATCTAGCTTTATGCTTTCCCTGTATTAGTTCCTAGCTTCGTTCTATAGTATAATGTTAATGATAGTGTACTTTACCTTTCCATGCACTTGTAATCTCTGGTTTTCAAGCTGTAAGATCCCTGTTTCCATTAATAAAAAGTGTTGTTTTCTTTTACGTTTCTGTTCTGTTTTCATTATTCTTCTTCTACTCATCCCCCCTCTTCCACCTCACCATGATTAACTAATCCTCCATGTACTCGATCTTGATGATCCGAGGTTCGAGTGATTAGGTTATGATGCTTTGAATCTTACCTTTTCTTTTTTAGGGTTTATCCTTGAATTACTCTTTATTTATCACGGGATGGAGGTATATCATCGATATATACTCTCCACCTTTGCTTTCATTCTGGGCTAGCCGAGAGGCCGAAAGTTTGAAATGAGCACTCAAGAGTAAAGGGAGTTGTTCTCACCCCTCGAGAGAGGCAGACGTTCAAATCTCCCGGATTGGAGTAAAATCCAATAGCGGGGTTCACCGCGTAAAGCGAGTTTTAGGCCTCCGATTTTGGCGAGAGTCGGTCGGACCTTCCTAAACTCAGTTAGGCACGACCTTCGAGAGAAGCGTGTCAATATTTATGGAACCTCCATGGTCAAGGACCTTTACCCTAATTAGCTTAGGTTTATTTATCGTATTTTTCTAACCACTCTTGCCGAGGTGATTTCTGATCGAGTGCATTTCCCCCCATCGTTACTAAGCTTAGGTTTAATCGCTCTTTTAGCTCTCTTTATCTTTTCATCCAAGTAGCTCTCTTTCATTGCAAGTAGTTCTCTTCCTTTAGTAAGTTTAGCTTTCTTCTAAAAAACCTAATTTTTCCGTCGATAAAATAATAGATTTCGTGTGAGTAAGCTTACTCAACTGTTCCCGGATTTTAATACGACACTTGTGTCCCCTAGCTGCATTTCGATAGGTATACTTGCCTTGTTGGATTGTTACTTTGGTTATTTTCTCCTTGCAGATATCTAAGAGACAATCAAGTTTTTGGCGCCATTGCCGGGGAGGCAACGCTCGTTGATAAATTGAAAACACGAATATATTAATTTTATCACTTCTCTTTCTCACCCTCCTTCTTAAAATTTTTCCGCCTACTCACTTGAGTTAAATGGCTGGATTTTGTTCAAGCAAGTGTGCGTATTTTTAATTTTTCCGCCTACTCACTTGAGTTAATTGGCTGGATTTATTTCAAGCAAGTGTGCGTATTTTTATTTTTCCGCCTACTCACTTGAGTTAATTGGCAGGCTTTATTTCAGTACAGTGTGTTTACTTTCTGTAGAGTGGGTGTGTTTTAATTTTCTGTAGAGTGCGTGAGTGTAGCTTTTATTTTCCGCCTACTCGCTCGGAGTTAAATGGCTGGATTTTAATTACCGCCTATTTAATAGAAACCCACATCACAAATTTTTCTACACCACCTAACTCTCTCGAAAAAGGGCAAAGTGGCTCTAAATGCCACTATCTTGTCTAGTACCTTGCGAACCCTTCACCGGGTAGCCCTTGGGAAGTTCGGGAGTTAAAACATAAAAAATCTATTTCAAAAAAAAAAATTTCGAACTTCATTAGCTCTTTTATTTTCTAGTCTTTCTTCTCCTCTCTTCTTCTAGTGTATGACCCACGGAAGTCCGTCGGTTACTTTGGACTTGGACCACGAAATTGAGCATACTCTTCGGAGAAGATCGCGATTTCAAGGCCCTACTACCCAAGTGCTGGTTGAGGATTCCGAGTCATTTTCTACCTTAAGAATGGCAGAACCCAACGTGGAGGAAGCCGTGCAAAGGCCTATGTCATATTATGCACGACCGAATCTCGAGGGTACAGAATCTAGTATAGTTCGCCCTGCAATAAATAATAATAATTTCGAACTGAAGCCTAGCATAATTCAAATGGTGCATCAGAATGTGCAATTTGACGGGCTTCAAGATGAAGATCCGAACGCACACATAGCCAGCTTTCTTGAGATTTGTGAGACCTTCAAGATTAATGGTGTCACAAATGATGCTATTATGCTAAGATTATTTCCTTTCTCTCTTAGAATTAAGGCTAAGCAGTGGCTGAACACCCTTCCTAAAAATAGCATAACTACTTGGACGCAATTAACTGAAAAAATTTTGGCCAAGTATTTTCCGCCTGCTAAAACTGCAAAACTTAGGAATGACATTTCTGCCTTTGGACAAATAGACTCTGAGACCCTTTACGAAACCTGGGAAAGATTTAAAGAATTATTAAGACGATGCCCACATCACGCTCTGCCTGTATGGTTGCAAGTGCAGACGTTCTATAATGGGCTAAATCAAAGCACAAAGCAAATGATAGACGCAGCTTCTGGCGGTACTTTAAACCATAAGACCCCGGAAGCAGCTCTTGAGCTGTTTGAAGACATGGCCATGAACACTTAACAGTGGAATGTGCCTAGGTCCCGCCCAAACAAACCTGCAGGTCTCTTTGAAGTGGACAACGTCTCACAACTCGCACTGCAAGTTGAAATATTAAGCAAAAAAATTACGGAGATGACTGCTGCCTCCGCCCCTCAGGTATGGGAATCTACAACTCCTCCCTCCGAACATTTGGATTATGTAAATAATATTCCTAGAACTGCTTTTAATAATTTTTCTGCTGCAAATTATCATCCTCCTGGTTTTAATTTTCCGAATAGTTATAATCCTGCGTTAAGAAATCATCCGAATTTTTCGTGGAGCAATCCATCGAATGCTGTGTGCCCGCCACCGCAAAGTGATTTTTCTGCACCACCACCACCTCCTCAAAGTTTTCCAAAACCTCCAAATTTGGAGGAAATGTTTTCAAAATACATGAATGCTAATGACGCTACGATTAGAACCTGATGCGGGTTAAAACTCGGAAATTATCAGCGGTCACGCGGCGACCCGGCGGTTTTATTTGAGAAAAAGGCAGAAGTGAATTTATTTAAGAAAACGGGTCGCGCGTATTTATTTATTTATTTTGGATATAAAAAAGGTTTAGAAATCGAGTTTTAACGAAAGGAGGCAAGTGCACCTATCGTGAGTAGTACAGGATATTCCGGGTGGAATATCGAGGTCGTATTGTTCTCGGGTCCGGTTCGATTATTTCTACTCTTCCCTGGAGGGGACTATTATTTTACCGATAATACTTGTCGGGTATTTTTATATAATAAAAAGCAGAAAATGGCAGAAAGAAAAAGAAAGCATAAAAGAAAGCAAGAAGGTGGTGCCGATGAAGAGCTTAGCTCGATGGCACCGAAAAAACAATTGGACTAAAATAGACTTTAAATAAAAAGAGCTCCTAAATTTCTAATTAATTAAGGCGGAGACTTGGCCGTGGAGGTTCCACTAAAATGAGCTCACCTAGCTATAGGGCTATCGCTCACCTGAACGCTAAGACTATTCGACCGGGCTCTCGTCCGACGAAGGATTCCTCTTAACGCCCGCATTACGCTAAGAACCCCGCTATTGGGTGGGGAACCCAATCCGGTAGAGTTGGCGCGCCTCCTCTCTCGAGGGTTAGTGCGGAACTCTCTTTGCCAAGGGGTGATCTGTCCATACGCACGGCCTCTCGGCGAGCGTATGGAAAACGGAAATAGGGCCCACACATCGATATGTGGTCCTACGCGTCGTTAACCCCGGGCAAACCTTAAGTACTTTTAATTAATTAGAAAAATTAGACCTTTAGTTATTTTAAGCTATTTTATCTGTCCCAATGCTCTTCGATGCCGAGGGCTAAGAACGATTAGCCACTCATCGGAATGGGGACGGCTTGCGAGAAAAGCAAAAAAATAAAGCAGTAAAGAAAGCTGAAAATGAAAGCAGTAAATGAAAGCGGTAAATGAAAGCTGAAAATTGCAAGTCCTACCCAAACGAGTAGGACTGAAGAAAGCAGTAAATTGCGAGTCCCGGCGCAAATGCGTGGGTGGGAGAAAGAAAGCGGTAAAACACACACACGCAAGTCCTACTCAAATGAGTAGGAGAAAATAAATACGGGTCCTACTCAACCGAGTAGGACAAAATAAATGCGACGCACACACACTCTCTCTCGACATAAATGAAAACACACACACTCTACCGAAATAAAATCCAGCCATTAAACTCAAGTGAGTAGGCTGAAAAAAGGAAAACTGCAAACTCACGCACTCTACAGAAAGTAAAATAAGCGAGCGCCATTTAACTCTTAACGAGTAGGCGGAAATAAATGCGCACACACACATGAGCGAAAAAATTAAGAAAAACTAAGTTACCGAAGAATTAAAACAACTGCATTTCTACCGCTAGAATGCGGTAGAAATGCATAAAAAGCTAAAATAAAAATAAACGGAGCAAAAGAGTTTGCAAATAAACGCAAAAAGAAAATGCTCGAAAAATAAAAACGAATACATTTCTACCGCTAGAATGCGGTAGAAATGCATAAAAAGAGAACGAAAAAATTAAACGGACAAAAGTTTAAAACGAAAAATCGAAGTGCACGAAAAATTAAAACGACTATATTATCATTCCTATAACTCCGTAAAACTGATTAAAAAGTGAAAATAAACTGAAAATAATGAAAAGGTTTTACATCCTAAAAAGAAAAATCTAACTTAAAAGAAATGAAAATCACTTTGAAATCAATTTTACGGGTTTATAACAATGAGATAGAAAGCTATAAAAACCTAAGTTAACAACACTACGTAAGAAAATGAAAACATAAAAGTAAATAAACTATACTCATACACTCACACACGCCTATAAAGAAGAACAGAAACTAAGTTAAAACAAAAATAAATAAGATTGTATAAGGGAAGAGGTGCATGAATCCATTCCAAAGCCATAAGAAGAGAAAAAGAAATATTTTTTATTAAGTAAAAACACCGGTTACAAAGGAACGAAAATAAAACTAAGTAGAGAGGGAGAAATATCCCTTACATAGACCTTGGAAGCAATCCAGCAGCACAACACCTTATACAAAATGGTGCCCAAAAGGGAACAGGAATTCAAAGGAGAACCTCTGAATTTATAGACAAAATTTTCATGGGTCACGCCCTTGGTCACGGGCGTGACAGGGGGCGTGACAGTACTATTTGAGAAGGCGGCCGGCGATTTGACGGGAAAGTTGACTTTGGCTGGACACGTGTCGGTCTCGCAGAGGTCACGCCCTTGGTCACGGGCGTGACAGGCAGGTGGATCTGGGCGCGGTGCGCCAAAAAGTCGCCGCGCGGGTCTTGTCGGGCTAGCTGGAAAGGTCACGCCCCAGGTCACGGGCGTGACTCTGGGCGTGTCGGCTGGTGTCGACACTCGACGAATGTCGAGCTGAAAGTGTCGAGTTGAAAATCGTCGAGCGGAAAGAGGTATCACGCCCTAGGTCACGGGCGTGACTCTAGGCGTGGCTGCTTGTGTCGACACTCGACGATCGTCGAGATGAAATCGTCGAGTGGAGTGTCACGGGCTTGGGTCACGCCCCGTGTCGGGTGACACGGGCGTGACCCCGGGCGTGTCAGGCTTTGGTCTTCAAAGTTCGCAGATTTCACGGCTTTTGACGTGTCACGCCCTGGTCACGGGCGTGACCCATATGTCACGGGCGTGACATGTCAATTTTTGGCAGTTTTTCATTTTTTTCCTGAAAAATAAAATAAAACAAGTTAGTATAATATTTACAAAAATAAGAGCATTTTATTGAATAAAAATAAGTAAAAACGACAAAAATAAACGAAAATAACTAATTTAATGTACACAAAAATACGTATATTTATAATTCATCAGAACCTTAACTGGAAGTGTTAAAAATTTAGAAAATCAGGTCGGACAGCTCGCTAAAATGATTTCTGAGCGACCCGTAGGGTCTCTTCCTTCCAATACCGAGCCCAACCCGAGAGAGCAAGCGAAAGCTATAACTCTTCGGAGTGGGAAGAAAGTTCCCGGTACGATAAGTGAAGAGCCCGAGGCAATCTCCGCTTCCGCTTTAAAAAATCAAAGCTCCGTTCCCGTTTTAAAAATTCCACCCTCTGCCGAAGAAATTATCACTCCTATTTTAGAAAAACAACTCACTCCACCACCCACCTTTAAAAATAATCCATCCCCGCCATACCCTTCCGAACTTAATAAACAACGACATGATGATCAATACACACGTTTTTTAGAAATGTTTAAACAAATTCACATAAATCTGCCTTTCCACGAAGCCATATCCCAGATACCTAAGTACGCAAAATACCTTAAGGACCTCCTAACCAACAAGAAGAAGTTAGAGAACCTTTCTCATGTCACGTTAAATGTCGAGTGCTCGGCGGTTTTGACAAACAGATTACCGAAGAAAATCAGGGACACGGGTAGTTTCTCTATCCCGTGTGTCTTTGGTGATCTCTTTGTCAAACACGCTTTAGCCGACTTAGGTGCGAGTATTAATCTTATGCCCCTCTCGTTATTTAAAAAGTTAGGAATTGGTAGTCTCAACCCCACACGCATGAGTATCCAGCTCGCCGACAGGTCAGTCAAATACCCGTTAGGAATAGTGGAGGACATCCTAGTCAAAGTTGACAAGTTCATCTTCCCGGTGGACTTTGTCATTTTGGACATCGAAGAAGACATCGAGGTTCCCCTGATCCTTGGCCGACCCTTCCTTGCCACCTCCCGAGCTATCATTGACGTAAGCAATGGTAAGCTCTTCCTTCGAGTGGGCGACGATGAGGTAACTTTCTCTATCACCCCCTCGATGAAGAACACACTAGCTAATGATGACTCCTGTTTTTTCATGGATACCGTAAGTGAAGAATCCTTCTCTCACACCTCTGATTTTGAAGAAGAATTTTCCAATTTTTGTTCCTCTCCTACTCCTCCAACTGAATCTCTACACCTAAGTGAAGAATCCTCCACTCGCCTTTCTGATTTTGAAAATGAATTTTTTGATTTATGTTCCTCTTCTACTTTTCCAACTGAATCGCTGCACGAAGCCGCCATGGCCGCTAGCAACAATCCTTTAATTTTACATATAAAAAAGTGTACGAGGACATAGTTTTTGAAAAAGAACAAATTTCGAAAACCTCGTATGATGACCCCCCTACCTTGGAACTGAAAGAACTACCAGAGCACCTTCGATACGCTTTCTTAGAAAAGGAGTCCAAGCTGCCTGTCATAATTTCGGCCTACCTCACGGATGCACAAAAGGATAAACTTCTTTCAATTTTACAAAAGCATCGCCAAGCTATTGCTTGGCAGATATCTGATATCAAGGGCATAAGCCCATCTTTCTGCACTCATAAAATCTTAATGGAAGATAATTCACGTAACTCTATACAACCTCAGCGCCGTATAAACCCAAACATGAAAGACGTAGTTAAGGGCGATGTTATGAAATTGTTAGACGTAGGAATTATCTATCATATATCCGACAGTAAGTGGGTTAGCCCAGTACAGGTAGTACCAAAGAAGGGAGGGATAACGGTCGTAAGTAATGAAAATAATGAATTAATCCCGACTCGGACGGTGACCGGATGGCCAATGTGTATAGATTACCGTAAGTTGAATGACGCCACCCGCAAGGATCACTTCCCCTTGCCGTTCATTGATCAGATTTTAGAACGACTTTCCGGACATAGCTTTTATTGTTTTCTCGATGGCCTCTCGGGGTATCTTCAAATCCCCATCTCCCCCGAGGACCAGGAGAAAACTACGTTTACTTGTCCCTTCGGCACCTTTTCCTACCGAAGAATGCCGTTTGGATTGTGCAATGCGCCGGCTACATTCCAACGATGTATGCTCGCCATCTTTGACAAGTACTTAGAAAGCATTATGGAAGTTTTCATGGATGATTTCTCCGTGTTCGGGAATTCCTTCGATAGTTGCTTAGAGAATCTTGAAAAAGTCTTAGAGCGATGCGAAGAAACTAACCTCGCCTTAAATTGAGAAAAATGTCATTTTATGGTAAGGGAAGGGTTAGTTTTGGGACATAGAATTTCTGAAAGGGGTATTGAAGTAGACGTTGCGAAAATAAAAGTTATCGAGAAGCTGCCGCCACCTACGAACATAAAAGCTATAGGAAGTTTCCTGGGTCATGCGGGTTTCTACCGCCGCTTCATAAAGGACTTTTCCAAAATCACCAAGCCCCTTACCCATCTCTTAGAAAAAGACGCCCCATTCATCTTTGATGATCTCTGTCTAGCTGCCTTCAATTTAATAAAAGAAAAATTAGTTAATGCCCCAATCATGATAGCTCCGGTGTGGGATCTTCCATTTGAGATAATGTGTGATGCGAGTAGTTATGCGGTGGGAGCCGTACTAGGTCAACGTATTTCCAAAAACTTCCACCCCATTTATTACACTAGTAAAACACTCACATCTGCACAGGAAAATTACACCACAACCAAGAAGGAGCTCTTAGCTGTAGTATTCGCTTTTGACAAATTTTGCCCTTATATTACTCTTTCAAAAATTATTATTTTTACGGACCACTCGGCCCTCAAATATCTTCTCTCTAAAACGGATTCCAAGCCTCGCTTGATTTGTTGGGTCTTACTCCTCCAGGAGTTTGACTTAGAGATCAGTGATAAGCGAGGTGCCGAGAACTTGGCCGCCGACCACCTTTCGCGCGTAGACAACCCGTTTATAGAACAATTAGACGAAAATTCTTTTCATTACTATTTCCCTGATGAGAAGCTGTTCATAATTAACACATCTACTTCTCCTTGGTTTGCCCGCATTGTCAACTATCTAGTGGCCCGTGTGCTCCCAAAAGAGTTTTCATCTCAGTAAAAGAAGAAATTCTTTTCTGAGCTGAAAAACTATTTTTGGGAGGACCCGCATCTTTTCAGAATTTGTGCCGACCAAGTGATCAGGAGGTGTGTTTATTTTGATGAAGGATTAGATAATATTAAACATTTGCATGAAGGACCGACGGGTGGGCACTATCATGCTGCTCGCACCGCTCACAAAGTGTTAAGCGCGGGTTTTTACTGGCCCACCCTGTTTAAAGACGCGCATGCCTTTGTGAGTAGGTGTGATAGTTGCCAACGGTCGGGGAATATTTCGAATAAAAATGAAATGCCACAAAATTATTTCCTAGAGTGCGAAGTTTTCGACCTCTGGGGGATTGATTTTGTCGGCCCTTTTCCTTCTAGCTTCGGGAATAAGTACATTTTAGTTGCCGTTGATTATGTTTCGCGTTGGGCCGAAGCCCAAGATCATCCTACGAATGACGCCCGAGTCATAGTTAATTTCCTAAAAAAATTATTTTCTCGTTTCGGTACGCCACACGCTATCGTTAGTGATAGGGGTTCCCATTTTTGTAACGCACAATTTTCAAAAATCCTAACTAAATATGGCGTTACTCATAAGCTTTCCACTGCCTACCACCCACAAACTAACGGACAAGTCGAAGTAGTCAATAGAGAAATAAAAAGAATTTTAGAAAAGACTCTTTCAACATCTAGAAAAGACTGGTCAGCCAAATTAGACGATGCTCTATGGGCCTACCGAACAGCGTACAAATCCGCCCTCGGATGTACGCCATATCGGTTGGTCTATGGAAAATCGTGTCATTTACCCGTAGAGTTAGAACACCGCGCCTTTTGGGCCTTACGATTTTTAAACTTCGATCCCCACTCTGTCGGCAATTTTAGAAAATTTCAACTTAACGAACTCGACGAGTGGCGCTCTTACGCATATGAAAATAACAGACTTTATAAAGAGCGGACGAAGCGTTTACACGATCGACATCTTAGGCACCCAAAAATCTTTAAGCCGGGCGACCAAGCGCTTCTTTATAATTCTCGTTTACGTTTATTCCCTGGTAAATTAAAATCACGTTGGTCGGGGCCTTTTACTGTTTTAGAAGTTTTTTCTTATGGTACTGTTTTAATTTCCCACCCTGATAAGGGTACTTTCAAAGTGAATGGTCAGCGTCTTAAACTGTATTTCTGTGATGATGCCAGTCTCAACCCTGTTAACTCTATCTTTCCGGTCCTGACATTTGATTAATCTGAACTTTATTTTTCTCATAAACTTTAAACTTTATTCGAACTTTATTTTTAAACAATATTTGGGACAATCTTATTTTGATGCGTCGAGCTCAAACGACGCTTTAAACAAAGGGCTCTTTTGGGAGGCAACCCAAGTTATCTTTTTCTGTTTTCTTTATTTCATAATTTTTTCCCCGAATGGCTCCGGCAAACTGAAACTTCTGCGATCGCCTGCTCCAACTGTTCTGATTCCATGACGAAGTCCACCAGACGACGTTCTCCGATCTCATGAAGATCCACAGCACACGCATGGAGGAGCGGCATCACTCAGCTTTCCCTGCCACATAAAATTGGGGAAGTACCTGTTTTTCAATTCTGTCTTTTATTTCTGTACTTTACTTTTCTCTCGTTCTCCGACCTCCTTCTCCATTGAGGACAATGTAGATTTTAAGCTTGGGGGATGAGTTCCTCCTTTTTGCTTTTTGTAAATATCCAAAAAATCCAAAAAATTCAAAAAAAATGTATATATATAGCTGCATTTTGGTATTTCAATAAGTACCCCATGTTTATGTTTTGTTTTTCTCAAACTTCTTTATAAACAACGTAGTTAATTATAATTTTTCTAATCATTTTTTTAATCATATTTCACAAGTAAAATGTTGGCCATGCTGTGTTTCTAATTCACGGTAGCATGTTAAGGTAAAATATTTCTCTAAAACATGCATTTCTATTATGGTTTTCCGTTCTTTATTTTCTTTACTTTCTCTAAAAATTCATCATCCACTATTTTCCTTTTCGTCTTTAGATAATTTTTGTAAGAACAAATTTTGAATAACGTAGTCGATATGAACGATCCAAGTCACATATTATTTTTATTTTCAAGATAATTTCATCAATCTTCTTTTATTATCTCGAACTTGCTTTTTGAAATTTATCGACTCTATGTTTTAAATAAATTTAAAAAAAGCGTAAAAATGATTTAGGCCATTTTTGTTTGCGTTTGAGCTTTCCTGCCAACCTAAAATATTTTACCACTAGTTAGCCGATTTTGAGCCTTTTTTCCAAATTCATTTGATAACTCCACACAGCATTTCATTTTCACCAAAGCCCAAATTCCTACCTATCTAATCACGCTAATTTTTTTGATAGGAAATTTTGTGTTATCTTTGGAGAAATTGTTGAAAAAAGTGTACTCAAAAGCAATGTATTGAAAAAAAAGAGAAAAAATGAATGAAAATAATAATAATAAAAAAAAGAGATAAATAATCATAAAGAAAAAAAAAATTTATTTATACATATTTTGTTTAAAATAAATTTTTTTTTTTTTTGAAACTCGTTGTTTTGGTTTAGTGTGATTTTTAAGCCTCCATGTTTATATTTGAATTCCACTCCTATTCATATTCCTAAACCAAACGTTTCGGTCCTATTAAGTCCTTTTGATTCACGCCCTTTTTTAATTTTATTTAACAACTAAGAAAAGAAGAAAAGTAAATCAGTTTTAGTTTTGGATTTAAACTTAGATTTTTGTTATTTAATTGATATAATTATAATGCGTTGCTTGGATCTAGTAATAACTCAATACGTTCTTTTCATTTTCATTGCCTTGCTTAAATCTATTTAAAGAATTTCGTCAAAATTCTGGATGATTTATTTTTATTAAGTAAAGTTTATAAAAGTTAAACCATACCAAAATAATTGTTTTAGATTTACGTTTTACATTCTCCCTACCTAGAATTTCGCATACTACTTGTGTAAGTATGATTAAAACTTTTTGAATTAGTCACTTTTATGATTAGCTAGTCTTTATATCTTTGCTTGGGGACAAGCAAAACTAAAGCTTGGGGGAATTTGATAATACGGTTTGCAGTAAATTTTATTAGGATATTTTCGGGGTTTTAAAGCAAATCATGTCTTGTAAAGTACTTATTTTGATTCCCCTTTATATATATTTTTGTCGCTAATGCATTTTTTCTGCTTTTTGCAGGTTTTCACGGCTTTCAACCGAATTTTGCTGTGACACGCCCCAAGGTCACGCCCTACCCGGGCGTGTACCTAGGGTGTGTAACCCAGAGGAATGAAGCAATTGGTCCGAAACTGCATTCCGTGGAAATTTAGTCTACACGCCCTCGGTCACGCCCGTGTCACATCCGACACGGGCGTGTTCTAGAGGCGTGTCCCCGGGTTCCGAGGAATCGCCGCAGCGCGCTCGTTTTTCCCGCTTCACCGTCGCACCGAAAGTGTCACGCCCCAGGGTCACGCCTGACCCGGGCGTGACATATGGGCGTGTACTTCAACAATTCCGCCCGTCACCTCTAGCATTCAATTTCAGCTCAACAAAGTCACGCCGCAAAGAACACGCCCCAGGTACACGCCCTACCAGGGCGTGACTTGTTGGTGTGTACCTCAACTACGTCATCAGAATTAAATTCCAGCCCGAAAAAGTCACGCCGAATGTGTCACGCCCCAGGGTCACGCCAGACCAGGGCGTGACAGGGGGGCGTGACTCGACCCGAAAAATTCTATAAATAGAGCCCAACTCTAAGGGTTCAGGGACACTTTTTGCATTGAGAGGTGAGGTTCGGTCCTTTGTATTTTTGAACTTTTTTAAGCATGTCTCTCCATTTTTAGTTCTTAGCTCTAGCTTTATGCTTTCCCTGTATTAGTTCCTAGCTTCGTTCTGTAGTATAATGTTAATGATAGTGTAGTTTACCTTTCCATGCACTTGTAATCTTTGGTTTTCAAGCTGTAAGATCCCTGTTTCCATTAATAAAAAGTGTTGTTTTCTTTTACGTTTCTGCTCTGTTTTCATTATTCTTCTTCTACTCATCCCCCCTCTTCCACCTCACCATGATTAACTAATCCTTCATGTACTCGATCTTGATGATCCGAGGTTCGAGTGATTAGGTTATGATGCTTTGAATCTTACCTTTTCTTTTTTAGGATTTAGCCTTGAATTACTCTTGATTTATCACGGGATGGAGGTATATCATTGATATATACTCTCCACCTTTGATTTCATTCTGGGCTAGCCGAGAGGCCGAAAGTTTGAAATGAGCACTCAAGAGTAAAGGGAGTTGTTCGCACCCCTCGAGAGGGGCAGACATTCAAATCTCCCGGATTGGAGTAAAATCCAATAGCGGGGTTCACCGCGTAAAGCGAGTTTTAGGCCTCCGATTTAGGCGAGAGTCGGTCGAACCTTCCAAACTCAGTTAGGCACGGCCTTCGAGAGAAGCGTGTCAATATTTATTGAACCTCCACGATCAAGGACCTTTACCCTAATTAGCTTTGGTTTATTTATCGTATTTTTCTAACCACTCTTGCCGAGGTGATTTCTGATCGAGTGCATTTTCCCCTCATCGTTACTAAGCTTAAGTCTAATCGCTCTTTTAGCTCTCTTTATCTTTTCACGCAAGTAGCTCTCTTTCATTGCAAGTAGTTCTCTTCCTTTAGTACATTTAGCTTTCTTCTAAAAAACCTAATTTTTCCGTCGATAAAATAATAGATTTCGTGTGAGTAAGCTTACTCAAATGTTCCCGAATTTTAATACGACACTTGTGTCCCCTAGCTGCATTTCGATAGGTATACTTGCCTTGTTGGATTGTTAGTTTGGTTATTTTCTCCTTGCAGATATCTAAGAGACAATCAGTTAGAAGTGAAGGCACTGACCAAGGTGACCTCCCAGGTAATCAGGAACTTCGTTTGGGGGGAGATCATCTGTCGCCATGGATTGCCCCAAGCCATTGTCACGGACAATGGGCCCCAGTTCGCCAGCGACGAATTCACCAGCTTTTGCGAGCAGCTTGGAATTGAACTCAGGTTCGCCTTAGTCCATCACCACAGGAGCAACGGGCAGGTGGATGCCGCGAACAAGATCATCGTCAATCTCCTCAAGAAGAAAGTGGAAAATTTGAAGGGGAGCTGGGTGGAGCAGCTTCCCGCGATTCTCTGGGCCCTAAGAACCACCCCCAACACGGCTACTGGAGAGACCCCCTTCAAGCTCTCCCATGGGTGCGAGGCAATGCTCCCCGTGGAATTTGAAGTCCAAACACCTCGAGTCATTACGGCCAAAGAGGGCCGAGAGGAATGGCAAGAAGAGAACGAGGAGGAGCTGAGGCTCTCCCTTGACATGGTGTAAGAACTGAGGGACCTTTCCGCTATCCGACGGGAGGAGGTGAAAAGAAGAATGACCAAGTACTTTGACAAGCATGTCAGGGTCAAGCAGTTCGTGGAAGGGGACTTGGTGCTGAAGAAGGTGGATGCAGCAGGGAGGTCGGCATCCGTAGGGAAGCTCAACCCCAGTTGGGAGGGACCATTTATTGTATAGGAAGCTTTGAAGTCAGGAGGCTATCGACTCCAAAATGTAGAGGGAGAGACCCTGAGTCTCACATGGAGTGGTGACGACTTAAAACGTTTTTTCCCCTGAACCATGTAAGCGATACTTTGATTATAATAAATTTCTTCAACACTCCAGTACTGGCATAGCTTGTCTGCATAGAGAAATAGAATGTGTTTGGACCCCGAGCAGATCCCGCTGCCTGGCTCTCACCTAGCTGGCAGGGCCGGAAGTCACTCGGTGTCATCCTTGGCCTCGAGAAGATCCCGTTGTCAGGCTCTCACCTAGCTGACAGGGACAGAAGTCACTCGATGGAATGTGTTTGGTGTAACGACCCTAGCCGATCCAACGTGACAGCGTCACGGCTCCGCTCTAGGCGACGCTACCGGGCTGCAGCCCAAGCACCCCAACCCCTCTCCCTCCACAGGCGGGTTGTTGGTGGCCACAGCCTCCCTTTGATGAGGTAAACTCGATAGTCAAGCCCGCACTACGGGGACTTCCCAGGAGGTCACCCATCCCAGTACTACTCCAGCCCGAGCACGCTTAACTATGGAGTTCTTTCAACTCTCTTTGTAACGCCCCCACCTGTCACATGACATATAACAGTGGGTCCGGCCGGGGCCCCACACCATATAGCACAGACAAGCGAAGGAATCACGTGTGGAAATCAAACTCTACTCGTGTCCTTAACTCATTCCATTCTAGCACAGCATTTTTCTTGTTAGCATGAACTCAAACCAGAATGTCCACCAAATATAAATACCAGATTTATAGTAAAAACAACACCAGGAATGTATACAACTCACACACCCTGGCCTTATGGCCTTACAAGTTCCTCTTTATATAACAAGAAGTTCGTACATCGGCACGCAGGACGGCCACACATGAAATCCAACCACGATTCTTCACATAGCCTTCAAGGACTAAGAACACCAGGCTAGCCAATCCACTTATTCTTTCCAAACCGTAGCACCTGCAAATCATCATCCAAGCAAACACAGAAAACAAAGTAACGGTCAACATTGCTGACCCATTATAAGGACCCTACCCCCTACCCGGGGCAGTGGTTCCTTCCCTGTATACAGTGCTTCCTTTTTCATTAAGCATCAACAAACATCACCAAATCATATCATAGGATCATTCTCTTTATGCCACTATCTAACAAACACACCACATCACAAACGCTGGAGTCCACCAACGCTCCGTGCACTCAGGGCACCTTCTTGGCATACCGGAATCCACCGTCGTACACCGCTGTCTCTCGAGGTTTTAACTTGTTGGTTGACCGGCCCTAGTCCACCAGCTCGCAGGCTGGCGACATCCCTCCCAAGCCACTCAGAGGTCCATCCTCACAGCATCACAAACAGAGCAGACCGACCCACACTCTGTGGTGTAGCAAGTCGGGTTTATCTAAGCTCCCCAGGCATTGTCTACCCATCGATCCCCCTCCTAATCCGATCGACCCACACCATGTGGTGCAGCAACCCTGGTTTAACTCGGCTCCCCTAGCATTGCCGCCCATCGATCCCTTCCTTAACTAGATCAACCCACCCTAGTGGTGTAACAGGTCGGGTTTATCACGAGCTCCCCAGGCGTGCTACCAATTGATCATCTCATAACCAGGAGCTTCACCAAAGCCTCCTCACAAGCAGTACATCCATACATTCATCACAACAAAAATCCATTTTGCACATCATCAAAGTCACGGAGTCTTCTCCGGTTTACCCATAAACATCACCAATCCAGACTACCAGTCCAGATGGGCTTCACACAGCATGCCTACGCCGTACTTCATCATTCCGGCTCTAGATGCAGACTCAACAAAGGAATCACTTCCGCGATCCACCTCTTGGTGGAGGATTCCAAGCACATGTATAGAGAAAGGACTTCGATGTCCAAGAAGGAGATCGTTACCCTTGAAGATCGCTTCGGCGCCATGAAGTAGCCGGATGGAAATCACCGCCTCGGCACTACCTTCACGAATCCGCTCTCGGATCTTCGTTCCGCACTCCGCAGCTCCTACAGCAGTTGGAAGACTCCTCCCTTCTCTCTCCCTTAGGCCTTTCTCCTTTCTTTCTTGGAATGAAGATGAAGAAGAAGAAGAAGAGAAGATAAGGGATTTATCTTCAAATTCTCGGCCTTCCCAACACCTGGACAAAGCCCAGCCACTGGATCCAGGAAGAGGAAAACAAACGGCTCAGATCTGGCCAGAAAAACCCTGAACACGGCCTGACACGCCCTGTGACACGCCCGTGTCACAGGCCGTGTCCCCCTAAGCGGCAGACAACCGACTCAATCCAACCAGTATACGCCCGTGTGACACGCCCGTGTCACGGCCGTGTACCCGACACGCCCTCAGACACGCCCGTGTCTGATGCCGTGTACCTCAACAGAAATAATCCCAAATCAACCCGAGACTTCACACGGCCTGGCACACGGCTTGGCACACGCCCGACACGGCATCCGACACGGCCGTGTCCTGGGCCGTGTGCCCCCTCTCGACGATGTCGAGCGAAAATCGTCGACACCAAGTCCAATCGTCGACACAACCTCGACACGCCCTGCGACACGCCCGTGTCGCAGGCCGTGTCAACTGACACGCCCTGGGACACGCCCGTGTCCCAGGCCGTGTCACCCATGCCTGGACCCGATTTGGCTCAAAATGATCCTCTTGACTTCGGGGTGTTACAATCCTCCCCCCCTTCAAATAATTTCGTCCTCGAAATTTGACTCCACACAGCCAATTAGTCACAACATCACAAACGCGTACACTGCAAGCCTCCGCACACACTAACAAACGGACAACACAACAAACATCCCTAGCTTCCACTTGTGCACATTCAACCACATAAGACCTCAAACAAAACGACAGAATTGATTGATTTCGGCACAATCACAAGTATCAACATCATTTACATCAGCCAAAAGTGATGTACATCAGCTATGATTCATCAAAACATAGTTTACAAAACATACATAACATCGACATGCTTCACATCAGTTCACTTCCTCTCAGCCTCCCGAGTTTGAAATTCGCGATTTAATGATAAATGAACTGCTCGAGGCTGAATTTCACCAACTGAGCTTTGCGGCTCTTGCACTTCCATCGCATGCAATCTAGGTTGCGTCCGGGGTGCAGATGATTCGGCCACTGCTTTCCCTTTTTCTTCATATGACGCACCTGTCTTTTTCTCACTCCCTGGAGGGACATTCCAACAGAATTTTGCGATGTGTCCTTACTGCCCACATTATAACATATACGTGTATCCACCCGTCCTGGCCCATACGTCGCCCCCGAAGAAACAGTCGACGGAGCTACGTCCACCGGCCTAAATCTTTTCTTCTCTTGTCGTCGAAACTCCGATTCTTTCAACGCAGACTGTTCCCTTGCCAGTCGCTTATTCTCCTGTCCTCGCTTCATATCCTTCTCCAAGGCACGAGCTGTATCAACCAACGCCTGAAAACCTTGGCTCACCGAACTCGGAAGTGCTAACCTCAATTCATCCCGCAATCCTCCATAAAACCGATTTGTCTTTCGCGCTTCCTCCACAAAGGTCGCTCCCGCATATCTCCCCAATCTTGTAAATTCATGCAGGTAGGTATCAATATCTCGCTCACCCTGCACCCAGCGGAGAAACTCATTTTCCATCGCAATCCTCTGCGACACTGGCACATACTTGGCTAAAAATATTTGCGAGAATTCATCCATGGAAACCTCCGTTAAACCTCGACCTGCCAAGTGATGTACTTCAATCTCATCCCACCACAATCGCGCATCACCCTCCAACAGAAAAGTGGCCAACATTACTTTCTGTTCCTCGATCGTCCTGATTGTGGTTAGGATCCGTTTTACTCTTGCCAACCAATCTTCTGCCTGCGTTGGTGAGAGCGCTCCACCAAACGTCGGTGGATGAAAGTGCATAAAACGTGACAAGGCATCGTCACTTGCTTGCACTTCCACCACCTCGGCAGCATGCTCTTGCCTTCCACCAGATCTTGCCTGTCCAGTTGGGTGTGCTTGTAACACTGCAAGCACTGTCTCCGCGACCACCTGTATGGCCTCTGCCGAGGGAGGCATCGGCGCTTCCACGGGTGCTGCACTTTCATCCGACCGCTGGGGCTCAGACGGCCCAGCTCCATCCCTCGCCACCTATCAATGTACAGAACACCATTAAATCCTTCCAATTCATAACGGTACTGGTACATTGACTACACCCTCATGCACATCATGTGCATGACATACATTCCTAGTGGACATTCATGAGTTCATTATGTTCTCTCCTCCCAAACAATCTCAACCTCCCTCTGATACCACTTTGTAACGCCCCCACCTGTCACATGACATATAACAGTGGGTCCGGCCGGGGCCCCACGCCATATAGCACAGACAAGCGAAGGAATCACGTGTGGAAATCAAACTCTACTCGTGTCCTTAACTCATTCCACTCTAGCGCAGCATTTTTCTTGTTAGCATGAACTCAAACCAGAATGTCCACCAAATATAAATACCAGATTTGTAGTAAAAACAACACCAGGAATGTATACAACTCACACACCCTGGCCTTATGGCCTTACAAGTTCCTCTTTACATAGCAAGAAGTTCGTGCATCGGCACGCAGGGCGGCCACACATGAAATCCAACCACGATTCTTCACATAGCCTTCAAGGACTAAGAACACCAGGCTAGCCAATCCACTTATTCTTTCCAAACCGTAGCACCTGCAAATCATCATCCAAGCCAACACAGAAAACAAAGTAACCGTCAGCATTGCTGACCCATTATAACGACCCTACCCCCTACCCGGGGCAGTGGTTCCTTCCCTGTATACAGTGCTTCCTTTTTCATCAAGCATCTGCAAACATCACCAAATCATATCATAGGATCATTCTCTTTATGCCACTATCTAACAAACACACCACATCACAAACGCTGCAGTCCACCAACGCTCCGTGCACTCAGGGCACCTTCTTGGCGTACCGGAATCCACCGTCGTACACCGCTGTCTCTCGAGGTTTTAACTTGTTGGTTGACCGGCCAGAGGGGGAGGCGCAACCCCACCTCTAAATGTGAGATGGGGAAGGAGAGCTCGTCCTCGTAGAATGTGTTGATAGCTTTCCACTACCCCGGTCTACGAGACTCGAAACCTGGCGGCACATACGCGGCCTTGAATTCCGCGAGCTCCTCCTCGCTGGTATGCCCATCGAAGAAGCAATAGTCTGTGAAGTGCAGCGTGCACTTGGATCGGCCATCGGCGTCTGGATTGGTCTTGCCCATGATCGCGGAGGAGCGAGCGAAGCACGAGCAGGAAGAGAAAGAAACACAGAGAGATGGAAGCAAAGCAATAAAGGCACAGTACGCGGTAGGTAGGGGGGCTATTTTTTGGAAAATAAATCTGGGGCAGGAGGTCCAATCAGTTCAGCTCGCCGCCCCAGCTCGCCACCCCAGCTCGCCGACTTCCGGCGCATCCCAACCAAGGCTAAGTCAAACATTGCAATACATTATTTGAATAACATGACCAAGAATATTCTAAAGGCTACTTATTACAGAAGCAAAGATCAGGAATCAAAGGACAGGGCGCGCGAGCAAAGGGAGCATCGGTATGCGAGTACCGGTCGGCTCGGCAAAGGAGCCGCTCAATTACCTACCCCGACCTCGCGACCCCCGCTCCCCAGACTGCCGCGCGCGGAGTAGCTCGTGAATCCTTCCTGAATTCCTCTGCGCCACCGAGAGGCCGTCGTCTATCTCGTCCAGGAACCGGAAGGGGACATCAGCTCTCCAGCCTGGCCACTTCGCACCTCGTCGGCGAGACGCGCGTAGTCGTGTTGGAGCGTCTCATTGACCCCCTGCACCTCGTGTAGCCCGCACACGAGCTTCTTGAGGAGCTTGACCTCCCTCCTCGTCAGCTCGCCTTTATCCACCTCAGGGCCCAGGTAGGAGTCTAGCGAGCTTGGGGAAGGGAGGGGAGAGTAGTGGGCTGCCCGCGAGGATTCCTCGGCAGTGGATTGGTTGGGAAGAGCTATGAAGACAAGTGTCAGCAAGAAGAGAAACGCGGAAAAAACTCATGGGGCAAGAAGTCAAGCAAGATTGACCTGACGAGCTCGGCGGCTCAAAGGAGATGTGGGGAGGGATGAACCTCAGATCCTTCCCGCGACCTGGGCCGCGAACCCCCTGTGAGATAAGCTCGAATCCCGGGGTCGGGATGGTTCCCAGACCCACCCCCGCGGCCACGTCAGTTTGGCGAGGAGGGGAGTCACGCAATGGCGAGTTCGGCCTCTGCGAGCTCACAGGCAGGATCCCAAAGAGAAGAGGCAGGTCCTGGGGACGGTTGTCCTGTGCGTGAATCAGGAGTCCGCGAGAGTGGTCTCGTCTCGCGGAGCGGGATCTCGCGGCGCGATGGCTCCGCCATCTGGTTCACCATCCGGGTCATCGCCTACTATGACAACCTCCCTGTCATTCTCAATAATTTTCCGAGTAGAAGACCCGGTCTCGCGCTCCAGGGTGGCCCTCAGGTCGTGGTAAATAGGCTCGGCCGCCTGAGGGAATAACTTCGACTTCTTGGAGCTTTGCTCGGCGGAGCCGGTTGGAGGAACTTTGGCAGGAACCGCCGTCAGTGCGGCTACGCGAGCTGCGAAGGCTTGGAGAGCTTGGTCTATGCGCTCTTGTATCTCCTTGGGAAGAGGCATCTTGGCAGGTTTAGAGCAAAGGCAATGACAAGAGTCAGGCAGGTGGGCAGGTCCACATATATATAGCCGCAGATGGACCCCACCCAAAGATTCCCTCCAACTCGCCAGCCCATGCTCGCCGCACACTTGTGGTTGGATGTTTCTTTTAGAGCTTTGCCAAGCTCAAAAAGAGCGGGGATTGTGTACAACCCCGTGTCCGGCGAGCAAGGTCGCCAGGAACCAGATAGATCGGGCTAAAGGCAGAAGGAGAGCTATGCAGTGGAGAGGCCGAGCCCGATCTCGGCATTCGTCGACCAGAGGTCGGCGCTCGTCGAGCGGAGATAAGCATTCGTCGAACTCGGGCTCGTCATTCACCGAGCTAGCCCCAGCTCGCGTCCTTGCATTGGAGCTCGGCAACAGCGGGCAAGCAGGACCCACCGAGGTTTGGCTGTTGGCAGACCCGACCAAGGGTTTTCTGGTAATTTCAGGTCAGCTCTTTTGGTTATTGGCAGTCCAGATTCTAAACACTATAAATAGGACCCAAGGGGTGCCCTAGATGGCATGCTTCATGTGCCTCCCTGCTCCAGTTCTCAAGTTCTTTCTGAGGGTACCTTAGCTCGGCTTCTGGCTAAGGAGGGGAAGCGCTCTGAGATCTTTCGGGTTTGTTGTGGGACGTCCCCGCTGAGCCCTTGGGCCAGTTTCTCCTTGTCTTCTCTGTTGTTTTTCTTGCAGGAGTGAAGTAGGCGCGAGACCAACCCTTCCTCAAGGGTCGAACTCCACAAGAGATCGAATTTCCAGTTTCAACAGCGCTAGTTGCTACAATCAATCCAGTAGTGGTGAATTCATATTCGAATCCGCCAACTTTTCTGCTAGTTGATCCTTATGCTTATCTAGCAAGTTATCCATCTAGGCAGGCCACAGTCACTTTGCAGCTTGCAGTTACCAAGCAACTGGAAATTATCTGCAAACTCAGTCCTCAAACCACCGCTTGCTCTTCCAACAACTCAAAGAAACTGCCTGAATTTTCTTCTAAGAGGAAGAGAGGACCAGAAGCTTTGCTCCTTACCGGACAACCTCCAAAGTATCCCCCCAAAGGGCCTTCGATCACAAGTAAAGAATGGAAGATGTTCCCAAAGTCGTCATCGTCTTTTCCCAAGCAAACAATCCGGGGTTGATAGCACAATGAGTGAGGAAACTCATGTCTTGAAGGGAAAACCAAGCGGTGAAAGATTTTCCCAACCTGCTGATCAAAAAGTTAGAAAATATGACCAGTACTGTAAGTATCACATAGAATGGGGTCATGCAACAGAAGATTGCAGAGCTCTTCAGCAACTAGTGGAGAAAATACTGAAGGAGGGTAAATATCAACATCTGCTCCAGGAGGGTGGCCCATCTCATACATAAGATTCAAAAAGCAAAAGGAGGCAAGCGACTTTCTTGCCTAAAAAAGTCCCTAGTCTCCTGGAGTCATTACCGGTTCATCTTACTCTACTTTACATATTTCAAACATTCTCTTTACAAAGCACTTCTAAGTGTTGATTCTTACATTACAATAAAGTTTACATCATTGATCCCGTACTGACACATTTCCCTTTTTGGAATGCTTCTTCTTCTTCTATTTTCTCTTTGCCAAAGAGATCGTTGAACAACTGAGATATCGCCGAGTTTTGTTATTCCCTATGTAGATCATTCTCCGGCGTAAGGCCGCGATACTGTAAGACCCCAATGTTTTTTAAACCCCGGGGTCTTATGCCGAGAACCGCCGTTTTGCGGTGGCCCCGACTCTCGGGAAAGCCGCCACTACAAAACGCTGATTCTGCCGGCCTTTTCGATCTTCACAGAGAGAGTAATATTCAGGAATGAAATAGCTGAGTGCACAAAAGTCATATATAATAAGAGAAATCACAACATGTCCATAAGTCGAAAAGAGAGTGCTGCGAAGTAACAAAACGGAAATATAAACGGGCTTAAGCGCTGCACATCAGATCCTCACTACAATCTCTCGCAGAAGCTATAAAAAGTGTTAATCACTAACGGAGCTGGTCACTGGTGCTCCAGTACTAGACTGGCCCACCTCCATGCGCACTGTACTCCACTGCTGCGGGTCCCTGAGCTGCTGGTCCCTTTCTCCCATCCGAAGCCCCTGTAATGTTGTGGTCCGAAAACTATTTGTCATAAAGACTAAGTCCTATCATCCCCTACCCCTCCCCCATGGCTCCTAGGCACCGAGCGGGGAGGTGGAAAGGGAAGTTACAAAGGTGGAGAGTAAAAAGTGGCAGGTGACAGTAGAACTAGTCTAGCAGTTATTAATATTGTATAAATGGCTAAGTAAGAAATGTACAAGCTAGCAGTTCTATAATATTATGCAGGAAGGTAAGCAAGTAGAATAAGCAGTATATGTAAGAAAGATAAGTAACAAATAAGCAACAAATAAGTAACCTTAACTTATATGAATGCCCATACAAACATATAAGTTAAGGGGTCTTCAGCAAGGCTCCCATCGTATAAAAAGTCCCATACCAATTTATACGTTGGGGTGTCGGTTGTATGCAAGTATGCTATGCCATGATTCATGCAAGTGCAACCCACGCACATGACTCTATGCGAATAGACCTTTAGTTACCCCTATTTGGGCAGCTAGCTTGACTCCCAGGAACCTCCGTAGTGGCAAATAGAGGTAGTGGGTCGGGCCCCCCACTCCTAGGCGGGTATCCACACTACCAGGCCTAGCCCTCCCGTACGCACCTAGAAGAACACAACCTAGAGTATCCATGTACTAATGCTGGTCATATCCACCAGACGTTCTTTGGCTAAGTGTCCCACAACGCCGAGTCAACGTATCGACGTCGGTGTGAACGACCGTCCGATACTGAAGACCAACCACATTATTCCAAAACCTTTTGAGACACTAGCTCCCCGGACTATCCGTCTGTGCATCTACCTTCCGAACAATCCGTCCGGATGGCAATCAAATCAACCTAATCAACCTCCCGAGTTACCGGGGTGTGTGAATGTGTAACCCTAATAAAACTAGTTGCTCTTGAAATGTTTTATTCTTACTGTTTAGGTTTGCCTAGGACTGCCCAAGGTATTCCCCGTAAAGGGCTCTCGAAGGCACTAGGAACTACGATGGGATTATGCCCAAAGCTCCCTTTCGCAAGGTACTTACTATTATTGGTTACTATCAGATTTCCCAAACCCTTACTTGTTGTACTGTATCTAACCCTACAGTATTTGACACTTCCTCCCCACGGGAAAGGCGATCTTTCGTCGATCCCGAGCACCACCTAACACTAGCCAAACCAACACCCTACTTATCTTATCTTCCAATGGTGAACTCATTTTTAATTATCCAACCAGCAAACATCTAACCCCAACTCATGTGCCCAAATTCATATTCCAAATTAAATTCTGCAGTTTTACTAAATACAGACCTCCCTAAGCTATATGACGTCTACAAATGGAGGTACCCCAATTTTCATCCAATGACCCTACAATATTTAATGGGGGTCTATCATGAGATGTTTAATCTAAATCCAGAGGTTCACAATTTTCTTAATTAATTTGGTAATTAATACATTTCCTAAGAAATCCAAATGCCCTAGTTTTTGTACATGATGTACCATTTTCAATCATGCAAAATACTTTATAAAATTATAATAAATACTAGGCATCGAGGTTACTGTAAATTCAAGGCCTCATAATTTTTCAGCAATATTTAAACCTCTAAACATAATTGTTCAACATAACTTACATTTATCAATATAATGAAACAAGTACTTCTAATACACTTCCAAAAATTCCATAAAAATTTACAGAGCTTTATAATCACATCAAAGTTCCTCTGACCAAATTTCACAATATTCCAAAGAGTGGTTAATTCAAAATAAATTCCTAAGTAGATAGTGCAATTTGAAGGGTTGTGAATGAAGTACTTCTTTTATTGATCTAAAATTCATAACAAAATTTACAGAGATGATTAACACTATAAAAATACTTTTACCAAAATTTCATCAGGAATCAAGGTCATATGACCCACTAATTAATTTCTAGGGTGTAAAGACCTAAATATTTATTTAGTGGTTTAAGTGGGGTGTATGGGTCCAACTACTACCCAATCCCTTCCTAGGGCATTTCAACCTCCTAGGATTACAGGGGCTAAACCTCAAGTCCATTCAAGAACATATCACCTCATGTCCTTCACAAGCCCCCAAAGTTCAACCTTAGGGTTTGAACTTGAGTCCTATGGAAAACCCACCACAATCCACCCCATAATCCATATGGGGGTGCTTACTGTCATAACAAGATAGTGGCCCAAATTTCAGCCTTTGTTGAGCTGATTTGGCCACTTAAACCCACAAGGGGCATTTTGACCTACTTACAACCTTTTAGACAAATCTAGGGTTTACTAAATCCCCAACCAAATCATTACCAAATGGGATGACACTTTATACAGAGTCCAATAATGACCCCAAGAACCTCTCACCAAAATTTGGGAGAATTTTGAGGTCATTAGACACATTTATAAATCCATACTAATATTATTAAAATTTTACCAAAACTATAGAAAAGTTTTCTCCAAAAATTTCCATTTTTGGAAAAAACCTAGGTATAGGTATGTTTGACACTTTGTCCAAATTTCAGGTCATTTGGACATGTGGTGAAGTGGGGCACTCATTTTAATCTCTGAATAGCACTATGTATAGACCTCACCACAATGAGTTCTGTGGTCAAACCTCTTATCCAAATTAGTTGAAACAATTTGAAATTAAACTAGACTTCAAGGGCTTCAATTTGTATGTTGGACACTTTTCCAGGATTTACATCTAATATTTTTAATAGTTAATCTAACATGGCTGAAAATAGGAGGCAAGAAAATACAGTAATTAATATATTATTTTTCTTGATCCTGTACATATCTTAATGCAGGATCTAGTGGCTCCTGTTATTCTTCTTCCTCCAGCCGATGGGTATGATCTACCTGACCTGGAGCCTATTCCAATGTTGTTTCCTGACCACCTATCCCCCTCCATGGCCGGCCACCACCGCCACCACCTTCGTTGAGGTGGGGGCTATCGCCGTGCAGCGGCACGGCCTCCGGAGGGGCGGTTTCCGGCAATCCGGACACTCCATTTGTTTTTTGAAAAACCATTGAAATTCAGAAATTTTCTCACTCCAATCGGGCTCAATTGAGCCCGATTCTTGGCCCTATTGATTCCTATGATATAACCATAGAAGAAGAGGAAGGGGAGGACCTTTGCGGCGATCTGGAGTCGCACCGATCGCCGAGTTGACATGGTGGTGGTGGTGGTTGGATTTCTATGATTACACAGTGGGATAGCTTGTCTCCTTTAGGTAAGGGTTGGAAATGAACCCCTGGAATCCAATGAAGCTTTTAAGATGAAGAGAAGGGGGAGGGGGTGGGTATAGGTTGCCATGGACATTAATGGCCACCTTTAGGAAAATTCAGCCATGGTGGGTGGAGGATGAGGCATGGCTCATTTCAGTCAAAGGCCAGCTGGTTGCAATGGGGTTGCACTCCACTTATCAAAGTGGATTGAATGGGGGAGGTTGGGGAAGGGGAAGGGTGAGCCTCAAAGTCTTCCCCATTACTCCCCTCTCTTTCTCTCTCTTCCATTTTTGGTATTTTTATCTCTCCTACTAACCAAACCTGAATTTGACTCCCCCTAGCCTAATGGCAGCCCACATGATCATTTTATCCATTATTGCATGGTTAGCCAAAGTGAATTGGGCTTGAGCTTGAGTTAGCCCATTTGGGCTAGCCTGACATAAACCTTGACTAGGGTTGACCCGGGTCAATTTGGTCTTTGGGGTTGCACCCAATCGATCCTTGGTGACCCATTGGCCTCCCCTAAGGTTTAGGTTGGGTTGACTTGGCCCTTTGGAGGTCACTTGACCCTTAATTAGGGCACTTTGACCACTTTAGGGCTAGAGTTGACTAGGGTCAACTTAGTCTTTTGGTTGACCCAATGGGTTGGTGCGTAGAAGATCCTCCAATGTACGGTTGGTGCGCTCCGTCTGTCCATCGGTCTGAGGGTGAAAAGCCTTGTTGAACGTCAATCTAGAGCCCAGGTAGGCCTGAACCGACCTCCACTCTGTGGATGTAAACCGTTCATCCCGATCTGAAACGAGCGTCCTGGGAACTCCATGATAGCGAACAAACTGCTCGACAAACCTCAACACAAGAACTCTAACCGAAGTATCCCGTGCAACTGGAATAAATCTGGCTTCTTTTGTCAGTCTGTCGACGATTACCCATATCAAATCATTCCCCGCACGAGACCGGGGTAGTCCATGTATGAAATCCATGGCAATATCCTCGAACTTCCATTCCGACACCGGAAGTGGCTGTAGTAATCCTGCCGGATTCTTACACTCCGCCTTTACGAGTGTGCAAGGCTCGCAATGCGTCACAAAATATGTAATGTCCTTCTTCATGTATGGCCAGTACATCGTTCTCTTCAAGTCCGCTGCCATCTTGGTGTTCCCCGGATGCACTAAGGATCTTCTGTAGTGAGCCTCTGTCATGATGTCCTCCTAAATCTCACATCCTGCCGGTGTATAAACCCTACCTCGGAAACATAGTAGTACGTCTCTCAACGAGTAATCCCCTATCATGCCTTCCTCCAAGGAACTAAATATCGATTCTGCCCTCGCATCCAGCCTCTGCCCGTCCCTGATACGATCGCTAAATATCATCGGTGGCAACCATCGATCCTATATACTCCTTATACAATTCCGGATCATCCTCGTACAATAAGGATATCTGCATCTCCTTAAACGTTTTTACCAACTCTAAGGCCATCAGCTGTCGGTATGCTCCTGATGTATCTTCTCTCCGGCTCAAAGCGTCTGCCACCACGTTTTCCTTCCCGGGATGGTAATGCATGGTGTACTGGTAGTCCGACAGAAACTCCACCTAGCATCTTTACCTGATGTTCAGCTCCTTCTGTGTCACACCCCCTATCCGTCACATAGCATATAGTAGTAGGTCCGGCCGGGGCCCGACGCCGTATGCCACAGACAGAACGGGTGGTTACTTATGGAAACCATCCAACCAATCTCAACGTCCTACACAGAGCATTCTAGCGGAAGCAGTTTATAAAAATTGCAATAAAGAACCCAGCATTAGAGCATGAATGCACACTAATACAAAATAGGAATGTTATACAAAATACCCAAAATAAGCCTTAAGGACTTACAAAATGTTTCACTTCCAATTACATGTTTTACAAACCACGGCACGCAGGCCGGTCACACATGAATAAAGCAGTAAACACTTCCAATTAGGTCTTCAAGGGCCGGCTTCGCATTCGGGCTTTAGCCCGCTATTGACCGCTTTGTCCAGCTGCACCTGCAAGCAACAAACCACCGCACGGTGGCAAAACAAGGCAACGGTCAGCAGTGCTGACCAAATTATAACGATCCCGCCCCCAACTCGGGGCGGCGATGCTCCTTCCCTGCATTTCATTAGCATAAGCGAGCAATATATAACTAGTCATTTCATCACAGACGTTGTCTCGCACGGCCACACGGCCCGTGCTCTCAGGGCACATTCTCGGTGAACCGGTCGATGTCACGTCAATTAAAGCCATAGACATTCCGGACTCACCACCGCCACTTAGACGGCCAAACCTATGAGCAATTTGTCTTCCTGGCCTGGGTCACGACAATTTATGCCATTGACCGTCGAAGACCCTAATATATGCCAACGGTAAGTGCCACATGCCTTTAGGTCTCTTTAACCGAACGACATAGAACGGGTACGGTTCCATCTAACCCGTGCTCACATCGCAACGACAATTTAAGTCATATGCGCGGGTCAAACTTCCACCGAGGCCCATTTCCATCACAATTCACATAACCCGGTTATGTTCAAGTTGGCTCTCAGGCCACCAATTTGGCAAGATCTCGTATCCGCCCAGTTTTCCGGGTGCACCTTTGGGTTAGTCCCAAGGCTCCCTGCCCTGCAATCTACCGCGTAGAAAAAACCGAAAAAAAAACAACCAATAGAGACGGAGTCTTCTCCGGCATTATGCAATGCAACATCACCGATCCAGACCAACATGTCCGGGTAGGCTTCACACATCATGCTATGTCCGTTCTCGCTTACGGACTCTAAACAACGGGCACTTCACATATCTACCCGAAGGAACGCCTCCAACTCTCCGCAAACTCGCGAGAGCGGGCTTCCTATGCAAAGAAAGAGAGCTACTCATGCTCAAGATGAGGATCTTTACCCTAGCATTCCTCTTTGGCGCCATTGAAGAGTAATCAGATGAAAAGCACCGCACTAGCTTTGCCTCCGTGGATCCGGAGTCGGCTCGCGATTTGGAGCTTCGAAGCTCCTCCAATGGCGGGATCTAGCTCCTTCTTCCTCCCTTGGCTCTCTACTTTCTCTAAGGTTTTAGAAAGCTAACCACTCATGAAAAGTGAGGGTTTCTAAGTACAATCCCGGGTATATCCCTTCAAGAACAACCCCCAGCCGTTGGATCTCAAAATAAGGAAACGAACGGCTTTGATTCGGGACTGAAATGCCCAATCTGGACCAAACACGGCCTGGCACACGCCCGTGTCCAGGGCCGTGTGACTTATTCGCCGTCAAAATCGGCTCTCCTGGAACCTCACACGGGTATCGAACACGCCCGTGTTCGAGCTGACACGCCCGTGTTCCATGTGACACGGCCGTGTGGATGGCCGTGTACCCCTATCATTTTTCCCCAAAATCAACCCGAGCACTGCACGGGTTCTAGGACACGCCCTTGTCCTTACCTGTGTCACCTCAACACGCCTGGACCCCAGGCCGTGTACACGGTCTCGACACTCGACACTTCGTCGAGCGAAGATCGTCGACCTACTGACACGGCCTTGGACACGCCCGTGTCCTAGGCTGTGTGCCTTGTCTCGACACATTGTCGACACCAAAGTGTCGACTTCCCGGGACGAGTGTCGACACGGGTCGACACGCCCTGCGACACGCCCGTATCGCAGGCCGTGTGCCATGTCTCGACACTTCGTCGAATGCAGAGTGTCGACTTCGCGGCTAAGTGTCGACACGGGTCGACACGCCCTGCGACACGCCCGTGTCGCAGGCCGTGTGCCCAGTCTCGACACAATGTCGAGACCAAAGTGTCGACTTCCCGACTGAGTGTCGACACAGGCTTGACACGCCCTGGGACACGCCCGTGTCCCAGGCCGTGTGCCTGCTGCCAGAACCCAAACTGGCCCAAAACGTCCCCCTTTGCTCCTTTGAGTTTCGGGGCGTTACAACTCTCCCCCTCTTAAAAGAATTTCGTCCACGAAATTACATAAAGGAAAGACATGTACAAAACCAAAATTTGTACCTGAGCGGAACAACTCCGGATACTCGTCAAGCATAGTCTGCTCTCGCTCCCAAGAGAGCTCCTCACGACCGCAATTGTCCAACCGGACCTTGACCATCCTGATCTCTTTATTGCATAGTCGCTTGACCTCCGAGTCCTCAATCTGCACGGGCTTGACCTTTGTCGTTAGCCCACTATCCACCGGCACTTGATCGACCGCGATCACTTCCGTAGGCTCTTCCACCGCCTTCCGAAGCACCGAAATGTGGAATACATCATGTAAACCACTTAGCTCCACTGAAAGCTTCAACTGATAGGCCGCTTCACCAATTCGCTCTAGAACTTCAAACGGTCCAAGGTACCTCGGGCTTAGCTTTTTCAATCGCCGCACCCGCGAGACACCCTTGAACGGCTTGATCTTTAAGTATACATAATCGCCCACAGCGAACTCCACGTTCCTGTGCTTGGCATTATAGTACTTTGCTTGCCGGTCCTGAGCGATAAGCAACCTCTCCCGAATGGTTCGCACCAAAGAAGTAGCACCCTCCACTTCCGATCGCTTATACAACCTTGACTCACCCGTTTCTAACCAAGACAACGACGTGCAACATTTTCTACCATATAGGGCCTCGAAAGGCGCCATCTGAATACTCGCTTGGTAGCTATTGTTGTATGCGAACTCCACCAAATAAAGGTGGTCTTCCCATTGCTTTCCGAAATCCAAGACACACATGCGGAGCATGTCTTCCATAGTTCTATTGACCCTTTCGGTCTGCCCATCCGTTTGCGGATGGAAGGCTGTGCTGAATTTCAGCTTTGTTCCTAACATTTGCTGCACAAGCCTCCAATCATTGGACGTGAACCGCCCATCTCGGTCACTCACGATGCTGCGGGGCACACCATGAAGCCGCACTATGTTATCCACATAAAGCTTCGCCAACTTCTCCACCGGATCATCCTTCCTATGCGGAATAAAATGCGACACCTTCGTTAATCGATCAATAACCACCCAAATGGCGTCGTTTCCCTTTTGCGACCTTGGCAAACCGTGCACAAAGTCCATAGAGATGTCGTCAAATTTCCACTCCGGAATAGGCAAGGACTTAAGAAATCCTCCCGGCTTTTGGCACTCCGCCTTTACCAAGGCGCAAGTTTGGCACTTCGCTACGTATAGCGCCACATCCTTCTTCAAACCCGGCCACCAAAACAGTTTCTTCACATCACGATACATCTTCGTGCTCCCCGGGTGAATCGAGTACTTGGTATGGTGTGCCTCGTACAACAACTCCACCCGTAAATTGCCCACACTTAGGACGCACAAACGACCGTCTTTCCAAAGCAATCCGTCCTCCACGACGAATTGGGAATTTGACCCATCCAGAGCCTCTACCATGAACTGCTTCATATGAGCATCCATATCCAAAGCCTGCCGAATACGATCAGCCAGGTCATATTGGACTTCAGTCCAATTCAGAACTGCTTCAGCACTTGATTGTCTATCAACACAAACAATCTCCAACGCCTCCAACTCTCGCACCAACCGCTCATCATGCACCGATAGCCAATTGGCTTGAGCTGGGGCTCGGCGACTCAGCGCATCCGCAACCGCATTCCCTTTGCCAGGCACGTAGTGGATCTTGAACGTATAGTCCCCCAGGAACTCCATCCATCTACGCTGCCGCATATTCAGATCTTTCTGATGAATAAGATACTTCAGGCTCTTGTGATCGGTGTAGATATCAATCTTCACACCGTACAAGTAGTGTCTCCACAGCTTCAAGGCAAAAATCACGGCCGCTAACTCCAAGTCATGGACCGGATAGTTCCCCTCGTGCACTTTTAGCTGTCTCGAGCCATAAGCTATTACACTTCCGTGTTGCAGTAGCACGCAACCCAAACCGCTGCCCGAAGCATCGCTATAAATCTCATAGCCGTCGGTCCCACATGGCGAACTCAGCACAGGCGCCGTGGTCAACTGACACTTCAACTCCTCAAAAGCTCGTGCGCACTCCGGCGTCCAAACGAACTTATGCTCCTTCCTCGTCAAAGTAGTGAGAGGTAACGCTATCCGCGAGAAGTTCTCTACGAAGCGCCTATAATAGCCGGCAAGCCCCAGAAAACTCCGGACTTCCGCTACAGTAGCAAGCTCAGGCCACTCCCGTATCGCAACAATCTTCGCCGGATCCACAGCAATACCCTCTCCACTTACTATATGCCCGAGGAACGCCATTGAGGATAGCCAAAACTCGCACTTCGAGAACTTGGCATACAACTGATTTCTCCTTAGCGTCTCCAACACCAAATGAAAATGCTTGAAGTGATCTTCCTCACTTTGCGAGTACACCAAAATATCGTCGATGAAGACGATCACGAAATGATACAAGTACTCCCTGAAAGTCCTGTTCATCAAATCCATGAACACTGACGGCGCATTAGTCAGCCCAAACGGCATGACCGTAAACTCATAATGCCCGTATCTCGTACTAAACGCTGTCTTCGGGATATCACTCTCCCTTATTCACAGCTGATAGTACCCAGCCTTAAGATCCAACTTCGAGTACACTGTCGACCCGACTAACTGATCAAAACGATCATCAATCCGGGGGATCGGGTACTTGTTCTTCTCAGTCAGCTTGTTGATCTCCCGATAATCAATACATAGCCTCAAGCTTCCGTCCTTATTCTTAACAAAGAGGACCGGTGCGCTCCAAGGAGAAGAACTCAGGCGCACATACCCTTGCTCCAACAACTCTTGCAGTTGAACTTTCAGCTCCGCCATTTCCTTAGGCGCTAGCCGATAAGGAGATCGTGACACAGGCTTTGCACCTGGCACTAGCTCGATTGTAAAATCTATCTCCCGCTGAGGCGGGGCTCCAGGAAGATCTGCGGGGAACACATCAGGGTTATTCCGATACCACTGAAATACAATCCAAAGCGGGCTTCGGCTTTGCAACCTCCATTAGTGTAAAGAACAGTTCTGCTCCGGCACGAACCGCCTTCACCACCTGAAGAGCAGACATCAACGTCCTGCTCGACCCCTTTAAGCCCGTAAAAGTCGTCTCACGACTTGCTCCCAGCTTGACTTCCTTGCTACTGCAATCTATATGGGCATGCTGCTCCGAGAGCCAGTCCATGCCAAATATGACGTCGAACTCCACCAACGGAAGTAAAGACGCCCGCAGGTCAAACTCCTGCTCCCCAGTACGAATCTTAACATCGCAGATCCTATCCGCTCGCATCGAACACCCGTTGGGCAACAACACATCCAACTTATCCTTCGCCATCGAAGAAGGGACTCCAATGTGTGATATTAATCCTTCGGACAAGAAGGAGTGTGAAACTCCCGTATCGAAAAGTGCTCGTGCCGGATTTTCACAAATCAATACAAATCCTAAACAAGCAGTGGTAAGGTAACATGTGCATAACAAGTATTTAAAGAAATTGACTTGCTATAAATTAAACCGTACCTGTCACCACATCAGCTTGTTTGATGGCCTCCTGTTGGCCAAGATTATAGACCCTTGGTTGGGCCGGAGCATAATGGGATGCGGTCGACTCCACCGCATTTCCCTTCTCTTCATAAGTAGCTCCCGGCTTTCTCTCGGACATAGGACGTCCGCTCCAACACTCGCGAGCAAAGTGCCCCGTCTTTCCACATGTAAAACACGTGCCCGGGGTCCGACTCGTAGTTGCCCCAGAAGCGCCAGAAGGAGCTGGACCCGAAGTCTTATGCTTCTTGAAAGATCTCCGATAGCCGGTCTTTGAAGTAGTCGGCACTTTAAATTCAGATTTCTTCTCACCCAAGCTTTTCTTTGCTTGTACATTCTTCATGTCCTTCTCCAAGGACCGGGCAGTATTGACCAAGGTTAAGAAACCCTGCGTCATTGGCCCCGAGAGTAGTAACCTCAACTCATCTCTCAAGCCTTCATAGAAGCGATTAGTCTTGCGCTCCTCATCCATGATGGTGGAGCTAGCATAACGACTCAGACGAGTAAACTCGTGGAGATATTCATCCACGCTCCTCTCACCCTGTACCAACTTCAGGAACTCATTCTCCAATGCTATCTTCTGCGTCGAAGGGAGGTATCTAGCCAAAAATAATCTCGAGAACTCCTCCATCGAGACATCACCAAGTTGCCTACCTCTCAGTAAGTGCAGCTCCAATCCTTCCCACCACATCCACGCTTCACCGTCCAAAAGGAACGTAGCGATGGTGGTCATTTGCCACTCCTACGTCTCCATCGCTGTCATGAGTCTCTTCACCCTAGAGAGCCAGTCTTCAGCCTGAGATGGGGTTCCCAACCCCGAGAATAACGGAGGGTTAAAGCTCATTACATGCTTAAGCTGCCTCTCAGTTGCCCTCCTCGGCACCACCGATTCCACAACCACTTGATCCACTCTCCTCGGCTCAGCCTCTTAAAGAGGTTCTTGCTCCATCACAGGAGTGGGATGCTGCGTTTGCCTTGCAGGCTGTGCATTTATCACGGACAACACCGCTTCAACCACCAATTGAATATTTTCAGCCGACAGAGGTGTTGCAGGAGCAACATCCGGTGCACTACTAGCCTCAGAAACTCGGCGTTCTGACGGCCCAACACCACTTCTGGTCACCTATAGTGGTACAAAACACCGTTAAGCGACCAAATAAATTGCAAACAGCAATTATAGGAACACGTAGGTTCCTCAAACACGAGTATTTTCATTCCTAAGTGGACATTCATGGGTTCTTTTTACTGTTATTACGATGACGCACACAATGTGCTCACCACCCCTTAAAAAGAATTCGTCCACGAATTCCCTTAAGCCCGACCAAAACCAGTAGTCTGATACCAAATTGTAACACCGCATATCCGTCACATAGCATATAGCAGTAGGTACGACCGGGGCCCGACGCCGTATGCCACAGACAGACCGGGTGGTTACTTATGGAAACCATCCAACCAATCTCAATGTCCTACACAGAGCATTCTAGCGGAAGCAGTTTATAAAAATTGCAATAAAGAACCCAGCATTAGAGCATGAATGTCCACTAATACAAAATAGGAATGTTATACAAAATACCCAAAATAAGCCTTAAGGCCTTACAAAATGTTTCACTTCCAATTACATGTTTTACAAACCACGGCACGCAGGCCGGTCACACATGAATAAAGCAGTAAACACTTCCAATTAGGCCTTCAAGGGCCGGCTTCGCATTCGGGCTATAGCCCGCTATTGACCGCTTGGTCCAGCTGCACCTGCAAGCAACAAACCACCGCACGGTGGCAAAACAAGGAAACGGTCTGCAATGTTGACCAAATTATAACGATCTCGCCCCCAACTCGGGGCGGCGATGCTCCTTCCCTGCATTTCATTAGCATAAGCGAGCAATATATAACTAGCCATTTCATCACAGACGTTGGCTCGCACGGCCACACGACCCGTGCTCTCAGGGCACATTCTCGGTGAACCGGTCGATGTCACGTCAATTAAAGCCATAGACATTCCGGACTCACCACCGCCACTTGGACGGCCAAACCTATGAGCAATTTGTCTTCCTGGCCTGGGACACGACAATTTAAGCCATTGTCCGCCGAAGACCCTAATCTATGCCAACGGTAAGTGTCACGTGCCTTTAGGTCTCTTTAACCGAACGACATAGAACGGGTACGGTTCCATCTAACCCGTGCTCACATCGCAACGACAATTTAAGTCATATGCGCGGGTCAAACTTCCACCGAGTCCCATTTCCATCACAATTCACATAACCCGGTTATGTTCAAGTTGGCTCTCAGGCCACCAAGTTGGCAAGATCTCGTATCCGCCCAGTTTTCCGGGTGCACCTTTGGGTTAGTCCCCAAGGCTCCCTGCTGCAATCTACCGCGTATAAAACCCGAAAAACAACCAATAACACGGAGTCTTCTCCGGCATTATGCAATGCAACATCACCGATCCGGACCAACATGTCCGGGTAGGCTTCACACATCATGCATATGTCCGTTCTCGCTTACGGACTCTAAACAACGGGGACTTCACATATCTACCCGAAGGAACGCCTCCAACTCTCCGCAAACTCGCGAGAGTGGGCTTCCTATGCAAAGAAAGAGAGCTACTCATGCTCAAGATGAGGATCATTACCCTAGCGTTCCTCTTTGGCGCCATTGAAAAGTAATCTGATGAAAAGCACCGCACTAGCTTTGCCTCCGTGGATCCGGAGTCGGCTCGCGATTTGGAGCTTCGAAGCTCCTCCAATGGCGGGATATAGCTCCTACTTCCTATAACGGTCCAGGCCCATCCCATGGGAACCCGCTGGCACCGCCGGCCTACCAGGGTCCAGACCCGGGCCCACCACTGGTAGTCAGCCTTTCACATTCAAGCCTGCAGGCCATGCACCCCAACCCCTCTCCGCGCCTGTTTATCAGCAGCGGTAGGTTGTTGCCACTGGGTCTCGAACCCAGGACCTTGATAAGAGAGCTTTCCTCCACTCCCTCATCACCAACTGAGCTGCAGCTCAGTTGGTGATGAGGGAGTGGAGGAAAGCTCTCTTATCAAGGTCCTGGGTTCGAGACCCAGTGGCAACAACCTACCGCTGCTGATAAACAGGCGCGGAGAGGGGTTGGGGTGCATGGCCTGCAGGCTTGAATGTGATAGGCTGACTACCAGTGGTGGGCCCGGGTCTGGACCCTGGTAGGCCGGCGGTGCCAGCGGGTTCCCATGGGATGGGCCTGGACGGTCCTGGGTTCGAGACCCTGTGGCAACAACCTACCGCTGCTGATAAACAGGTGCGGAGAGGGGTTGGGGTGCATGGCCTGCAGGCTTGAATGTGATAGGCTGACTACCAGTGGTGGGCCCGGGTCTGGACCCTGGTAGGCCGGCGGTGCCAGCGGGTTCCCATGGGATGGGCCTGGACCGTTATACTTCCTCCCTTGGCTCTCTACTTTCTCTAAGGTTTTAGAAAGCTTACCACTCATGAAAAGTGAGGGTTTCTAAGTCCAATCCCGGGTATATCCCTTCAGGAACAACCCCCAACCGTTGGATCTCAAAATAAGGAAACGAACGGCTTTGATTCTGGACTGAAATGCCCAATCTGGACCGAACACGGCCTGGCACACGCCCGTGTCCAGGGCCATGTGCCTCATTCGCCGTCAAAATCGGCTCGCCTGGAACCTCACACGGGTATCGAACACGCCCGTGTTCGAGCTGACACGCCCGTGTTCCATGTGACACGGTCGTGTGGCCGGCCGTGTACCCCTATCATTTTTCCCCAAAATCAACCCGAGCACTGCACGGGTTCTAGGACACGCCCGTGTCCTAACCCGTGTCACCTCAACACGCCTGGACCCCAGGCCGTGTATACGGTCTCGACACTCGACACTTCATCGAGCGAAGATCGTCGACCTACTGACACGGCCTTGGACACGCCCATGTCCTAGGCCGTGTGCCTTGTCTCGACACATTGTCGACACCAAAGTGTTGACTTCCCGGGACGAGTGTCGACACGGGTCGACACGCCCTGCGACACGCCCGTGTCGCAGGCCGTGTGCCATGTCTCGACACTTCGTCGAATGCAGAGTGTCGACTTCGCGGCTAAGTGTCGACACGGGTCGACACGCCCTGCGACACGCCCGTGTCGCAGGCCGTGTGCCCAGTCTCGACACAATGTCGAGACCAAAGTGTCGACTTCCCGACTGAGTGTCGACACAGGCTTGACACGCCCTGGGACACGCCCGTGTCCCAGGCCGTGTGCCTGCTGCCAGAACCCAAACTGGCCCAAAACGTCCCCCTTAGCTCCTCTGAGTTTCGGGGCGTTACATTCTGTGTGTCCACATACTTCAGATTTTTATGATCTGAGAATATGTCGCTGTGCACACCATGTAAATAGTGTCGCCAGATCTTTATTACAAAAACAACTGCCCCCATCTCCAAATCGTGCACCGGGAAATTCTGCTCATGTTTCTTTAGCTGACGGGAAGCATAGGCTATTATGTGCCCGTTCTGCATCAGAACGGCACCCATCCCCTGATAGGAAGCATCCGTATACACCTGGAATCCTTCCTTCCCTGATGGAACAGCAAGGATGTGAGCCGATGTAAGCCGGCCCTTCAGCTCCAGAAAGGAAGACTCGCATCGTGGCGACCAAATGAAAGGAGACTCCTTCTTCGTCAGGGATGTGAGAGGGAGATCAATCCGAGAGAACCATTCTATGAACTTCCGGTAATAACCGGCATGTCCTAAGAAACTTCGAACATCCGTGGCCGTCTTCAGCGATGGCCAATCCCGTACTGCCTGAACTTTCGTCGGATCTACCACCAAACCCGCTCCACTGATAATATGGCCCAAAAATGCCACCTCTTTTAGCCAAAATTGGTACTTGTTAAACTTAGCATACATCCTATGCTCTCGAAGCTTCTCTAAAGTCAAAGTCAGATGTCTCGCGTGTTCCTCTTCAGTCCTTCAGTAGATAAGGATGTCGTCAATGAATACGATGATGAAGACATCCAGATATTCCTCGAACACCCGGTTCATTAAGGCCATGAATGCAGAGGGTGCATTCATGAGCCCGAAAGGCATCACGGTAAACTCGTACAACCCGTATCTACTGCTAAAGGCCGTCTTCGGGATTTCTTCCTCCTGAATGCATAGCTGGTAGTACCTTGACCTCAGGTGCACCTTGGAAAACCAATGAGCTCCCTCTAGTTGGTCAAATAGCTCGTCTATCCTCGGCAAGGGAAATGTATTACGGACCGTCAGCCTGTTTAGGGCCCAGTAATCAATATACAACCGAAGTGTCCCGTCCTTCTTCTTAACAAATAGCACCAGAGCTCCCCACGGTGAAGAGCTAGGCCGGACGAACCCGACTTCCACTAACTCTTGAAGCTAGCTTCGAAATTCCACCAACTCCTTCGGGGCCATTCATTATGGAGCCCTGGATACCAGCTTAGCCCCCGGCACGAGCTGAATCTGAAAGTCCTTCTCCCGGTGCAGGGGTAGCCCTGGTAGCTTCTACGGAAATACATCGGCTAAGTTCCGCACAACTGGAATATCTGATATAGAATCCTTGGCCATGGCCATCTTGAAGAGAACCTGATAAACTTCGTCTCCCTATAGCTGGGCCTTGACGGCCAGCACAAATGATAATAATAATAGGTGGGCTGGTGTAATACCTTCGAAAACAATAGAGGAGTCCTCGTGCCTCACGGTGATCCTCTTCGCCAAGAAGTCGATCTGGGCATGGTTTTAGTGTAACCACGTTATGCCCAGTATGAGATCATAGTCCGGCATCCTCAGGATCGTCGCTGGTGCTTCAAACGCTTTCCCGCCGATCTATGCCTCCATTTTGCAATGATAAGAGGTCACGAGCTCTGATCCATCGGGCAGACACACCCTCATCACCCTTCCTGTGAATTGCTCCACGCCTGCCAGTCCTTTCACAAAGGCCTTTGACACAAATGAGTGTGGAGCCCCGGTGTCGAATAGTGTGTGAGCGAGCTTGCCGCTGATGAAAACCATGCATGTGGTAATTAAGTACCTTAGTGTTCTAGTTGTAGTTTTCCTTTTCTCAATTTCTAACTAGTTTGTGTCTGTGAGAACTAGTTCTTAGGAAAGAAGGAAATTGAATGTACTGGCATACCTGCTATAACCTACTCCGGGTTCTGGTGTTGTGCCAGACCTAGTGCGTACATCTGCTCCCTCTCTGGCATGTGGCCTCTACCCTGATATCCCCGTCCTCGGTCGTTCCCTCGGCCCCCAAACTGCCGAGGAGGTGGGGCACCCTGAAGTGCTTGTGTGGGTGCTCGCCTCATGGTATAATTTCTCTTGAAATACCCCGGCTGATTGCAATGGTAGCACACCGACGCCTGCTCTGCTATACTCGGTATCTCCAGCATCTGTAAGGGCTGGGGGGCCAAAACCCCCTGATTCCTCTGCTCCGGTCCAATCTCCTGACGGGGTTGATCCCCGTTCCTTCTTTCCCGGATGATCTGTCCTCGAGGACGGTCTCTACGTCCTCCAATCACTGCATCATCAGCCGCCCTCTTCCGGCTCTTGACCGTAAGCTAATCTGCCTCCCTTTTCTTAGCCATTTCCAGAATCCTGGCCAAGCTTCCCTCGGAGACGAAGAGGAGGGCATGTCTCATGTCGTCGTGCAAGCTCCTAGCGTAGTCAGCGTCGTCTAACTGTTAAGAGTCTGCATAACGGGCTAGGTGAGTAAACTCCTGGTAATACTCTAGTACTGTCCTGTTGCCCTGCTTCAACCAACAGGAACCTATCCTCCAGCTCGTCCCTCCCCGACTGAGGTAGAAAATGTCCCAGAAGTGCTGCTCTGAACTCTCCCCAAGAGATATTCACGCAATCCATATCCGCAAAGGTTGTGTCCAGCTGTGACTTCCACCACCTCTTCCCGTGCGACTCCAACCAGGAGACTGCAAAAGCAACTGCCTCTTTAGTGGGGCATCGAATCCCCGCAAGCATCTCATAAATGGTATCCAACCATTCCTCCGTGCGAACTGCCGACTCCTTCCCCTGGTAGGATGGAGGGGAAAGTGCCCGGAAGGCACTCATCCAGTTAGCCATGGGATTTGGTTGTGGAGTCGGGGCTTGCTAAGCTTTGAAGGCCTCCAGAATGGCCGTAAGTGTTTGCCCCATATCCGCCTGCTGAAACAGAGCTAGTGCTGGCGGAGGTGGAACCATATTCTGATCCTGGGGTGTTCCCTGCTGTAGAGTAGGGTTCGTCGCAGGCTATAATGAAAATTCCAATAGTTAGATAGTGTAAAATGGAAAAAAAAGGAGATAAGATGGACTTTTTACATGTGATTCCCTTTATGGGCACACCACTGCTTCTGTTGCTAGTTTGTCCGCAAACTAAGCTCGTGCGGGGGTGGCCTAAGGTTTTTGTGGACTAATCCTCGTTCGATCGATTTTTCCTCTGATACCACTTGTAAGACCCCATTTTTTTTAAAACCCCGGGTTCTTATGCCTAGAACCGCCGTTTTGCGGTGGCCCCGACTCTCGGGAAAGCCGCCACTACAAAACGCTGATTCTGCCGGCCTTTTCCATCTTCACATAGAGAGCAATATTCAGGAATGAAATAGCTGAGTCCACAAAAGTCATATATAATAAGAGAAATCACCACATGTCCATAAGTAAAAAAGAGAGTGCTGCAAAGTAACAAAACAAAAATAAAAATGGGCTTAAGCCCAGTATATCAGATCCTCACTACAATCTCTCGTGGAAGCTATAAAAAGTGTTAGTCACTCACAGAGCTGGTCACTGGTGCTCCGGTACTAGACTGGCCCACCTCCATGCGCATTGTACTCCGTTGGTGCTGGTCCCTGAGATGCTGGTCCCTGTCTCCCATCCGGTGCCTTTGTAATGTTGTGGTCCGAAAACCATTAGTCATAAAGACTAAGTCCTATCATCCCCTACCCCTCCCCCATGGCTGCTAGGAACCGAGCGGGGAGGAGGAAAGGGAAGCTACAAATGTAACGCCCCGAAACTCAAAAGAGCGACGGGAGGCATTTTGGGCCAAATTTCGAATTTGGTAGGGCGCACACGCCTGGGACATGGGCGTGTCCCAGGGCGTGTCAGGCTCGAGTCGACGATTTGGCTGAGGGGTCGACTAATTTTGGAGTCGACGATCGTCGAGCAGCGAACATGGCCTGAGACACAGGCGTGTCTCAGGGCCTGTCGAGCTCGTGTCGACGATCGGCCCGGGAAGTCGACATTTTTCGCTCGACGATGTGTCGAGACAGGGAACACGGCCTAGAACACGGGCGTGTTCAAGGCCATATCGGGTGGTTGACGAACTACGCTCGACGAAGTGTCGAGATAGTGAACACGGCCTGGAGCCCAGGCGTGTTCGTGTTTGACACAGGCGTGTTAAATTGGACACGGGCGTGTCCAAGACCCGTGTGAGTCTCAGGTTGGTGTTGGTCCTGTGTTGATGGGGGAACACGCCCGGGAACACGGGCGTATAATTGCTGACACGGGTGTGTCAGGTCTAACACGGGTGTGTTGGATGCCCGTGAGTTTTTCGAGACACGTTTATTTTGACGGCGAATGAGGGACACAACCTTGGACACGGGCGTGTCGCAGGCCGTGTTCGGCCCAGGTTTTACTTTTTAGCTATGAATCGTAGCCGTTCGTTTCCTTATTTTGGAATCCGATGGTTGGGGGTTGTTCCTACTGGGATATACCCGGGATTGGGCCTTTGAAACACTCATTTCACCTGAGTGGCTCTCTTTCTAAGTCTAGAGAGAGGGGAGAGCAAAGGAGGAAGAAGAAGCCTAGATCCGGTCAGCGGCGGAGCTTCGGAGCTCCAAATCGCGAACCGACTTTGGATCTACGGAGGTAAGGAGAGTGCGATGCTTTTCATCCGCTTACATTTCCATGGTGCCAAGGAAGAACACTAGGGTAATGATTCTCTACTTGAGCATGTGAAGCTGTACTTCTTTTACATAGGGAAGCCTGCTCTTGCGAGTTTGCGGTGAGTTTGAGGCGTTCCTTCTGGTAGACATGAATAGTCCCCGTTGTGTACATGTAGAGTCCGTAATCGAGAACTGATATAGGCATGATGTGTGAAGCCTACCCGGATAAGTTGGTCTGGATCGGTGATGTTGCATTGCATAAATCGTCGGAGAAGACTCCGTGCGAATGTTTTTTTTTTCGGGTTTTCTACGTGGTAGATTGCAACAGGGAGCCTTGTGGATTAACTCCAAGGTGTACCCGGAAAACTGAGCAGATGTGTGGTTCTGCCAACATGGTGGCTTGGGAGCCAACCTGAACATAACTAGGTTATGTGATTGTATGGGAGATACGGGACACTGGGAAGCTTGACCTACGCAGATGACTTAATTGACGTTGCGGTGTGAGCAACGGGTCAGGTGGAACTGTACCGAATCTATGTCGTTCGGTTAAAGAGACCTAAAGTTACATGGCACTTGTCGTTGGCATAGATGGAGGGTCTTAGGAAGTGGCCAGAAAGACCAGATTGCACAGGAGATATTGCGGTCCTGGGGGCGGTGGTGAGTCGGCGGAATTTGGCCGTGGTCACCGAAAATGTGCCCTGAGAGCATGGAGTGTGTGGCCGTGCGTGCCAATGCCTGTGATAGAATGTATTTTTATACTGCTTGGTTATGCTAATAAAGTGCAGGGAAGGAGCATTGCCGCCCCGAATTGGGGGCGAGATCGTTATAATTTGGTCAGCATTGCTGACCGTTGCTTTGATTTGCCACCATTGCGGTGGATTGTGCTTGCAGGTGCTGCAGAGCCGAGCGGTAAATAACAGGCTAAAGCCCAAGTTGCTGAGCCGGCACTCAAAGGCATAATTTTGAGTGTTTTCTTTTATTCATGTATGGCCGATGTGCGTGCCGAGGTTTGAAAAACATGTAATTGGAGGAAAACGATTGTAAAGCCATAAGCCCTGTACTTGTGTATTTGTACTTCATTCCTTTTGGCGTATTAAGGGACATTCATGCTACTGTTGGGTTCTTTATTAAAGCAACAATTTTAATTGCTTCCGCTAGAATGCTCTGTGTAGGATGTTGTTATTTGTTGGATGGTTTCCATTGAGTAACCACCCGGTCTGTCTGTGGTATATGGCGTCGGGCCCCGGCCGGACCTACTGCAATATGCTATGCGACAGATATGGGGCGTTACAATTTGGTATCAGACTACTGGTTTTGGTCGGGCTTCAACTGAATTTGTGGTTGAATTCTTTTTCAGGGGTGGTGAGCACATATGTGTGCGTCATCGTTATAACAGTAAAAGAACCCATGAATGTCCACTTAGGAATGAAAATACACGTGTTTGAGGAACATGCGTGTTCCTATAATTGCTTTTTGCAATTTTGTATGGTCGCTTAACGTTGTTTTGTACAACTATAGGTGACCATAAGCGGTGCTGGGCCTCTAGAATGTCTGGTTTCTGAGGAGTATAGTGCACCTGGTGAGGTGTTTGAGACCCCTCCTTCGTCTGAAACCGTAAGAAGGATCGTTGAAGCGGTGTTCGCTGTGACGAGTGCACAACATGGAAGATATGTACAACCTTGTGCCCCTATTGTGGCTTCAACGCCAGGTGGCATGATGGAGGAGATGACTTTTGCTAGACCATCGGGGCAGCAGCTGAATATGCATTTAGTGCAGGGAGGGCACTCAGTTGACGAATATTTGCAAGCATTTCTTATAATAAGCCGCTACACATGCTTTGAGTTGGAGAACGAGCAGGATATAGTCGATAGATTTTATAATGGTCTGCATGGCGAGCTGTGAAACCTACTGCTAGGACCAAAATTATTAGGATTCCGAGCCTTGGTGGAGTCGGCTAGATCTTTGGAAGTAGACTTGAGGAAGACTCACCTGATGCCAGCGACCATGGAATCGAACTATTCAAGCCCCATAAGAGCTGCATCCGGTAGAATGCTGGAGAAGGGGGTTACATCATCGACTAGCAAAGCTACTTACACTTATCATACTTGTGGAAGGAAAGGACGCTTTGCCCGAGAGTGTTGGAATGGTGCTCAGAAGACTAAGAAAGTTATGTCAGGAGCAGTTAAGGACTTTAGTGCAAAGGAAGCGGCATTCAAAGTACCGAACACCTCAAAGTCTGGATATCGAAGGTGGTATAAGAAGTCTAGGACGTTGGGTCTAGCCCCTTGTAACACCTCCCCTGTAATGACCGTATAATATGGGTCCGGCCGGGGCCCCACAACATACAGATGCCACAGCGTCAGTATTATAAAATGATATAGCTACCCAAACTCAAACCTCAAAACACATCACAGCGGAAACAACAAAAGAGACTAGAAGTTATCCACGCCTACAAGAGTAACAAAATGGCCTTAAGGCCTTACAACAAGAGTAAATCCAAACTCAAACAATTCATCAGTCCTGAAAGTGCATAAGCACACCTAGTCTACCTCGACATGCAAGCCGGTCACCAAGGGCATCAAAACATACAATGTCATAAAGAGTAGAGTTACAGCAAAAAGTAACACTTCATGAGGCTTAGGCCTTTCTGGCCGGCGAGCTAGCTCCTGCTTGCAATCCTTGCCCTGTAAAAATTACTCGTAACGTGGGTCAGCAAAGGCTGACCTCAAACTGTGTAACAAACATATCTCCTCCCGGCCGGCCCTAACGGACCCCAGGGTACTCCTCCAACCTGCAAGTTAGCACTTCGTATGCAATATTCATAAGCAAGAAAAGCAACTAAAGAAAACAGGCTTGGATGTCTCAAACATCATACATGTTCTCTACTGTTGAGCATCTAATACTAGGGCCTACTATACAACATGAATGCAAAACCCGGGTTTCACCCAAGGCACCCTATAGCGTATGCATCTAGCACAACATCACATCAATTGGGTACTCATCGTTTCCCCATTGGCATAAAGCCGCAAACAAAAAGGGAAACACAATTCCCCATAACGGCACACAAGCCGCCACATGGAACTCTTGCCAAGGCCCCACCCGCTCAAGGTCTTAGACCCGGGCTTGCCTGCAAGCTCTGACGTCTCAAGTCAGGATTCCAACAAACACAACTAACCGATTATAAGAAGCCTTGCTGGACCCAACCCGCTCATGGCTTCATTGCCCGGGCTTGCCCCCATGCTTGGCATTCTCGTCAGTCTCACAGAAGGGGACTAGTCTCGCCGGGACACTCTTCACACGTGACGTGTACATCATGGGATAGCCAGCCGACCACGGAGACACAGCCATGCCTTGGCACATCACATTCCAAGATAATTCCACCCTAGTCCCACATTTGTACTGCAGCGTTCCCGCGCACCAAGGAAACCATCTACCACTCATGTGGAGCTAACCTTGTCCAATAAGGAAACCATCTACCGCCATTGAGGAGATAACCTTATCCGGTTCCGACTACACGTACTCACTCGATAAAAAGGGGAAAACATCACCACATCACAAACGACATCTTGCCGCAACAGATCTCTACGAATCCTTAAATCTCGTATGCAACATCACTGAGTCGGACTAACGGTTGTGACTACAGGTTCACACACTATGCCTAATCCACTAACAGAGCAGATTTCTAATGCAAAAACATGCCGGGGACGGACTCAATCGACCCGGAGGTTCCTCTTGAACCTTGGCGACCCAAACCCCTCTCATTTGAGTGTTTGGTGACAAAAAACTAGAAAAGAAAAGATGCTAAAACATGCATCCTAAAACCGAGAGGAGAAGTGTCGTTACCTTCCGACTCCTCTTCCTAGCCATAGAAAAATAGCCGGATGAAAACCTTCGCAACGATCTAGCATCCACGGATCTGGACTCGGCTCGTGATTTGGAGCTCCGAAGCTCCGCCAGTGACCGGATCTAGGCTTCTTCTTCTTCCTTTCTCTCTCCTCTCTCTAGAACTTTAGAAAGAGAACCACTCAAAAGAAAATGAGGGTTTCTAAGGGTCCAATCTCGTGCATATCCCATCAGGAACAACCCCCAGCCATTGGATCCCAAATTAAAGAAACGAACGACCTTGATTCGAGCCTGAAATGCAAAAACTGGGCCGAACACGGCCTGCGACACGCCCGTGTCCAGGGCCGTGTCCCCCATTCGCCGTCAAAATCGACGCGCCTGGAACAACATACGGGCATCCGACACGCCCGTGTTCGACCCGACACGCCCGTGTTCCAACTGACACGGCCGTGTGGTCGGCCGTGTGCCTCCATCGACACAGCCCCGAAAACAACCCGAGACTCACACGGGTACTAGACACGCCCGTGTCCTTGCCCGTGTCTAACTCAACACGCATGTGCTCAAGGCCGTGTTCACTATCTCGACACTTCGTCGAGCAAAGTTCGTCGACTGACTGACACGGCCTTGGACACGCCTGTGTCCTAGGCCGTGTGCCTTGTCTCGACACATTGTCGAGCGAAATTCGTCGACTCCCCGGGCCGATCGTTGACACGGGCTCGACACGCCCTGCGACATGCCCGTTTCTCAGGCCGTGTTCTCTGCTCGACGATCGTCGACTCCAAAATCGTCGACCTCCCGACCAAAACGTTGACTGGAGCCTGACACGCCCTGGGACATGCCCGTGTCCCAGGCCGTGTGCCCCATGCCAGAAACCAATTTTCCTTCTCAGCTAAGACCCAAACTTGGCCAAAAACGCTGGTCGTCCCTCTACAAATTTTGGGGCGTTACAACTCTCTCCCCCTTAAAAGAATTTCGTCCCGAAATTACAAAGCAAAAGGGAACATAACTTAAATGGTACCTGATTTGAAGAGCACGAGATACTCTTCTAGCATGGCTTATTCTCGCTCCCAAGAGTGCTCCTCACGACCGCAGTTGTCCCATCGGACCTTCACGAGTTTAACCTCTCTATTTCGCAACTGTCGAGTCTCCTGATCTTCTATAGCAATTGGACGGACTCACATCCTCAAGTCTTCCTCTATCGGCACCGATGCCGGCTCGATCACCACACTAGCCTCCACCAGGGCTTTCCTCAAGACGGAGACATGGAAGACGTCGTGCAATCCACTCAGCTCCGCGGACAACGCCAACCGATAGGCTGCTTCTCCCACCCATTCAACAACTTCAAAAGGCCCCAAAAACCTTGGACTCAACTTCTTGAGTCGGCAAATCTGTGAGACTCCTTTGAACGGCTTGATCTTCAAATAGACCCTATCACCTACCGCAAACTCCAACTTCCTGTGACGAGCATTAAAGTAGTTTGCTTTCCGGTCTCGCGCCACCTTCATACGCTCTTGAATGGTTCGTACCAACTCACAAGCGTCAACCACCACCTCCTTTCCCAAAATTTTGGTGTCTCCCGCCTTTGTCCAAGACATCGGTGTTCGACACCGTCTCCCATACAAATCTCTGTATGGCGCCATTTTTATCCTTGCTTGATAACTGTTATTGTACGCGAATTCCACCATGAAGAGGTGATCCTCCCACTTCTTGCCGAAGTCAAGAATGCACATTCTCAGCATATCCTCCATAGTACGGTACGTTCTTTCGGTTTGCCCGTCAGTTTGAGGATGGAACATCATACTGAACTTTAGCTTCGTGCCCAAACTCTTCTGAACCAATCTCCAGTCCTTGGACGTAAACCGTCCATCTCGATCACTGACTATGCTCTTAGGAATCCCATGCAGTCGTATAATGTTGCGAACATACAACTCCACCAGCTTCTCCATGCTGTCCTCCTTCCAATTTGGGATGAAGTTGGCCGTCTTGGTTAAGCGATCCACGATCACCCAAATAGCATCATTACCCTGCTGCGATCTAGGCAGACCATGTACAAAATCCATGGAGATGTCATCAAATTTCCACTCAGGGATTGGAAGGGGCTTTAGGAACCTGCCCGACTTCTGATATTCGGCCTTCACCAAGACGCAAGTTTGGCAACGATTCACATACAAATCTACGTCCTGCTTTAGCCCCGGCCACCAAAAGGATTTCTTCATATCCAAGTACAACTTTATACAGCCCGGGTGAATGGAGTACTTTGTGAAGTGAGCCCCAAACATCAACTCCTCACGGAGTTTGCCGAACTGCGGTATACAAACCCTTCCATCCTTCCTCAAAATCCCATCAATCATCTCCCAGGCGCTGCTCTCGCCCTTTTGAGCCTCCACCACATATGGTTGAAACTCCACATCCAACTGAGTCGCTTCCCGAATGCGATCAGAAAAGTTGTTCTGCATTCCAATCCAGTTCAACCGAGCCACGCTGGACTCACCTCTCGCCACACATTCCAAACCAAGGGACTCCCATTCCCGTACCAACCGCTCATCATGAGCTTCGATCCAATTCCCTTGCCCCGAGTACTTTCTACTCAAGGCATCCGCCACCACATTGGCTTTACCTGGCGTATACTGAAATGCCACCTCGTAGTCTCCAAGAAACTCAACCCACCTGCGTTACCGCATGTTCAAGTCCTTTTGATCCAAGAGATACTTCAGGCTTTTATGATCCGTGAAGATCTCCACCTTTGCACCATACACATAATGTTGTCATATTTTCAACGCAAAAATTACCGCCGCCAACTCCAAGTCATGGACGGGGTAATTCCTCTCATGAGGCTTCAGCTGTCTAGACCCAAAAGCTATCACCTGGCCATGTTGCACCAAAACGCAACCCAAACCGCATCCCGATGCGTCACTGAATATCTGAAATCCCTCGGTCCCTTGCGGTAGACTTAGGATTGGAGCCATCATCAGTCTCTCATTCAGTGCCTCAAATGCTTGACTGCACTCTTGAGTCCACAAAAACTTATGATCTTTATGAGTGAGTGAGGTGAGGGGTAGAGCTATCCGCGAAACATTCTCCACGAATCTCCTATAATACCCGACTAGTCCAAGAAAATTTCGGACTTCCGCCACGGTCCTCAAAACCGGCCAATCTCTGACGGCTTCCACTTTTGTTGGATCCACTGCCACCCCATCCCCACTAATCACGTGGCCCAAAAATGCCACCTTCGCTAACCAGAACTCGCACTTTGGGAACTTTGCATACAATTGATTCTCCCTCAACACTTGCAAGACCACTCTCAAGTGGGTCTCATGCTCCACTTCCGATTTGGAATACACCAAGATGTCATCAATGAAGACAACCACAAAAGAATCCAAGTATTCCCAAAATACTCGATTCATAAGGTCCATGAACACAGATGGCGCGTTCGTCAGCCCGAACGACATCACCGTAAACTCAACGTGTCCGTACCTCGTACCAAAGGCAGTCTTGGGGATGTCCTCGTCCCGAATTCGCAACTGATAATAGCCTAACTTCAAGTCCAATTTTGAGTACACCATCGACCCCACCAACTTGTCGAACAAGTCGTCTATCCGAGGAATCGGATACTTATTCTTAACAGTCAGTTTATTTAGCTCTCGATAGTCTATGCACAGCCGCATACTACCGTCTTTCTTCTTTACAAACAACACCGGCGCGCTCGACGGCAAAGAACTGGGTCTGATATACCCTTGCTCCAACAGTTCCTGTAACTGTACTTTCAGTTCAGCCAACTCCTTTGGTGCCATCCTAAACGGAGGACGTGACACCGGCCTAGCCTCCGGCACTAACTCGATCGAGAAGTCGATCTCCCGCCGAGGAGACGCTCCAGGAAGTTCATCCGGAAACACATCCTTGAACTCTGCCACTATGGGCACTTCCTCAATAGACAACTAGGAGAGGCGAACCTCCAATAACGCTACCAACGCTACACCACCCTGGTTAACCGGCCGCATCAATTGCATGGCTGAAATCAGGGAATAGGCCACTCCACAAAGGCCCTCAAATTTGACTTCTGCCTTCCCTTTGCTCCTTAGGGTCACTACCTTAGATAGGCAATCAATACTGGCGCGCTGCTCTGCAAGCCAGTCCATGACCAAAATGACATCGAACTCAGCCAATGGTAAAACCGCTGCTACTAAAACGAAGTCAACATCATCCAGCTCCCAACAGATGCGCCATTTGGCCCCGTTGATCATGGATGACCCATTGGGCATGCGCACTTTCAGCTCCGCGTCCGCCAAGAAAGACTCTACTCCTATTCTCCAGACGAAGCTCTTCGCAAGAAAATAGTGCGATGCTCCTGTATCGAACAATACCCTAGCGGGGTATCCGAAAACTAACACGAAGCCTACAACAAAGACATCACACATAAAAGTATAAAAGTATGAAGCACAAAATTTAAACTTAAATTTCCTCATACCTATCACCACATCGGTTTGGCAGATCGCTTCCTGCTGTCCAAGGTTGTAGGCCCTTGGTTGCACCGGTTGGAACCGAGAAGTGCTTGACTCCGTCATCTTCCCTTTATCTACGGCACTGGGGCTGAAGCGCATAGTCTGCTCCTGCCTTGCCTCTTGCTCCGCTCCTCCTTGAGGACAAACTCGAGCTATGTGCCCCACCTTACCGCAGTTGTAGCATGTCGGCGGTCCCCTAGAGTGAGAACCTCCGGGCGTCCACTTGCTCTTCTCACCAGACCTGGAAGTGTGAGGCTTTTTCCTCCACCTACTACCTTCAGACTTTCCCTATGATTGGGGAAGCTTCCCTTCCCCTTTCTTGGGAGTGAAACCCTTACGACGTTGGGTTCGCTCCAGATCACATCCCAATATCCTGGCAGCCTCAACTAGCTCATTAAAACCAGCTCTCTTTATGGAAATGAGGGGTTGCCTCGGATTCTCCCTCAGCCCCTGGTAGAAGAGGTTATCCCTCTCTACATCATCTGCCATCGTCGTTCCCGCGTAACGACCCAAACGGGTGAACTCCTGCACATACTCATGCACCGTCTTGTCTCGCTGCATTAAGTGCAGAAACTACCTCTAAAGGGCCAACCATGTAGAAACGGGAATGTACCTCTTTAGAAAAGCATCCCCAAATTCCTCCATCGACGGGCTGCGTCCAGGGAACTGGAGGCCGCTATGGCTCACCCACCACAACTTATCATCTCCTTCCAACATGAACGCCGCATACTCAGGTTTCCTTTCTTCTGGCATCTCTGCCGCCCTCAAAAGCTCTTGAATTCGAACCCACCAATCCTCCGCATCCGTTGGCGTACCAACTCCCTTGAACGACGGGGGATGGAAGCTCAGGAAATACTTCATGTGCCGGTATCCATGTCCGACAACCACCTTATCCTCCAAAGGCTCAACTCGCCTGGCTTCTCCACCTGGCACGACCGTCGCCATGTCTGGTGTATCAGGGGTTGCTACCTGAGCTTCCGCTGCAGCTTGGGCTGCCACCATCGCGTCTGCAAGCATGCGGCAAAAGTCGGACGGGTTTACACCCGTGCCCAAAGGACCTGGAGCAGTGGCACTGCTCGCCGAGAGTTCTTCTCTTGCTCTCGACGTACCCGCCTCGTTGCTTGCACTCTTCAAGAAAACAAGAAACAATGGATCAGTCTCTAATCTCAAGACTTAAACATAAGGACACTCATGGTCCCGCGTTACTCTTATGTGGATAACTTCTCTACGCACTGACTTGAATCTAACCTGCCTCTGATACCAAATTGTAACACCTCCCCTATAATGACCGTATAAAATGGGTCCGTCCAGGGCCCCACAACATACAGACGCCACAGTTTCAGTATTATAAAATGATATAGCTACCCAAACTCAAAACTCAAAACACATCACAGTGGAAACAACAAAAGAGACTAGAAGTTATCCACGCCTACAAGAGTAACAAAATGGCCTTAAGGCCTTACAACAAGAGTAAATCCAAACTCAAACAATACATCAGTCCTGAAAGTGCATAAGCACGCCTAGTCTACCTCGGCATGCAAGCTGGTCACCAAGGGCATCAAAACATACAATGTCATAAAGAGTAGAGTTACAACAAAAAGTAACACTTCATGAGGCTTAGGCCTTTCTGGATGGCGAGCGAGCTACTGCTTGCGATCCTTGCCCTGTAAAAATTATTAGTAACGTGGGTCAGAAAAGTCTGACCTCAAACTGTGTAACAAACACATCTCCTCCCGGCCGCCCTAACGGACCCCGGAGTACTCTTCCAACCTGTAAGTTAGCACTTCGTATGAAATATTCATAAGCAAGAAAAGCAACTAAAGAAAACAGGTTTGCATGTCTCAAACATCATACATGTTCTCTACTGTTGAGCATATAATATTAGGGCCTACTATGCAACATGAATGCAACACCCGGGTTTCACTCAAGGCACCCTATAGCGTATGCATCTAGCACAACATCACATCAATTGGGTACTCATCGTTTCCACATTGGCATAAAGCTGCAAACAAAAAGGGAAACACAATTCCCCCTAACGGCACACAAGCCGCCATATGGAACTCTTGCCAAGGCCCCACCCACTCAAGGTCTTAGACCCGGGCTTGCCTGCAAGCTCTGACGTCTCATGTCTAGATTCCAACAAACACAACTGACCGATTCTAAGAAGCCTTGCTGGAACCCACCCGCTCATGAACTCATTGCCCGAGCTTGCCCCCATGCTTGGCATTCTCGTCAGTCTCACAGAAGGGGACTAGTCTCGCCGGAACACTCTCCACATGTGACGTGTACATCACGGGATAGCCAACCGACCACGGAGACACAGCCACGCCTTGGCACATCACAATCCAAGACAATTCCACCCTAGTCCCACATTTGTACTGCAGCGTTCCCGCGCACCAAGGAAACCATCTACCACTCATGCGGAGCTAACCTTGTCCACCAAGGAAACCATCTACCGCCATTGAGGAGCTAACCTTGTCCGGTTCCGACTACACATACTCACTCGAGAAAAAGGGGAAAACATCACCACATCACAAACGACATCTTGCCATAACGGATCTCTACGAATCCTTAAAGCACGTATGCAACGTCATCGAGTCGGACTAACGGTCGACTACGGCTTCACACACCATGCCTAATCCACTAACAGAGCAATTTCTAATGCAAAAAAATGTCAGGGATGGACTCAATCGACCCGGAGGTTCCTCTTGAACATTGGTAACCCAAACACCTCTCATTTGAGTGTTCGGTGCCCAAAAACTAGAAAAGAAAAGATGCTAAAACATGCATCGTAAAACCGAGAGAAGAAGTGTCGTTACCTTCCGACTGCTCTTCCTAGCCATGGAAAAATAGCCGGATGAAAACCTTCGCAACGATGTAGCCTCCACGGATCTGGACTCAGCTCGCGATTTGGAGCTCCTAAGCTCCGCCGGTGACCGGATCTAGGCTTCTTCTTCTTCCTTGCTCTCCCTTCTCTCTAGAACTTTAGAAAGAGAACCACTCAAAAGAAAATGAGGGTTTCTAAGGGTCCAATCCCGTGCATATCCCATCAGGAACAACCCCCAGCCGTTGGATCCCAAATTAAAGAAACGAACGGCCTTGATTCGGGCCGTAAATGCAAAAACTGGGCCGAACACGGCCTGCGAGACGCCCGTGTCCAGGGCCATGTACCCCATTCGCCGTCAAAATCGACGCGCCTGGAACAACACACGGGCATCTGACACGCCCGTGTTCGACGCGACACGCCCGTGTTCCAACTGACACGGTCGTGAGATCGGCAGTGTGCCTCCATCGACACAGCCCCGAAAATAACCCGAGACTCACACGGGTACTGGACACTCCCGTGTCCTTGCCCGTGTCTAACTCAACACGCCTGGGCTCCAGGCCGTGTTCACTATCTCGACACTTCGTCGAGCGAAGTTCGTCAACTGACTAACACGGCCTTGGACACGCCCGTGTCCTAGGCCCTGTGCCTTGTCTCGACACATCGTCGAGCGAAATTCTTCGACTCCCTGGGCCGATCGTCGACACGGGCTCGACACACCCTGCGACACGCCCGTGTCTCAGGCCGTGTTCTCTACTCGACGATCGTCGAGTCCAAAATCATCGACCTCCCGACCAAAACATCGACTGGAGCCTGATACGCCCTGGGATACGCCTGTGTCCCAGGTCGTGTGCCCCCTGCCAGAAACCAATTTTCCTTCTCAGCTAAGACCCAAACTTGGCCAGAAATGCTGGTCGTCCCTCTATAAATTTTGGGGCGTTACACCCCTCCTTTCGGTGCTTCGGGGGCATCTACAGGCCAAACCCCGGGCTCATGTTACAACTGTGGGGAGCCTGGGCATTATGCCCGTAGGTGCCGAAAGCCCGAGAGGAAGCACGCCGTCGTGAGGACAGGTATGGTTTAAAGATAGTTTAGCCTTAAATACTTGTCGCCCTTGTGCAGGTTAGCTTAGAACTACTTGTGCTAAGCTGTGTTCTGATTTTTATTTATCTGGTGAGAGCACCGTTCTTTTAGGGAACTTTACATTACTTTATTCAAGAATTAAATTGCGCTTCGGAGTACCTCCTTCGATGGTAAGAAACTAATTGGATGTGTTATGGTCCAGTGGTGCTCAATGCACGCGGGTAGAATTTGTTGCGCTTAGGTTTAGATTGGGAGTTTGGAGTTCCATTTTCTAGCGTCACTACTGCCCCTGGAGGAGTGCGACATAATATTTGGCATGGACTGGCTCTCGGAGCAGCATGCCTATTTTGATTGTGGTCGCAAGGAAGTCAAGTTGGGAGCAAGTCGTGAGACGACCTTTACGGGCTTGAAATGGTCGAGCAGGACGTTGATGTCTGCTCTTCAGATGGTAAATGTGATTCGTGCTGGTGCAGAGCTGTTCTTTACACTAGTGGAGGTTGCGAAGCCGAAGCCTAATTTGGATAGTATTTCAGTGGTATCAGAGTACCCTGATGTGTTCCCTAGCGATCTTCCTGGAGCACCGCCTCAACGGGAGATAGATTTTACGATTGATCTAGTGCCAAGTGCGAAGCCTGTGTCACGATCTCCGGATCAGCTAGCGCCTAAAGAAATGGCAGAGCTGAAGGTGCAACTTCAAGAGTTGTTGGAGCAAGGGTTTGTGCGTCCAAGTTTGTCGCCTTGGAGCGCACCGGTCCTCTTTGTAAAGAAGAAGCATGGGAGCTTCAGACTTTGTATTGATTATCGGGAGTTGAACAAGCTAACGGAAAAGAACAAGTACCCGGTCCCGAGGATTGATGATCTATTTGATCCGTTAGTTGGAATGACTGCGTACTCAAAGTTGGATCTCAATTCTGGATACTATCAGCTGAGGATAAGGGAAAGTGATATCCCCAAAATAGCTTTTAGTACGAGATACGGGCATTATGAGTTTACGGTCATGACGTTTGGGCTGACTAATGCACCATCATTGTTTATGGATTTGATGAACCAGACGTTCAGGGAGTACTTGGACCATTTTGTGATCGTCTTCATCGACGATATTTTGGTGTACTCGCAGAGTGAGGAAGATCACTACAGGCATCTTCATTTGGTATTGTAGACATTGAGGAGGAATTAACTATACGCCAAGTTCTCCAAATGCGAGTTTTGTTTGTCCTCAGTGGCATTCCTCTGTCATATAGTGAGTGGGGAAGGTATTGCAGTGGATCCGGCGAAGATTGTTGCGATACGAGAGTGGCCTGAGCATTCTGGGGTAGCGGAAGTCCAGAGCTTTCTGGGGCTTGCCGGCTATTATAGGCGCTTCGTGGAGAACTTCTCGCGGATAGCATTACCTCTCACTACATTGACTAGGAAGGAGCAAAAGTTCGATTGGACGCCGGAGTACGCGCGAGCTTTTGAAGAGTTGAAGTGTCGGTTGACCACGGCGCCTGTGTTGAGTTCGACGAGTAGGACCGAAGGTTTTGAGATTTATAGCGATGCTTCGGGCAGTGGTTTGGGTTGCATGCTACTGCAGCATGGAAGAATTATAGCGTATGGCTCGAGACAGCTGAAAGTGCACGAGAGAACTTATCCGGTCCATAACTTGGAGTTAGCGGCCGTGATATTTTCCTTGAAGTTGTGGAGGCGCTACTTGTATGGAGTAAGTGTCGAAATCTATACCGATCATAAGGGCCAGAAATATTTGTTGGATCATAAAGATCTGAACATGTGGCAGCGTAGCTGGATGGAGTTCTTGGGGGACTATACAATCAAGATCCACCACGTGCCTGGTAAAGGCAATGCGGTTGCGGACGCGTTGAGTCGTCGGGCCCCAGCCCAAGACAATTGGCTATCGGTCCATGACGAGTTGTTGGTTTGGGAGTTGGAGGCGTTAGAGATCTTTTGCGTTGACAAGCAATCAAGTGTTGAAGCACTATTGAATTGGACTGAAGTCCAATATGACCTGGCTGATCGGATTCGGCAGGCTTTGGATATGGATGTCCACATGAAGCAACACATGATAGAGGCTCTGGATGAGTCAAATTCCCAATTCGTTGTGGAGGATGGATTACTTTGGAAAGACGATCGTCTATGCATCCCAAGCGTGGGCAATTTGCGGGTGGAATTGTTGTACGAGGCACATCATACCAAGTACTCAATTCACCCGGGGAGCACGAAGATGTACCGCGATGTTAAGAAATTGTTCTGGTTGCCAGGACTGAAAAAGGATGTGGCGCTCTATGTGGCGAAGTGTCATACTTGCGCCTTGGTGAAGGCGGACTGCCAAAAGCCGGTAGGATTCTTCAAATCCTTGCCTATTCCGGGGTGGAAGTTCGACGACATTACTATGGACTTTGTGCACGGGTTGCCAAGGTCGCAAAAGTGGAACGACACAATTTGGGTGGTCGTAGATCGTCTAACGAAGGTGTCGCATTTCATTCCGCATAGGAAGGATGATCTGGTTGAGAAATTGGCAAAGCTATATATGGATAATATTATATGGCTTCATGTTGTACCCCGCAGCATCATGAGTGACCGAGATCGGCGGTTCACGTCCAATGATTGGAAGCTGGTGCAACAGATGTTGGGAGCAAAGCTGAGTTTTAGCACAACCTTTCATCCACAAATGGATGGGCAGACCGAGAGGGTCAATAGGACAATGGAAGACATACTTTACATGTGTGTCCTGGACTTTGGAAAACAATGGGAAGATCACCTAAACTTGGTGGAATTCGCTTACAACAATAGCTACCATACGAGCATTCAAATGACGCTCTTCGAGGCCCTTTATGATTGAAAATGCCGCACGTCGTTATCCTGGTTGAAAACGGGTGACTCAAAGTTGTATAAGCGACTTGAGGTGGAGGATGCTACTTCATTGGTGAGAACCATTCGGGAGAGGTTGCTAATCGCTCAAGACCACCAGGCTAAGTATTATAATGCAAAGCACATGAACGTGGAGTTCACTGTTGGCGATTGGGTGTACTTGAAGATCAAGCCGTTCAAGGGTGTCTCGCGGGCACGGCGCTTGAAGAAGCTAAGCCCGAGGTACCTTGGACCGTTTGAGGTTCTGGAGCGGATTGGTGAAGCAGCGTAGCGGTTGAAGCTGTCAGTGGAGCTTAGTGTTCTACATGATGTATTCCATATATCGGTGCTATGGAAGGCGGTGCAAGAGCCTACGCAAGTGATCGCGGTCGATCAAGTGCCGGTTGTTAGTGGGTTAATGACGAAGGTCAAGCTCGTACGTATTGAGGACTCGGAAGTCAAGCGTCTACGCAATAAAGAGATCAGGATGGTCAAGGTCCATTGGGACAATTGCGATGGGGAGGAGCTCTCTTGGGCGCGAGAGCAGACTATGCTTGAGGAGTACCCGAAGTTATTTCACTCAGGTACCGTTTAGGTTTTATGTTTCTTTCCTTTATGTAATTTCGAGGACGAAATTCTTTTATGAGGGGAGAGTTGTAATGCCCCGAAACTCAAAAGAGCAACGGGAGGCGTTTTAGGCAAAATTTGGAATTTGGCAGGGGGCACGCGGCCTGGGACATGGGCGTTTCCCAGGGCGTGTCAGGCTCGAGTCGGCGATTCGGCTGAGAGGTCGACGAATTTTGGAGTCGACGATCGTCGAGCAGCGAACACGGCCTGAGACGCGGGCGTGTCTCAGGGCATGTCGAGCTCGTGTCGACGATCGGCCCGGGAAGTCGATATTTTTCACTCGACGATGTGTCGAGACAGGGAACACAGCCTAGAACACGGTCGTGTCCAAGGCTGTTTCGGGTGGTCGACGAACTGCGCTCGATGAAGTGTCGAGACAGTGAACACGTCCTGGATCCCAGGTGTGTTCGGGTTTGACACGGGCGTGTCAAATTGGACACGGGCATGTCCAAGACCCATGTGAGTCTCGGATTGGTGTTGGTCCTGTGTTGATGGGGGAACACGCCCAGGAACATGGGCATGTACTGGCTAACACGGACGTGTCAGGTCTAACACTGGCGTGTTGGATGCCCGTGTGTTTTTCGAGACGCGTCGATTTTGATGGCGAATGAGGGACACGACCCTGGACACGGGCGTGTCACAGGCCGTGTTCGGCCTAAGTTTTAATTTTCGACTACGAATCGTAGCCATTCGTTTCCTTATTTTGGGATCCGATGGTTGGGGGTTGTTCCTACTGGGATATAATCGGGATTGGGCCTTTGAAACCCTCATTTCACTTGAGTGGCTCTCTTTCTAAGTTTAGAGAGAGGGGAGAGCAAAGGAGGAAGAAGAAGCCTAGATCCGGTCAACGGCGGAGCTTCGGAGCTCCAAATCGCGAACCGACTTCGGATCTACGAGGCAAGGAGAGTGTGGTGCTTTTCATCCGCTTACATTTCCATGGAGCCAAGGAAGAATGCTAGGGTAACGATTCTCTACTTGAGCATGTGAAGCTCTACTTCTTTTGCATAGGGAAGCCCGCTCTCGCGAGTTTGCGGTGAGTTTGAGGCGTTCCTTTGGGTAGACATGAATAGTCCTCATTGTGTACATGTAGAGTCCATAATCGAGAACGGATATAGACATGATGTGTGAAGCCTACCCGGACAAGTTGGTCTGGATCGGTGATGTTGCATTGCATATATCGCGGGAGAAGACTCCGTGCGAATGTTTTTTTTCGGGTTTTCTACGTGTTAGATTGCAACAGGGAGCCTTGCGGATTAACTCCAAGGTGCACCCGGAAAACTGGGCAGATGCATGGTTCTTCCAACATGGTGGCCTGGGAGCCAACCTGAACATAACTAGGTTATGTGATTGTATGGGAGATACGGGACTCGGGGAAGCTTGACTTGCGCAGACGACTTAATTGACGTTACGGTGTGCGTAACGGGTCAGGTGGAACCGTACCCAATCTATGTCGTTCGGTTAAAGAGACCTAAAGTTACTTGGCACTTGCCATTGGCATAGATGGAGGGTCTTAGGTAGTGGCCAGAAAGACCAGATTGCTCACGAGATATTGCCGTCCTGGGGGCGGTGGTGAGTCGGCGGACTTTGGTCGTGATCACCGAGAATGTGTCCTGAGAGCATGGGGCGTGTGGCCGTGCGTGCCAATGCCTGTGATGCAATGTATTTTTATACTGCATGGTTATGCTAATAAAGTGTAGGGAAGGAGCATCGCCGTCACGAATTGTGGGCGGGATAGTTATAATTTGGTCAGCATTGCTGACCGTTGCTTTTATTTGCCAACATTGCGGTGGATTGTGCTTGCAGGTGTTGCGGAGTCGAGCGATAAATAGCGGGCTAAAGCCCAAGTTGCTGAGCCGGCCCTCGAAGGCCTAATTTTGAGTGTTTTCTTTTATTCATGTATGACCGGCCTGCGTGCCGAGGTGTGAAAAACTTGTAATTGGAGGAAAATGATTGTAAGGCCATAAGGCCTGTACTTGTGTATTTGTACTTCACTCCTTTTGGCGTCTACGAAGGGAGGTACAATACATTTTCATCGAATGACCCTACAATATTTAATGGGGGTCTATCATGAGATGTTTAATCTAAATCCAGAGGTTCACAATTTTCTTAATTAATTTGTTAATTAATAAATTTCCTAAGAAATCCAAATGCCCTAGTTTTTGTACATGATGTACCATTTTCAGTCATGCAAAATACTTCACAAAATTATAATAAATACTAGGCATCTAGTTTACTGTAAAATCAAGCCCTCATAATTTTTCAGCAATATTTAAACCTCTAAACATAATTGTTGAACATAACTTACATTTATCAATATAATGAAACAACTACTTCTAATACACCTCCAAAAATTCCATAAAACTTTACAGAGCTTTATAATCACATCATAGGTCCTCTGACCAAATTTCACAAGTTTCCAATGAGTGGTTAATTCAAAATAAATTCCTAAGTAGATAGTGCAATTTGAATGGTTGTGAATGAAGTACTTTTTTTATTAATCTAAAATTCAAAACAAAATTTCCAAAGATGATTAACACTATAAAAATAATTTTACCAAAATTTTATCATGAATCAAGGTCATATGACCCACTAATTAATTCCTAGGGTGTAAAGACCTAAATATTTATTTAGTGGTTTAAGTGGGGTGTATGTGTCCAACTACTGCACAATCCCTTCCTAGGGAATTTCAACCTCCTAGGATTACATGAACTAAACCCCAAGTTCATTCAAGAACATATCACCATATGTCCTTCACAAGCCCCCAAAGTTCAACCTTAGAGTTTGAACTTGAGTCCTTGGCCAAACCCACCCCAATCCACCCCATAATCCATATGGTGGTGCTTACTGTCATAACAAGCCAGTGGCCGAAATTTCTGCCTTTGTTGAGGTGATTTGGCCACTTAAACCTACATGGGGCATTTTGACCTACTTACCCCCTTTTAGTCAAATATAGGGTTTACTAAATCCTCAACCAAATCAACACCAAATGCGATGACATTTTAAACAGAGTCCAATAATGACCCCAAGAACCTCTCACCAAAATATGGGAGAATTTGGAGGTCATTACACCCATTAATAAATTCATACTAATATTACTAATTTTTTACCAAAACTATAGAAACCTTTTCTCCAAAAATTTCTATTTTTGGGCACAACCTAGGTATAGGTATGTTTGACTTTCTATCCAAATTTCAGGTCATTTGGACATGTGGTGAAGTGGGGGAACTCATTTTAATCTCTGACTAGCCCTATTTATAGACCTCACAAAAATGAGTGATGTGGTCAGACCTCTTATCCAAATTAGTTGAAATAAATTTTACATTAAACTAGACTTCAAGGGCTTCAATTTGTATGTTGGACACCTTTCCCGGTTTTTCCTCTAACATGCCTGAAAAAAGGAGGCGGAAAATACACTAATTAATATATAATTTTTCATGATCCTGCACATATCTTAAAGCAGGATCCTGTGGCTCCTGTGCTTCTTCTTCCTCCATACGATGGGTATGATCTACCAGACCTGGAGCCTATTCCAAGGTTATTTGCCGACCACCTATCCCCCTCCATGGCCGGCCACCACTGCCACCACCTTCGTTGATGTGAGAGATATCGCAGGGAGGCGGCACGACCGCCTGAGGGGCGGTTTCCGGCAATCCGACCACTCCATTTTTTTTGAAAAACCATTGAAATTCAGAAATGTTCTCCCTCCAATCGGGCTCAATTGAGCCCGATTCTTGGCCCTATTGATTCTTATGATCTAACCATAGAAGAAGAGGAAGGGGAGGACCTTTGCGGCGGTCTGGAGTCACGCCGATCGCCGAGTTGACATGGTGGTGGTGGTCATCGGATTTCTGCAATTACACAGTGGGATATCTTGGCTCCTTCAGGTAAGGGTTGGAAATGAATCCCTGGAGTCCAGTGAAGCTTTTAAGATGAAGAGAAGGGGGAGGGGGTGGGTGTAGGTTGTCATGGCCATTAATGGCCCCCTTTAGGAAAATTCGGCCATGGTGGGTGGAGGATGAGGCATGGCTCATTTCATTCAAAGGCCAGCTGGTTGCAATGGGGGAGTACTCCCCTTGTCAAAGTGGATCGAATGGGGGAGGTTGGGGTAGGGGAAGGGTGAGCCTCAAAGTCTTCCCCATTACTCCCCTCTCTTTCTCTCTCTTCCATTTTTCGAATTTTTCTCTCCTACTCACCAAGCCTGAATTTGACTACCACCTAGCCTAATGGTAGCCCACATGATCATTTTATCCATTTTTTCATGGTTATCCCAAGTGAATTTGGCTTGAGCTTGAGTTAGCCCATTTGGGCTAGCCTGACCTAAACCTTGACTAGGGAAGACCAGGATCAATTTAGTATTTGGGGATGCACCCAATGGGTCCTTTGTGACCCATTGGCCTCCCCTAAGGTTTAGGTAGGGTTGACTTTGCCCTTTGGAGGTCACTTGACCCTTAATTAGAGCACTTTGACCACTTTAGGGCTATAGTTGACTTGGGTCGACTTAGCCTTTTGGTTGACCCCAATGGGCTCTTGGTGACTCATTGGTCTCACTCTAGGATTAGGAAGGTATGTGTGGGGTCCATTTGTCCAAGGGAAGGTCAATTGGCCCTGTATAGGTCAGTTTGAAACCCAAGATGATAGGGGTGTTAGTGACCCTATGGGCTACCCAAGGTGATAGGGGTGTTGGGGGTAGGGTCATGGGGTCAATTTGAAGCCCTAATGTCAAACCCTAGGTCTAATGCTGGAGATGTGCTATAAGCAGACCAAGGTGATTTTCACCTTGGGCCTTATTTGCCAGGTCTTTTGAGCTTTTTGTGGTTTTTTCATGACCTAGTCAGGACAAAACCAAACTTAGTGGTCTAGTTGAAAATGTGATGTTATAATGACCACATACTATGGGGTGTGTTCACATATGTGCAGTGGGTGATGTTCAATCTACGATGGTGAACATCAGACTTCGGATCCTATAAAGCATCTGGCACAAAGTGTGCATCAGGAAGGCCCATGTGTTAGCTCTGCTGTCCTTCGTTAAGGATACATCACAGTTACGATGATCTTTGTTGGACAAGCAATGGTGATCAAGCATAGCCTTGTCTCTTCGATCATCTCATGACTATGATCGCCGACCACTCTATGGTACTCTCAATCCGTGCTTTCACGGTGCCCATAACTCCGCTGATTTTTGTCACAAGAGTGAAATATTATAGACCACTGGCACACCTTGCTTGACTGATCAATGATGTTGTAACCTGAAGCATGAGAGCAGTGTATCTAACCATCCTTCTCCAGATTTCTGTGCTTTTCTCTTTTATGCCTTTCTAAAGGATGCGCAGTTAGTCTGCTCTATGTAGGACTATATTCGTGATGACCTTTCTCAGGCAAGTGATGCATAAGGCACACAGGTGATCTCCTGTGACAGCATACAGTCTTTCTTGGTCATCTCCGAGTATAGACCTTTTTTTATCAACTGCCTCTTTCACAGGTGAATAGGTTAAATCTGACCTATCAAAAGGATTCGCAACAATCATTTCACTTACACTCATCTTATATGCATTGTGTGCTTAAGCTTTATCAGATGATGATCTACAAAGGTTTTTGTTACTCTTATCAAATGCTAGTGGCATCAATCATTGATAAAAGAATCTGGTTCTCCATGATTAACAAGCCATGCAAGCGGATTCTAATTAAGATGATCTCTTCTTATTGACCTGGACTTCATATTGAAGATATCATATCTATCTTACTAAGATTACCATTGCGGTCTAATCTTTATACAGATTGGAAGAATTCGTCAAGCTTCTTCTCTACTAATACGATCATATCCATCCTATCATATCAACAGTCAACGCTCGACTTATTGATCCAAACTTCATGTTAAAAGATGTCTCTAATCTAGCAAGAAGATCGTTATTCGGGTTTGATCTTCTATCAATTATCGGCAGAGTTTATTAGACATTTCCTCTGTTATATGATCATATCTATCTTATCTCATCAACCAGTTAGCATTCGCAAGTCTCGCTTAAGTACTTGCAGCTTAATTCATTATATTATGTACGCTGCTCGCTCTTCTCTATGGAGTGATTTGCGAGCACTTGCATGTATAATCCAGGTACTTGCAGCTTAGTCTTTTCATCATATCTGCTTCTAACTCTCTTCTTGCAGAGATCAGCAGATACATGCAAGTTTCTTCTCAGGTACTTGCAACTTACTTTCATATATTACATCTGCTTCTAACTCGTTTCTTGCAAAGATCAGCAGATGCTTGCAAGTTTATTCACAGGTACTTGCAACCTTCTTTCATATATCATGTCTGCTTCTAACTCTTTTCTTGCAGAAATCAGCAGATTTTTGCAAGTTGCCTTCAGGTACTTACAGCTTACTTTACTTTCATATCTCCCGCTAACTTCTCTTTTGCAGAAACCAGCAAACACTTGCAAGTTCCCTTCAGGTACTTGCAACTTATTTTTCCCTTCATGCATACTACCTACTCTTCTTTTTGTAGAGGATAACAGGTGCTTGCAAGTCTCCATCAGAAACTTGCAAGTTATTATCCTTCTATGCTTTCCTCTCATCTTCCTTTTACAGAGAACTCAGTGGAAGACACATCTCTTTCATTTTTGCAAAGGCAAACTCAAACTCAGGTACCCATAAGATGTACCTCCCATACATGCCTACAATAACTTTTCCTATCCAGGAAAAAGACAGGCATTAGCAAGCTCCTAAGGAGAGACATCATGTTTTATCTCTCCTTACCCCCTCATTTTCCATTGGGGTGGATCACGATTTTCGTGGGTCTCCAACTTTTTAGAAGTTCACTTCAGAACTTAAAAAGTGAGGGGATTATGTTAACCCCAGAAATCGACGATCCTTCCCAACGCAGCCAGCTCGTTAGTCGCGGCCTGCTCCCGGTTCTCCCTGGAGGTCGCGACGTTTTAGTGTTGGGGGGATAGGCCTTTCAGTCCACTCAGGCCGAGAGACTTAGGCGGTCTCTGTGGTTTGACCGCCCAGGTTGCACAGCGTTCTCTTGCTCTGTAGGGGTTGCGGAAGTCTTCCTCAGTCCGCTCCTACAAACTACGCTCCATGTTCAGCTGATCGCTCCAAGCTTCTATCCAAACAGGTGCCGACCAGCTTTGCCGAGCTCAAAACCTTAACCGCCCGGACCGCCACGTCTTCAAAGGGCCTGTCTTCAAGCCGACAATAGAAAGTAGCGACCTGCCCCTAGGCCATATTCTAGCAACACTTGGTTCCACCTCACCAGAAAGCGCGACCTACCAGGTTGCCAAGCCCAGGCTACCCAGCATGGGTGGCAATCCGCTCCTTCCAACAGGTGGACTTCAGTCGAAGGCGCGACCTTCCTCCGCAGTCCGCCAGGTCGCCAGACACTTAGAAGCAGCTAGCCTCTTCTCCCAATAGTTAGCGGACTTCAGTAGATCTGCCGACCTACCTCCTTAGTATGCCAGGTTGCCCCGGTCGACCAATGCGGATACTGCCAGGACGCGGACTATGTCTCAGTCCGCCGAAGTGCCTGGACTTTCTCCAGCTCTCCTACACTAATCACCTTTAATGCGGGCTGGGCGGACTCGCTTCTTAGTCCAATCCTTCAGTCCACAAGAGTTGATGACCCGTGCTACAGCTTCTCAGCTGCAGGTGGCCTCGTCTTCATTCAACAACATAGGCGGACTCAGTCTATCAGTCGTGGACTCAGCAGATACTTATTGTAGCCCGGCACTCAATAGCGTCCAGCACCTGCTTCCCAACAGCGGGCGGATATCCCTCAGCTCGCACCCTTGGCGCATGGTCGCTCAACTCGGCAGGGGTGGACTCATTGCACAGTCCTCCACTCTGCCTCCAGTACCCGCTTCCCAGCAGCGGGTGTGGTCCCTCTGCCCCCACAGTCTTAGCTCGGGTTCGATCAACTCAGTTCGAGCAGACTCTTGTCTGTCCTCCAGCAGCAGGGGCAAACTCCTCCAAGTCCGTCGTCTGCAAAACCAGTTCTAGAAGGCAAGCCATAGTCCGCTTGGCCTGTGGTTGACTCAACGCACTTTGATCTCTACGCGCACCAGTTACCATCTCACCGGGGGTAATGTAACCGAAAGTTGTTACCTCCTCGGGCCTATAAATAGACCCCCATACCACTCATGTGGGAGGAGGCTCCGGACCCTCATGCTCAAGGACAATTAATGACAAGCTCAGATCATCAACCCCTGCTGACTCCCTTTATCAATCCGCACTCTTTCGCTCATCCCTTAGTCACGCGGCCTGCCAACCTGATTCTTCAGTCTGTGCGGCCTCCTTTCTGGCACCTTTCTTTCCTTAGCTTCCAGCTTCCCCTGTGTACCCTTTATTTGCTTTCTTGTAAAGGTGTAACTCAAGCTGTAATACACTATATTAATCAAAGGAAAGCACGTCGCAAGAGTGGCATTTAAGATTAGGCGAGCGAAGTCTGGTGTTACCGCTACTAGCGGCCCCCTTTCTTCTTCTCGGCTCAGCTCTATTCTCTCAGCATCAACCTGCAAGCACAACCGTCAAAGTAACCATCTGCTTGACAGCTCCTGATCAACCTTCCCAACCAGCTCCGCACTCGGATCAACACCCTTCTCTCCTCTATCCCCGTAACCATTGAACAAGCATTTGCTCCACTCTCGAGAACTCAAAAGCTTCCTCTTCTCCTCTTCACCCTATCACCTTGCCTATTATCCCGAATACACCGTGTTAATTTTTTGTGACCGCGACAGCAGCCCCCTACTCTTCTCCACTTCGGTTTTCACATATCAATAATATGGACTAGGATGATCTTACCCTTAGATTCCCTTAGGAATAGAGTCTTGTCTATTTTCCCTCTTGAGAATTTGTTCTCAATGAGGAAGCTAGACAATGTCTCATACAATGCTCTAGGTGCTTGCTTCAGCCCAAATAGAGCTTTCCTAAGTCAATAAATATAAACAGGTAAGTTAGAAACAACAAAACCTGGAGGCTGCTCAACATAGACTTCTTCCTTTAAGTGACCATTCAGGAAGGCTGACTTCACATCCATCTAGTAGACCTTGAATCCCTTGTGTGCAGCATATGGAAGGAATAGACTTCTGGCTTCCAATCTTGCTATAGGGGAAAAGGTTTGATCAAAATCAATACCTTCTTCTTGTCTGTACCCCTTAGCTACTATTCTTGCTTTGATCTTTATTATAATGTCATTTTCAACAAGTTTATTCATGTAAATCAGTTTGACTCTAATGACATTATGTCCTTGTGGTCTGCGAACCATCTTCCAGACCATACTTCTCCTAAATTGGTTCATTTCTTCTTGCATAGATACAATCTAGAACTGATCTATTATAGCCTCTAAAAATTTAATATGCTCAACCAGTGACAGGAAGCATGAGTATAGTGTTGTGTATATACTTCTGCTCCTGGTCACCACTCCTCGGATAGCATCACCAATGATCTGGTGTCTTGGATGATCCCTTAGAGGCCTGATTGCTGGAGGCAATCTTGCTTCAGTATTAGCTACTAGGACAGCTTCTTGCTGATCTTCATCCACCTCACTTGTGTCTTACAGTCCTTCTAGTAGAATATCCATTCCATCAGCTTTATCTTATACTAATGGAGAATTTTCTTTGAGAGTTAGGTGGTCCATCATCTGTTTTGTACCAGCAGTACTAAAAGAGGAGCTGGGCAGCTCACTATTACTGATAGTAGACTCATCAAAGACCACAAAAACATATTCTTCTACTACTTAGCTTTTCAAGTTGTAGATCCTATATGCTTTACTACGATTGTTGTACCCAACAAAAATCCCATCAAAGGACTTCGCTGCAAACTTAGTCACATAGGATTTCCCATTGTGAAGCACATAACACTTAATACCAAAGATTCTAAGATAGACCAAGTTTTTTTTTATACCATTCAAATCTTATAGGGAGTATCCTTGTGGTTCTTGGTGATAGAGGATCTATTGAGAACATGACATGCAGTATTTACTACCTCAGCCCAGAAATATTCTGGGAGAGATGTGTCACTCAACGTTGTTCTTCCAGCCTTTATGAGAGTCCTATTTTTCGTCTAAACAATCCAATTTTGCTGGGGAGTTCTTTGAGAAGAAAATTCTTGATGAATACCTTGCCCTTCATAGATATTTGTCATGCTTTCAGACTGGATTTCAATTCCATGGTCACTTCTAATTTTGACAAAGGTACTGTCAAACTCATTCTGAATTTCCTTGACAAACTTCATGAAGACATCAATGGTTTCAATTTTTTCTTAAGAAAGAAGACCCAAGCATATCTAGAATAGTCATCAACCACCACAAAGCTGTAGACATTCCTACCAAGACTATGTATTTGCATAGGACCAAATAAATCCTTATGCAAGAGGAATAAACACCTCACAGAGTATTTGATCCCAATACCCTTGAAGGAGGCTTTGTTCTGCTTGCCCTTTTGGCATGCTGAGCAAATGCCCTCATTGGTGCACTTCATATTTGGACCATTCCTAAGTAGCTCTTTACTAAAAAGCTTGCCAATAGCCTTGTAATCAAATGAGCTACCCTCTTATGCTATTGTACACAATATGAGACTTTCTCATTTGCTACTAGAGAAATAGGAGAGTCTAAATCTAGACAAAGAAAGTATAAACAATAAACATTTCATATCCTAGTGACTGTGTAGATGAACTCTTGGTCACTAGACAACTTAATCTAGCACTCATCCTTGTGGGGATAATACATAGTCAAGATCAGAGAGTTGGCTTATACTTATGAGGTTGTGTTACAAAACTTCCACATAAGCCACTTTTGTGATGGTGACTATGACATTGGTAATCTTACCATAGCCTCTAGTCACCCCTATATCTGAACAACCAAATGTAACCTTGGGTCCATCTTTCACAAGAGTATACTCCTTTAAGTTTATCCTTGTCCCAGTCATGTGCCTGTAACTACCACTATCCAAGTACCACATAGTCATATGGACACTTGGACTAACCTGTATCACACAATTCAGTTTACCTTAAGACCCCAATATTATTGGGTCCTAGGTGCATGTTAGTCTAAAAATGAACTTGTCCACCTGCAGTTTTTTTGATTGGTGGACAAATAGCTACTCTTGGCACACTTGAATTGTGCCTCGAGTCTATTGCAAAGTGGTCGACTTTGCTACAGCACCAATATTCATGAATGTGGTATCTTCTTTTCTATTCAGGCCCTGTAGTGTGGTTAATTGCTGACTGAACACTAGGAAGAGGTGCAGCAGCCTTCTTCAGATTCCTTTCAGGAAGGATTTGAGTGAAGGTAAGTCTTCTAGATGGCTTGTTTGGCCTGCTATGAGTGCCAACAGCTACGATCTTCTTTTTAGAAAGCATGCTCTTGATAGCATCAGACACAACCAAAATAGGCTTGCTGGAAGACTGACCCTCAGTCTGAGTCTTAGCTGTATGGTTCTGAAAGTTGGTTGAAGACAAATTTTTGAGAGTGGGGGCTGGAGCACCAAAGACAAATGGTCCAGGATTGGCCATTTGAATTTCTTCATGGGTAGCATTAAAGGTACTCTCCAGTCTATACCTTCCATAATATTTGTGAAAAGTTTTGTTCACCCCTGTAGATCTGTCATTCATCCAATGACCAAAGATGCTTTCTTCGTCATACCTATTTGAAGGCAACTGAACTTTCCTAAATGGATTAGGAGGCATGGATGCTAGAGGCTCGGCAGGATCTTTGTTGTTCCATTGGGAAGAAGCAACCCTTATATTTCCCTTAAACCCCAACCCCTTCTTACCCTTATGAGAGGAGAAGGAGTCTATCAAGGGCAACACTATATTCGGCTTAGAAAAACGAGCCACAATTTTCTTCTCCCTCTGGAGTTTCTCTTCAAGATCCCTTATGTGACTATCCTTGAACTTGATGGTGCCAATCTGAATGAGTGTGATGCTTCTCGGTTGGATAACTTCCCTTTCTTTCTGATATAGCAAAGTTGTTGTTTCAGTCAGCTGGGCAGCAACTAGCTGAATATAGGCAATCTCCACAACTTGCATTTTAGTTAACTTCGTGCACCTCTTAAATGCATCCAGAAGTTCACCATATTTGTCATTCAATTGATTGACATCTCCTTCTAATACAGAATCATCTTCACCAATTCATGAAGAAGCTTTTGTATAGGGACTATGTTGGAACCGATGTTTCACATTCCCTGTGTTTGAGAATATCAACTCCCAGGTTCTATTTGATCATGTCATGTGTTGATAGAGTGTGCAAGTTGATAGATGCAAGCAAAGGAAAAAGGCTCTTATGGATCTACCACTAAGAGCTATCAATTACTGCGCCAGTTAGCTTCTAGATGAAGCTCGAGTCAGATTTCTGGAGAATCTGGCCTACTTCCTAGCGCTAGTTCTACCGCATGCGCTACCACAACGAATTATTTGGACTTAGCACTCGGGAAGAAATCGGCGTTAGTCTTACCGCGCCGTGCTAGAACTTCGACGAACGTCGAGCCAGATTCATCGAGGCACTAGCCTACCGCCTAACGCAAGTACTACTACAGGCGCTACCTAAATGACTTATTTGTACTTAGCGCTTTGGAAGAAATCGGCGCTAGCCCTACCGTGTAGAGTTTACCGATCGGCGAATACCGACCCACTGTTCTCGAATCGTTGCATCCAACATTACCGCATGGCGGAAGATATAACAGCATGACACTAAGACAATTAAAACAACAAATATTCGTTTTGAATATATCTTTCCAGATTTAGTGAACAGCTGGCACAACAAGCGAGCGAACCTACCGCTGGGCGCTAGTCTTACCTCTGGCGGTAGACTATTTCAATGAAGACGTATAAAAGGCCGCCTTGGTTTCTGTTCCCTAAAAAAGATTCTTATTGAAGGACTGAAGAACGACGGAAGTACATGAATTCTAGGGTTTGACCACCTTTTTGTGCACCGTTCCAAAAGTCTCCGTCATTGAAGAATAAAGTTGTCTCCCTCCGTTAGTGAATGAAGAACTCCGGCGATCCAAGATCCACATCGACTACGAAGAATCGACCGGTGGCGAGCAAATAGAGATCCCAATAATCGGGTGTAGATCGAATTATGGAGATGTCATCAAAAGGGAGAACTTTATCCTTTAGAAATTTTACAATTTTACTCTTGTTATATTTCCTTTTTATCTAAACCACGTGGAGAGGAAAATCGACCGGTAAGGTTCATCGGAATCCGGGTAGGATTCCATTGTAAATGGTCCTGATGATAGGGATGTCTAGATCAGAGGATCTAGTTGGGCTCTAAGATCCTTCCTTGTGAGGAGGTGAAGAGCCGGCTCGAAAACTTTTTTTGGAGGGAAAAGGAGAGAGAAAACCTGTCTGTTGAGCGGGTCGGTATAGAAAACAAAATGGTTTTCATTTTCACCGTCTTCAATCCCCGGCGGCACGAGGATCATAATTTTATAATTGTAAAAACATTTACTATTAATTCTTGAAATGAAATATATTTTCTACATTATTGCATCTACGATTCTGCTACAAATGTTAGGATAATTCCTGGAGTGTGGTGTACGAACAAATTCGCACAGGAAATCAAGGTCATAGAATTACAGCCACGCGTTACCTATAACGCTCCGCGGTAGCTTACAGAACTCGATTTCCTGGGATGAAATATTTTAAATTCCATTTAATGCGTCAAACATAATTCACGCCCCCCCCCCCCCGGCCCTGTAAGGTTGTCCACTACATCCAACAAGTGGTATTAGAGGGAGGTTGTTCCAAAAATGATTTCAGCACTAGGAATAATGGCCAACCTCGATCTTGAATCGACTAGTGGGGATGAAAAATTATACACAGAAAATTCATGTGCACCACCTCTATTCATAGGAGTGAACTATAACGAATGGAGAAAACTAATGAAGAAATTCCATATTTTATTAGATATAGAATTTTTGAACATAACTTGTACCAAGCCCCCAAACAACTTAAATATGCACCGGTGTCATATAAACGCCAAAGCTATGAATAGTTTGTTTTGTGGGCTTGGTCAAGAAATTTTTAAACTCATCTACATGTTTTCTACTGCCTACGATATATGGAAATTTCTTGAGTCAAATTATAGTTCTCCCTCTGCAGATAATGATTCCGAGCAATTTCTCATGGATCCAAGTGAAGAACCAAATGGAGACTTGCTCTTGGAAGAAGACAGGACAACCACATCACGGGAAAAGGAAGTTGAACTCTCAACTATGGATGAGACAACACACAACGAAGTCAAAGAAACTATATGCTCTAATCTTGCCCCATCAATGAGCACTGTAAGAAGAACAAACTCCCGTCTTGTATGCAATTATATGTTTACACCCAATATGCTAGACACCGCTAGACGTAGAATTAAGATAATAAAAAGTACCAACTCAAAACTAAATTTAGAGAATAACGCTCTAAAAGAAAATGTTAATATAGAATCTGCCATTATTGTGTCTAGCTCTCCTGCATGCGTTTTTGATGATAACTATACACCGTGTATGTAGTGTAATAAATTAAAAAAAACAAGAGGTGTTTGAGACGGAGCTTCTCGTGGAGAAAGAACAAACTAAGAAACTGTGTCTAGAAAACTCATCTTTAAAAAGGGATTGTGCTAGATGAGTAGACTATAAAGTTGAAATTAAGGAGATGAATTTGACCTTTGAAGAATACAAAAATAAGTATGAAGCTCACATTACACTATAGTCACCTTTCTTAAGAATAGCACAATCTCTTACAACAAAGCTAGATTGAATCTCAAAAATAAGAATAAGGATTTGGAAATAAAAATCAATGTCCTTAAAGAAATTATGAAGAACAATTCGCAAAATATAAACATACAATATCAAGCAAAAGCCAAAAGCATGTTGAACATTAGCTCACACCTATTAGTTAAGCAAATCGAAAGGAGTAGTAAACCTCAAGTTAGAGCGTGCGAAAGTCCTAAACAAAAAAATCATATTCACATGAAGAAACAAATTACTCCCTTCGTAAAATCAAATGAACGTAAATTTCCTTTTAAAAATTACTACGCTAGGAGTACCTGTGTTGAGCAAAACAATTTTAACCAAAAGAAAAACGTCAATACATTCAAACCTGCAATGCAGTCTCATTCAATTGAAGATCTTCACATAAAGACTCGTACAACTCTACATGGAAATTTACAACATAAAAACATTATTAAATCAAAATATGAATGGAGAACAATCACCCAGAATAGCGCACCTATTCTGCTCAAAATATCCCATTCACCATTATCTCTACAAGGCACATCACAGCGGGTTTGTGTACCCAAAGGAACCATCACCTCTGGCTCCTGTTGGGTACCTAAATCTCTTATCTATTAATATCCATTGTTTGCGTGAAGTAGAAACTATTTGAACCAAAAGTACTCGATAATGTACTTCACTATATATATACTTTTTTTGTCTTTGTATTTTTTAATTTGTTTTTTTTGTATTTGTTTATTTTTGCGTTTGTTTTTTTTTGGGGGGGCAACATGCCATGGTCAATTTAGATATATTTTTTTTGCTATATGACTTTCTAATATTAGGATTAAATATAAATCAATCTAACTTAATAAATTGGAATATAAGTCATGTCATTTCAAAGTGGCCATAATGTATCACTTTGTGTATTTATTGTTAAAGAAAAGGTTAAAACAAAAACCCAAAAAAACACTCCGAGAATGAGGAGATAATGCATAACATATCAGGTGATAAGCCACTGCTCGCAGATCTCAGTGCTCACCTGTTTATTACATCACAATAACATAAATGATAAAAACATGAATAATCCTCATTAGCTCCTACTCCTCTGAAGAGGTGGGAGAAATATTGAGCTTCCTCATGATCTTCTTGAGCATTCTTTTCAACCGCTTCACCTCTTTGGCTGTATGTTTGATCTCCCGACCTTGCTCCTCCACCTGGCTGTAAATGTCCCGACTGGTTTCGCTGAGTGACCTTGAGGGATGCATCGGTGGCTGTGATGAAGGTGCCCATGCCCGTGCTCGTGAGGAAGAAGAAATCTGTCCTACTGTGTAGACCTGCAAGAAGTTGTCTATAGGATAGGAAGTCCAGTCAATGGTCAGGTACTTCTCTATCAGGACGATCTGGATCACTCCACCCAGAGGCAGTGTGTTCACCCATTTACGATCCGGAGATTTCAGGCAAAAAGTGTAGCGCATCAAGGAAAGTTTGAGATCTGAGACGCTGAAGTACTTCTGGGCCAGGATGTAGTACGTCACCATCGAAAGCTGGGTCGTGACCTTCCCGATATCCCCAGCCTTAAACACGAGGGAATGACATAGGATATCCTGGATGATGCGAGCATTGGGAGTTAGAGTGTCGTTCGAGGTGAGGATATCTGAACGCCCCTCCACACCGTGAAGAACCTCGTTCATCACCCTCCAGTCCCTAGTAGTTCTAAAGGACTCCATGATGTCGAGGACTGGGCAGTTGGGGGTCCAGACATATTTAGTGTCAAGATCTGCATGGTCATTGTGACTATCTCAGTGGCAATGTAGGATTGGATACCCCCACAAAGGCCCATCTGAGCAGGATCCCAAAGGTTATTATAAAATTCCTGGGTGAGGGCAGAGGAGAATGGAGAACCAGATGATATCACTGCGAGCACACCAGTTCCTTCCAAGTATTCAAAGATATGAGTATATTGATCATCAACTTTTATGATCATCAGAATGCTCACAGTAGCTTGATCTATGGCTAGGAAGGTGGAGACCGACACTTAGGACCTCTTTGAAAAACTGCGGCATGCAAACTGGGAGCTCGAAAAGGCCATTTCCTGAAAGTAAACCAAACACAAAAATCATCGCAGTAACAAATATATAAAAATAGGTATATTAATAGATTTTGTGTCATGACCGGTCTCTAAAACCTACCGCGGGGTGATAATTTGTTATCGCTCGGCTGTAGTATAGCAGACTGTAGCTCATCTTCTTCCACCGGATCGGTCCCAAAATTCCTAGTTTCATTTCAAATCCCCTCTCATACAAAAAAATCATAAATCCATATGTTTATTAAGTAGATCGGAGGTAATGGCCTAGATCCAAAGAGAGAAACTCATCCAACTTTGAAAATCATGGAAATCCACACAGATGAAGATTCAACCCCGGATCTTACCAAGGAACAGAATTTTTGAGCAAAGTGGCCATTTGAGTTTCCCAAAGACATGTGAAAATAACGATGATGATCCGCGTGAAAAATAAAAAGGAGGGGACCTTTAGACCACAATTTGTCGGGAATTGCACTCAAAAACATGAGGAATCAAAACCTATAGATCTGAAATTTACATCACAAGAAATTTGAGAGAGAAAGGGAGAAAGTGAGTACCTTAAGGGAATGAAAAATGAGCTGTAGTGAAGGAGAATGTCGACAGCAGTGAGTGAAAGTGAGCGAGAGTGCGGATCTAGCTCTGTAAGAAGGCTTATATATTCCAATGCTACCGCGGGGAGAAAACGTTATCGCCAGCGGTAAAGCTTCTTTTCATCTTGTTGCTTAATTTCATAAATACTTTCATCGCGGTTCTAAAATTGACACATCAGTACGACTCAATACATTGTGTCATACTTTACCTGGGGCGTAGGTGTGTCATCACTAAGATCGCTAACCTGTAAACCACGTCTTTTCCATAACCGGGGAAGGTTCCATTAGGTCCCTGTGTGGCGCTGTGGAGGAATGCGTGTTAGGTTGAGCGGGGTATTCAATGTGGACATGGGATTAACACCCCACCCTATGGCACGTAAGCAGCTCCTCATGCCCATCAGTCACTTAGTACGGGGCTAGGGTGATGACACAGTATTTGGGTCAAGTGTGTAGTGAATATTCTCATGACTATTCCATTCATAGCATGAACGATGTCTCATACCTCATAGTACCTAACCACATGCTTAACATTTTATCATATTATTTCTTCTTGCTTCTTCTTCCTTTTTTGTTTATTCCTGTTTATCGTGTCTCATTCATTTTGGGTGTGTTGTTTACCTGTATTAAGAAAAAAATTACAAACTGAAAAAAAAACTATTGTAGAACAATAATGATATAAGCTCACATGACTGCAACCTTGACTATAATGACTATGTACAATGTTTGTCATCAGTCTCTTAATTTTGAACACAATGTCCTCTGGTCATAGTGGGCTAAATCCCTAAGTGCTTAGCTATTGCGTGCGATAGTACATGTTAGTGTATGTTGACTATGCCTTTAAGTATGTGTGTGGATTTAGATAGGGAAATGACTTCACACTATGCACTCATCCCTAGATGGAGCACTCATGTACAAATACTAGGCTTACATGTTATAACTCGTGACATAGTGTCTTAACGCGTTAGAGATACTTTGAATAATCAAGGTCACAATCTATATGTGCTTGTATAATAATTAAAAAATTTCGGGAAACTCTCTAGCTCTTAGGTCCTATGTGTACAAGTTAAAGTGTGTCTATCTAAGTGGATAGATTTCGAATGACTTGGGGCTCCTTGAACTCCAAAATATATAAAAGTGATAGCTCAAAGCAAACAACAAAAAAAGAGGAAATCTGTAAGCTACCAAATGTCTTGTTAAGGACCCCCAAAGCGCTACTCATTCCTCCTGATAAGTCTTTATGAACATTGTGAGGATGAGCACCTTGGTTCAAAGATAGGGAAATCACTCCACACTATGCACTCATCCCTAGATGGAGCACTCATGTACAAATACAAGGCTTCACACTATGCACTCATCCCTAGATGGAGCACTCATGTACAAATACTAGGCTTACATGTTATAACTCGTGACATTGTGTCTTAACGCGTTAGAGATACTTTGAATAATCAAGGTCACAATCTATATGCGCTACTCATTCCTCCTGTGTGTGGATTTAGATAGGGAAATGACTTCACACTATGCACTCATCCCTATATGGAGCACTCATGTACAAATACTAGGCTTACATGTTATAACTCGTGACATTGTGTCTTAACGCGTTAGAGATACTTTGAATAATCAAGGTCACAATCTATATGTGCTTGTATAATAATTAAAAAATTTCGGGAAACTCTCTAGTTCTTAGGTCCTATGTGTACAAGTTAAAGTGTGTCTATCTAAGTGGATAGATTTTGAATGACTTGGGGCTCCTTGAACTCCAAAATATATAAAAGTGATAGCTCAAAGCAAACAACAAAAAAAGAGGAAATCTGTAAGCTACCAAATGTCTTGTTAAGTACCCCCAAAGCACTACTCATTCCTCCTGATAAGTCTTTATGAACATTGTGAGGATGAGCACCTTGGTTCAAAGAGTAATTTCGATCTTGTTCATCCCAAACTTAAGCTTGGTGCACCTAGTTCAAATCTTGGTATGCATATATTGTCTTGTGAGGTTATTATTCACTCGATTTCTCTTGTGTTAGCATTCTCAAGCGTCGAGATAAACATGAAAAATAAGATATTTCTACTGAGTTTCTCTCTTTCGATGCTACACGTACACATGTCATTACTCTATCTAACGCTTCCACGCATAAGAATTGGGCTGAAACTCCACTATCTATATTTCGCACAATACGTACTACCACACGATTTACACTCATGTCATGTTTACAACGTGGTCAATTTGATTAAATGTATAATTCACATAGCATTGTATCTCTACTCGTTGTTTTTAGCAGATTTTGTGATGTCCAATTCATATAAACTCAGACAAATGATTTATCTATACTCATGTATTTCCGCTCTTATGTCTGACCCATGTATTTTGTAGTCTCTGATTTGCATTTTTTTGGTGAATCATATGTCTCTTAATGTTTGCTTTACCTTGTGTGTGCACTATTTGCATTCTGTCCGACCATTCATCATATCTCCTATTTTTTTTTCTTGCATGTCTGGTAGGACATACCCGCCCTTTTGATATTATCAAAGGGGTAGAATAAGTTTCGTTATCTTGTCCATGAGTATTTCATGAGCATGAGTCACGGGTTCGGAGAGGTCACATGTAGGTGGAGCACGTTAACAATGTGTGCATATAGATTGGGGGAGCAAGTTGAACGTGTAGATAGGGGGAGCGTGCGTGTAGGTGGATCCATAAAGAACCTGCAAATTAATTGTTCACTTATCACTCTTATTTTCTATATGCACTATATCTAAAGTATTACTTATCATGAACGGGATTTGATATTATCAAAAAGGGGAGTTTATTGGAACCGATGTTTCGCATTTCCTGTGTTTGAGAATATCAACACCCAGGTTGTATTTGATAATGTCATGTGTTCATAAAGTGTGCAGGTTGACAGATGCAAGCAAAGGAAAAAGGCTCTTATGGATGCTACCGCCAAGCACTATCACTTACCGTCATGCTTGTCATTGCATCGCCTAGGCGTCGCCTAGGCGACACATAGGCGTCCAGGCGCTCGAATGTGTATAAGGCGTTGGACGTCTTATAATAAATATTTTTTTAAAAAAAAAAATTGAGTAGACTGCATTTTTTATAAAAACCGAAGTCTAAAGTGATTAAAAAAATAAATAATAAATAAAATTTAATTTTTTAAAAAATATATATATATTTTTTATTTTATAAATGACTTTAGACTGCGGTTTTTATAAAAAAAACGTGATCTAAAGTCATTAAAATAATAATAATAAAAAATTATTTATTTATTTTTAAATTTTTTTTTATTTTTTCAATGACTTCAGACTGCGGCTTTTATAAAAACCGCAGTCTGAAGTCATTTAAATAATAATAATAATAATATTTTATTTTTTTCATTTTTTTAAATGACTTTAAACTGCAGTTTTCATAGAAACCACAGTCTAAAGTCATTAAAAAATAAAATACATTTTTAATTTTTTTGACATATTTTTTTATTATTTTTCAAATGACTTTAGACTGCGATTTTTATAAAAACCGATGTCTAAAGTCATTAAAAAATAATTTTTAAAAAAAAATTACTTTTTTTTTAAATAAATCAAAATTTAAAAAAACTTTTGACAGCGGTTTTTATAAAAACCAGTGTCTAAAGTCCATTAAAAAAATATTTAAGCCACATTGTCACTTCGGGTTGCTCGCCTTATTGTCGCTCAGGCGTCCGCCTTATCGCCTAAGCATCGAGGCGCCCGACGCTCGCCTTGGTTCGCCTTGACACCGTGAAAAGAATGCTTATCGTGCCGCATTAGCCTCTCGACGAACCTGGAGTCAGATTTCTCGAGACACTTCCCTACCCTCTAGCGCTAGTTCTACAACAGGCACTACCATGATGAATTATTTGGAGTTTGCGCTCGAGAAGAAATCGACATTAGTGTTACCGCATCGCGCTAGACCTTCGACAAACGTCGAGCCAGATTCGTCGAGGCGCTGTCCTACCGCCTGACGCTAGTACTGCCGCAGGTGCTTCCGAAATGAATTATTTGCACTTAGTGCTCTGGAAGAAATCGGCGCTAGTCCTACTACGCCGCGCTTTCCAATCGGAGAATATCAATACGTTGTTCTTGAATTGTTGCATCCCCATTATCGCACGATGGAAGTTGTAACCGTGTGGCGCTAGCTGTAACCGCACTGCGCTAGCATAATTGAAATAGAAACATTCGTTATGAATATTTCTTTCCAGATTTAGAGTACAGCAGGCACAACAAGCCCGTGAACCTACTACCGGGCGCTAGTCTAACCGCCGACGGTAGCCTATTTCCATGAAGACGTATAAAAGGCCGCCTTACTTTCTGTGCCCTAAAATGATTCTGATTGAAGGACTGAAGAATGACGGAAGTACATGAGTTTTAGGGTTCGACCGACTTCTTGTGCACCGTTCTAAAAGTCTTCGTCGTACAAGAAGAAAGTTGTCTCCCTCCCATTAGTGAACGAAGAACTCCACCGATCCAAGATCTACATCGACTACGAAGAATCTACTGGTGGCGAGCAAATGAAGATCTCAAGCACCAGCCGTAGATCGCTCAACGGAGAAGTCATCAAGAGGGAGAACTTTATCCTTTAGAATATTTTCACTTTTACTCTTGTGATATTTCCTTTGTCTTTAAACCACGTGGAGAGGAAAATCGATCGGTAAGGGTCGTCGAAATCCGGGTAGGATTCCGTGTTAAATCATCCCGGGGATAGGGACGTCTAGATCGGAGGATCTAGCGGGGCTCTAAGACCCTTCCTTGTGAGGAGATGAAGAGCCGACTCGAAGTCTTTTCTTGGAGGGAAAAGGAGAGAGCCAATCGATCCGTGAAGCGTGTCGGTATAGAAAACAAAAGGGATTTCATTTTCACCGCCATCGATCCTCGGTGTCACGAGGATCACAATTTCATAATTATAAAACCATTTACTTTTAATTCTTGCAATGAAATATATTTTCTTCATTATTGCTTCTACGATTCTACTGTGAATGTTAGGATAATGCCTGGTGTGTGTTGTACGAGCAAATTCGCATAGGAAATCAAGTTCATAGACTTACTACCGCGCATTAACTACCTAACGCTCCGCGGTAGCTTCCAGAACTCGATTTCCTAGGATGAAATATTTTAAATTCCATTTAACGCGTCAAACCTTATTTACACCGCCCCTAAGGTTGGCCACTAGATCCAACAGACTTGTCTCATATGTGGAGCTTGATAGAGAATTTACCCAGCTTTGACTTGGCTAATCCTGGCTGGATTCCTCATCTGTCATTGCCATCAATAGATGATGGCTGAAGGCATCTTCTTCATCCTCATCATCCACCTCTGAATCATTATCTTAGTGTGATAGAGGAACCCTCGTACCTATCCTGGTAGCAGGATACTCTTCATCTGCTACTTCAGCTTCCTTTTCAGCAGCAGTAGCAACTAGCCCAATATAAGCTTCTTCTTCTTCAGACTCAAAAGAAGGTGATTCTATTCAGCTCTTCTCTTTCTTAGTGTTGATGGAGTTCTCCTTCATTCTCTTGTGCTGGAGCAGTTTCTTCTCATAATCCTCATTCCTCTTCACTTGCAACAATAACATACAACTTTGAGGAATAATATTTATAAGGTTTAGAATAATACATGTTAGCCTTGGAGTTATTCTTCTTGTGATCAGAAGAGGTGAAAGGTTTGCTCTTCCATTGTTTCTTCTTCATCAGCTTCTGAAAGTTCCTGGAGAAGACAGCAAAGTCCTCATATTACATGCTGCAATTTGATGCATATGTATCTGAGCTGTCTGAATCAGGTGGTCTTCTTAAAGGAGAGGGAATCCTCGCCTTATTCATCCTTGGGTTGTCTACTCTGAAGTCCAAGGTATTTTCCTTGGCACGGGATCTGCTGGAGGCCTCCTCCTTTTTCCTAGAAGCCAGTTCCATCTCATAAAAGAGCATTTTTCTGAATATTGTTTGGGGAGGAGTCTCAGCAAGCTTGGCCACATCTATTATGGCACAAATCTTAGTATCCCAGTCTCTAGTGAGAGATTTTACGAACTTGTCATTTATGTCAAAATTACTGAAGACCCTCCCATAGTTCCTTAGTTCATTTATGATACTGAAAAATCATTCATAGCAGGTATTTATGTTCTCTTTCAGGGATAGCCTGATAGCCTCATACTCATGGTTGAGCATGGAATTTCTGTCATCTCTTAGCTCTTTAGTTCCCTCCATATAGACCACAAGTGTGTCGCACATCTCTTTGGAGGTCTGGCAGTTGACCAAGTTCTAAAAGGTTGAGTAATCTATGTCACTAACAATAATGTTTTGTGCTCTCTTGTCCAATATAGCCAGGATGACTTCATCCTTTGTCATCTCTGAGTAAGTCTTAGGTGTCAAGACATTGGCATCTAGAACTGAGACCTTTATAGGGATGAGGGGTCCCTCCTTGACTGTTGCAAAGATCCTAAGGTCATAGGCTTCCATAAATAGCCAAACCCTCTCTTTCTAGATTCCAAATTCACCTTTCTGCAGACGAGGAATTTCATGGAACCTTGATCCTTATTGCTCTCTACAGAACCCATAAGTATAGAACTATAGCGACCCTTGGAGAACACTCAGACTATTACATCCTTTTTGATCAACATCCCTCTGATACCACTTGAAAGTCTTTATTTTCAAGGTAGTTTGCAACTTAGGGGGGTGAATAGGTTTTTAAGTCTCTTGTGACTTTCTCTCAATTTCGTCTTTAAGTGCTTAGTGTTTTGGTAGTTTTTTGCTTTCATGAAATAAACAAACTGCAATAAAGAAACAATACATGAAGCAGCATAGAATATATAGTGGTTCCCCAGATTATGGGTAGGTACACTCTCCTCCCACACTTCTAACTTCTAGTTAGACAAGGAACTTCTCCAATCTCAGCTCCCAAGAGCTTACACCACAGATCCCTCAGGATATCTCAGTCTCCTCCAAGACTTATAACTCTGGCCAAATCCCTACCTTAGAGCAAACTTGCTCCTAAACTCAGTGATCAATTGATCACCGACGTTAGGCCCAATGGCCCTACAACTCAGGCTGGGAGGATAGCCCTACCTCAGATCCATAAAGGATCCTACCTCAGAGAGAATGACTCTCCTACAGCTCAGGTACAAAGGCCCTACCTCAGATCCCAAGGATCCTACAACTTAGGAACAAGTGCCCAACAACTCAGAGAAAATGACTCTCATGAATCATGAAAGTTCAGGAGGTATGCTTGATACCACCTGAAGGTGTTAGTTAGATCAGATATACTCTAGAGGGGGGGTGAATAGAGTATGTTGGTGATTTTAAAACTTTTACAACTGTTGTTGTATTTTAGGTGTGTGTGCAGGGAAGAAAATACAATAAACCAAGATGCAGCAATTAATTATTTCCACAACTGTTTCCATGGGAAAATGGCATGTAATAATCCACGATTAACTTCGCATTCTAACGGTAGTATTCTGGTAAGAACTGCCATTAAATGTTCAGGAATCAGCGCCATGGAATGACACGGGAACGGAAGAAGACATAGTCTGGAATCGTTGACCGAAGAACATAATTCGTCGAACTGAGCTTTGAGTTCGTCGAGCTGAGCCTGAGTTCGTCGAGCTGACAGTCTTCATTCGTTGAACAGACAATCTTCAATATCAGACAATCTTTATTCGTTAAGCAGAGAACTAAATTCGTCGAGCTGAGAACTGAAGTCGTCGACCTGAGAATCTGAGAACTTGAGGTCCAAGTTCATCGAGCTCAGAAAGTAATTCGTCGACCAAAGCTTGAAGTTGGACTTAGAGTAATTCTGAAGTAGTCCTGATAATTCTTGAAGTAGAATCCCGGTGTTCGTCGAACAAAGAACATAGTTCGTCGAGCTCAGCACTACGAATTGTCTCACGATCGTCGAGCGCAGAACTCCCTTCGTCGAGCTGAGTTCGACGAATGTCGAACTCATTTCACTTAGTCTGAAAAACTGATAGATCTGGAGTTCCTGATGGTCTTGAGGAAGGCTGGTCCATCTGAAGTTGAGATTGAGGACTATCCTAGACTCTAAGACATAAACTTGACCCAGACTATACATGATGGGTCACAATCCTATGTTAGTGGACCTAGCCCAAATCAACTAGGGATCCAACAAATCAGGATCAAGAGTGCTACCTAAGATCCAAACTGGATCCTACACTCAGAGAGTATAACTCTCGTACAGCTCAGGCAAAACTACCCTACAACTCAAATCCAAAAGGATCCTACAGAAATAAAATGGTTTTAGTTAATTTGACACAAAAATTTCTCTGCGTCTGCTACTAGAGTTGAGTTATCTCAGCTATAACTATCTTCATAGTGGTAGAAAACTTTTCTTCAATAAATGGCAGCCTCTGCTGGAAGTATCTCATAAACCTATTTCTGAACTTGTTGTACAAGACTGAAGATCTGGTAGGTCTCGAGTTTTTCAAATAGCTAACCTGAACCTGCAGAAGACTAAAGTCTCTCCTCTCTTTCTTGATCAAAATTAATTCTGAACTAGATATAGCAGAAAAAATACTACACCTAACTGGACTGTACTTCTTTGTTCAGCTGATCGAATTTAAGCTTTATCCCGGCAGCAATGGTGCGGAATATGAAGTCCAGCCGCTCTTTTTCTTTTCAAAACAAAACCCCAAAAAATTATTTTCAACATTTAGTAGCTGCCTCTTTTTATCTTTCGCAGATTAACGTCTCTAAGAAGTAGTGGGGACCACATACAGCTGACAGCTGCACCTGCTTTAACGGAAGAAGACATATAGTAGCTTTCCGACAGTATTTGTCGTGTTCTGTAGCTTACCAACAGTATTTTTAAATGACCTTAGACTGCGATTTTTATAAAAAATGCAGTCTAAAGTCATTAAAATAATAATAATAAAAAAAATTATTTTTTTTTGAATTTTTTTTTTATATTTTAAATGATTTCAGACTGCGGGTTTTATAAAAACCACATTCTAAAGTCATTAAAAAATAAAAAAAAAATTTTAAATTTTTTTAAATTTCTTTTAATTATTTTTTAAATGACTTTAGACTGCAATTTTTATAAAAACCGATGTCTAAAGTCATTAAAAAGTAATTTTTTAAAAAAACTTTACTTTTTTTATAATAAAAATAAAAAAATTTAAAAAACTTTTGACAGCAGTATAAAAACCGATGTCTAAAGTCATTTAAAAAAATATTTAAGCCACATTGTCGCTTCGGGTTGCTCGCCTTATTGTCGCTTCGGGTTGCTTGCCTTATTGTCGCTTAGGTGTCCGCCTTATCGCCTAAGCGTCCAGGCGTCCGACGCTCGCCTTGATTTGCCTTGACACCGTGACAAGAATGCTTACCGTGCCGCGTTAGCCTCTCGACGAACCTCGACTCAGATTTCTCGAGACACTGGCCTACCCGCTAGCGCTACTTCTACAGCAGGCACTACCACAATAAATTATTTGGAGTTTGCGCTCGAGAAGAAATCGGCGTTAGTCTTACAGCGCCGCGCTAGACCTTTGACAAATATCGATCTAGATTCGTCGAGGCGGTGTCCTACCGCTTGACGCTAGTACTACCGCAGTTGCTTTCAAAATGAATTATTTGTACTTAGTGCTCTGTAAGAAATCCGCGCTAGCCCTAGTGCGCCGCGCTTTCCAATCAGATAATATCGACAAGCTGTTTTTGAATTGTTGCATCCACCATTACCGCGTAGCGGAAGCTGTAACCACGTGGCGCTAGCTGTAACCGCACTGCTCTAGCATAATTGAAACAAAAATATTCATTTTGAATATTTCTTTCCAGATTTAGAGGACATCTGGCACAACAAGCGCGTGCACCTACTGTCGGGCGCTAGTCTTACCGCCGACAGTAGCCTATTTCCATGAATACATATAAAAGGCCGCCTTGCTTTTTGTGCCCTAAAAAGGATTCTGATTGAAGGACTGAAGAATGACGGAAGTACGTGAATTCTAGGGTTCGGCCGCCTTCTTGTGCTCCGTTCCAAAAGTCTCTGTCGTAGAAGAAGAAAGTTATCTCCCTCCCATTAGTGAACGAAGAACTTCGCCGATCCAAGATCTACATCGACTACGAAAAATCGACTGGTGGCGAGCAAATGAAGATCTTAAGCACCGGTCGTAGATCGCTCAAAGGAGAAGTCATCAAGAGGGAGGACTTCATCCCTTAGAATTTTTTCACTTTTACTCTTGTGATATTTCCTTTGTCTTTAAACCGCGTGGAGAGGAAAATCGACCGGTAAGGGTCGTCGAAATCCGGGTAGGATTCCGTGGTAAATCGTCCTGGGGATAAGGACGTCTAGATAAGAGGATCTAACGGGGCTCTAAGACCCTTCCTTGTGAGGAGATGAAGAGCCGGCTCGAAGTATTTTCTTGGAGGGAAAAGGAGAGAGCCAACCGGTCCGTGAAGCGGGTCGGTATAGAAAACAAAAGCGATTTCATTTTCACCGCCTTCGATCCTCGGCGTCACGAGGATCACAATTTTGTAATTATAAAACCATTTACTGTTAATTCTTGCAATGAAATATATTTTCTTCATTATTTCTTCTATGATTCTACTGTGAATGTTAGGATAATTCCTGGTGTGTGGTGTACGAGCAAATTTGCACAGGAAATCAAGTTCATAGACTTACTGCAGTGCATTAGCTACCTAACGCTCCGCGGTAGCTTCCAGAACTCGATTTCCTATGACAAAATATTTTAAATTCCATTTAACGCGTCAAACCTTATTCACACCACCCCTAAGGTTGGCTAATAGATCCAACAGACTTGTCTCATATGTTGAGCTTGATAGAGAATTTACCCAGCTTTGACCTGGCTAATCCTGGCTGGATTCCTCATCTGTCATTTCCATCAGCACATGATGGCTGAAGGCATCTTTTTCATCCTCATCATCCACCTTTGAATCATTATCTTAATGTGATAGAGGAACCCTCATACCTATCCTGGAAGCTGGATAGTCTTCTTCTGCTGCTTTAGCTTCCTTTTCAGCAGTAGTAGCAACTAACCCAATATAAGCTTCTTCTTCTTCAGACTCAAAAGAAGGTGATTCTATTCAGCTCTTCTCTTTCTTAGTATTGATGGACTTCTCCTTCATGACCTTGTGCTGGAGCAGTTTCTTCTCACTAGCCTAATTCCTCTTCACTAGGAAGTTAGCTATCATATGCCCTGGTTTGATGCAACAATAGCATATAACTTTTGAGGAATAATATTTACAAGTTTAGAATCATACATGTCAGCCTTGGAGTTATTCTTCTTGTGATCAGAAGAGGTGGAAGGTCTGCTCTTCCACTGTTTCTTCTTCATCAGCTTCTGAAAGTTCCTGGAGAAGACAACAAAGTCCTCATCTAACACGTTGTAATTTGATGCATATGTATCTGTGCTGTCTGAATCAGGTGGTCTTCTTAGAGGAGATGGAATCCTCTCCTTATTCATCCTTGGGTTGTCTGCTCTGAAGTCCAAGGTATTTTCCTTGGCATGGGATCTGCTAAAGGCCTCCTTCTCTTTCCTAGCAGCCAGTTCCATCTCATAAAAGAGCATCTTTTCGAATATTATTTGGGGAGGAGTCTCAGCAAGCTTGGCCACATATATTATGGCACAAATCTTAGTATCCTGGTCTCTAGTGAGAGATTTTAGGAACTTGTCATTTATCTCAAAATTACTGAAGACCCTCCCATAGTTCCTTAGTTCATTTATGATCCTGAAAAATCTTCCATAGCAGGTATCTATGTTCTCTTTCAGGGATAGCCTGAAAGCCTCATACTCAAGGTTGAGCATGGAATTTCTATCATCTTTTAGCTCTTTAGTACCCTCCATATAGACCACAAGTGTGTCCCACATCTCTTTGGAGGTCTGGCAGTTGACCAAGTTCTGAAAGGTTGAGTAATGTATGTCACTAACAATAATGTTTTGTTCCCTCTTGTCCAATGTAGCTAGGATGACTTCATCCTTTATCATATCTGAGTATGTCTTAGGTGTCAAGACATTGGCATGTAGAACTGAGACCTTTATAGGGATGAAGGGTCCCTCCTTGACTGTTGCAAAGATCCTAAGGTCATAGGCTTCCATAAATAGCCAGACCCTCTCTTTCTAGATTCCAAAATTTACCTTTCTGCAGATAGGGAGTTTCATGGTACCTTGCTACTTATGGCTCTCTCCAGAACAGATAGGTATAGAACTATAGCAACCCTTGGAGAACACTCAGACTATTACATTCTTTTTGATCAACCTCCCTCTAATAACACTTGAAAGTCTTTATTTTCAAGATAGTTTGCGACTTAGGGGGGTGAATAGGTTTCTAAGTCTCTTATGACTTTTTTCAATTTCATCTTTAAGTGCTTAGTGTTTTGGTAGTTTTTTGCTTTCAAGAAACAAACAAACTGTAATAAAGAAAAAATATATGAAGTATGCACAGAATATATAGTGGTTCCCCATATTATGGGTAGGTCCACTCTCCTCCCACATTTCTAATTTCTAGTTAGACAAGGAACTTCTCCAATCTTAGCTCCCAAGAGCTTACAGCACATATCCCTCAGGATCTCTCAGTCTCCTCCAAGACTTATAACTCTGGCCAAATCCCTACCTTAGAGCAAACTTGCTCCTCAACTCAGTGATCAATTGATCACCTACACTAGGACCAATGGCCCTACAACTAAGGCTAGGAGGACGGTCCTACCTCAGATCAATAAAGGATCCTACCTCAGAGAGAATGACTCTCCTACGGCTCGGGTACAAAGGCACTACCTCAAATACCAAGGATCCTACAACTCAGGAACAAGTGCCCAACAACTCAGAGAAAATGACTCTCATGAATAAGGACCAAGAGCGCTACATAAGATCCAAACACGATCCTACACTAAGAGAGTATAACTCTCCTACAGCTCAGGCAAAACTACCCTACAGCTCCGATCCAAAAGGATCCTACAGAAATACAATGGTTTTAGTTAATTTGACACAGAGAAATTTCTCTACATCTGCTACTATAGTTGAGTTATCTCAGCTCTAACTATCTTCATAGTGGAAGAAAACTTTTCTTCAATAAATGGCAGCCTCTGCTGGAAGTTTCTCAAAAACCTATTTCTAAACTTGTTGTAGAAGGCTGAAGATCTGCTAGGTCTCGAGTTTTTCAAATAGCTAACCTGAACCTGCAGAAGACTAAAGTCTCTCTTCTCTTTCTTGATCAAAAATAATTCTGAACTAGATGTAGCAGAAAAAATGCTACAACTAACTGGACTGGACTTCTTTATTCAGCTGATCGAATTGAAGCTTTATCCCGGCAGCAATGGTGCGGAATATGAAGTCCATCCGCTCTTTTTCTTTTTGAAACAAAACCCCAAAAAATTATTTTCAACATCTAGTAGCTGCCACTTTTTATCTTCCGCAGATTAATGTCTCCAAGAAGTAGTGGGGACCACCTGCAGCTGATAGCTGCACCTGCTTTAATGGAAGAAGACGTATAGTAGCTTTCCAATAGTATTTGTCGTGTTCTGTAGCTTACCGACACTTAATTTGAACTATATTGACTTTGTCAATTTTGGCTGACATCATCAGATTATGGACTTAGCCAATTTCTCAAATTCACTCCAAACATTGAGTGCGTTGAGTCAAAAAGCTCCACTCAACACCAAAACCCTTAGTTAACTGACAGAATCATTTTGCAACATAGGCGTTGAGAGCGTTGAGTGAAATGGCTTCACTCAACACTTTTACACTTAGTCATTTCTTCACCTATATGAAGGCATTGAGCGAACTGGCCTCACTCAATGCTTTTTTCTTTAGCCCATTTTCTTTATTGGGCGTTGAGTGAACTTGATTCACCCAACGCTTCTGCACTTAGTCGATTTATGCCTTCTTCTTAGGCTTTGACTGTACCAGCAAGAGTCAATGGTTTTTCTTTGGCGTCAAGTGAGATATGCTCACTCGATGCTTCTGGACTTTGTCAAATATTCAGACCGCCAATACTTAGGCATTGACAGACTCAGCTATACTCGACGATTCTTGATATATGGCATTGAGTGAACTGTAATCACTCAACGCCTTTGGACTTAGCCGCAGAAAAGCTTTGCACTGCATGACTTTGACTGTCAACAACTTCATTCAGCACTTTTGGAAAATACCATTGAGTGAACTGCCTTCTCTCAACGTCTGTGGACTTTGGGAATTTCCGACCTATCCAACATCATCCCTATCATGTGGCGTTAAGTGAATTTGCTTCACTCAAAGCCTGTGGACTTGACAAATTTTTGTCTCTCCACATCTTTACTTTATGACCACTTATCACATCAATTGGAATATCTATCATATCAATATTATAAGGACTAACCTGCATGCATGAACTTAAACATACATCAAATACAACATTGTGTGTGATATTGATATGATTGACTTCTTCAAATCTAGGACATTGTGGGCAATGAATCCAACACTCATGTTATATGTTAATTTACCTCTTTTTGATTACTCTTTTGCAAAGATTAGCACGTGTTCACGAGTTCTCTTCAGGTACTCGCATTATATTTTAAATTTATCTTCTTTTGACTTCTCTTTTGCGGAGATTAGTAGGTGTTCGTGAGTTTTGATTAGGTAGTCATATTATACTTTAAATTTACCTACTTTTTATTTCTCTTTTGCAGAGATTATTAGGTGTTCACGAATTCACCTCAGGTACTCACGTTATATGTTTATTTACCTGCTTTTAAAATCTCTTTTGGAGATATTAGCATGTGAGCGAGTTCACATTAGGTACACTTGTTATATTTTTACTTACCTGCTTTGGACATGTCTTTTGCAGAGATTAGTAGGTGTTTGCGAGTTCACCTCATGTACCCGCATTGATGTTTATTTACCTACTTTTGACTTCTCTTTTGGAAAGATTAATAGGTGTTAATGAGTTCACCTCAGGTACTCGCGTTATATGTTTACTAACCTGCTTTAGACTTCTCTTTTGAAGAGATTAGCAGGTGTTCAGGAGTTCTATTCAGGTACCGGAGTTATATTTTTTTTACCTATATTGACTTCTCTTTTGTAGAGATTAGTCGGTGTTCGCGAGTTCTCTTCAAATACTAGCATTTTATTTTAAATTTAGCAGCTTTTGACTTTTCTTGTACAGAGATTAACAAGAATTCACGAGTTCACCTTAAGTACTCATGTTATATGTTACTTTACCTACTTTTGACTTCTATTTTGTAGAGATTAGCAGGCGTTCATGAGTTCTCTTCAGGAACTCCCATTATATTTTAATTTTAACTACGTTTGATTCCTCTTTTGCAGTTATTTGCAGGTATTTGCGAATTTATCTCAGGGACTTGCGTTACATGTTTTTTTACCTGTTTTTGACTTCTCTTTTGAAGAGATTAGTAGGTGTAAGCAAGTTCACCTGAGGTACTCTCGTTATATGTTTATTTACCTTCTTTTGACTTCTTTTTTGCAGAGATAGGCAATTGTTTGTGAGTTATATTTAAGTACTAATGTTATATATAAAGTTTCCTAGTTTTTACTTCTTTTTTGTAAATATTAGCAGGTGTTCGCGAGTTCTCTTCGGGTACTCATATTATATTTTAAATTTACCTTCTTTTGACTTCTCTTTTGCAGATATTATTTAGTGTTCCCAAGTTTGCTTTAGGTACTCACAATTTATATTAAATTTACCTGATTTTTATTTCTCATTTGTAGAGATTAGTATGTGTTGCATCCCTAGTTTGATTTGTGTTAGGTTCACTAAGTTAGGATCATATGACCCATCATGTATAGCTAGGGTCATGGTTGTGTCCTAGAGTCTAGGCCAAGTTATTAGAGTCAATCTCACATGGACCAGCCTTCAACAGACTGCTAGAGACTCAAGAAATTGTGTTATTAAACCATATGCGCCCGCAACGATAATTTAAACCATATGCGCAGGTCAAAGTTATCCCGAGTCCCGTTTCCATCAAATTTCACATAATCCAGTTATGTTCAAGTTGGCTCTCAGGACACCAAGTTGGCAAGATCACGCATCCGCCCAGTTTTCCGGGTGCACCTTTGGGTTAATCCCCAAGGCTCCCTGTTGCAATCTACCGTGTAGAAAACCCGAAAAACAACCAATAGCACGGAGTCTTCTCCGGCATTATGCAATGCAACATCACTGATCCAGACCAACACGTCCGGATAGGTTTCACACATCATGCCTATGTCCGTTCTCGCTTACAGACTCTAAACAACGGGGACTTCACATATCTACCCAAAGGAACGCCTCCAACTCAACGCAAACTCGCGAGAGCGGGCTTCCTATGCAAAGAAGGAGAGCTACTCTTGCTCAAGAAGAGAATCGTTACCCTAGCGTTCCTCTTTGGCGGCATGGAAAAGTAAGCGGATGAAAAGCACCGCACTAGCTTTGCCTCCGTGGATCCGGAGTCGGCTTGCGATTTGGAACTTCGAAGCTCCTCCAATGGCCGGATCTAGCTTCTTCTTCCTTCCTTGGCTCTCCTCTCTTTATAAGATTTAGAAAGACAACCACTCATGAAAAGTGAGGGTTTCTAAGGCCCAATCCCGGGTATATCCCTTCAGGAACAACCCCCAGCCGTTGGATCATCAATTAAAGAAATGAACGGCTTTGATTCGGGACTGAAATGCCCAATCTGGACCGCACACGGCCTGACACACGCCCGTGTCCAGGGCCGTGTGCCTCATTTGCCGTCAAAATCGACGCGCATGGAGTAACACACGGGCATCGAACACGCCCGTGTTCGATCTGACATGCCCGGGGTCAACTTGACATTGTCATGTGGCCGGCCGTGTAAACCCATCATTTTTCCCCGAAAACAACCGGAGCACTGTACGGGTTCTAGGACACGCCCGTGTCCTTGCCCGTGTCACCTCAACACGCCTGGGCTCCAGGCCGTCTACACGGTATCGACACTCGACACTTCGTCGAGCGAAGGCCGTCGACCTGACGACACGGCCTCGGACACGCCCGTGTCCTAGGCCGTGTGCCTTATCTCGACACATTGTCGAGCAAAATGTCGACTCCCCGGGACGAGTGTCAACATGGGTCGACACGCCCTGCGACACTCCCGTGTCGCAGGCCGTGTGCCATGTCTCGACACTTCGTCGAACGCAGAGTTTCGACTTCGCGGGCTAAGTGTCGACACGGGTCGACACGCCCTGTGACACGCCCGTGTCGCAGGCCCTGTGCCCAGTCTCGACATAATGTCGAGATCAAAATGTCGACTTCCCGACTGAGTGTCGACACAAGCTTGACACGCCCTGGGACACGCCCGTGTCCCAGGCCGTATGCCTCCTGCCAGAACCCAAAACTGGCCCAAAACGTCCCCCGTCGCTCCTTTGAGTTTCGGGGCGTTACAACTCTCCCCCTCTTAAAAGAATTTTGTCCTCAAAATTATATAAAGGAAAGACATGTACAAAACCAAAATTTGTACCTGAGCGGAACAACTCCGGATACTCATCAAGCATAGTCTGCTCTCGCTCCCAAGAGAGCTCCTCACGACCGGAACTGTCCCACCAGACCTTGACCATCCTGATCTCTTTATTGCGTAGCCGCTTGACCTTCGAGTCCTCAATCCGCACGGGCTTGACCTTTGTCGTCAACCCACTATCCACCGACACTTGATCAACCGCGATCACTTGCGAAGGCTCTTGCACCGCCTTCCGGAGCACCGAAATATGGAATAAATCATGTAAACTACTAAGCTCCACTGAAAGCTTCAACCGATAGGCCGCTTCACCAACTCGCTCCAGAACCTCAAACGGCCCAAGGTACCTCGGGCTTAGCTTTTTCAATCGCCGCACCCGCGAGACACCCTTGAACGGCTTGATCTTTAAGTACGCATAGTCGCCCACAGCGAACTCCACGTTCCTGTGCTTGGCATTATAGTACTTCGCTTTCCGATCCTGAGCGATAAGCAACCTCTCCTGAATGGTTCTCACCAAAGAAGTAACATCCTCCACTTCCAATAGCTTATACAACTTTGACTCACCCGTTTCTAACCAAGACAACGGCGTGCGACATTTTCTACCATATAGGGCCTCGAAAGGCGCCATCTGAATACTCGCTTGGTAGCTATTGTTGTATGCGAACTCCACCAAATAAAGGTGGTCTTCCCATTGCTTTCCAAAATCCAAGACACACATGCGAAGCATGTCTTCCATGATTCTATTGACCCTCTCGGTCTGGCAATCCGTTTGCGGATGGAAGGCTGTGCTAAATTTAAACTTTGTTCCCAACATTTGCTGCACTAGCCTCCAATTATTGGACGTGAACTGCCCATCTCGCTCACTCACGATGCTGCGGGGCACACCGTGAAGCCGTACAATGTTATCCACATAAAGTTTTGCCAACTTCTCCACCGGATCATCCTTCCTATCCGTAATGAAGTGCGACACCTTCGTTAACCGATCCACGACCACCCAAATGACGTCGTTCCCCTTTTGCGACCTTGGAAAACCGTGCACAAAGTTCATAAAGATGTCGTCGAATTTCCACTCCGGAATAGGCAAGGACTTAAGAAATCCTCCCGGCTTTTGGCACTCCGCCTTCAGCAAGGCGCAAGTTTGACACTTTGCTACGTATATCGCCACATCCTTTTTCAAACCCGGCCATCAAAACAGTTTCTTCACATCACGGTACATCTTCGTGCTCCCCGGGTGAATCGAGTACTTGGTATGGTGTACCTCGTACAACAACTCCACCCGCAAATTACCCACACTTGGGACGCACAGACGACCGTCCTTCCAAAGTAATCCGTCCTCCACGACGAATTGGGAATTTGACCCATCCAGAGCCTCTACCATGAACTGCTTCATATGAGCATCCATATCCAAAGCCTGCCGAATACGATCTGCCAGGTCATATTGGACTTCAGTCCAATTCAGAACTGCTTCAGCACTTGATTGCCTGTCCACACAAACAATCTCCAACGCCTCCAACTCCCGCACAAACCGCTCATCATGCACCGATAGCCAATTGGCTTGAGCTGGGTCTCGGCGACTCAACGCGTCCGCAACCGCATTCCCTTTACCAGGCACGTAGTGGATCTTGAATATATAGTCCCCCAGGAACTCCATCCATCTACACTGCCGCATATTCAGATCTTTCTGATCAATAAGATACTTCAGGCTCTTGAGATCGGTGTAGATATCAATCTTCACACCGTACAAATAGTGTCTCCACAACTTCAAGGCAAAAATCACGGCTGCTAACTCCAAGTCATGGACGGGATAGTTCCTTTCATGCACTTTCAGCTGTCTCGAGCCATAAGCTATTACACTTCCGTGTTGCAGTAGCACGCAACCCAGACCGCTGCCCGAAGCATCACTATAAATCTCATAGCCTTCGGTCCCATATGGCGAACTCAGCACAGGCGCCGTGGTCAACCGACACTTCAACTCCTCAAAAGCTCGCGCGCACTCCGGCGTCCAAACGAACTTATGCTCCTTCCTCGTCAAAGTAGTGAGAGGTAACGCTATCCGCGAGAAGTTCTCTATGAAGCGCCTATAATAGCCGGCAAGCCCCAGAAAGCTCCGGACTTCCGCTATCGTGACAAGCTCAGGCCACTCCCGTATCGCAACGATCTTCGCCGAATCCACAGCAATACCCTCTCCACTCACTATATGACCGAGGAACGCCACTGAGGATTGCCAAAACTCGCACTTCGAGAACTTGGCATACAACTGATTTCTCCTTAGCGTCTCCAGAACCAAATGAAGATGCTTGAAGTGATCTTCCTCACTTTGCGAGTACACCAAAATATCGTCGATGAAGACGATCACGAAATGGTCCAAGTACTCCCTGAAGGTCCTGTTCATCAAATCCATGAACACTGACGACATATTAGTCAGCCCAAACGGCATGACCGTAAACTCATAATGCCCGTATCTCGTACTAAATGCTGTCTTCGGGATATCACTCTCCCTTATTCGCAACTGATAGTACCCAGCCTTGAGATCCAACTTCGAGTACACCGTCGACCCGACTAACTGATCAAAAAGATCATCAATCCGGGGGATCGGGTACATATTCTTCTCCGTCAGCTTGTTGAGCTCCCGATAATCAATACATAGCCTCAAGCTTCCGTCCTTCTTATTAACAAAGAGGACCGGTGTGCTCCAAGACGAAGAACTCGGGCGCACATACCCTTGCTCCAACAACTCTTGCAGTTGAACTTTCAGCTCCGCCATTTCCTTAGGCGCTAGCCGATAAGGAGATCGTGACACAGACTTTGCACCTGGCACTAGCTCAATCGTAAAATATATCTCCCGCTGAGGCGGGGCTCCAGGAAGATCTGCGGGGAACACATCAGTGTATTCCGATACCACTGAAATACAATCCAACGCGGGCTTCGGCTTTGCAACCTCCACTAGTGTAAAGAACAGTTCTGCACCGGCACAAACTGCCTTCACCACCTGAAGAGCAGACATCAACGTCTTGCTCGACCTCTTTTAAGCCCGTAAAAGTCGTCTCACAACTAGCTCCCAACTTGACTTCCTTCTGACCGCAATCGATATAGGCTTGCTGCTCCGAGAGCCAGTCCATGCCAAATATAACGTAGAACTCCACCAACGGAAGTAAAGACGCCTGCAGGTTGAACTCCTGATTCCCAATATGAATCTTAACATCGTAGATCCTATCCGCTCGCATCGAACACCCATTGGGCAACAACACATCCAACTTATCCTTCACCATCGAAGAAGGGACTCCGATGCGTGATATAAATCCTTCGGACAAGAAGGAGTGTGAAGCTCCCATATCGAAGAGTGCTCGTGCGGGATTTTCACAAATCAATACAAATCCTAAACAAGCAGTGGTAAGGTAACATGTACATAACAAGTATTTAAAGAAATTGACTTGCTATAAATTAAACCGTACATGTCACCACATCAGCCTGTTTGATGTCCGCCTGTTGCCCAAGATTATAGACCCTTGGTTGGGCCGGAGCATAGTGGGACGCGGTCGACTCCACCGCCTTACCCTTCTCTTCATAAGTGGCTCCCGGCTTTCTCTCGGACTTAGGCTGTCCGCTCCAACAGTCACGGGCAAAGTGCCCCATCTCTTCATAAGTGGCTCCCGGCTTTCTCCCGGGGTCCGACTCGTAGTCGCCCCAGAAGCACCAGAAGGAGCTGGACACAAAGTCCTATTCTTCTTTAAGAATCTTTGATAGCCAGACTTTGAAGTAGTCGACACTTTGAACCCAGATTTCTTCTCGCCCAAGCTTTTCTTTGCCTGCACATTCTTCATGACCTTCTCCAAGGACCGGGCCGTGTTGACCAAGGTTAAGAAACCCTACGTCATCGGCCCCGAGAGTAGTAATCTCAACTCATCTCTCAAGCCTTCGTAGAATCGATTCGTATTGCGCTCCTCATCCGCGATGGTGGAGCTAGCACATCGACTCAAACGAGTAAACTCGTGGAGATATTCATCCACAATCTTCTCACCCTGAACCAACTTCAGAAATTCGTTCTCCAACGCTATCCTCTGCATCGAAGGAAGGTATCTAGCCAAGAACAATCTCGAGAACTCCTCCATCGAGACATCACCAAGTTTCATACCTCTCAGTAAGTGCAGCTCCAATCCTTCCCACCACATTCTCGCTTCACCGTCCAGAAGGAACGTATCGACGGTGGTCATTTTCCACTCCTCCGTCTCCGTTGCTGTCATGACTCTCTTCACCCTGGAGAGCCAGTCTTTAGCCTGAGATGGGGTTCCCAACCTCGAGAATACCCGAGGGTTAAAGCTCATTACATGCTTAAGCTGTCTCTCGGTTTCCCTCCTTGGCACCACCGGTTCCACAACCACTTGCTCCACTCTCCTCGGCTCAGCCTCTTGAAGAGGTTCCTGCTTCATTGCAGGAGCGGGCTGCTGCATTTGCCTTGCAGGCTGCGCATTTATCATGGCCAACACAGCTTCGGCCACCAAGCGTATGTTCTCAACCGATAGAGGTGTTGCAGGAGAAACATCCGGTGCACTACTAGCCTCAGAAACTCGACGTTCCGACGGCCCAACACCACTTATGGTCACCTATAGTGGTACAAAACACCGTTAAGCGACCAAATAAAATTGCAAACATCAATTATAGGAACACGCAGGTTCCTCAAACACGTGTTTTTTCATTCCTAAGTGGACATTCATGGGTTCTTTTACCGTTATAACGATGACGGACACAATGTGCTCACCACCCCTTAAAAAGAATTCGCCCACGAATTCATTTTAAGCCCGACCAAAACCAGTAGTCTGATACCAAATTATAACACCCCCTATCCGTCGCATAGCATATAGCAGTAGGTCCGGCCGGGGCCCGACGCCATATACTACAGACAGACCGGGCGGTTACTCATGGAAACCATCCAACCAATCATAACGTCCTACACAGAGCATTCTAGCGGATGCAGATTAATAAGTTGTAGCAAAGAACCCAGCACTAAAGCATGAATGTCCACTAATACCAAATAGGAATGTTACAGAATACACCAGTACAAGCCTTAAGGCCTTACAAAAATTGTTCACTTCATATTACATGTTTTACAAACCACGACACGCAAGCCGGTCACACATGAATAAAGCAGTAAACACTTCCAATTGGGCCTTCGAGGGCCGGCTTCGCAAAAAGGGCTTTAGCCCGCTATTGACCGCATGGTCCAGCAGCACCTGCAAACAACAAACCACCACACGGTGGCAAAACAAGGCAACAGTCAGCAATGCTGACCAAATTATAACGATCCCGCCCCCAACTCGGGGCGGCGATGCACCTTCCCTGCATTTCATTAGCATAAGCGAGCAATATAACAATATTCATTTCATCACAGGTGTAGGCTCATACGGCCACACACCCCGTGCACTCAGGGCACATTCTCGGTGAACACAGTCTAAGTCTGCCGACTCACCACCATCCCTTTGGACGGCCAATCAATGAGAAGTTTGTCTTCCGGGCATGGGTCACGGTAATTAAAACCATAGACCGCCGAAGACTCTCATCTATGCCAACGGCTCTAATCCGAACGACATAGAACAGGTACGGTTCCATCTAACCCATGCTCACAATGAAACAGTAATTTAAACCATATGCGCCCGCAACGGTAATTTAAACCATATGCGCAGGTCAAACTTCTCCCGAGTCCCGTTTCCATCACATTTCACATAATCCTGTTATGTTCAAGTTGGCTCTCAGGCCACCAAGTTGGCAAGATCACGCATCCGCCCAGTTTTCCGGGTGCACTTTGGGTTAATCCCCAAGAATCCCTGTTGCAATCTACCATGTAGAAAACCCGAAAAACAACCAATAGCACAGAGTCTTCTCCGGCATTATGCAATGCAACATCACCGATCCATACCAACACGTCCGGATAGGCTTCACACATCATGCCTATGTCCGTTCTCGCTTACAGACTCTAAACAACGGGGACTTCACATATCTACCTGAAGGAACGCCTCCAACTCACCGCAAACTCGCGAGAGCAGGCTTCCTATGAAAAGAAGGAGAGCTACTCATGCTCACGAAGAGAATAGTTACCCCAGCGTTCCTATTTGGCGCCATGGAAAAGTAAGCGGATGAAAAGCACCGCACTAGCTTTGCCTCCGTGGATCCGGAGTCGGCTCGCGATTTGGAGCTTCAAAGCTCCTCCAATGGCCGGATCTAGCTTCTTCTTCCTTCCTTGGCTCTCCTCTCTTTATAAGATTTAGAAAGACAACCACTCATGAAAAGTGAGGGTTTCTAAGGCCCAATCCCGGGTATATCCCTTCAGGAACAACCCCCAGTCGTTGGATCATAAATTAAAGAAATGAATGGCTTTGATTCGGGACTGAAATGCCCAATTTGGACCGCACACGGCCTGGCACACGCCCGTGTCCAGGGCCGTGTGCCTCATTCGCCGTCAAAATCGACGTGCCTGGAACAACACACGGGCATCGAACATGGCCGTATTCGATCTGACACGCCCGTGTTCCACCTGACACGGCCGTGTGGCCGGCCATGTACACCCATCGTTTTTCCCCGAAAACAACCCGAGCACTGCACGGGTTCTAGGACACGCCCGTGTCCTTGCCCGTGTCACCTCAACACGCCTGGGCTCCAGGCCGTATACACGGTCTCGACACTCGACACTTCGTCGAGCGAAGATCGTCGACCTGACGACAAGGCGTTGGACACGCCCGTGTCCTAGGCCGTGTGCCTTGTCTCGACACATCGTCGAGCAAAATGTCGACTCCCCGGGATTAGTGTTGACACGGGTCGACACGCCCTGTGACACGCCTGTGTCGCAGGCTGTGTTCCATGTCTCGACACTTCGTCGAATGTAGAGTGTCGACTTCGTGGGCTAAGTGTCGACACGGGTCGACACGCCCTGCGACACGCCCGTGTCGCAGGCCGCGTGCCCAGTCTCGACACAATGTCGAGATCAAAATGTCGACTTCCCAGCTGAGTGTCGACACAAGCTTGACACGCCCTGGGACACGCCCGTGTCCCAGGCCGTGTGCCTCCTGCCAGAACCCAAAACTGGCCCAAAATGTCCCCCGTCGCTCCTTTGAGTTTCGGGGCGTTACATGGGGCCTATCAACATTCAGAGCGAATGTTTCGATGCCAAAGATGAGGGAGCCTTGGGGCGGCTCTTCTACAACCATGGTGGAGCAGGGACCGAGTCAACTCAAAAATCTTCAATCACAAGGGCCACTCATATAGAGGTCGTCTCTTATTATTCCCCTGCTCCATCAAGGGTAGATATTACTTTTGGTCAGGCCGACCTTCCCCAAACTGCCAATCCATTCAACGATACCGTTGTGATCTAGGCAGCCATTGAAGATTACACCATGAACAAAATTCTCATTGATACCGGCAGTTCCGTCAAACTCTTGCTCAAACCAACCTTTGAGGCCCTGATGACTGGAAAGCCTTTGCTTTCCACCGAAGGGCCACTCTACGGTTTCTCAGGTGAAAGAAAAGAAGTTGAGGGAAGTATTACACTTTCTTTGAAACTTGGAGGAGTAACTAAATTGGTCCAGTTCATAGTAGTTGATGCTCCAAGAAGCTACTATGCAATTTTTTGAAGGCCTCTGCTCAATCAGTATCAAGCGGTTGTCTCAACGTACCACCTGTTAATAAAGTTTAATGTTGATGGCAAACCTTGCAGGGTCAGGAGTGACCCAAGGCAAGTTCGGGAGTGTTATCTTCGCACAATCAACACGACTGAAATCAGTCCACTCATTTTATCAGCAGCAGCACCAGTAACTTCTTCCCAATCAGAAGCAGCTGATGATAGAGAAGGAGCTCACCTGGAACCTAGCAAGGTGACTCAAGGAGTCCCCCTTTATGAACAGTAAGATGTATTACACATTTAGCATGGATGATCTCAAATGGTTCTATTGTAACGACTCCATCCATTCACAGGTATATACTAGAAGGTCAGGCCGGGGCCCCACAGCATATATCATAAAACATGCGGGGAAGTCACGTAGTGATACCGGAGTAGCGCAGCGTACCCTAACATATTTCATTCTAGCGGAAGCTATACACACTAAGTTGAACTCACACACATGAATGTCCACTATATAAAAGTTCCACCTTTATATATAAATCATAGGAATGTGCAAATACAAAATAGTTGGCCTTATGGCCTTATAGGGCTTTCACAACAGTGGCCGCAAACATTAGCGCACAGGCCAGCCATGTATAAAGAAACACAGTAGTTTTTTATATAGCCATCAAGGGCTAGCGGCAGCGACAGTAATAGCAGCAAGGACTTCATCCTTTATGCGCGCCGCTTCTCTCTCCAGCACCTGCACAGGGACAGCCCACCCATCGGTGGCAAATAGGCAACGGTCAGCATTCAGCTGACCAAATTATAATGACCCCACCCCTTTTTCCCAGGGCGGTGGTATTCCTTCCCTGCTGGCATAGCATTTCACAAGCATATATGTTTCATAAAATGTGCTCTCACGCACATACATTCAATCACAACCGTCAGCCACCCGGCCCGACGATCCGTGCACTCAGGGCACATTCTTGGTGTACCGGCAAACCAGTTGCCCACCACCATATCAGGGTCGCAACCCAAAGGTAAAATATTGAGCATTTCACTCCATGGCGTGCAGCCTGAGTTCTAGTCATAATGCACCGGGACTGGCCCGTAGCCCCCCATTGTGTCATGGCGCGTAGGCCTACGACTCATGCTATGCGCTCCAACAGATCGCACTTTCAGGTCTCACGTCGAACGGACATAGCGCAGGTCGGATCATCCACCCCCCCACTTCTCAAATTTCCTTGCCATCACCGAGCACAGCGTACTCGCGGCTATATAAAAGGCACGAGTCGGTTTCACCGATCCTGTTCTAGCATTCAAGCTTGGGTGCTTTCCTGGGCGCACCAGTACTTACTCTTACACCCATCTCATATCACCCATCAACGGGTCTTTCATTGGCACACCAGTACTTCCTGCTACTCTCTTCACGGGTATGATCCCGCAAATCATAAATGTCAAGGGTATTTTCATGGCTTATCATACCAGTACTTCCTATTACTTCCTTTCACTGGTCCACCCATGAACATCAAACATTCCAAAGGGTATTTCCGGGACCTCCAATCCAGTACTTCCTGCCACTTCCTTTCGCAGGTACAGCCCAATAGCACAGGAATCACAAGCATCACAATGGTATTTTCCTGCACTACCACTCCAGTACTTTCTGCTACTGCCTTTCACAGGATTATCCCATCGACTCCTAAACTACACGTTTCTCACGGAGTTTTATTTGGTTCGTATATGCAACATCACCAATCCAGACCAACCTGTCTAGATGGGCATCACACATCATGCCTATTCCGTACTCCATTTCCGGATCTATATGCCCAATTGGGGATTCCATGAATCAACCCAAAAGACTCCCATAATCAGCCACACTTTGGTGGGAGAATCATATGCATATGCCAAAAAGGAAGACTTCACAAGGCTAGGAAGAAAAAGTGTTACCCTCAAATATCGCTTCGGTGCCATGATTTCCTAGCTGGCTAGAAAGAACCGCAACAGCTTTTCCTTCGCAACGCTGGCCTCGAACCTCTCGTCGGACCTCCGCAGCACCACCGGATTATCTCTCCTCCTCCTTCTTCCTCTCCCTTTCTCTCTCTAACTTTGAAGAAAGAGAAGACCAAATAACAAATGAGAATTCTCATCTCATTTCCGGCCTTAAGGACACAGGGATGGCTCTCAGCCATTGGGTCCCAGCTGAGAAAAGGAACGGACATGATTTTGCCACAAAATCATGTTTTTTGCCTGACACGGCCTGTGATACGCCCATGTCCAGGACCATGTTCCCTAAGAGGTGCTCTACCGACTCATTCAAACCAGAACAAGCCCATGTGACATGCCCGTATCAAGGGCCGTGTCACCTGACACGCCTTCAGATATGCCCGTGTCTGTTGCCATATTCTTCAGGCTGCACAACATCAAAATCAACTCGAGACTTACACGGCCTGTGACACACCCGTGTCCCAGGCCGTGTAGCCATTACACGGCACCAGACACGCCCCAGCTCGATTTCGTTGAGCTAAGTTCGTCGACCAGTGAGGACACGCCTTGTGACACGCACGTATCACAGGCCGTGTAATAAGCACTCGACAATCATCGACAGAATAAACTTCGTCGACCTGACATTTGTCGACCCACAGAGGACACGACCTCTGACACGCCCGTGTCAGAGGGTGTGTGCCCACATTTTGCTCATCAAACGAAGTTCCGTCGAACTCTCGCCAGCTGCTCACCCAAGCAGGACACGCCCTGGCACACGCCCGTGTCCCAGGCCGTGTCACCCCATTTTTTCCAAACCTGAGATTTGGGGTGTTACCACTGTAACACCCCCTATCCGTCGCATAGCATATAGCAGTAGGTCCGGCCGGGGCCCGACGCCATATACCACAGACAGACCGGGTGGTTACGTATGGAAACCATCCAACCAATCTCAACGTCCTACACAGAGCATTCTAGCGGAAGCAGTTTAAATAAGTTGTACTCAAGAACCCAGCAACAAGCATGAATGTCCACTACTACCAAAAGGAATGTTATTACAAAATACTCAAAAGTCGACCTTAAGGCCTTACAAAACGTTCCACTTGTTTAATACATGATTTACAAACCTCGGCACGCAGGCCGGTCATACATGAATAAAATAGAAAAACATTTCCATTTGGGCCTTCGAGGGCCAGCTTCGCAAAAAGGGCTTTAGCCCGCTATTGACCGCTTGGTCCAGCCGCACCTGCAAGCAACAAACCACCGCACGGTGGCAAACAAGGCAACGGTCAGCAATGCTGACCAAATTATAACGATCCCGCCCCCAACTCGGGGCGGCGATGCTCCTTCCCTGCATTTCATTAGCATAAGCGAGCAATTTATAACCATAGCCATTTCATCACAGGCGTTGGCTCGCACGGCCACACGCCCCGTGCACTCAGGGCACATTCTCGGTGAACCAGTCGATGTCACGTCAATTAAAGCCATTAACATTCCGGACTCACCACCGCCACTCAGACGGCCATTCCTATGAGCAATTCGTCTTCCTGGCATTGGTCACGTCAATTTAAGCCATTGACCGCCGAAGACTCACATCTATGCCAACGGCGAGTGCCATGTAACTTTAGGTCTCTCTAACCCGAACGACATAAAGCGGGTACGGCTCCGTCTAACCCGTGCTCACATCGCAACGACAATTTAAGCCATATGCGCGGGTCAAACTTTCACCGAGTCCCATTATAACACAAGTCACATAACCCCGTTATGTTCAAGTTGGCTCTCAGGCCACCAAGTTGGCAAGACCTCGTGTCCGCCCAGTTTTCCGGGTGCACCTTTGGGTTAGTCCCCAAGGCTCCCTGCTGCAATCTACCGCGTAGAAAACCCGAAAAACACCCAATAGCACGGAGTCTTCTCCGGCATTATGCAATGCAACATCACCGATCCGAACTAACATGTCCGGGTAGGCTTCAACCAAAATGCCTATGTCCGTTCTCGCATACGGACTCTAAACAACGGGGACTTTACATATCTACCCGAAGGAACGCCACCAACTCTCCGCAAACTCGCGAGAGGGGGCTTCCTATGCTAAGAAAAGGAGCGATTCAAGCTCAAGATGAGGATCGTTACCCTCGCGGTCCTCTTTAGTGCCATCGAAAAGTAATCAGATGGAAATCACCGCACTTGCGTTGCCTCCGCGGATCCGGAGTCGGCTTGCGATTCGGAGCTCCGAAGCTCCTCCAATGGCGGATCTAGCTCCTCTTCCTCTTGCCTTAGCTCTTCTTTCTCCAAGGGTTTGGAGAGATGAAAAGGTAAGAAAAATGATGGATTTCAAGTCAACTCCCGGGTATATCCTCCCAGGAACAACCCCCAGCCATTGGATCTTCAATCAAGGAAACGAACGGCTTTGATTCGGGGCTGAAATGCCCAATCTGGACCGAACACGACCTGGCACACGCCCGTGTCCAGGGCCGTGTGCCGCATTCGCCGTCAAAATCGAATCTCCTGGACACGCACACGGGTATCGAACACGCCCGTGTTCGAGCTGACACGGCCGTGTAGCCGGCCGTGTACCCCATTATTTTCTCCCATTTTCAACCCGAGCACTACACGGGTTCTTGGACACGCCCGTGTCCTTGCCCGTGTCATATTGACACGCCTGGGCCCCCAGGCCGTGTACACGGGACATTTCGTCGAGGGAAGATCGACGACTCGATGACACGGCCTTGGACACGCCCGTGTCCTAGGCCGTGTGCCTTGACTCGACGATCGTCGAGTGAATCTCGACGATTTCACCTTGACGATCGTCGACACGGGTCGACACGCCCTGCGACACGCCCGTGTCGCAGGCCGTGTGCCCAGTCTCGACGAATCGTCGAGTATAACTCGACGATTTCACGGCTAAGTGTCGACACGGGTCGACACGCCCTGCGACACGCCCGTGTCGCAGGCCGTGTGCCCATTCTCGACGAATCGTCGAGAATAACTCGACGACTTCGCGGCTAAGTGTCGACACACGCTTGACACGCCCTGGGACACGCCCATGTCCCAGGCCGTGTGCCTACTGCCAAAACCCAAACTGGCCCAAAACGTCCCCCTTTGCTCCTTTGAGTTTCGGGGCGTTACAACTCTACCCCTCTTAAAAGAATTTCGCCCACGAAATTACATAAAGGGAAAAACATGTACAAAACTAAAATTTGTACCTGAGCGGAACAACTCCGGATACTCGTCAAGCATCATCTGCTCTTGCTCCCAAGAGAGCTCCTCACGACCGCAATTGTCCCACCGGACTTTGACCATCCTGATCTCTTTATTGCGTAGCCGCTTGACCTCTGAGTCCTCAATCCGCACGGGCTTGACTTTTGTCGTTAGCCCACTATCCACCGGCACTTGATCGACCGCGATCACTTGCGTAGGCTCTTGCACCGCCTTCCGAAGCACCGAAATATGGAATACATCATGTAAACCACTTAGCTCCACTGAAAGCTTCAGCCGATAGGCCGCTTCTCCTACTCGCTCCAGAACCTCGAACGGTCCAAGGTACCTCGGGCTTAGCTTTTTCAATCGCCGCACCCGTGAGACACCCTTGAACGGCTTGATCTTCAAGTATACATAATCGCCCACAGCGAACTCCACGTTCCTGTGCTTGGCATTATAGTACTTTGCTTGCCGGTCCTGAGCGATAAGCAACCTCTCCCGAATTGTCCTTACCAAAGAAGTAGCATCCTCCACTTCCGATCGCTTATACAACTTTGACTCGCCCGTTTCTAACCAAGACAACGGCGTGCGACATCGTCTACCATAAAGGGCCTCGAAAGGCTCCATCTGAATACTTGCTTGGTAGCTGTTGTTGTATGCGAACTCCACCAAATAAAGGTGGTCCTCCCATTGCTTTCCAAAGTCCAAGACACACATGTGAAGCATGTCTTCCATCGTTCTATTGACCCTCTCGGTCTGCCCATCCGTTTGTGGATGGAAGGCTGTGCTAAACTTCAGCTTTGTTCCCAACATTTGCTGCACCAGCCTCCAATCATTGGACGTGAACCGCCCATCTCGGTCACTCACGATGCTGCGGGGCACACCATGAAGCCGCACTATGTTATCCACATAAAGCTTTGCCAGCTTCTCCACCGGATCATCCTTCCTATGCGGAATAAAATGCGACACCTTTGTTAATCGATCGACCACCACCCAAATGGCGTCGTTCCCTTTTTGCGACCTTGGCAAACCGTGCACAAAGTCCATAGAGATGTCGTCGAATTTCCACTTCGGAATAGGCAAGGACTTAAGAAATCCTCCCGGCTTTTGGCACTCCGCCTTCACTAAGGCGCAAGTTTGGCACTTCGCTACGTATAGCGCCACATCCTTCTTTAAGCCCAGCCACCAAAACAGTTTCTTTACGTCACGGTACATCTTCGTGCTCCCCGGGTGAATCGAGTACTTGGTATGGTGCGCCTCGTACAACAACTCCACCCGTAAATTGCCCACACTTGGGACGCACAAACGACCCTCTTTCCAAAGCAATCCGTCCTCCACAACGAATTGGGAATTTGACCCATCCAGAGCCTCTATCATGAACTGCTTCATATGAGCATCCATATCCAAAGCCTGCCGAATCCAATCAGCCAGGTCATATTGGACTTCAGTCCAATTCAGCACTGCTTCAGCACTAGATTGTCTATCCACACAAACAATCTCCAACGCCTCCAGCTCCTGCACCAACCGCTCATCATGCACTGATAGCCAATTCGCTTGAGCTGGGGCTCGGCGACTCAACGCGTCCGCAACCGCATTCCCTTTGCCAGGCACGTAGTGGATCTTGAATGTATAGTCCCCCAGGAACTCCATCCATCTACGCTGCCGCATATTCAGATCTTTTTGATCAATCAAATACTTTAGGCTCTTGTGATCGGTGTAGATGTCAATCTTCACACCGTACAAATAGTGTCTCCACAGCTTCAAGGCAAAAATCACGGCCGCCAAGTCCAAGTCGTGGACCGGATAATTCCTCTCGTGCACTTTTAGCTGTCTCGAGCCATAAGCTATCACGCTGCCGTGCTGCAATAGCACGCAACCCAAACTGTTGCCCGAAGCATCGCTATATATCTCATAGCCTTCAGTTCCAACCGGCGAACTCAGCACAGGCGCCGTGGTCAACCGACACTTCAGTTCCTCAAAAGCTCGCGCGCACTCCGGCGTCCAAACGAACTTATGATCCTTCCTCGTCAAAGTAGTGAGAGGTAACGCTAACCGCGAGAAGTTCTCTACGAAGCGCCTATAATAGCCGGCAAGCCCCAAAAAGCTCCGGACTTCTGCTACCGTAGCAAGCTCAGGCCACTCCCGTATCGCAACAATCTTCGCCGGATCCACAGCAATACCCTCTCCACTCACTATATGCCCGAGGAACGCCACTGAGGATAGCCAAAACTCGCACTTCGAGAACTTGGCATACAACTGGTTTCTCCTTAGCGTCTCCAACACCAAATGAAGATGCTTGAAGTGATCTTCCTCACTTTGCGAGTACACCAAAATATCGTCGATGAAGACGATCACGAAATGGTCCAAGTACTCCCTGAACGTCCTGTTCATCAAATCCATGAATACTGACGGCGCATTAGTCAGCCCAAACAGCATGACCGTAAACTCATAATGCCCGTATCTCGTACTAAACGCTGTCTTCGGGATATCACTCTCCCTTATCCGCAGCTGATAGTACCCAGACTTGAGATCTAACGTCGAGTACACCGTCGATCCGACTAACTGATCAAAGAGATCATCAATCCTAGGGATCGGGTACTTATTCTTCTCAGTCAGCTTGTTTAGCTCCCGATAATCAATACATAATCTCAAGCTTCCGTCCTTCTTCTTAACAAAGAGGACCGGTGCGCTCCAAGGCGAAGAACTCGGGCGCACATACCCTTGCTCCAACAACTCTTGCAATTGAACTTTCAGCTCCGCCATTTCCTTAGGCGCTAGCCGATACGGAGATCGTGACACAGGCTTTGCACCTGGCACTAGCTCGATCGTAAAATCTATCTCCCGTTGAGGCGGGGCTCCAGGAAGATCCGCGGGGAACACATCAGGGTATTCCGATACCACTGGAATACAATCCAAAGCGGGCTTCGGCTTTGCAACCTCCACCAGTGTAAAGAACAGTTCTGCTCCAGCACGAACCGCCTTCACCACCTGAAGAGCAGACATCAACGTCTTGCTCGACCCCTTTAAGCTTGTAAACGTCGTCTCACGACTCGCTCCCAGCTTAACTTCCTTGCTACCGCAATCTATATGGGCCTGCTGCTCCGAGAGCCAGTCCATGCCAAATATGACGTCGAACTCCATTAACGGCAGTAAAGACGCCCGCAGGTCGAACTCCTGCTCTCCAATACGAATCTTAACATCGCAGATCCTAACCGCTCGCATCGAACACCCATTGGGCAACAACACATCCAACTTATCCTTCGCCATCGAAGAAGGGACTCCGATGCGTGATATAAATCCTTCGGACAAGAAGGAGTGTGAAGCTCCCGTATCGAAGAGTGCTCGTGCCGGATTTTCACAAATCAATACGAATCCTAAACAAGCAGTGGTAAGGTAACATGTGCATAACAAGCATATAAAGGAATTGACTTGCTATAAATTAAACCGTACCTGTCACCACGTCAGCTTGTTTAATGGCCTCCTGTTGGCCAAGATTGTAGACCCTTGGTTGGGCCGGAGCATAGTTGGATGCGGTCGACTCCACCGCCTTTCCCTTCTCTTCATAAGTAGCTCCCGGCTTCCTCTCGGACTTAGGACGTCCGCTCCAACAGTCACGGGCGAAATGCCCCGTCTTTCCACATGTAAAACACGCACCCGGTGTCCGACCCGTAGTCGCCCCAGAAGCGCCAGAAGGAGCTGGACCCGAAGTCCTATGCTTCTTGAAAGCCCTCCGATAGCCGGACTTTGAAGCAGTCGGCACTTTGAACTCAGATTTCTTTTCACTCAAGCTTTTCTTCGCTTGCACACTCTTCATGTCCTTCTCCAAGGACCGGGCAGTATTGACCAAGGTTAAGAAACCCTGCGTCATTGGCCCCGACAGTAACAATCTCAGCTCATCCCTCAAGCCTTCATAAAAACGATTAGTCTTGCGCTCCTCATCCATGATGGTGGAGCTAGCATAACGACTCAACCGCGTAAACTCGTGGAGATATTCATCCATGCTTCTCTCACCCTGCACCAACTTCAGGAATTCATTCTCCATTGAAATCCTCTGAGTCGAAGGGAGGTATCTTGCCAAGAACAATTCCGAGAACTCTTCCATCGGAATGTCTATCAGTTGTCTACCTCTCAGGTGATGCAGCTCCAAACCTTCCCACCACATCCTCGCTTCACCGTCCAGCAGGAACGTAGCGATGGTGGTCATCTGCCACTCCTCCGTCTCCGTCGCTGTCATGACTCACTTCACCCTAGAGAGCCAGTCTTCAGCCTGAGATGGGGTTCCCAACCCCGAGAATAATGGAGGGTTAAAGCTCATTACATGCTTCAACTGCCTCTCAGTTGCCCTCCTTGGCACTATTGGTTCCGCAACCACTTGCTCCACCCTCCTCGGCTCCGCCTCTTGCAGAGGTACTTGCTCCATCACAGGAGCGGGCTGCTGCGCTTGCCTCCCAGGCTGCGCATTGATCACGGCAAACACCGCTTCAGCCACCAATCTTATATTTTCAGCCGACAAAGGTGTTGCGGGAGCAACTTCCGGTGCACTACTTGCCTCAGAAACTCGGCGTTTTGACGGCCCAACACCACTTCGGGTCACCTATAGTGGTACAAAACACCGTTAAGCGACCAAATAAATTGCAAACAGCAATTATAGGAACACGCAGGTTCCTCAAACACGAGTATTTTCATTCCTAAGTGGACATTCATGGGTTCTTTTTACTGTTATAACGATGACGCACACAATGTGCTCACCACCACTTAAAAAGAATTCGCCCACGAATTCCATTCAAGCCCGACCAAAACCAGTAGTCTGATACCAAATTGTAACACCCCCTATCCGTCGCATAGCATATAGCAGTAGGTCCGGCCGGGGCCCGACGCCATATACCACAGTCAGACCGGGTGGTTACGTATGGAAACCATCCAACCAATCTCAACGTCCTACACAGAGCATTCTAGCGGAAGCAGTTTAAATAAGTTGTACTCAAGAACCCAGCAACAAGCATGAATGTCCACTACTACCAAAAGGAATGTTATTACAAAATACTCAAAAGTCGACCTTAAGGCCTTACAAAACGTTCCACTTGTTTAATACATGATTTACAAACCTCGGCACGCAGGCCGGTCATACATGAATAAAACAGAAAAACATTTCCATTTGGGCCTTCGAGGGCCAGCTTCGCAAAAAGGGCTTTAGCCCGCTATTGACCGCTTGGTCCAGCCGCACCTGCAAGCAACAAACCACCGCACGGTGGCAAACAAGGCAACGGTCAGCAATGCTGACCAAATTATAACGATCCCGCCCCCAACTCGGGGCGGCGATGCTCCTTCCCTGCATTTCATTAGCATAAGCGAGCAATTTATAACCATAGCCATTTCATCACAGGCGTTGGCTCGCACGGCCACACGCCCCGTGCACTCAGGGCACATTCTCGGTGAACCAGTCGATGTCACGTCAATTAAAGCCATTAACATTCCGGACTCACCACCGCCACTCAGACGGCCATTCCTATGAGCAATTCGTCTTCCTGGCATTGGTCACGTCAATTTAAGCCATTGACCGCCGAAGACTCACATCTATGCCAACGGCGAGTGCCATGTAACTTTAGGTCTCTCTAACCCGAACGACATAAAGCGGGTACGGCTCCGTCTAACCCGTGCTCACATCGCAACGACAATTTAAGCCATATGCGCCGGTCAAACTTTCACCGAGTCCCATTCTAACACAAGTCACATAACCCCGTTATGTTCAAGTTGGCTCTCAGGCCACCAAGTTGGCAAGACCTCGTGTCCGCCCAGTTTTCCGGGTGCACCTTTGGGTTAGTCCCCAAGGCTCCCTGCTGCAATCTACCGCGTAGAAAACCCGAAAAACACCCAATAGCACGGAGTCTTCTCCGGCCTTATGCAATGCAACATCACCGATCCGAACTAACATGTCCGGGCAGGCTTCAACCAAAATGCCTATGTCCGTTCTCGCATACGGACTCTAAACAACGGGGACTTTACATATCTACCCGAAGGAACGCCACCAACTCTCCGCAAACTCGCGAGAGGGGGCTTCCTATGCTAAGAAAAGGAGCGATTCAAGCTCAAGATGAGGATCGTTACCCTTGCGGTCCTCTTTGACGCCATCGAAAAGTAATCGGATGGAAATCACCGCACTTGCGTTGCCTCCACGGATCCGGAGTCGGCTTGCGATTCGGAGCTCCGAAGCTCCTCGAATGGCGGATCTAGCTCCTCTTCCTCTTGCCTTAGCTCTTCTTTCTCCAAGGGTTTGGAGAGATGAAAAGGTAAGAAAAATGATGGATTTCAAGTCAACTCCCGGGTATATCCTCCCAGGAACAACCCCCAGCCATTGGATCTTCATTCAAGGAAACGAACGGCTTTGATTCGGGGCTGAAATGCCCAATCTGGACCGAACACGGCCTGGCACACGCCCGTGTCCAGGGCCGTGTGCCGCATTCGCCGTCAAAATCGAATCTCCTGGACACGCACACGGGTATCGAACACGCCCGTGTTCGAGCTGACACGCCCGTGTTCCAGCTGACACGGCCGTGTAGCCGGCCGTGTACCCCATTATTTTCTCCCGTTTTCAACCCGAGCACTGCACGGGTTCTAGGACACGCCCGTGTCCTTGCCCGTGTCATATTGACACGCCTGGGCCACCAGGCCATGTACACGGGACATTTCGTCGAGGGAAGATCGACGACTCGATGACACGGCCTTGGACGCGCCCGTGTCCTAGGCCGTGTGCCTTGACTCGACGATCGTCGAGTGAATCTCGACGATTTCACCTTGACGATCGTCGACACTGGTCGACACGCCCTGCGACACGCCCGTGTCGCAGGCCGTGTGCCCAGTCTCGACGAATCGTCGAGTATAACTCGACGATTTCACGGCTAAGTGTCGACACGGGTCGACACGCCCTGCGACACGCCCGTGTCGCAGGCCGTGTGCCCATTCTCGACGAATCGTCGAGAATAACTCGACGACTTCGCGGCTAAGTGTCGACACACGCTTGACACGCCCTGGGACACGCCCGTATCCCAGGCCGTGTGCCTACTGCCAGAACCCAAACTGGCCCAAAACGTCCCCCTTTGCTCCTTTGAGTTTCGGGGCGTTACAACCACCATCCCCTCCTTACAAAAGTTTCGTCCCCGAAATTTACACACAGTAAGGATCTCAAAATAAGCTATTTTATTCCATAGTCGTTGAATACAACTTGTCGCGCAACTTAACACACATTGCATACAGTTACACAAAGAGCTCGGGAAATTCAGCTCGCATGGTCTACTCTCGCTCCCATGTGAGTTCTTCACGGCCGCAATTGTCCCACCGGACTTTGACCATCCCGACCGTCTTGTTCCACAACTGTTTATCGGCACGATCTTCGATATGAATGGGTCTAACATTCGTTGTTAGCCCATACTTCACTGGCACACTGATGAGTTGTAAATATACCTAATTTTATGTACATTACTTAAGTCGTTTTATTTAATTTTTGTCATTTCTACTTGTTTTTATTCAATAAAATGCTCCTATTTTTGTAAATATTATACTAACTTGCTTTATTTTATTTTTCAGGAAAAAAAAGTCAAAATCTGCAAAAATGACATGTCACGCCCGTGACATATTGGTCACGCCCGTGACCAGTGCGTGACAGCTCAAAATCCCGAAAAGAGGCCAATTTTGAAGAGGAAAGCCCGACACGCCCGTGTTCCATAATCCGACACGCCCGTGTCAATCTGACACGGGGCGTGACCCAGCCGTGTCCATCCCGCTTGATAATTTCAACTCAACTTTCGTCGACCCAAGATGGCCACGCCCGTGTCTGATGTGCGACACGCCCGTGGCAGCCCGACACGCCCCGTGCCAGCCAGCTCAATGTTTCGCGCTCAACGTTCGTCGAACCCAAGAGGGACACGCCCGTGTCCGATGTGCGCCACGCCCGTGTCCGCCCGACAAACTGCCGCCGGCGAATCCCGAAGTCAACATCGCCTTAAAGCGCCGAATGACACGCCCACCGTCACGCCCGTGACCGGGGGCGTGACCGCCGCGTTTTCGACCGGAAAGTCAAATCGCCGTCAAATCCGTCAGATCGCCGAATCCCGCGGTAAAATAGTGCTGACACGCCCCCCGACACGCCCGTGTCGGAGGGCGTGTACTTGGAAATTTTTGCCTATAAAAAGGCAGCTGCTGTATGAGTTAAGGGTTCCAAAAATCCGAACCATTTTGATGTATAAGAGCTGCCGTTAGAGCTGCTTTAGTGCTATGTAAGGATTCTCTTTCCCCCTTTTTTGAATTTAGTTTGTTTAAGCTCCTGTAATCAACTTCTTTTATTAATAAAATAGATATTTTTCTCATCCTCATATGCTCTGAATTTTCTCTAAAGGCCTCCTTTACTTCAATCTTATACACTTTCATGTTTTAAAACGCAAATGTTCTCGTTTTCTTTCCAAATATAACAAAACTTATAGCCGTTACTATGCCGATTTTCATTCTCACTCTTTAAATTTGGTTAGATTTAGGATTTTCATACTTTAAAAAGCATTCTTATGAACATGTTAAACTTAAAAAAGGTGATTTTCACCTCTCTTAACTTAGCTTTTACTTTGTTTTAACTATAAAACTAATGCTTCTTTTTAGCTTACTCCCTCTTTTTAATTCATTTTACAAGGCTATAGTAATGTATAAATTGTTATTTTTATTATTCATCAACTTTCATTTTAAGTAATTACAAAAAATATTTTCGCTCGAACAATTTTTATTTTCACTTTTTTAGCATTTCTATCAAAATCTAACGGTAAAAATGTAACCGTTTTAATTTTTCGGGCACTTGCCCTTCTCACTTTAATTTGAAAACTTTTTGCTCAAACAATTTTTATTTTGCCTTTTTATGCATTTCTACTGCATTCCAGCGGTAGAAATGCAGTCATTTTAATTTTTCGATAACTTTGATTTTTGCAATTATTTTAGCACGAGTGTGTGCGTGTATGAGATATTTTTCAGCTCCTAAGTTAAATTATGCAAGTGTGTGTGTGTGTGTTTATTTATGTCGAGTGCGTGAGTAGTTACTTTCAAGTAGAGTGCGTGTGTTGTTTTTATTTTTCCGCCTACTCACTTGAGTTAATTGGCTGGATTTTATTCAAGTAGAGTGCGTGTGTTGTTTTATTTTTCCGCCTACTCACTTGAGTTAATTGGCTGGATTTCATTCAAGCAAGTGTTTTCATTTTTTATTTTTCCGCCTACTCACTTGAGTTAAATGGCCGGTCTGTATTTTTAGTCCTACTCGTTTGAGTAGGACTTGTAATTTTCATTCTTTATTTTTCCGCCTACTCACTTGAGTTAAATGGCTGGATTTGATTTTCCGCCTACTCGCTAGGAGTTAAATGGTCGGACTGTATTTTGATGTAAATATTTAAGAAAGCCCTGTAATCGCATTTATTTTCTCCTACTCGTTTGAGTAGGACTCGCTTTCATTTCAGTCCTACTCGTTTGAGTAGGACTTGCAATTTTCAGCTTTAATTTTCCGCCCCCACTCATTTGAGTGGGACTTGCAACTTTCAATTATGCACTTTTCAGCTTTTATTTCCCGCCCCCACTCGTTTGAGTGGGACCTGCAAATGTCAATTATGCAATTTTCTCTTATGTGTAAATTAGTTTTATTTCTTCCTTTTGTTATATGTTTGAATGAGTGCGGGTGTGTTTATTTGTAATACCCTTTCTAAAATTAGGTTATTTTGCTTTTCTTCTTATTTTCTTTATAACCTTTCAGCGAATAGTTTAGGACGCTCGCATAACCAAACATACAAGCTTTTCCCATTCCGATGAGTGGCTAATTTCTTTTAGCCCTCGGTATCGAAGAGCTTTGGGATCTAAAATGTTTTAAATAACCAAATGTCTAATTTTTCAATTTAATTAAAAACTTAAGGTTTACCCCGGGTTAACGACGCGTAGACCCACATATCGATGTGTGGGCTCTATTTCCGTTATCCATACGCTAGCTAGCCGAGAGGCCGTGCATATGGACAGATCACCCCTGGGTAGATAGAGTTCCGCACTAACCCTCGAGAGAGGAGGCGCGCTAACTCTACCGGATCGGGTTCCCCACCCAATAGCGGGGTTCTTAGCGTACTGCGGGCATTAAGGGGAATCCTTCGTCGGACGAGAGCCCGGTCGAATAGCCTTAATGTCTAGGTGAGCGATATTCCTAGAGATAGGTGAGCTCATTATTTTGAACCTCCACGGCCAAGTTTCCGCATTAATTAAATTGAAACTTTAGATATCTAGTTATTCAAATCTATTTTTAATCCTAACGCAATTCGATACCGGGAGTTATCTCTTCATCGTCTACTTTCTTAAAATCTATTTTCGTTCCTATTTTACTTAAAACCCTCAACTTCTATTTCGGTAAAATAATAGTGTTTTCGGAGGAGTAGGGGTAATCAACCCGTTCCCGGGAATAATACGACCTCGGTATTCTCCCGAATATCGAGTACTACTTGCGATAGGTGCACTTGCCTACCCTAGCAAGCCCGCGGCGATCGACTCACCGAACCAACCACAGTAAGAGTCTGTTCGCGGGCCAATCAAGTTTTTGGCGCCGTTGCCGGGGACTTCTCTTTGAGTTGTTATTCCGAATCCGAACTGTATTACTTTTACTTTTATTTCTAAAAACTAAAAAAAAAACTTAAAAAACTTTTCTTCAAAATCCGAAAAAAAAAAGAGAGTTAATTTTTTCTACTTTTTATTCGGGTGTATGACCCGTGGACAGCCTTCGGAGTCCGAAAATTTGGATTTCGATCCTGAGATCGAACGCTCTCTTGCGCGTATTCGGTCTCAACGCCGAAATCCCTCTTTGGATCCCGCAGAATCCATCGGAGAACCCTCTGCCGTTCCTATGGCCGACCCCAATCCGAACGCGGCCCTCGAGCGTACAATGTCATATTACGCCCGGCCAAATTTGGACGATACTGGGTCCAGTATTGTCCGCCCGACGGTGGCGAACAATAATTTTGAGATCAAATCGAGCGTTATCCAAATGATCCAAAACACCGTGCAGTTCGATGGACAGCCGGATGAGGACCCGAACGTTCATTTGTCTAGTTTTTTGGAGATTTGCGACACTTTTAAGATTAATGGCGTCACTGATGACGCCATTCGTTTGCGCCTTTTTCCATTCTCCCTCAGATCCAAAGCTAAGGCGTGGTTGAATTCCCTCCCACGAGGATGTATCACCACCTGGGCCGAGCTTGCGGAGCGGTTCTTAACGAAGTGTTTTCCGCCCGCCAAAACTGCAAAGTTACGGGCGGACATTTATTCGTTCATGCAGAATGATTCTGAGTCTCTTTTTGAGACTTGGGAGCGCTTTAAGGAATTCCTCCGCAAGTGTCCGCACCACGCGCTGCCTGCGTGGTTGCAGGTCCAAATCTTCTACAATGGGCTTAATTATCAGACGCGTCAAATGATTGACGCGGCTGCCGGGGGTACCTTGAATAATAAGACCCCCGAGGCTGCCCAAGCTCTTATTGAAGAGATGGCTATGAACGCCTACCAATGGAACGTCCCTCGGGGACGTCCCAAGCAGGCGGCCGGCCTCTTCGAAGTGGATGCCACTGCCCACTTAGCCCTTCAAGTTGAAAGGCTGACAAAGCAGGTGGCGGAGATGTCTGCTGCCTCCACCACTCCTCCTTGGGCGATTCCCCCTAATGCCGGCGTAGCAAATGAATTCGTTGACTACGTGGGAAATGCTGGGCGACCTTCCTTCAACCCCAATAACAACCCTTATAGCAATAACTATAATCCGGGTTGGAGGAACCACCCCAACTTCTCATGGAGCAATCCGAATAATGCGCAGCGCCCCGCCAATTCTTTCGCGCCTGGATTTCTGCCGCCTCCCCCTCTTCCAAAACCCTCCCCGATGGAGGATAAGTTTTCGAAATATATAGCTTCCAACGAGTCAAATATCCGGAACATCACCGGATCGCTAAAAAACTTAGAACTCCAGGTTGGACAGCTAGCGCGAATGATGTCCGAGCGCGCGCTCGGGGCACTGCCGGGAAACACGGAGCCCAATCCGCGGGAAAATATCAACGCTATAACCCTCCGTAGCGGAAAGGAGGTGATCGATCCAAAACGGACCGATCCTCAGGTACATATTTCACCTCCGACCCCTCTTCCCCCTTCTTTGATTTCGCCGCCTTTACAAATTTTAAATGAAAAAATTATTCAAACGCCCTTGCCGTATCCGCATAAACTTAATAGTGAGCGTAAGGACGCGCAATTTGAAAAATTTATTTTATTATTAAAACAAATTCATATTAATGTTCCATTCTGCGAGGCACTCTCTCAGATGCCTAAATATGCGAAATACCTAAAACAACTTCTTTCCAATAAACAAAAATTAGAAAATATTTCGCATATTTCTCTTAATGCTGACTGCTCAGCGGCTCTTACTAATAAATTGCCCCTAAAAAGAAATGACCCGGGACGGTTCTCCATCCCGTGCCTTTTTGGCAATATATTAGTAAAATACGCTCTTGCAGATTTAGGCGCGAGCATTAATTTGATGCCGTTCTCGCTCTTTCAAAAATTAGGTTTGGGCACTCCGGCCCCTACTAGAATGCGAATCCAACTAGCGGATCGCTCGGTTAAGTTTCCCGTCGGGGTAGTGGAGGACGTACTTGTCCGAGTTGATAAGTTTATCTTTCCGGTAGACTTCGTCATCTTGGACATCGAGGAGGACACTGATGTACCAATTATACTCGGTCTCCCTTTTCTCGCCACCTCCCGCGCATTAATTGATGTCAGTAACGGTCGTCTCCTCCTTCGGGTAGGAGATGACGAAGTTACTTTCTCTATTAATCCCTCCATAGGAGACTCGTCATCGAGCGATGACTTTTGTTATAATTTAGACACATATCTCGGAGATTGTTCTTCCCCTATTTTTGAGTCTACGTTTTTAAACGACGATCTTTTTGCGCTCGAAAATTTTAACTACGATGAGTATACGTCTATAGACTTGCCTTTCGAACCAATTGGTAAGAAAGACATAGGAATTAAAACCTCGTTAGAAGAACCGCCCTGCCTTGAACTCAAACCCCTACCCGATTCACTCAAATACGCCTTTTTGGGGAAAGATGATACACTCCCTGTTATCATTTCTTCGCATTTGAGCGAATCGGAGACTTCCGATTTATTGGGAGTTTTGCTTAAACATCGCCACGCAATTGCTTGGCAAATTTCTGATCTCAAAGGGATTAACCCGTCTTTCTGCACCCATAAGATTTTTCTTCTAGATAATTGCCGCAAAACTATTCAGCCGCAGCGACGTCTTAACCCAAACATGAAAGACGTCGTTAAGGCCGAAATTATTAAATTATTAGATGCGGGGATTATTTATCCCATATCGGATAGTACGTGGGTTAGTCCCATTCACGTGGTGCCCAAAAAGGGCGGTCTTACCGTAGTGAAGAATGAGCACAATGAACTCGTCCCAACTCGTACTGTTACGGGTTGGCGGGTGTGCATCGATTATAGAAAACTAAATGACGCCACTCGTAAGGATCATTTCCCACTACCGTTTTTAGACCAAATTTTAGAGCATTTGTCTGGTCATCCGTATTTTTGTTTTCTCGATGGATTATCGGGGTTTTTCCAAATCCCCATTTCCCCCGATGACCAAGAGAAAACAACTTTTACCTGTCCGTTTGGTACCTTCGCATATCGAAGAATGCCATTTGGCCTTTGCAACGCGCCCGCTACATTCCAAAGATGTATGCTGGCGATCTTTGGCGAGCTGGTAGGAGACATTATGGAAGTCTTTATGGATGACTTCTCTGTTTTCGGAAGCTCTTTCCCGTCCTGTCTTCATAATTTAGACCGTGTCCTTCAGCGATGCGAGGACACACATCTTGTTTTAAATTGCGAAAAATGTAACTTTATGGTTCGAGAAGGTTTGGTTCTCGGCCATATGATTTCGTCTAAGGGGATGGAGGTCGATAAGGCCAAAGTTGAAATTATAGAAAAACTTCCCCCGCCTTCCAACGTTAAATCTATTAGGAGTTTCTTAGGGCACGCGGGCTTTTATAGGCGTTTTATTCAAGATTTTTCAAAAATAACAAAGCCGCTTACTCGCCTCTTGGAAAAGGAATCAAATTTTGTCTTTGATAACGAATGCGAGTCTGCATTTAATTTCATAAAACAAAAACTTATCAATTCACCTATTTTAGTGGCGCCCGATTGGACCCTTCCGTTCGAGATTATGTGCGACGCTAGTGATATTGCTGTAGGAGCCGTTCTTGGCCAACGTATAAACAAATATTTTCATCCTATTTACTACGCTAGCAAGACCCTCACTTCCGCACAAGGAAATTATACGACAACGGAAAAGGAACTTTTAGCCGTCGTATTTGCTTTCGATAAGTTTCGCTCATATCTAACGTTATCCAAAGTTATCGTATTTACCGACCATTCTGCCTTAAAATATTTGTTAGCAAAAACGGACGCCAAACCCCGCCTTCTTCGATGGATCCTCCTCTTGCAGGAGTTCGATTTAGAGATCCGGGATAAGAGGGGCGCGGAAAATTTAGCCGCCGATCACCTCTCCCGCTTAGAAAATCCCAATGCGGAAGCGCTCGTCGAATCTGACATAAATGATAGATTCCCCGAGGAACGCCTCCTAGCCATAACTACTAGTTCTTCTTCCCCGCCTTGGTTCGCAGATTTTGCAAACTATTTAGTTGCGAGGGTACTTCCAAAAGACTTTTCAAGCCAGCAAAAGAAGAAATTCTTTTCTGACTTGAAATATTTCTTTTGGGAGGACCCTTTCCTTTTTCGTCTCTGCGCGGACCAAGCAGTCCGAAGATGTGTCGCGGGTGTGGAGTGCACGCAAATCCTTAGGCACTGCCACGAGGGTCCGGCTGGTGGGCATTATCAAGCTAACCGGACCGCGCGGAAGGCGCTAGAGGCGGGCTTCTTTTGGCCCACTTTATTCAAAGACGCTCACAATTTTGTGCGCGCATGCGATAGCTGTCAGCGGTCGGGTAACATCTCTCGTTGCGACGAGATGCCCCAAAACATGTTTTTAGAGTGCGAAGTCTTCGATTTATGGGGCATAGATTTCGTCGGCCCCCTACCTCCGTCTTTCAAAAATATGTATATTTTAGTAGCGGTCGACTACGTATCGAGATGGGCGGAAGCGCAAGCTCTCCCCACCAACGATGCGCGAGTCGTCGTTACATTTCTTAAAAAGCTATTTTCTCGCTTCGGCACTCCGCGCGCTATTGTAAGTGATCGGGGGACGCATTTCTGCAACACCCAGATGGCTAAGACGTTAGCTAGATACGGCGTCACGCACAAACTTGCCACCCCCTACCACCCGCAAACTAGTGGCCAAGTAGAGGTAGTAAATCGGGAAATAAAGCGCATATTAGAGAAAACCGTTTCACTTAATAGGAAAGATTGGTCCATCAAGCTCGACGATGCGTTGTGGGCTTATCGTACCGCATACAAAACCGCAATTGGTTGTACGCCGTATCGATTAGTGTACGGCAAAGCGTGTCATCTACCCGTCGAATTAGAACATCGCGCACTTTGGGCTTTAAAACTTTTAAATCTCGACGCTAACTTAGCCGCCCAAAATAGAAAACTGCAACTAAACGAGCTCGATGAATGGCGTGCCAACGCATACGAGAGCAATAAGTTCTATAAGGAGCGTTCTAAGTTTTATCACGACCGAAAACTCAAGCCCCCAAAAACTTTTTCTCCGGGCGATCTTGTCCTTCTTTATAACTCACGACTTAGACTTTTCCCCGGGAAACTTAGATCACGTTGGTCCGGCCCCTTCAAAGTTGAAGAGGTTTGGCCTTATGGGACCGTACTCGTCTCCCACCCGGATAAAGGCTCGTTTAAAGTGAACGGTAATCGCTTAAAATTATACATAGCAGGCGATCCTGTGGGCGGTAACTTCGAATCCATAACCCTCCTCGATATATAAACCGCCAACATAGTCAAGCTACGTGACTATAAACAAAGCGCTCCTGGGAGGCACCCCATGTTTATCTTTTTCGCTATCTCTTTACCTTTTTCTTTGCTATTTTTCTTCCTAATGCAGGGTTCCTAAACTGCGCCTCCCCCACCTCCTCTCAGGGAAGCTTCTACCCCCCCCCCCCCCATTTCTTTCTTTTTTTGTATATATTATCTTCCCTGTTTTGTTCCGCATACTTACGTTACACCATTGGGGACAATGTTGGACTTAAGTATGGGGGTGTTTTCTCGCTTTCTTTTTCATATTTCTATTTTCTGCACTGTCTTTCTATTTTCTGCACTTTAAACATAAAAAATATATATGAACAAAAAAAAAAAAAAAAAACTAAAAAAATAACAAAAACTTCAAAAAAAAAAAATTTGAAAATGAAAACAAAATCCCAAAAACCTAAATTATTTATTTTCTGTCTTTAAAATGTTTTTGTTTTATGTCTTTTTAAAGCAAAAATCCCAAAAAAAAAAACACAAAAAAATTATAAAACAAAAACTCCAAAAAATTCATAAAACCAAAATTCCAAAAACATGTTTAGTTTCATTTTGTAAAAATCTTTGTAAATATTTTTGTAAATAATCTTCTTTCTCCCCCTTCCTTTTCTCTCTCATACCATCTCTTTTTCTCCCACTTTCCGCAAAACCTTAAAAAATCTAAAAAAGATAATAATTTCACTAAACTTCAAAAAAAAGAGATAATAAATAATAATAAAAAAAAAACAACACAAAAAAAATGATAACAAAAAAAAAAAAAAACACTCTAAAAAACCAAAAAATATTTTGAAACAAATAAATCAAATATACCATCCTTAATTTTCTTGCTATCCAAATATTTTGCTTTGAGTTTATTTATATTAGAATTTTATTAATTCTTTGTTTGTTATTCGTTTGTTAATTATTGATTGAAAAATTTAAATATTCGGGGTTAAGTTTTAAAGAATTCATTATGCTTTGTTAAAAATAGCGAACTCGTTTTAGGCACTACTTCTAATTTTTCATTAATAGGAGCACGTGTATTCTGTTAGAAAATAACGATTATAGGATTCAATTATGTTTACTTTTAGCTTTATGAAAACTTGGAACTTACAATTTATTAAGGTTGCTCTCAAAATTGTTTTTAATAAAAAATCTAGTTTTCTTTTCTCACCGTCCTTATCATGACTGACTTGGCATGATAAAATTGTTATCCTTAAAAGATCCTATGTCCATGGGAATAAGATTTCGTTCCGTAAACATAGGCACCCAATAGATTAAAAGATTATATGCTATGGAGTAAGAGGATAAAATTCATTACTCCTACACATATACATTGGGTTAACATTTATTTTGAAGTTGAAAAAAAATCGATATTAGGAAAATAAGATTTCGTTTTCCTAATAATCCAAAAAAAAAACATGGAGGTTCGAGAAAAAATTACCTCGCCTCAAACATCAAAAACCTCTTCATAAACCAACATCATAGCCAATTTCATGATTATAGACTTAATTCAAAAATCGTTGTGAGAGCATAATTTGTAAATTGCATTATTTCCAGTAAAACTCCTATAGGCTAAAAGTTCATATAATTCCAAACTATTCTTGTTAATCTAACCATTACAATTATTGCTTTCTATTTGATTATATCAAGAAGTCTTTTGGCCGAAACTTTTGCGCTATTTAAATCATCTTCATAAATTTAGGACTTAACTCTTACGCCCCGTTTATTTATTTAGATCTCTCTTATAATTGATTAAGCGGTAGCTAAACTTAGAGTTTTTTTTATTCCTTATAAGTTCATATCAAACTTTTGCTCTGGAATAGCAAAAGCTTAAGTATGGGGGTATTTGATGAGTTGTAAATATACCTAATTTTATGTACATTACTTAAGTCGTTTTATTTAATTTTTGTCATTTCTACTTGTTTTTATTCAATAAAATGCTCCTATTTTTGTAAATATTATACTAACTTGCTTTATTTTATTTTTCAGGAAAAAAAAGTCAAAATCTGCAAAAATGACATGTCACGCCCGTGACATATTGGTCACGCCCGTGACCAGTGCGTGACAGCTCAAAATCCCGAAAAGAGGCCAATTTTGAAGAGGAAAGCCCGACACGCCCGTGTTCCATAATCTGACACGCCCGTGTCAATCTGACACGGGGCGTGACCCAGCCGTGTCCATCCCGCTTGATAATTTCAACTCAACTTTCGTCGACCCAAGATGGCCACGCCCGTGTCTGATGTGCGACACGCCCGTGGCAGCCCGACACGCCCCGTGCCAGCCAGCTCAATGTTTCGCGCTCAACGTTCGTCGAACCCAAGAGGGACACGCCCGTGTCCGATGTGCGCCACGCCCGTGTCCGCCCGACAAACTGCCGCCGGCGAATCCCGAAGTCAACATCGCCTTAAAGCGCCGAATGACACGCCCACCGTCACGCCCGTGACCGGGGGCGTGACCGCCGCGTTTTCGACCGGAAAGTCAAATCGCCGTCAAATCCGTCAGATCGTCGAATCCCGCGGTAAAATAGTGCTGACACGCCCCCCGACACGCCCGTGTCGGAGGGCGTGTACTTGGAAATTTTTGCCTATAAAAAGGCAGCTGCTGTATGAGTTAAGGGTTCCAAAAATCCGAACCATTTTGATGTATAAGGGCTGCCGTTAGAGCTGCTTTAGTGCTATGTAAGGATTCTCTTTCCCCCTTTTTTGAATTTAGTGTGTTTAAGCTCCTGTAATCAACTTCTTTTATTAATAAAATAGATATTTTTCTCATCCTCATATGCTCTGAATTTTCTCTAAAGGCCTCCTTTACTTCAATCTTATACACTTTCATGTTTTAAAACGCAAATGTTCTCGTTTTCTTTCCAAATATAACAAAACTTATAGCCGTTACTATGCCGATTTTCATTCTCACTCTTTAAATTTGGTTAGATTTAGGATTTTCATACTTTAAAAAGCATTCTTATGAACATGTTAAACTTAAAAAAGGTGATTTTCACCTCTCTTAACTTAGCTTTTACTTTGTTTTAACTATAAAACTAATGCTTCTTTTTAGCTTACTCCCTCTTTTTAATTCATTTTACAAGGCTATAGTAATGTATAAATTGTTATTTTTATTATTCATCAACTTTCATTTTAAGTAATTACAAAAAATATTTTCGCTCGAACAATTTTTATTTTCACTTTTTTAGCATTTCTATCAAAATCTAACGGTAAAAATGTAACCGTTTTAATTTTTCGGGCACTTGCCCTTCTCACTTTAATTTGAAAACTTTTTGCTCAAACAATTTTTATTTTTCCTTTTTATGCATTTCTACTGCATTCCAGCGGTAGAAATGCAGTCATTTTAATTTTTCGATAACTTTGATTTTTGCAATTATTTTAGCACGAGTGTGTGCGTGTATGAGATATTTTTCAGCTCCTAAGTTAAATTATGCAAGTGTGTGTGTGTGTGTGTGTTTATTTATGTCGAGTGCGTGAGTAGTTACTTTCAAGTAGAGTGCGTGTGTTGTTTTTATTTTTCCGCCTACTCACTTGAGTTAATTGGCTGGATTTTATTCAAGTAGAGTGCGTGTGTTGTTTTATTTTTCCGCCTACTCACTTGAGTTAATTGGCTGGATTTCATTCAAGCAAGTGTTTTCATTTTTTATTTTTCCGCCTACTCACTTGAGTTAAATGGCCGGTCTGTATTTTTAGTCCTACTCGTTTGAGTAGGACTTGTAATTTTCATTCTTTATTTTTCCGCCTACTCACTTGAGTTAAATGGCTGGATTTGATTTTCCGCCTACTCGCTAGGAGTTAAATGGTCGGACTGTATTTTGATGTAAATATTTAAGAAAGCCCTGTAATCGCATTTATTTTCTCCTACTCGTTTGAGTAGGACTCGCTTTCATTTCAGTCCTACTCGTTTGAGTAGGACTTGCAATTTTCAGCTTTAATTTTCCGCCGCCACTCGTTTGAGTGGGACTTGCAACTTTCAATTATGCACTTTTCAGCTTTTATTTCCCGCCCCCACTCGTTTGAGTGGGACCTGCAAATGTCAATTATGCAATTTTCTCTTATGTGTAAATTAGTTTTATTTCTTCCTTTTGTTATATGTTTGAATGAGTGCGGGTGTGTTTATTTGTAATACCCTTTCTAAAATTAGGTTATTTTGCTTTTCTTCTTATTTTCTTTATAACCTTTCAGCGAATAGTTTAGGACGCTCGCATAACCAAACATACAAGCTTTCCCCATTCCGATGAGTGGCTAATTTCTTTTAGCCCTCGGTATCGAAGAGCTTTGGGATCTAAAATGTTTTAAATAACCAAATGTCTAATTTTTCAATTTAATTAAAAACTTAAGGTTTACCCCGGGTTAACGACGCGTAGACCCACATATCGATGTGTGGGCTCTATTTCCGTTATCCATACGCTAGCTAGCCGAGAGGCCGTGCATATGGACAGATCACCCCTGGGTAGATAGAGTTCCGCACTAACCCTCGAGAGAGGAGGCGCGCTAACTCTACCGGATCGGGTTCCCCACCCAATAGCGGGGTTCTTAGCGTACTGCGGGCATTAAGGGGAATCCTTCGTCGGACGAGAGCCCGGTCGAATAGCCTTAATGTCTAGGTGAGCGATATTCCTAGAGATAGGTGAGCTCATTATTTTGAACCTCCACGGCCAAGTTTCCGCATTAATTAAATTGAAACTTTAGATATCTAGTTATTCAAATCTATTTTTAATCCTAACGCAATTCGATACCGGGAGTTATCTCTTCATCGTCTACTTTCTTAAAATCTATTTTCGTTCCTATTTTACTTAAAACCCTCAACTTCTATTTCGGTAAAATAATAGTGTTTTCGGAGGAGTAGGGGTAATCAACCCGTTCCCGGGAATAATACGACCTCGATATTCTCCCGAATATCGAGTACTACTTGCGATAGGTGCACTTGCCTACCCTAGCAAGCCCGCGGCGATCGACTCACCGAACCAACCACAGTAAGAGTCTGTTCGCGGGCCAATCACACACGATCATCGACGATCACTTGAGGTGGATCTTTCACGGCCTTCCGCAGCACCGAGATGTGAAACACATCATGTAATCCACTCAAGTCGGTCGAAAGAGTTAGCCGATATGCAGCTTCCCCAACTCGCTCTACTACTTCAAATGGACCAAGGTAGCGTGGACTCCACTTTTTCAAATGTTGAATCCTGGATACGACTTTTAAGGGTTTGATCTTCAAGTACACTCAATCACCCACAGAGAACTCCACGTTCTGGTGCTAGGCATTGTAGTATTTCGCTTGTCGATCTTGAGCTATTTATAGCCGTTCCCGAATTGTGCGTATTGTAGAGTTCGCTTCATCGACTTCATTATTCCTATAAACTCTGGCTTCGCCTGCTTCCACCCAAGCTAAAGGCGTACGACACTTCCGACCATACAAAGCTTCATACGGTGCCATACCGATTCTCGCTTGGTAGCTGTTATTGTAGGAAAATTCCACCATGTAGAGATAATCTTCCCATCTCTTTCCAAAGTCCAGGGAGCACATCCGGAGCATATCTTCCATCGTCCTATTGGTCCTTTCAGTTTGGCCATCTGTTTGGGGATGAAAGGCCGTACTGAATGTCAACTTTGTGCCCAACAGCTTATGAACTAGCCTCCAGTGATTTGATGTGAACCGCCCATCTGGATCACTTACGATGCTCCATGGAACACCGTGTAGCCGCACATTCTGGTCAACATACAATTTTGCCAAACTTTCCACTGAATCATCTCATCTGTTCGGCAGGAAGTGTGCCACTTTCATCAGCCGGTCGACAATCACCCAAATTGAGTCATTTCCATGCTGAGATCTCCGCAACCCGTGCATGAAATCCATGGAAATATCGTCGAACTTCCATTCTGGAATTGGCAACGACTTCAAATAACTGCCCGGCTTCTGGCATTCCGCCTTCACCATAGCGCAGGTTTTGCATTTGGCCAAATAATGAGCAACATCTTTCTTCAGCCCTGGCCACTAGAACATCTTCTTCATATCCCTGAACATCTTCGTGCTCCCAGGGTGAATTGAGTACTTCGTATAATGCGCTTCATACATCAGTTCATCCCTCAATTTACACAAACTTGGGACGCACAAACGGCCCTCTTTTCGCAAAAGGTCGTCATCCCAGGAGAATTTTCCCTTTGGCCCATCTTTAGCATAGCTTTGGAGACTCTCATCTAGCTTCGTTGCTCATCGAACTCTATCCACAAGGTCACACTACACCTTCGTCCAGTTCAAACATGCATCGATTATAGCATTCTTGTCTACACATGATATTTCCAACGCTTCCAACTCCTGTATGAGACGTTAATGATGCCTCTGCAACCAGCTTGCTCTTCCCGGAGCTCTCTGACTTAAGGCATCCGCGACTACATTTCCCTTTCTGGGCGTATAGTGAATCTCAAAGGTGTAGTCCCCAAAGAACTCCAACCACCTTCGTTGTCGCATATTCAGGTCTTTCTGCTCCAATAGGTACTTTAGGCTCATATGATCTGTATTGATCTCCACCTTCACACCATAAAGATAGTGTCACTGGCGTGAGCCATAAGCAATCACATTCCCATTTTGTAGAAGGACACAGCCTAAGCCGCTCCCTGAGGCATCACTATAGATTTCAAATCCATCGGTACCACATGACGAAGACAACACAGGCGTCGTGGTCAACCGAATCTTCAGCTCTTCAAAACCTCGTGTGCACTCTGGCGTCCATATGAACTTCTGATCTTTTCTCGTCAGTGTGGTTAGCGTCAAAGCAATCCACGAGAAGTTTGCAACAAATCTTCGATAGTAGCCAACCATTCCAAGGAAGCTCCTGACCTCGGCCACTGAAGACAACAGCGGCCACTCCTGTATGGCCTTTATCTTCGCCGGATCCACTGCGATGCCCACTCCACTCACCACATGTCCCAAAAAAGCCATCGACAATAGCAAAAACTCGTGTTTCGAGAACTTGGCGTAGAGCCAATTATGCCTCAGCATATTCAACACCATCTGCAAGTGCTTCTCATGATCAACTTCAGATCGAGAGTAGACTAGAATATCATCAATGAACACGATCACGAACAGATCCAGGTATTCGCGAAACGTTCGATGCATCAAGTCCATGAACACCGATGGCGCATTGCAAAGCCCAAACAGCATTACCGTGAACTCATAGTGCCCGTAACGTCTTCCAACTGCGGTTTTAGGAATATCTCCTTCCCGAATCCTCAACTGGTAATAACCAGACTTCAAATCCAACTTGGAGTAGACGATCAATCCCACTAGCTGATCGAACAACTCATCAATCTAGGGAATTGGATACTTATTCTTCTCGGTGAGCTTGTTTAGTTCGTGGTAATCGATACATAACCGCAAACTGCCATCTTTCTTTTTCACAAAAAGCACAGGGGCGCTCCAAGGTGACATACTTGGATGTATATAACCATGTTCCTGCAATTCTTGTAGTTGGACCGTCAACTCTGCCATTTCCATTGGTGCGACGTGATATAGCGAGCAGGCCACAGGTTTCGCACCTAACACCAACTCAATCGTGAAGTCAATCTCTCGCTGGGGTAGTAGCCCAGGGAGATCCTTGGGAAATACATCTGCAAACTCCGATACGATCGAAACATCACAAACACTGGCCTTGGGCTCAACAGCCTAAATTAGTGTGAAGTATAACACCGCGCCCTTCCGAACAGCTTTGACAACTTGGAGTGCAGACATCAACGTCCCGCCCACTCCTTGCATCCCCGCAAACTTAGTCTCTTGTTCTGTAGTCTGGCCCAACGTGATCTCTTTAGTATTACAATCAATCAAGGCATGCTGCTCTGCGAGCCAATCCATCCCAAATATCACGTCAAATTCAGATATCGGTAATACAGATGCAGTCAAACAAAGTCCCGACTTCCTATCTGAATCGCCACATCGCAAGCTCGATCCGCGAGCATCAAACAACCATTCGGCAACACCACCCTGACGTCATCTGTCTTTATACGACTAGGTATCCCAAGCCGCTCTATGAAATCTTGAGACAGAAAAAAATGCGACGCACCCGTATCAAACATTTCTCGTGCCAGCGTGTTCCGAATCATCAAAAACCCTGTGACAATCATGTCACACAAACCGCACACGCATATGCAATTAACAGAGCATTCAAGCAATACCATACTCAATAACTAAACTTGTATTTGTGACGATGTCACTTTGCTTGATGGCCTCCTGCAGGCCAAGATTTTAGACCCGGGGCTGCGCGTGCGAGACAGAAGACTACACGACTGCCTGTCCTTTCTCCGCATACGACGCTCCGCCTTCTTTTCATTCTTTGGCGGCACCCGACAATCACGGGCTATATGCCCCACCCATCCACAATTAAATCACGTACGAGTATCCGGCCTTGAGGTGGCCCCCGACGTTGCTCCCGATCCTAGCGAAGAAGGAGCTTGTCCAGTCGCCTTGGACTTCTTGCCCCATCTCTTCTTAGAAAATGACTACGCCGGTCGGGGCACCTTGAATTCCGGCTATGCCACAGCCAAGGCCCGCTTCCCATGCACCCTCTTCATATCTTTTTCCAGCGCGCACGCAGTGTCGACCAACTCCTGGAAGCCTTGGTTCACAGAACTAGAAAGCAGGAACCTCAACTCGTCCCGCAGTCCTTCGTAGAACCTATTTGTCTTCCTCTACTCATCAGTAAATATCGAACCCGCATATCACCCCAAGCGTGTAAACTCATACAGGTAAGCTTCAACACTGCCATCACGTTGCGTTAGCCTTTGGAATTAGTTCTCCATGGCAATATGCTGTGCCGCCGGGAGGTGCTTTGCCAGGAAGAGTCTAGAGAATTACTCCATTGACACTTGTGTTAACGGTCTCCCTGCCAAGTGATGTAGCTCCATCTCGTCCCACCATAAACGTGCTTCTCCTTCCAACAAAAGGTGGCTAAGGTGACCTTTTGATGTTCCTCTGATCCAATCGCCGTCATTATCCGCTTGACGCATGACAACCAATATTCTTCCAGGGCAGGAGATCCCACTCCCGATAACGTAGGCGAATGAAAGCTCATAAATTTCTTCAATTGCTTCTCAGTTGCTAGAGGTTCTACAGCCGCAATAGGTTCTGGCCTCTCCTCCACCTGTTCTGGCCTCAATGCTGGCTTTGCCTGCCCAATCGGCTGGGCTTGTATCATGGCAAACAAAGCCTCAGCAACTAATCGCACAGTTTTCGCAGATGGTGGAGGTGTAGGCACCTCAGCTGGTACCGTACTTTCGTCAGAACACTGGGGCTCCAACTGCCCAACTCCACTCCATGTCACCTAAAGGTGAACAAGATACACACATTAGCGACCGTACACAAGCAATCACAACAAGATAGGAACGCTTAGGTTCCTCAAACACATGTATTTCATTTCTACAGTGGACATTCACGAGTTCCTTAGCGTTAACGCGGTTCGCATAGACACGTGCTCGCCACCCCACAAAAGAAGTCGACCACGACTTCGAGTTGGAAAGACCGAGACAGCTGATACCAAGAATGTAACGACTCCATCCGTTCACAGGCATATACTAGAAGGTCCGGCCGGGGCCCCACAGCGTATACCATAAAATAGGCGCGGAAGTCACGTAGTGATACCAGAGTAGCACAGTGTACCCTAACACATTTCATTCTAGCAGAAGCTATACACACTAAGTTGAACTCACACACATGAATGTCCACCATATAAAAGTTCCACCTTTATATATAAATCATAGGAATGTGCAAATACAAAACAGTTGACCTTATGGTCATACAGGGCTTTCACAATAGTGACCGCAAACATTGGCGCGCAGGCCGGCCACGTATAAAGAAACACAGTAGTTTTCATATAGCCTTCAAGGGCTAGCGGAAGCGGTAGTAACAGCAGCAGGGACTTCAGCCATTATGCGTCCCGCTTGGCTCTCCAGCACCTGTATAGGGACAACCCACCCTTCGGTGGAAAATGGGCAACGGTCAGCATTCAGCTGAAGAAATGATAACGACCCCACCCCTTTTTCCCGGGGCGGTGGTTTTCCTTCCCTGCAGTCATAGCATTTCACAAGAATATATATTTCATACAATGTGCTCTCACGCACACACATTCCATCACAACGGTCAGCCACCCGACCCGATGATCCGTGCACTCAGGGCACATTCTTGGTGTACCGGCAAACCAGTTGCACACCACCGTATCAGGGTCGCAACCCAATGGTAAAACATTGAGCATTTCACTCCATGGCGTGCAGTCGGAGTTCTAATCATAATGCACCTGGACTGGACCATAGCCACCCATTGTGTCATGGCGTGTAGGCCTACGACTCTTGCTATGCGCTCCAACAGACCGCACTTTAAGGTCTCACGTCGGATGGACATAGCACAGGTCAGATCATCCACCCCCCATTGCTCAAATCATCTAACCATCACTGAGCACAGCATACTCGCGGCTATATAAAATGCGCGGGTCGGTTTCACCGATCTTGTTCTGGCATTCAAGCCTTGGTGCTTTCCAGGGAGCGCCGGTACTTACTCTTACACCCATTTCGTATCACCCATCAGCGGGTCTTTCCTGGGCACACCAGTACTTCCTGCTACTCTCTTCACAGGTATGATCCCGCAAATCATAAATGTCAAGGGTATTTCTATGGCTTACCATGCCAGTACTTCCTGTTTCTTCCTTTCGCAGATCCACCCATGAACATCAAACATTCCAAAGGGTATTTCTTGGACCTCCAATCCAGTACTTCCTGCTACTTCCTTTCGTAGGTACAACCCAATTGCACAGGCATCACACACATCACACGCATCACAATGGTATTTTCCTAGACTACCAGTCCAGTACTTCCTGCTACTGCCTTTCACAGGATTAGCCCATCGACTCCTAAACTGCATATTTCTCACGGAGTCTTCTTCGGTTCGTATATGCAACATCACGAATCCAGACCAACCTGTCCAAATGGGCTTCACACAACATGCCTATTCCGTACTCCATTTCCGGATCTATATGCCCAATTGGGGATTCCATGAATCAACCCAAAAGACTCCCATAATCAGCCACCCTTTGGTGGGGGAATCATATGCATATGTCAAAAAGGAAGCCTTCACATGGTTAGGAAGAAAAGTCATTACCCTCGAAGACTGCTTCGGTGCCATGAGTTCCTTGCTGGCTAGAAAGAACCGCAGCAGCTTTTCCTTCGCAATGCTGGCCTCGGACCTCTCGTTGGACCTCCGCAGCACCACCGGAACAGCTCTCCTCCTCCTTCTTCCTCTCCATTTCTCACTCTAACTTTGAAGAAAGAGAAGGCCAAATAACAAATGAGAATTCTCATCTCATTTCCGGCCTTAAGGACATAGGGAGGGCTCTCAGCCATTGGGTCCCAGCTGAGAAAAGGAACGAGCACGATTTTTCCACAAAATCATGATTTTCAAAAGCTATTATTGATCGAAGGTCCCTTACTGGCACTTTTCTAAGATATTTCTCTCTTTTGCCTCGTGAACAACTCCAGAGGATAACTGACATGAGGAGACATCTCCGAGTTCAGCTGGGACCTCCCTTAGAACCGTTGTCATTAGCGTAACACCACGAAGACCACATGTTGTGGGGAGATTTTGCACCATGTAGTTGGAGCTTGCAGGTTCTAGTGCAGTAGGCTATTGAATTTTGTATCCTGGCCATTACCTAACCCCACCTCTGCGTTATGGAGGGACATGGTGGGTGCTAGCTCTGCCTTGCCATAAAGGGATATCGTTACAACTTTGATGATCGTGTGAGGAAAACAATGCCGCTCTGGCCGCACCTACCGACAGATCATCTTAGCTTGTGACCCTCGAATACTCTTTGGTACCCTCAAGTAGTGCCTGCAGGAGACCCACAACCTTGTTGATCTCAAAGGAAAGCAATACCGCTCCGGCAGCACCTACCCAAAAGATCAACTTGGACTGTACTCCAGGCAAGAGGGTAGTAAACCTTTCCATTGTGTGTACAACTTTGGGACCCTGGGAGGAAAGCAATGCCGCTCTGGCAGCACCTGCCCACTTGGTCGCACAAGTCTATACCTCATTCTCTTGCAGGGAAAACTAACAAGGCGTGGACTGCTTACTATGTTCGCTCAGTCCGCCGAATTTCAGGGTTAATTTTACAGCTTCTGTGACCCTGTGAGGAAAGCAATGCTGCTCACCTGCCCACTTGGTCACCTAAGTTGTGAATCATTTCTATTCAGGCACGGACTGTATATTGTATCCTCTCAGTCCGCCAATTGTCAGAAGGTTGATTTTACAGCTTCTGTGACCCTGTGAGGAAAGCAATGCCGCTCCGGCCGCACCTGCCCACTTGGTCACCTAAGTTGCGAATCATTTCTATTCAGGAGCAGACTGTATATTGTATCTGCTCAGTCCGCCAATTGTTAGTGGGTTGATCTTACAGCTTCTGTGACCCTGTTAGGAAAGCAATGCCACTCCGGCTGCACCTGCCCACTTGGTCACCTAAGTTGTGAATCATTTCTATTCAGGCGCGGACAGTATATTGTATCTGCTCAGACCGCCAATTGTTAGTGGGTTTATCATACAGCTTCTATGACCTTGTGATGAAAGCAAAGCCGCTCCGACCGTACCTACCCACTTGGTCACCTAAGTTGTGAATCATTTCTATTCTGGTGCAGACTGTATTTTGTTATCCGCTCAGTCCGCCGATTATCAGTGGGTTGATCTTACAGCTTCCGTAACCCTGTGAGGAAAGCAATGGGGCTCCGAACACACCTGCCCACTTGGTCACCTAAGTTGTGAATCATTTCGATTCAGTTAGACTCTATTCTGGTAGTCGTCGTAGTCCGAAGAGCTTGATATATCTGGCTGCCAAAGTTATTCGGGTGATGTTTACAGTTTCCGTGACCTTGTGAGGAAAGCAATGCCGCTCCAGCCGCACCTGCCTGCTTGGTCACCTAAATATGTATCCCATCTTTCTCAGCTTGCAGAGGTTATCAGTAATTCTCTTTTCATTTCGCAACATCTATCATCGATGTCTTCTTAGCTTGCAAAAGCTTATTATCAGAAGAATCTAGATTATTAAAATAGCGGACTGGAATCTGTACTCACCAAAGCCCACCTCAACGTCACAATTTTGGCGAGCTAGCAAGTCATTTATTTATTCTATTCGAGAAATCATAGCAAGCTACAACTATATCATTTTCCTATTATATGTGCGAGTTGAAAAGTCAATATGCGCGGCCTGAACTGTTAACTATCTTTGTTATTTATCTAAGCCGTTTATGCACTCTAAGAAGGCGGCCTAGATACTACATGACTAGACTGGTTTTCATTTACTGAAGACATTCATTGATCATAGGCATTTCAGATTGCATTAAAATGCAAGAAACAAGCAATGAAAATACCAGAATATGCGAGATGATCAAAATATCGCTTGATTGCTTTTATTTTTCTATAGACCGCCTACGACCTCAGAAACACCTTCCACGCCGTCCTTAGCGAAGCCGCCTTTGATAAATCGCTTGATTGCTATCTCGACGCTCTCCTTCATAAAAGGAAACATGATGCCGCTGAAGCTGGGGTTTCCGAGGTCGTAGGAGGTCTATAGAAAAATAAAAGCAAGTTATTTCATCGCGGACTAAATATGGAGACCGCTACGAATACAAAGCTTACCGTTGCTTCTTCCTTCTGAAGGACAACTCTCATTCCTAACTGCTTGTTTCTTTCCTTAAGCCACCTCATTTCCTGCTAAAGTTGTTCATTTTCTTTGAGCAAGTCCCTGGCCAGGCAGCCCAAGAAGTGGCTCGTCACCACGCTGTTCGCATTTTCTTGGACGGCCAGAAGAGGAAGGTCGGCAGCGGGTACATTTTTTAGTTCATGTAGGTTGCGCTTCCCGTAAAGTGCGGAGATCATGACATGTGAATGGAGGGATATTCTGGTACTTCTCCAAGATGGAATCGCGGTGGATAGGCAGACATGCTTATTCTTTCTATGCCAGCGGATCATCGGTTTTCCCCGCAGATCCTTTTAACTTATGCCGAATCCTTGCATATCAAAACTCTTTGACGAGGAGTAGCCCGTAGCGGGATCCCCCTCCTCTCTTCTCTTCTTTGCAAGTTCTTGTTTTCTTTCCCTTTGTGTAGGGGTGAGTCTGCTCGGCGTTTGAGGCAGATTTGATTTTACCACCAAGAGCGACGCAAAAAGAAGAATGTCATATAACTGCAGGTCACAGCGACTACAAAGTCAGGTCACATATCTTATTATCTTTGCGATCTATATTTTCAGGCTCGCGACCAGCGGGATATAGTGCTCAATATCCTGCCTTGCTCCAACCAAGAAGTCGATGATGGTGGCCTCCACTTCGTCAAGGTTGATGCTCTTGAAGACGGAGTCTGCACGCTCTTGCGGATAGGTATGTGCGAACCCCAGGTGGCCCTCGAAGATCAAGTACCGCGAGGTCCAGTGGTGGATCTTGTTCAGCAGACCCATCACCTTCATTCCTCAGCAATAAAAGTATATAACTCCCTTGTATGGGCGGCCTCCAGATGGTGTAATGGAGCGGACTGAGAAGATCTTTTTGAAGATGTTCATGGAGAATGTGATCTTCTTCTTATACCGCAAGTAGGAGATAGAGTTGTAGATCACAGCCAAGGTGTTTGGCGCTAGCTGTCCAGGAACCATTCCGTAATGTTCAAAGATTTCAGCGATCTCCCACATCAATGGAAATTTGAATCCACTTTCAAAATGATCCACAGGAACTGCGATATGGGTCGCAGTGGAGAAATTGATCCTCTCTTGGTCAGCAGGAAGCCTGGCGAGTACAGGCGAGTCCGCCATATGTTTTTCAACAAATGCCTCAAGATCGGCCTATGTCAACCTGCACTTTTTCTGGTCGGCAGCGTGGAAAGCAACCGCAACATCAGTTATGGCGGACACCATTGTCTGAGACCGCAATGACTTTTATTTTGGTCACATTCGTACATTGAAGAAACAATGAAGCTGTATTTATAGCAGTTGGGGTCTAACAACATTTCAGCCAGACCGTGCAGTTTGATCATTCAGTCCGCCCAGGTCGCAATTAATTTGGTAAACCATACAAGTTAAAAATATGATTTCGCGGACACAGAACCTAGTCCGCGCAGCTCACAGTTTTTTCTACCTGTTCCAAAGCAATTCATAAGCACATTTTAAATCAAAGAAGCGAAGACAACATCTGTCCGCACAGTTCGCGTTCAGGCCATAATCGTGCATAAAAATTTCAAGTCATGTAGTCTGCAACATTACTCAAGCAACAATGCAATGTCACAGTTCATACACAAATCACATGACATCAGAAATTAAAGGATTGTTAAAGTAACAAATTATACATCAACAGATCAAATAGTTCGCAGTCTTGCGGACTCAGCAATCTCTGTTGTCAGATTCCGCATGTCTCTCCCGGCATAGATGCGTCGCTTGATCGCTCATATGAAGAACTTCACCGTATAAATGGTAGATGTGGCGATGCATGACGTTGATGGTCCTGTGTATATGCTTGGCCTCCCAGTCCACTCGGCTCAAAGGAACCACAGGCTCGCTACCTTCAGCTGGTGCGGGAGCCTCCAAAGGGGCAGCATGATCTAGCAATCGCAACCTTTCCACTAGGAGTTTGGCAGCCCGCTTGCCCTTTCCTTCCTGCATCAACGACAAATAATTGCCATTGTATTAGTGGGCGTCATCGCCAAGTTGCCTCCTTTCTCTATCGCTTCTCTCCAGCGCCATAGAGATGCTGGCGACCTGGTCCTCCAACGCCTTCTCTTGCTCTTCCTTCCTCTTTAACTCAGCTCGAATTTCCTTTACTTCTTCGAGCTTTCTCATCTCTAACACTTCTATGTTGTCCAGGCCGGACTGCTCTCCTTGGGCGGACTCATCAAGCAAGGAAGCGCCAGGTCGCTCCATAGCAGCCGCATCTGGAGTCGGCACGATCTCTCCAGTCTCTACAGAGCCAGGCGGTGACTTCCGACCTGCAACAAGGAGAACAAAGTTCATACTCAAATACAGCCTGCGGCGGACTCAAAGTGCAAAGATAAAACAAAAGTTTGGGCAATCGCCGTGGCGAGATGGTGACTATCGAATACAGGCCGCCTTATCCGCTCTATGTCAAAGACGCTTAGTCGCTTCCTCCATTCGCGGTGAACTTTGGCTCTCTTCTCAGCTGCCGAGCTCGTCGTAACAACTATGTCGTCGATTTCAGTGATAATCTTTATTGGCCTCGACTTCCACTGCGGTGACTTATAAAGCCACTGACGCTTAATGATCTTAGGCGCCGGTTGGAGTTTACCTGTCCGCAACAGTTTAGCAGCAGTCCGCAAATCCTCGGGTTGCTTGTCCACGACGATCTGCTTCAAGGCCGCCTCCACCATCACTTTCTGAGAAGCAATCTTTTCCTTCTCGATCTGCTTCCTCAGCTTCTCCTTCTCATCTCCTTCAGCTGCAGATATGGAGGGGCGTTCGCCAACCTTAACAGCTAGAATCTCGACTTAGGCTGCAATACTTCCAACAGGGATCAATTAATGATGTCGAGTTGGACGGTATCTACAGAGTTGAGTATTTCATCAGTTGACAAACTGACCGTCGAGTGGGAATCATTTCTCGGGATTGGAGCCTCCGGTGTGACAAAGCCGGACTCAGTAACCTCCTTTTCTCGGAGCCTGTGATGCAAGCTCGCATTCCCAGTCCGCACAGAGATGTTTTTCTCCTACCTAGCTCGCAGTTTCTTCTCAACGCGCTCAGTAACAATGGACTTATCCCTCTTCCTCTTCTTCTTAGAGGGGCTTTCTTTCTCATTTGGGTCCGCAACGACCTGCTCCAAGTCCAGTAGACTCTTGCGGATTGCCTTTGGATTAACAACAACTAGTGCCTGTGAAGGCACCTTTTCTGCAGCACCTTACCCATCATGTCACCTATCTTGATCTATATCGATGATGTGTTGCTGGACTTCTGATCTTTCGTCAAGTGCATCAGTCATGCCCGTATCCAACCTGACACGCCCGTGTCGGGTCTCTCGAAATGCCCGTATCCAGGGGCGTGTCACGCATAACCGCCACGCCAACCGACACGACCCAACTGCACACGGGTACGGACACGGGTAGGCACACGCCCGTGTCCAAGGACACGCCCGTGTCTTCTAGCCGTGTTCCTGGCCGTGTTCTTCTCGGGATGAAAATGGCCAAAAATCACCAGACAGACACGGCCTTGGACATGCCAGTGTCCTAGGCCGTGTACCCCTATACAGGCACCAAAACCCCCTTTTTTTGCGACCGACTCAAATACAATTTTTGGGGCATTACACTTAACATCACTCAACGCTTAATGAAATTCTGGAATTTTTCAAAGTCTAGATGGTGATGACCACTACTGATGTCATCAAATGTAAACAAGTCAAAGTATCTCATACTGTTGCGGGAAAGTTACAACAGCACCACATGACCACTGCTGACGTCATCAAAAATCAACAAAGTCAAAATTATTTCATGCCGTTGCGGGAAAGCTGCAGTAGCGCTGAAAGCTACCATTTGTCCTTTTCTGAGGGAGGTGGCTGTCACCATCCTTGGCTGGGCCCACACTCAAATTGTGTCATTGATTCAAATCAACACATATAAAAATAAGAAAGAAAAGGGGAATATGGTTACGGAGAACAAACGCAGAACATACGAAGAATATACGAAAAATAGAGGCGGTTGGACTTCATCTTCTTCGACAAGCTTGAAAGCAAATTCCAGTAGAGCAAGCCAGCAGGCAGGAAAAGTTAGCTAAAGCTCTTTCCAGTTCAGCAAGTGTGTTCTCTCTAGAATAAGGCAGCTAATTCTTCAGATCAGCAAGGAGTTAGCTATGTGAAGGGTCGTCATCCTTCAACTACAGATTGCTATTCACTAGTGCAGCAAAGGAGTTGGTTGTAGAAGAAGACTCATTCCTTCTACATCAAGAGGTTTGGACTGATATATGCTCAGTCTAGTAAGATAGACTCAGAGATTTATCTTTGCGCCACTGTTTCAAATTTACTTCATCTTATTGTTTAAATTCCTGCAGGATTCAGTTTACCTGAATCTGAGCTGTAGGGCCTTTTTGCCTTAGTTATAGGTGACTAATTAGTCACTGAGGTAGGTGCCCTGCTGGGGAACTGAGGTAGGATCCAGGTGTGGATCTGATAGTAGGGCTGTACTCCCAGCTTGAGTAGTAGGCCTTTGAGATAAGGCTGAGGTTGGTGACTGTTGAGTCACTGAGCTATAGGTGATAAGTGTGTCACTGAGTTGTAGGTCTTGGAGGAGGCTGAGCTGTAAGTGCCTAGAAGGGCACTGAGGTAGGTACCTGGAGAGGTGCTGAGTTTTAGGAGAGCTGCAACACTCTGAGAGTAGGGCCTTGTACTTGAAGTTGTACCGTTGAGAAGCCTGAGCTGTAGGCCTTAGAGATAAGGATGAGGTAGGTGGTTAGTGGACCACTGAGCTGTAGGAGATCTGCAGGGCTCTGAGGTAGGAACCCTTGTGGTTCTGAGTTTGGGTTCTGAAGAGAACCTGTGTGTATGGCTGAAGGCCTGAGGTGTAAGCTCTGAGGAGCTAATTGGAGGAGCTTGGGCCTAGTCCAATAAGATAGTTGGATAGGTGGGAGGGAATGTGGATGTACCCAATCGAGGAACCACTATAAACAATTGTGTGCTTGGTTGTGTTGTTTATTTACTTTTATATAGCAGGTTCTAAGGACATGCTCTGGATCACATAAAAAATAAAACAATATATTGACTAAGAAATTTTCAAAGACCTATTCACCCCCCCCCCCTCTAGCTGATTAGCTAACATTATGTTAAATACCTTTCACTTGCCCTTGGCATACTAGGGTTGTGCAAACAATCTATTTTAAAGTAGCCCACTTTACCACAACACCAACACTCATGGATATTATATCTTCTCTTCTGAGTAGGTTTGGCAGCATGGTTGACTACAGACTGTACAGAAGGAAGAGGAGTTTCCTTATTCCTATACCTCTCAACCACATTCTGACTTAATGTAGGCCTAGCAGTAGAAGAGCTTGGTTTTTCATGAGCTCTACTAGCAACAGCCTTCTTTGCAGAAGTATCACTGTGATGGCCTTAGAAATACACAAGTCTAACTTACTAGCAGACTTGCTCATGGTCAGAGTGTGTGCATGGAGATCTTGAGAAAGGCCACTTCCTTACTCATAAGTGAGGGGGCTGGTGCACTAAATAAAAAAGGTCCATGATGGGCCTTTTGACTTATTCATGGGGATCCTTACAGGAACTCATTTCCCTACCGTTTATTCCTCCATTGAAAAATACATTTATATTCTTACAATGAAGATTTCCATCTCTCTATTGTCCATTCTTCCAGTCATGGCAATACCTGTTGGATGGGAGGATTACCTTATGAAAGGTTAACTATGGCACTACAGGAGATTTGCCTTTCCCTTTGGAAAGGTAAACTCTTGTGCTTCCCTTTACTGCCAACTCCTCCTTTCCCTTTTTAGAGGAGAAGGAATCTATCAAGAGCAACACAGTACTTGGCTTAGAGAAACTAGCCACTATCTTTCTCTCCTTAAGGAGCTCCTCTTCAAGATCCAAAATGATCTTGTACTTCTAGATTATGGTCTCAAGTGGGATGATTGAGATAGACTTTAGTTGGCTTACATCCCTCACTTTCTACTCCAGTAAAGATGCTCAAACAGATTCCTGGGAAGCAACTAGCTTTAGGGAGATAATCTTATTAGCCTGCTCCTTGGGCAACTTCTTGCTTCTCCTCAAAGCATCCAAAATTTGACCATACTTGTCAATGAATTGATTGACATGTACATTAGATTTAGAGTAATCTTCATCACTGGATAAGGATGCATTAGAATCTGTACTAGTCTCATGACCTGAGCAATAAGAAGAGCTAGATAGAGATTGTACCTGATGTACACCAGGTTGATCCTGGAAGGATTCTTCTTCTTCTCTCATGGAAATTAGCACATAATAACTGCAGTCATCTAATTCTTCATCACCATCCTCTGAATCACTTTCTGGATGTGATAGAGGGGCCCTGATCATTTGACTAGCATTTGGATTGTATTCGACTTCATCTGCAATCGCAGCAAGTAGCCTAATGAAGGTTTCTTCATCATCAGAGTCTGAATCCTGTTAGAAAGACTGACTTTCTCTATCCCTTCCATATAGACAAAAAGAGAATCCCACATCACTTTGGATGTCTGGCAGTGGACCAAGATCTGGAAGATGGAGTCATCCATGGCACTTACCATGATGTGTTGTGCTCTCTTATCCATAGAAACCAGGATAACTTCATCCTCAGTCATTTCACTATAGCTCTTTGTGGTATGGATACTAGCATATGATATAGATACCTTCATGGGAATTAAGAGTCCTTCTAGAATTGATGCCAAGACTCTAGGATGTAACACCCCAAATCCCAATTTGCGTTCAGGTTGGGCGATACGGCCTGGGATACGGGCGTGTCCCATTGCGTGTCCTGCTCGGGTTGAGTAGCCTCTCGGGTGCTCGACGAAATGCACTCGAGAAGTTCTCGGGAGGGAACACGCCCTATAATAAGGGCGTGTCCGTGATGCCGTGGAATTTTCGCCACTACTTGATGGTGATCCGGTTGCCGAGGCGCTACAACATAAAGACGTTAGGAACCATGATTATGCTAACGTATGGCAACGTTTCAACCTCCGTCCACGGCGTGCTAAGCCCAATTAAAGATTCATTTTAAAATCATGCTCTTAGTTACATTATTTTTATTTATATTTTATATTTGAGAATATAAAATTATTCCATACTTGGGTAATAATTTTATATTCATGAGTGAACTTATTTGTTTATTTCCTGCATTTAAAACATGTGGTGTGTAATTAACCACCCGAATGGATGAGATGTCATCTCCATTTTGGACGGTTAAATATGTGTTTGTAACTCCTATGTGTTTGTAACGCCTATATAAGGAGACCTCTTTATGATAATTAATAGACAAGAAGAAGAAGAATTTGAATCCAAAAGAAACTCCCTAGGAGAATTCGGCCAAGAGGAGATCTCCAAGCCGCCGCCCCCCTTGTGGTGTGAAACCGCCCCCCTTGCTTCCTCCATCCCTCTTCGGTTCGACTCCGACGTGGATTCCTTCGGTGCGACTCCAAGGTATAAGGTTGCAGCCCAATTCAGTGTGATGCCGGTGGATCCGTAGATAGAGTGATTTTCCCACCATATCTTGTGAGCACGGTGAATCCGGGTTGGGTAAACTCTTCCCCTCTCTTTGTGTTTCCTCTCTTAGATTTGTGGAAGGTGAACCATCGTGTTCTCCGCAGCTTTAAAATTCAATCGCTTTCAAATCTTTGAATTGAAATTATTATTGTTTGTGTTTCCTATTTTCCGGACTGGGTAGCTCCATTTTACTTGAGCGGATCTAGACCTATAGCCTTGATCTTTCTCTCAAAAGGATTGACAACCTTTGCGCTAACTTTGGGAATGATTTGACTCATTTTTCATCACTATTTTAGAGTCGATCATTCTCCGAATGTGTTTATGTTTTGTGCGCGAAACGATCACGTATTAAGGGTGATAGATGCTTGTGTAGGTGCGGTAGATCTAGAGTGCGTTGTTGGCGAACTATAGCCTTCTCTCGTGAAGATTTTCCGTTAGCGACATATGCTACACTAATTTTTTGTCAATGTGTCTGTTTCAATTTCTATGTTGCAAACGTCCTCGCTCTTTTTTGTTGGTACGAATTAATAAAAAAAAAGCAAATAAATTTTTTTTTCTGATTTGCGAATAGTGGTTTAAATTCTTTATTTTTCTGCGAAAATATAAAAAATAAATTTTCACGTTCCTTGTTTCTATCACTTCGGGAAATTATAAAAATAATTTGTTTTCAGTATAGGGTCAGCCCTACGAAAATTTGCCTTTGAAAATTTTGGGTAACACTGTATGTGCACTATGCTAGGAACGGAGTACGCTACACCGTCTTCGTCTAGAATGGATGCGAATGAGCACGGGGGTACAAGTGCTGAGGCTATTGAGGGACTACGAACTGAGATGACGGAACTTAGGGCCATGTTAGCACAAATTCTAGCGAACCAAGGGCGACCACCTCCACCCGTTAACGTGGGACAGCCTAACTGGTACCAACCGGTAAGCGATTCAGACTCTGATGGGAACTGTCCCCGAGTGCCTCATCAAGATCGTCACCACGGGCGTGACTTCAATATTACTCGGGCCATTAAGATCGATGCCCCTACCTACGATGGCATGGGAAACCCCCAGATCTTTCTCACATGGGTAGTAGACATGAAATGTTACTTCGAATGGCACACCCTCACGGACCCCCCGAAGGTCCAAGTCGCCAGGATGAAGTTAACTGGGCGTGCCAAGGCATATTGGCTAAACAAGGAGTGTAGGCTAGGGACCGGGAATGGAGTCCCACTTATAGGATGGTCGGTGATGAAGAATTTTCTAACTGATCAATACGTCCCAGCATACCACCAAACACAGATGTTCGAAGAGCTTGCCACCCTGCGGCAGGGCTTGAATTCAGTAGCTGAATATATGGGAGAGCTGAAGGACCGTATGGTGCGTTGTGATCTTAGGGGAATCCCCGAGGTCATCTTATCTAGATTTCGTAAAGGGCTTCAACACGAGATTCAAAGGAAGTTCTTGCGCTATGGTCATATGGACCTCAATACGACCTTCAATGCCGCCCTCGACATTAAAAAACATCTGGCTTATAAGGCCCATTCCCGTTATTCCCATGCGAAGAATAAGTCCACAGCTGGAGCATCTGCTTCCACATATCAGGATAAAGTAAAGTTTACGTCCACTAAGTGGAAGTCTGTAGTGATCACTGCTAGGAACGCTAGGAATCCCACGAGTGAGTGTATACCCATAGGAAAGGTTAGCAAGTCCAACGCTACATGTTACTCTTGTGGTATCCAGGGCCACTATGCCTATGAATGCCCAACAAAAACTAAGGCCATCGCCCTATTAGACTCGACTCCCGATGATCTAATTTATGAAGCTGCTGAAGAGGATGACCCAGATGGTGTCCCAAGTGATTTAGAGGACGATCACCACCTTATGGTGATGCATTGTATCTTGACCACCCCTCATCCGTTAGATGATTGGAAGAGGACAAGCATATTTTCCCTGATTTTTAAGAGTAATGAGAAGCTCTGCAAGTTGATTATCGATAGTGGTAGTCGTGTGAATGTCATTTCTGAGAATGCCATCACGCGTATGGCCCTGACCATAGAACCACACCCGACCCCATATCAGGTAGCTTGGATAAACAAGATCACCATCCCGGTTACCAAGCGAGGCCTGGTACCCCTCTCATTCAAATCATATATTGATGAGGTATGGTGTGATGTCCTCCCGATGGACGCTTGTCACGTGTTACTAGGCCGCCCTTGGCTTTATGACTGTGATTTGACGCATTTTGGTAGAGCTAACATGTATGAATTCAAGTTCAATGGCAAAACCATTATGTTTAGGCCGACTATCCCGAAGGAACCAGTAGGACCGGTTAACGACACCACGATCCTAGTTGAGAGGAAGGCCTTGAACCTAATCGGAAGAAAAGAATTTATTAAGGACCCGTTTCTTGATGGAGTTATGTATGCGCTAGTTCTTCTGAGTGCGAAGACGGATTCTGGAGTATTGGATGATCTGCCTAGTGAGCTACGGGTATTGTTGGAAGAGTATAGGGATACATACCCGGATGAGTTGCCACCGACATTACCTCCACTTAGAGATGTTCAACATGTGATAGATCTCATACCGGGGTCTTCCTTGCCCAAACAGCCCCATTACCGACTCCATCCTGCTGCCCATAAGGAGTTGCAGGTTCAGGTAGGGGACTTGTTGAAGAAGGGGTTTATTAGGACTAGTATGAGTCCATGTGTTGTTCAGCTCAGCTTGCCCCCAAGAAGGATGGCTCATGGCGAATGTGTATTGATAGTCGGGCTATCAACAAGATTACCGTCAAGTATAGGTTCCCTATCCCACGTTTAGATGAACTCTTGGATGTATTATCTGGCGCCACTATATTTTCAAAGTGGGATCTTAGGAGCGGTTATCACCAGATTAGGATCTGTGAGGTTGATGAATGGAAGACTGTGTTTAAATCCAAGGATGGGTTATAAGAGTGGCTTGTGATGCCCTTTGGGTTATCCAATGCCCCCAGCACCTTCTCCCATATGATGACACACGTCTTTCTACCATACTTGGGGAAGTTTGTGGTAGTCTATTTCGATGACATCTTAGTCTATAGCACCTCCACTGCCGAGCACATCTCCCACTTGAGAGTCACTCTGTCCACCTTGTGGAAGGAAACTCTATTCCTTAATCTTAAGAAATCCATTTTCTCTGTTCCAGAGGTAGAGTTTTTAGGTTATATAGTCGGGTCTGAGGGTATTCGAGGTGACCCTGGAAAGGTTCAAGTGATTAAGGATTGGCCCGAACCGACTAGCCTACGAGAGGTCTGTAGTTTCCATGGTTTGGCTACTTTCTATCGACGCTTCATACGAGACTTTAGTAGCATTATGGCACCTATTAGTGACTGCATGAAGAAGGGTGAGTCCACGTGGATGAAGTCCGCCACCTTTGCCTTCCAACGTATTAAGAAGCTCATGACCGAGGCACCGGTGTTACGTCTACCTGACTTCACCAAGATCTTTGAGCTTACCTGTGACGCGTCAGGGGTAGGAATAGGAGGTGTTTTGAGTCAAGAAGTTCACCCTATCAGTTATTTCTGTGAGAAACTAGCGGGCGCTAAGTTAAATTATTCGAACTACGACAGAGAGTTTTATGCTGTTGTTAGGTGTTTGCATCATTGGTGGCATTATCTCCTCTCCAAGGAGTTTATGATCCTCTCCAATCATGATGCTTTACGTTTCATAAACGGTCAGCATAAAATCAGCCCGCGCCATGCTAAGTGTGTAGCTTTCTTTCAAGTGTACACCTTTAGTCTTAAGCACCTTAAGGGATCTAACAATCGAATTGCCGATGCACTTAGCCACCTTACCCTTCTACTGTCTACCATGCAAGTCAATGTCGTAGGATTCGAACGAGTTAAGGACGAATACGCCACTTGCCCAGATTTCCACGAGATGTACTTCTCCGCCTAGGATAGCTCTCCCACGACCATATCTGCATTTGTTCTTAAGGATGGTTATCTTTATAGGCACGTGAAGTTGTGTATTCCTCGATCCTCCTTACGACACCACATTATTTGGTAATTACATAACGGAGGTCTGAGTGGACACTTTCGAATAGATAAGACAATTGCACTCATTGAGGAGAAATTTTACTGGCCTAAGCTTAAGACGATGGTTGGGGGAATTGTGAGTAGTTGCCGAACATGCCAAGTATCTAAGGGCTCTAAAACCATTGTTGTGTTATATACCCCTTTACCAATTCCTTCCATACCATGGGAAGACGTGAGCATGGATTTCGTATTAGGCCTCCCCACCACTCTTCGTCGACATGACTCCATTATTGTAGTTGTGGACAGGTTTTCAAAAATGGCATACTTTATCCCATGTAGTAGGACCAACGATGCATCTCACGTAGCTAAGTTATATTTTCGAGAGGTCGTTAGTCATCGCGGAGTGCCGAAGACAATTATCTCGGATAGGGACGTGAAATTCACTAGCTATTTTTGAAAACTTTATGGATTCTAATGGGGACCAAATTATTATTTTTCGCTGCCTATCATCCGCAAACCAATGGTCAGACGGATGTAGTCAATCGGAGTTTGGGGAATCTTCTAAGGTGTCTTGTGAGTGATCACAAGGTAACTTGGGATCTACTTCTTCCCCATGCACAATTGGCTTACAATGACTCTAAGAATCGTTCCATGGGTATGTCCCCTAACGAGATTGTTCACGGGTGTAAGGCTCCTATGGCACATGACTTGGTTCCGTTACCACATACATATAAAGCAAGTCAATTCGCACAATCCTTCGCCCAACGCATTCATGACTTGCACGCACATATCCTGGAAACCTTAGCCTCCCAATATGAATCCTGTCAAACACAAGCTAATCAACATAGGAGAGTGTCACACTTTAAAGTCGGCGATCAAGTCTTAGTCCACTTAGTTCCTGAGCGACTGCCAACTGGCACTGCTAGAAATTTAGCTCCAAAGCGCGCCGGCCCCTTCCGGATTATAAAGAAACTTGGTGATAATGCTTTTGTCTTAGATTTGCTGGCTGATTGGGGTGTTTCACCCATTTTTAATGTCTCGGATTTGACGATGTTTGTTTCACCTCCACTAGAGTTGACTTCTTTGTCGTCTTCTCCTTCCACTCAAAATTCTTGGGGTTTGGGGAGTGGTAGTACGAATAATCTCGCTCCCTTGGTATCCATAGGTTTAGCATCGGATGGTAAGTTGTCTTCTTTTATTCCCACTACTGACATGTTTCCAAGGTTTCCCAAAACCTTTCTTATACTAGACAGGATACTTGATGCTGAGCTGCTTACTATCACCGATGGTGCTACCCGGCGCTTTCTCATCCGTTGGTGTTACCGCTATCCTTCCGACGACTCTTGGGTACTCAAGCCAGAGCTTCAACAATTGGATGCCGCTCTTCTTCGCTGCTATCTCTTGGGCCACGCATCGGAGATACGTGATTTTGAGCGGGGGAGGATTGATTTCGCGGCATCGCCGCCACTACTTGATGATGATCCAGTTGTCGAGGCGCTACAACAAAAAGACGTTAGGAGCCATGATGACGCTAACGGAAGGCAACGTTACAACCTCCGTCCGCGGCGTGCTAAGCCCACTTGAAGATTCATTTTAAAATCGTGCTCTTAGTTATGTTATTTTTATTTTTATTTTATATTTGAGAATATAAATTTATTTCATACTTGGGTAATAATTTTATATTCATGAGTGAACTTATTTGTTTATTTCCTGCATTTAAAACATGTGGTGTGTAATTAACCACCCAGATGAATGAGATGTCATCTCCATTTTGGACGGTTAAATATGTGTTTGTAACTCCTATGTTTTTGTAACTCCTATATAAAGAGACCTCTTTATGAGAATTAATAGAGAAGAAGAAGAAGAATTTGAATCCAAAAGAAACTCCCTAGGAGAATTCAGCCAAGAGGAGATCTCCAAGCCGCCGCGCCCTTGTGGTGTGACCCCCCCCCCCCCCCCCCCCCCCCCGCCCGTGCTTCCTCCATCGCTCTTCGGTGCGACTCCGGCGTGGATTCCTTCGGTGCGACTCCAAGGAATAAGGTTGCTGCCCCATTCGGTTTGACTCTGGTGGATCCGTGGAGAGAGTGATTCTCCCACCATATCTTGGGAGCACGGTGAATCCGGGTTGGATAAACTCTTCCCCTCTCTTTGTGTTTCCTCTCTTCGAATTGTGGAAGGTGAACCATCGTGTTCTCCGTAGCTTTAAAATTCAATCGCTTTCAAAACTTTGATTTGAAATCGTTATTGTTCGTGTTTCCTATTTTCTGGACCGGGTAGGTCCATTTTGCTTGAGCGGATCTAGGCATATAGCCTTGATCTTTCTCTCAAAAGGATTGGATACCTTTGCGTTAACTTTGGGAAGAATATGACTCATTTTTTATCGTTGTTTTAGAGTCGATCATTCTCCGAATGTGTTTATGTTTTGTGCGCGAAACGATCACGTATTAAGGGCGATAGATGCTTGTGTAGGTGTGGCAGATCTACATTGCGTTGTTGGCAAACTAGAGCCTTCTCTCGTGTTGATTTTCCGTTAGCGACATACACTACACTAGTCCGAGGCGTGTTCAATTAATTTCACTCGAGCAGCTGCGCTCGACGAAATCTCGAGAGAGAGGGAACATGGCCTGTGACACGGGCGTGTTACATGGCCGTGTCCTGCTCTGTGTCTACTCGAGTGGGTGTCTCGAGTAGGTCTTAATTTTCTCACGTATGGGTGTGATACAGGCGTGTCATGTCCAACTACTCGAGTAGTTGTGTCGATTAGGTCTCGAGTGGGTCTCGAGAGGTAGACACTGGCGTGTCAGCCATGTGACACGGGTGTGTCAGCCATGTGACATGGGCGTGTCAGCCATGTGACACAGGCGTGTCACATGGCCGTGTCCTTCTCTTGCTAAGGCAGTTCGTACGCCGCTTAAGGGACACGGCCGGTGACACGGGCGTGTCACAGGGCGTGTCAGACCCGAAAGAGCCATTTCAGAGATTTTTGTAGCCATTCATTTCCTTCCCTTGGGGATCTAATGGCCCAAGATTCTCCTTGTTGCTTTAAGGATGAAGTTAAGAAGATAATTCTGATTTCACTTTGGCCATTCTCTTTCTAAAAGAGAGCTAGAGAGAAGGGAGAGCAAGGAGGAAGAAGGAGAAGGACTGGCTGCCAGAGGATTGCTAGCGCGCAAAATCCAGTGCCAAGCTCAGATTCGTGGAGGCAAAGCCGTTGTGGTTATTTCCATATGGCTATTTCATGGCTCCAAAGCGATCTTCAAGGGTAACGATCTCCTTCTTGGATAAGCGAAGTCCTTTCTTTATGCATATGCATGGAATCCTCCACCAAGCGGTGGACAGCATAAGTGATTCCAAGTTGAGTGTGCATCTAGAGCCGTAAGTGTTTAGTACATCATAGGCATGCTGTGTGAAGCCCATCTGGATGGTTAGTCTGGATTGGTGATGATTATGTGTGAAACAGAGTTTCAATTAGTGTTGCTTCCTTAGCATGGCTGCACTCCCCCTTCCTCCCTTCTTCAGATATTGCCTTTTGCAGTAATGAGGTGTTTGCTTCAGTTTTGTTTGATAAAGATTGGAGTATTCTCTCATTGTCAGTAAGAAGCTCATTCCTCAAGAGAATTGCCTGCTCCATGGAGTGGAGAGCAACCTTGGTGACATGCAAATTGACATGGTCTGCTGCACCCTTGATCACCTCATCAATTGTACTAACATAATTCTTGACATATCCTATGTCAGCTGTAGTGAGTTTTTGGCTTGTGCCCCAAGATTTCATGAGGGTGCTTAGCTTGATTCCAGTAGTTCTAGCCTTATCAAACAAGGTGGTGACCTGTTTGTTTAAATGAGATATTTCATCTTTATTTTCATTTACTTTCACTGACATTTCATCCCTCAGTTTGGAAATAGATTGATCAACATACTCCTTGAGGGTTGTGGTCTGATTATCCAAGAGTACTTTAATTTGGTTTAGAAATTCCTCAATGGAGATAAGGGTAGATGTAGTATGGCCCATATGAGGAGGTATAACATTCTGAGCAGGGATCTGAGAAGGCTCCCCCTCAGCTACAACACTTGTAGTGGATGCAGAATCAACTATTCTATTGACAACTTGATCCAAGTCTGTCAACTCCATCTGATCATGCTCCCCCTTTGACTGAGCATCCTTCCCTTGGCTTGACGTATTAAGATAAGTATCTAAAGTCTCAGGAGGCTCGATGTTATCTTCTTCAGCAGCATTTTGGTACAGTTGTCCTGATCTTGGGTTGGCATGGATTTTATCAACATGCACATCAGCATAATGGAGTTGAATGTTTGAAGAGGATTGAGTGAGAGATTAGTCAACCTGCAGACTAACATTAGATAGAGAGGATGATCCAAGTACTGGTTCAGGGCTGGAAGTTCTTTCTTCCTTAGTAGGTTTCTTTCTTGTATCCTTGGAGGATTCCTTTATACCTGTAGGTTGGCTCATTGGTAGGACTCTAGAGAATCTGTCCAAAGTCTTTATGTCCATTCTTTTCAGGTAGTGAATCTTTACCCCCTGTTCCTGTGTGAAAGTATCAGGATAGGTGTTCACTAGGTATAAGGAAATAATTCTACCCATGTTTGGAGAGGATATACAGTCTACTATTTTCTAATAGATGATAGAAGACCATGGGGTCTTTCTGTTCAGGATGATTCTGGTCATAATTTCAAACATGAACTTGGAGATGGTGTCATGTGATCCAGGTTTGCAGAAAAGGGCTTTCCCCACAATATTTGCTAACAGTTTTCCTCTCTGATTGAAGAATTTCCTTTTCAGAGACTTAGATTTGGCCTCATTATATCCACACCATGTGAGAGCACTATCTCTGTCAGTGTTGGCGAGCTCTTCTTCCTCACTAGGGTTTACGTAGGGGATATGAAGTGCCTTTCCTAACCTCTTATGGTTTAGTTTTATTTTAATATCTTCAATCTTAGACCTAAGAGAGTTTTGAGATGGGGACATCTTAATGTTTGAGAAAAATTTCACAACCTCATTTCTAAGAATGGTGGAGGGTTCAGAATGGGTGTATTCCAAAACTTTGACCTTAATCATCCTTAACACGACTTTAATCTCAGGCGAGGCATGATTGAATCCATCCCTCTCTATTTCGTATCCATCCTGAAGCTCCTTGATGACATTTGGTGCCATTATAACAGAGCGGCAAGAAGCTGAGATGGTTTCGGTCTCGAATGCTAGGGTTAAGGCTTTAGAGAGCGATGTGTCTTTTCGTTTCTTGTCGCCTTTATATATGTAATGAAAAGATTTAATTAATTTAATTAGATTTTTAATTTGACTTTTAAATTAAGTATTTTAGACTTCACGACTTATTTAATGATTCTTGTAATGATACAGGGCACTTAAAGCTTTTTCTATATCCCTCATCATTTCTTTTATTTGTTCCATACATGTTTAATTTGTGGTTTCCTTTACAGATTGGTTGTACAATTTACTTGACTTAGTAAATTGTCAAGGAATAAGAAGGTGACCTAACATGTTAATGGGCCAGTTCTATTGGCACCCAATTAGTGCATTGTTTTGCCCAAAAGCTTGTTAATAAGTTATTTGAAATTTTTGAGTAAAGCCTACATAAATTAACATTGTGAATAATTAAATCACTGTTTTTCTATTTGATGTGCTAGATTAGATTCATCTTGAGCACAACTAATATAACTTAACAAATGGTTTACTTCATCTCTATATAAGAGGGGGAGACATACCTTGAGGCTTGCTTCCTCTAGCTTTTGAGGATTACTTACATAACAGCCTCAACCTTAATTTGTTGCTTTATTTGGAGCATATTCCAATAGCAACTATCCTGTCCCAGTCATTTTCCTAGAACACCTATTTTCCAAATACCAAGTCTTAATTTGACAAGTACTTGGACTATCCTACAAAATAAAATTCATTTACCCTTAGACACCCAATGATAATTGGGTCCTAGGTTCTTGTTAGTATCATAAAACATCTGCCCCACTCTCTGCCTAGACTGAGCACCTTTCTGTCCACTAGTCACATTCAGGTTATGCCAACAGTCAATGGTAAGTGACCCACTTTTTCACAACACCAATATTTATGAATGTTGTATCTTCTCTTTAGGACAGCACAGAGTTGTTGTCCTTGAGAGATATGAGAAACACCAGACTTTGCTGGATGAGCATTGCATGATGCTGCCTCTTCTTCCTGTTTGAAGGTGCTGAGGAACTAAATACAGCTGGTCCAAAATGGTCCTGATATATTATTGGATCCTGCCATCTAGTGGACATTCTCATTCCCTTAGAGAGAGGATACTTGGATCCAAATCTAATGATCTTCTCCTGAACTTTGTGTCTAGAGTGGATAGTGTCACTCTTTCTTGGATCATGTGCCTTCACCCCACTGGTGGAGCACACATTTGATTGATCCTTTTGGAGTTGTGCAAACTTGACAGTTTTAGAAGGTGTATTAGCCTTCTAAAACACTATCGTCTTATTAGGGAAATCAGATTTGAAATGGTGATTGATGTGGTCAATACCCAGCTTCTTAGAGACTTGGCAAGTTGTAGCTTTTGACAACTCATCGTGTGACTGAGAAGGGTTAATCACAATCCTCAACCTCTCTGAGAACTTTTGTTCCAGATATCTGATATGTTTTTTCTTTTCTTCTAGAAGCATGGTCTGACACTCAAGACTTTTCTTGAGTTCAGACACCTCATGAATTTTCCTATAAAACTCAATAGATTTATTGTTATCGTGAGTTTTATAAGGGTTTAGGGCCTCTATTTCCTTAGCTTGCCTTTTGGCATGCATTCTGCTCTTCTTTAGAGCAATTAAGAGAAGTCCAAACTTGTCAATCAATTGATTGACATCAGTCACAGATTCATAGCAATCTTCATCATAAGATGAAGATGCACCAATATCTGGACTGGATTCATAGTCAGAGAAAGATGCAGAATTTGAGAGAGATTATACCTTGATTGATTCTGATTCTTCCTGACTTCTTTCTTCTACAGACATTGCCATCAACCCTTCGCATCCATGGTTTTCTTCATCCTCCTCATTATCATAGTCTGAGTGTGATAGAGGTGCTATGATTCCTATCCTGGCAGCAGGATATTCCTCCTCTTCTCCTAGATCTACAGCAACAGACATCAGCCCTAAATAGGCTTCTTCCTCTTTATCTTTATAATCTGAGGATAAAGAATCTATCCAGCTTCTCTCCTTCTTTCCCTTGTGGTGATGGTGATACTTTTTCTTCTTCTACTCATATTCAGACTATGAACCACTGTCAGAAAGACTGAGTTTCTATGTCCCTTCCATATAGCCAGTGAGAGAATCCCACATCTCTTTGGCTGACTTGCAGTGGACCACTCTAATGAGGGTTGAGTGATCCATGGAACTCACCATGATATGTTGTGCCCTCTTGTCTATAGATGAACAGTTTATTTCTTCTTCAAACATCTCTGCATAACTCTTTGGAGTCTGGATGCTTGCATCAGAAGTTGAGGCCTTCATGAGGATGAAATGTCCTTCTTGAACTATTGCAAGGACCCTAGGGTCAAAGGCTTCCATGATTTGCTTGACCCTTTCTTTCCAAGTCTTAAAGTTCTCCTTATTGTATACTTGAAGCTCCATTCCTTGTGATTCTCTTTTGAATGCACAAGTATAAACCTTTTCGCTATCCTTGGAGGTTAATGATGGTTAAAACTCCAAAATTATTTACGGTCACGCGGCGACCCGACGGTTTTATTTGAGAAAAAGGCGAAGTGATTTTATTTAGAAAACGGGGCGCGCGTATTTATTTATTTGGATATAAAACGGTTTAGATCGAGTTTTAACGAAAGGAGGCAAGTGCACCTATCGTGAGTAGTACAGGATATTCCGGGTGGAATATCGAGGTCGTATTGTTCTCGGGGTTGGTTCGATTATTTCTACTCTTCCCTGGAGGGGACTATTATTTTACCGATAATTATCTTGTCGGGATATTTTATATATAATAAAAATGCAGAAAAAGAAAATGAAAGCATAAAAAGAAAGCAATAAGGTGGTGCCGATGAAGAGCTTAGCTCGATGGCACCGAAAAAACAAATTAACTAAAATAGACTTTAAATAAAAAGAGCTCCTAAATTTCTAATTAATTAAGGCGGAGACTTGGCCGTGGAGGTTCCACTAAAATGAGCTCACCTAGCTATAGGGCTATCGCTCACCTGAACGCTAAGACTATTCGACCGGGCTCTCGTCCGACGAAGGATTCCTCTTAACGCCCGCATTACGCTAAGAACCCCGCTATTGGGTGGGGAACCCAATCTAGTAGAGTTGGCGCGCCTCCTCTCTCGAGGGTTAGTGCGGAACTCTCTTTGCCAAGGGGTGATATATCCATACGCACGGCCTCTCGGCGAGCGTATGGAAAACGAAAATAGGGCCCACACATCGATATGTGGTCCTATGCGTCGTTAACCCCGGGCAAACCTTAAGTACTTTTAATTAATTAGAAAGATATGACCTTTAATTATTTTAAGCTATTTTATGTGTCCCAATGCTCTTCGATGTCGAGGGCTAAGAACGATTAGCCACTCATCGGAATGGGGATGGCTTGCGGGAAAAGCAGTAAATAAAGCGATAAATAAAGCAGTAAATGAAAGCGATAAATGAAAGCAGGAAAATAAAGCAGAAAATTACAAGTCCTACTCAAACGAGTAGGACTGAAGAAAGCTGTAAATTGCGAGTCCAGGCGCAAATGCGTGGGCGGGAGAAAGAAAGCGGGTCCTACTCAAATGAGTAGGACTAAATAAATGCAACACACGCACACACTCGACAGAAAGTAAAACTCACGCACACGCTCTCTCGACATAAATGAAAACACACACACACAAATCCTACTCAAATGAGTAGGGAAAATAAAGACCTGCCATTTAACTCGAATGAGTAGGCGGAAATAAAGAAAATTACAAACTCACGCACTCTACAGAAAGTAAAATAAGCAAGCGTCATTTAAAACTTAACGAGTAGGCGGAAATAAATGCGCACACACATATGAGCGAAAAAATTAAGAAAAACTAAGTTGACGAAAAATTAAAATAACTGCATTTCTACCGCTAGAATGCGATAGAAATGCGTAAAAAGCTGAAATAAAAATAAACCGGGCAAAAAGGTTTGCAAATAAATGCAAAATGAAAATGATCGAAAAATTAAAATGAATACATTTCTACCGCTAGAATGCGGTAGAAATGATTAAAATGAAGACAGAAAAATAAAAGGAGCAAAAGTTTAAACGAAAAATCAAAGTGCACGAAAAATTAAAACGACTATATTATCATTCCTATAACTCCGTAAAAATGCTAAAATAGTGCGAATAAAGGGAAAAGAACGAAAAAGTTTTACGAAATAAAACGCTAAGTTAAAAAAGAGGAAAAAAACTTTGAAAATGTTTTTACGGATCTATAGGGATGAATTAAAAACTATAAAAATCTAAGTTAAACCAAAACAATGTAAAAATAACTAAACATAAAAACAAGAAAACTAATCTCATACACACACACACACATATAAAGATGAACGAAAAAAAAACTAAGTTAAAACAAAAGGGAAATAAGATTGCATATGAATAGCCAAATAGATGAAGTCCAAATCCAAAGAAAGAGAGAAAAACTATAAATTTTATTAAGCAAAGTATGAGATTATAAAACTAAGAAAATAAAGGAGAGGGGGAAAAATTCCCTTACATAGCATTTAGGATTTCATTTCAGCAGCATATCCCTATACAAAATGGATCCAAAAGTGGAACAAGAACTCAAGCAAAAGCTCTGAATTTATAGGGAAAAATTTACAAGTACACGCCCTCGGTCATGGGCGTGACAGGGGGCGTGTAAGTACTATTTGCGAAGGCGGCCGGCGATTTGACGGGAAAGTGGACTTCGGGCTGGACACGTGTCGGTCTCGCAGTGGTCACGCCCCAGGTCACGGGCGTGATGCTGGGCGTGTCAAGCAGGTGGATCTGGGCGCGGGTTGCGCCGAAAGTCTTCGGGCAGGTCTTGTCGGGCCAGCTGGAAAGGTCACGCCCCAGGTCACGGGCGTGACTCTGGGCGTGTCAGTTGGTGTCGACACTCGACGAATGTTGAGCGGAAAGTGTCGAGTTGAAATCGTTGAGCTGAGATTGAGTCACGCCCTAGGTCACGGGCGTGACTCTGGGCGTGTCGAGGAGGTCGACGATCGTTGAGCTGGAAACGTCGAGCGGGTGGATACGGGCTTGGGTCACGCCCCGTGTCGGGGACACGGGCGTGACCCCGGGCGTGTCAAGCTTTGTTTCTCAAAAAATTGCTGATTTCATGGTTTTTGACGTGTCACGCCCTGGTCACGGGCGTGACCAATTTGTCACGGGCGTGATTTGACAATTTTTGGCATTTTTCCTGAAAATTTCAGGAAACAGAAATAAATTTAAGTTAGCAATATTTATAAAAAAAGAAGCAATTTATTAAAGAAATATAAAACAAAAATAACAAAAATAAACAAAAATGACTTATTTAATGTACATAAAAATAGGTATATTTACAATTCATCAAATACCCCCATACTTAAGCTTTTGCTATTCCAGAGCAAAAGTTGGAGATGAACTTATAAGGAATAAAAGAAATCCTAAGTTTAGCTACTACTTGAATTAATTAAAAGTAAGATCAAAATAAACATCCGGGGTTAAAAAATTAAATCCTAATTTATGAAATATTATAAATAGATGAAGAGTTTCAAAAAGACTTCTAGATAAAATAAAATAGAAAGCAAAAATTTATTTTTGTTAGTTTAACAAAGATGGATTGGATTTATATAAAAAACCTTAGCTTAAAAGAAGTTAAAGGAAATGATGCAATTTAAAAGTTATGCTCTCAAAAAATTTTAAATTAATTCTAGAATCATTGAAATATGCTAAGTGGTTTGGTGGTTTATGAAGAAGGCTTGAATATTGAGGTGAGGTAATTTTTTCTCGAACCTCCAATTTTTTTTTTTGAATAGTTAGGAAAATGAAATCTTATTTTCCTAACACATAATAATTTTTTCTTTCTTCATAAATAATAAATAACCCAATGTATATGTGTATGAGTAATGAATTTTATTCTCTTACTCCATAACATATAATCTTTTTAAATATTGGGTGTCTATGTTTACGGAATGAAATCTTATTCCCATTGACATAAGATCTTTTAAAAGGATAAAGGAAAACATGTCAAGTAAGACATGAAAAAAAATGGAAGTGGGTTTAGTTTTTCAAAAGAAAAACTAGATTTTAATAAAAAAGTTTTGAGAGCAACCTTTTTAAAATGAACGTTCCAAGGTTTCTAAAAGCAAAGAGTAGAAATAATTGAAATCCATGGATGTTATTTTCTAACATAAAAAACGAGCTTCTATTTATAAAATTAGAAGTGGTGGTGAAAAACAAGTTCCCTATTATAAGCAAAAGACATAAAAAAATTCTTTAAATCTTAACCCCATACACTTAAATCTATCGAACTTTAATTAATAAACGAATAGTAAACAAAGAATAACTAAAATTCGCATATAAATTAACTCGAAACTAGATTTTTGGAAAGCAAAAAGGGTTAAGATATGGTATATTCGAATTATTTTGTTACATAATTTAACAAAACATTTTTTTTGGAATTTTTAGAGTTTTTATCATTTTTTTGTGTTTTAATTATTATCTTTTTAGGATTTTTAGATTTTTATCTTTTTAGGGTTTTGGATTTTCAAATTTTTTTTATTTATTTTTTAGTTTTTGTAGATAAGTTATTTACAAGAAAGAGGAGAGAAAGAAATGTTATTTACAAAGAAGGTAGGGGGAAAGAGAGATTTTTTCAAAAAAAGGTACAAAGTAAAAACTCGATTGCAGCCCCCGCGAACAGACTCTTATTTGAATGGTTGGTTCGATGAGTCGAACGTCGCGGGCAGGCATAATGCAAGATTTTACAAATAAGAAGATGGGGGGGGGGAAAGAAAATTTTTTTACAAAAAATATTTACGAAGTAAAAAGATTTTTTGAATTTTTTTGAGTTTTATGAATTTTTTTTTGAAGTTTTATGATAATAAAAACAAGGAAAAAAATTTTAGATTTTAAGTTTTGCAAATTTTTTGTATTTTCATTAGTACAGAATAATAAAAAACATGCAGAATTGGAAAACACCCCTATACTTAAACCCAACATTGTCCCCAATGTTGCAATCTAAGTATGCGGAACACATAATGTATAAAATATAATAAGTACAAAAATAAAAAGGGAGGGTAGGAGCTTCCCTGAGATGAGTTCGGGGAGGCGCAGGTTGAAACCCTGCATTATTTAGAAGAAAAAGCAAAAAGATAACAGAAAAAACAAAAAAAGGATAAACTCGGCCTAAAGTGTGCGGGCGGTAGGGAGCATGTGCGTGGGCGACTCGAAGGTAGCTAAGGCCTTAGCGACCATTGCGTGATAAAATGTGATCCCCTAGCGCGCACAATAATGGAAGCGTGCCGAAGCAAAATGAAATAAAAGAAAACAAATTAAAATAAAAGAAGTTAAATAAAACATATATACATTTATTAATATCAAATTATTATATATTTTTGTGGTATTTTTAAGTAGATTTTTTATTTGGCTTTTAGTTTTTAGTTTTTTTTGAGTTTTTTAAGTTTTAAGTTTTTCTCTTTTTTATGTTTGTTTTTTTTTTCATTTTTTGAAGTTTTTATATTTTTTTAGGTTTTTGGTTTTAGAATTTTTTTTTTGTGTTTGTTTGTTTTTTGATTTTTTAGATTTTTGGTTTTTAGGATTTGTAGGTTTTTTAGAGTTTTTAGATTTTTTAAGTTTTAAACTTTTTCAAGTTTTTAGAGTTTTTTGGTTTTGAAGTTAGTTTTTTTTTGTGTGTTATTTTGTTTTGGTAGTAGAAAATGACGTCATTTCAAAAAATATTTTATAAATAATAATAATAATAATAATGGTAAAAAAATATATATATATTTTTTAAGTTTTTGTTTTTTTTAAGTAGTTTATTATTATTATTATATATAGTTTTTTATAATAAGGTAAAATTAATAGATTTTCAGGGTTCAAAATAACGAAAACGACTTCTCCCCGGCAACGGCGCCAAAAACTTGATGGTTAAAACTCCAAAATTATTTACGGTCACGCGGCGACCCGGCGGTTTTATTTGAGAAAAAGGCGAAGTAATTTTATTTAGAAAACGGGGCGCGCGTATTTATTTATTTGGATATAAAACGGTTTAGATCGAGTTTTAACGAAAGGAGGCAAGTGCACCTATCGTGAGTAGTACAGGATATTCCGGGTGGAATATCGAGGTCGTATTGTTCTTGGGGTTGGTTCGATTATTTCTACTCTTCCCTGGAGGGGACTATTATTTTACCGATAATTATCTTGTCGGGATATTTTATATATAATAAAAATGCAGAAAAAGAAAATGAAAGCATAAAAAGAAAGCAATAAGGTGGTGCCGATGAAGAGCTTAGCTCGATGGCACCGAAAAAACAAATGAACTAAAATAGACTTTAAATAAAAAGGGCTCCTAAATTTCTAATTAATTAAGGCGGAGACTTGGCCGTGGAGGTTCCACTAAAATGAGCTCACCTTGCTATAGTGCTATCGCTCACCTGAACGCTAAGACTATTCGACCGGGCTCTCGTCCGATGAAGGATTCCTCTTAACGCCTGCATTACGCTAAGAACCCCGCTATTGGGTGGGGAACCCAATCCGGTAGAGTTGGCGCGCCTCCTCTCTCGAGGGTTAGTGCGAAACTCTCTTTGCCAAGGGGTGATATGTCCATACGCACGGCCTCTCGGCGAGCGTATGGAAAACGGAAATAGGGCCCACACATCGATATGTGGTCCTACGCGTCGTTAACCCCAGGCAAATCTTAAGTACTTTTAATTAATTAGAAAGATATGGCCTTTAATTATTTTAAGCTATTTTATCTGTCCCAATGCTCTTCGATGCCGAGTGCTAAGAACGATTAGCCACTCATCGGAATGGGGACGGCTTGCGGGAAAAGCAGTAAATAAAGCGATAAAGAAAGCAGTAAATGAAAGCGATAAATGAAAGCAGGAAAATAAAGCAGAAAATTACAAGTCCTACTCAAACGAGTAGGACTGAAGAAAGCTGTAAATTGCGAGTCCCGGCGCAAATGCGTGGGCGGGAGAAAGAAAGTGGGTCCTACTCAAATGAGTAGGACTAAATAAATGCAACACACGCACACACTCGATAGAAAGTAAAACTCACGCACACGCTCTCTCGACATAAATGAAAACACACACACAAATCCTACTCAAATGAGTAGGGAAAATAAAGACCTGCCATTTAACTCGAATGTGTAGACAGAAATAAAGAAAATTACAAACTCACGCACTCTACAGAAAGTAAAATAAGCAAGCGCCATTTAACTCTTAATGAGTAGGCGGAAATAAATGCGCACACACACATGAGCGAAAAAATTAAGAAAAACTAAGTTGACGAAAAATTAAAATAACTGCATTTCTACCGCTAGAATGCTGTAGAAATGCGTAAAAAGCTGAAATAAAAATAAACCGGGCAAAAAGGTTTGCAAATAAACGCAAAATGAAAATGATCGAAAAATTAAAATGAATACATTTCTACCGCTAGAATGCAGTAGAAATGATTAAAATGAAGACATAAAAATAAAAGGAGCAAAATTTTAAACGAAAAATCAAAGTGCACGAAAAATTAAAACGACTATATTATCATTCCTATAACTCCGTAAAAATGCTAAAAAAGTGCGAATAAAGGGAAAAGAACGAAAACATTTTACGAAATAAAAAGCTAAGTTAAAAAAGAGGAAAAACACTTTGAAAACGTTTTTACGGATCTATAGGGATGAATTAAAAACTATAAAAATCTACGTTAGACCAAAACAATGTAAAAATAACTAAACATAAAAACAAGAAAACTAATCTCATACATAGACACACACATATAAAGATGAACGAAAAAAAACTAAGTTAAAACCAAAGGGAAATAAGATTGCATATGAATAGCCAAATAGATGAAGTCCAAATCCAAAGAAAGAGAGAAAAACTATAAATTTTATTAAGCAAAGTAGGAGATTACAAAACTAAGAAAATAAAGGAGAGGGGGAAAAATTCCCTTACATAGCATTTAGATTTCATTTCAGCAGCATATCCCTTTACAAAATGGATCCAAAAAGTGGAACAAGAACTCAAGCAAAAGCTCTGAATTTATAGGGAAAAATTTACAAGTACACGCCCTCGGTCATGGGCGTGACAGGGGGCGTGTAAGTACTATTTGCGAAGGCGGCCGGCGATTTGACCGGAAAGTGGACTTCGGGCTGGACACGTGTCGGTCTCGCAGTGGTCACGCCCCAGGTCACGGGCGTGATGTTGGGCGTGTCAAGCATGTGGATCTGGGCGCGGGTTGCGCCGAAAGTCTTCGGGCAGGTCTTATCGGGCCAGCTGGAAAGGTCATGCCCCAGGTCACGGGCGTGACTCTGTGCGTGTCAGTTGGTGTCGACACTCGACGAATGTCGATCGGAAAGTGTCGAGTTGAAATCGTTGAGCTGAGATTGAGACACGCCCTAGGTCACGGGAGTGACTCTGGGCGTGTCGAGGAGGTCGACGATCGTTGAGTTGGAAACGTCGAGCAGGTGGACACGGGCTTGGGTCACGCCCCGTGTCGGGGACACGGGCGTGACCCCGGGCGTGTCAAGCTTTGTTTCTAAAAAATTTGCTGATTTCACCATTTTTGACGTGTCACGCCCTGGTCACGGGCGTGACCAATTTGTCACGGGCGTGACTTGACAATTTTTGGCATTTTTCCTGAAAATTTCAGGAAACAGAAATAAATTTAAGTTAGCAATATTTATAAAAAAAGAAGCAATTTATTAAAGAAATATAAAACAAAAATAACAAAAATAAACAAAAATGACTTATTTAATGTACATAAAAATAGGTATATTTACAATTCATCAGTTAACTCAGACTGTTAAATCCTTTTTGAGTAACCTCTCTCTAATACCACTTGAAAGTTACTTATCTGAAGGTTAGTTAATCACCTAGAGGGGTGGGGGTGAATAGGTCTTTGAACTTTTATTAAATCTTTTGCTGATTTCTAATTATACTAACTAGGGCTTGTCCTTAAATGCTGCAATAACAAAGAAAAACAAGCACACAACAAACACAAGGATTTATAGTGGTTCCCCAATTTGGTACATCCACTTTACATCCCACCTATCCAACTTACTTGTTGGACTAGGCACAACTTCTCCACTATGCTCCTCAGAGCTTACACCTCAGGCCCACAGTCTTACACATATATTCTTCATAGAATCCAACTCAGAATCATAAGGGTTCCTACCTCAGAGCTATGTAGAACTCCTATAGCTCAGTGATCCACTAATCACCTATCTCAGCCTTATTTCTAAGGCCTACTCTCAGGCTCTTCAGCCCTACAGCTTCAGGCACACAGCCCTATGCTCAGAGTGCTGCAACACTCCTACAACTCAGTACCCTTCCAGGTACCTACAGCTTAGCCTCCTCTAAGGCCTACAACTCAGTGACAAGCTTGTCACGTACAGCTCAGTGACTCTTCAGTCACTTACCTCAGGCTCAAGGCCCTACACTAAGACTGTGATGACAGCCCTACCTCAGATCCACACATATATCCTACCTTAGAGAGAAACACTCTCTTACCTCAGGCACATAAGCACTATAACTCAGATCCTCACTTGGATCCTACCTTAGTGCCCCAATAGAGCACCTACCTCAGTGACAAATTTATCACCTACCTCAGGCACAAAGTGCCCTACACTCAGATTCAGGAAACCTGAATCCTATAGGAAATATAACATGATGTTAAAGAAAATAGAACAACTGACTCAAAGAAGTATCTCTGAGTCAACCTTGCTGGACTAAGCAGATATCAGTCTAGCCAACTTGTTGTAGAAGGAATTAGCCTTCTTCTACATCTAACACTTTACTGCTGCACAGGTAAGCAACTATCGGCTTGCTGAAGAGATGTATTAGCTACAATGTTCTGATGAGAACTAACTTGCTGAACATTGAAGTGCTTCAGTTATCTTTATCTGCCCTCAGGCTATCTTTGCTGGACTTTAGCTTTCAAGCTTGATGGGGAAGAAGATGTCCAGCCGCCTCTTTCTTTTTCCCTTTTTGTATTTCTGCGCTTGATCCCCGTGTATTCATTAACATACTCCCTTTTCTATTTCCCCTTTTATATGTGTTGATTTGAATCAACGACGCAATAGTATGTGGGCCCACCAAGGATTGGTGAGCGCCAACTCCATTAGAAAAGGACAAAATGTCTTTCGGCGCTACAACAGCTTTCCAGCAATGGCTTCCTGCAATTTTGACTTTGATGACATCAGCAGTGGTCATCAACATCTGGACTATGAAAATATTCCAAAAGACCATAAAGCATTGAGTGATGTTAAGTCACTCAACGCCATCTCCCTTGGCTCTCAACGTTTCTGGACTTAGAATTTTCTTGGCTTTGTCTTAGCGGTTTTGTCTCAGCTATTTCAGTATTTTTTCATTATCAGCTGAGACTAGCCTTTGTCTAAGCGTTTTCTTCTTATCTACTGTCTCAATGGTTTTTTCACTTAACTGTCACAGCGGTTTTTTCTCAGCGGTCTCAGTGGTTTTTCATTATCAGCTGAGACAAGCCTTTGTTTCTGCACTTTCTTCTTATCTACTATCTCAGCGGTTTTTGCACTTTACTGTCTTAGCGGTTTTTCTCTTAACAGTCTCAGCGCTTCCTTCTTCATAGGAAGCGTTGAGTGACCCTGCTTCACTCAATGCCTCTGAACTTAGAAAAAATACAGGTAGTCTTGTCTCTGCTAATTACCTATTGACTGTCTCAGTGCATCCTGCTTAATTAGAAGCTTTGAGTGAATCTACTTCACTCAATATTTCTAGACTTATAAAAATCCAGCCAATTTCATCTATACTATCTCAGCGGTCTCAATGATATCTTCTCAGCTATCTCAACTGTCTCGTTGGTCTCAATGCTATCTTCTCAGCTGTCTTAGATGTCTCAGCGGTCTCAACACCTTCTTCTCAGCGATCTCAGTGCTTTTGCCTTATACAGATTTTTTGGCTTTAGTTTGACATGCGTTGAGCTGAGCTCGACGAACCGCAACATGAGATCGACGAACATTGATCTTCACAGCGGTCTCAGCGCTTTTTGCCTTAGTCAATTTTCTCTTGCTTTAACTTGACAAGTATTTGGGGTGAGCTCGATGAACTATAACCTGAGCTCTATGAACTTCGAGCTGAGTTCGACAAATTTTAAATCCTGAGTTCTTAAGCTTAACCCAAGGAATGCTAATTTGAGCTCGACGATCAGCGAGTTGAGTTGGACGAGCTCTAAGCTGAGTTCGATGAAATATGAGTTTACAGCCCAACTCTTTTTTCTTCACCTATCGAATCATGGACTACCTGCATGCAAGAACTAGAGCACACATCAAATACATTATGCCCCTTAACATGATTGGTGATTCCACTTCAAATCTTAAGGAACATTATAGGGCACAATTCCCAACAGGAGTCATCGGAAAGGCAATGTAAAGAACCCATTGAACAACCGAACGCTGAAGATTCCTAGCACAGACATCATTTACCCACCTTTTCCTCATCGATTAATGGATAGGAGGAAGGAAAAACAATTTGTGAAATTCCAAGAAATGATGAAAGGAGTGCATGTGAACATTCCGCTAGTTGACGTTCTTATCCAAATTCCGCAGTATACAAAATATCTAAAGGATCTGCTAGCACAGACGAAACGGTTGGATTGTGCTAAAGCACTTTCAACTAGGGATATGGAGTCATCTTTTCTATATAGCATTGGCCCATGAAGTTACAGGATCGAGGGACTTACATGATTCCTTGCACGATTGGGAATTTCGGTTGTCATTGTGCATTATGTGATTTTGGGCCCTCTATCAATTTGATGCCTCTCCACCTCTTCTTGGAACTGGGAATGGGAACTTTGAAGCATACCAACATTATAATTCAGTTAGCTGACTGGTCAAGGAAGAAGCCCACGGGGATTGTTGAGGATCTCATTATTGTAGTTAAAGGATTGCTTTTCCCGGCTGACTTCGTCGTTATGAACATCTCTCCAGATTCCGCAGCACCTCTTATTCTAGGAAGGACATTCCTAGCCACGGCACAAGCGATCATTGATGCTAAGAAGGGTATGCTAACATTACGCGTCGGAAATTCCATAACCACATTCGATATGTATAAAGCCGCGAGGAAGAATTTCTATGAGGAGAAGGAATTCATAGAATTCATCAGCAGCAATATCCATGAACCCCTTACTCTTTTATCATCCGACGACTTTGAGGAGTTTCAATGGGACATAGATGGAATGGAAATCAATTGGATTGAACACTACCCAAACTAAATTCCTGAGAGTATATCTGCTGAACATCATCAATCTCACATAAACTTTCCTCTTAAACCTCTTCCACCGGCATTAAAGTATGTATTTTTGGGAGAAAATCAAACATACCCGATAATAATTTCAGCGTTGCTTTTTCCGGAGGAAGAGGATCATCTCGGTGGTGTCTACGGTCACATAAAATGGCTTTCAGATGGAACATACAAGATCTGAAGGGCATTAGCCCAACTATATGCATGCACAAAATCCTGTTAGATGAAAACGTCAAGCCTTCTGCACAACCGCGACGACGGTTGAACCCTGATATGGAAGAGGTAGGGCAGAAAGATTTGATCAAGTTATTGGACCCTGGAATCATCTACCCCATTAGCGACAGTGAATGGGTAAGTCCTATACATGTAGTGCCAAAATGGGGGGATCACGGTGGTAGAAAATGAATGCAGGGAACTGCTCCCAACCAGGAAGATCACTGGATGAAGAGTGTGTATTAATTACAGGAAGCTCAATGAGGCTACACAAAAAGACCATTTCCCACTCACGTTCATTGATCAAATGTTGGAAAGGCTTGCCGGAAAGAAATATTATTGCTTCCTTGAAGAATACTCAGGGTACAACCAAATTCTCATCAACCCTGAGGATCAAGAAAAAACAACATTCACCTGCCCTGTTGGCATATTCGTATTCAAGAGGATGACTTTCGGACTATGCAATGCTCCTTTGACCTTTCAAGGATGCATGGTAGCTATCTTCCATGACATGGTTGGGAAGTTTTTAGAAGTATTTATGGACGACTTTACTCGTTTTGGTTCAGATTTTGATGCATGTTTGGAGAACCTCGCAGCCATTCTGAAATGTTGTGAGGACACAAATCTGGTGTTGAATTGGGAGAAATGCCATTTCATGGTAGAGAAGGTTATAGTCCTTGGACATGAAGTGTTAACCTTGGGTATGGCGGTGGATCAAGCGAAAGTTGAAGTTATCAAGAAATTGCCTCCTCCAACGTCTGTGAAAGGGATCCGTAGCTTCTTAGGGCATGTTGGATTTTACCGGCTCTTCATTAAAGACTTCTCCTCTATCTTGAAACTGCTGAGCAATCTTCTTGGTAAGGATGTGTTATTGAAATTTGACGAAAATTGCTTGCAAGCTTTTTGTAAATCGAAGAGCTGCTTGACTAGTGCCCCAGTTCTCACGACCCCAGATTGGACATTACCATTCGAATTGATGTGCGACGGGAGTGATTTCGAAGTCGGAGTAGTCTTGGGACAGAGGAAGAATAAGGTTTTCCACACAATTTATTACGCAAGTCATACTTTGAATAATGCTCAACGGAACTACACCACTACTGAGATAGAGCTATTAGCAGTGGTTTTCGTATTGGAGAAATTTCACCACTACCTTGTGCTATCAAAAGTAGTGGTGCACACCGATCATGCCGCTCTTAAATACCTCATTCAAAAAAAGGATGAAAAGCCACGACTCATCTGATGGATTTTAATGCTGCAAGAGTACGAGTTGGAAGTGCTGGACAAGAAGAGAGTTGAGAATGTTATTGCGGACCATCTATCGCGGTTGGAAATGCATGACACTTCACAACATGAAGACTCTATAATTTCTGACTCATTTCCCGATGAGTCTCTTTTCTCTTTAACAACGGAACATGGTGAGGCTCCCTGGTTTGCTGAATTGACTAACTTCCTCGCGTGGGGAAAATTACCTCCCAATCTGCCCTTCCAAAAGAAGGAGAAGTTTATCTCGGATGCTAAGTACTACTTCTGGGAGGATCCGCTATTGTTCCGCACTTGTGAAGATGGCATCATCAGAAGGTGTGTCCCAGAATCTGAACAAGGATCGATTCTTCAGCATTGTCACAATCGTGATACAGGTGGCCATATGGGAGCGGCTAGGACAACACATAAGGTTCTACAATGCGGGTTCTACCGTCCAACACTGTTCAGAGATGCTTACATTCATGTGAAGGAATGCAATGAATGTAAACAGGCTGGGAATATCTCCAGAAAAGATTAAATGCCCCTCAACAATATGTTAGTTTGTTAGCCTTTTGATATTTGGGGTATTGATTTTCTGGGGCCATTTCCTCCATCGTTTGGAAAAAAATATATTCTCGTGGCAGTGTATTATGTCTCAAAATGGGTGGAACCTGAAGCAGTAGCAGGCAATGATGGCCGCACTGTGCTACAATTCTTGCACAAGCACATTTTTACAAGATTTGGAACCTCGCGCTCTATCATCTCAGACGGTGGAAGCCATTTCTGCAACCGGCAGTTCTCTACTCTCTTGAAGCCATCTGTAGTTCATCATAGGGTGGCTTTGGACAATCATCCACAAACATTTGGACAATTGGAAGTTTCTAATAGGGAATTGAAAAGGATTCTATAAAAGTCTATTCTTTGGAATAGAAGGATTGGGCGAAGAGAGTAGATGAAGCGTTATGGGCATATAGGACCACTAATAAAACTGCTATTGGAATGTGCCCATACCAGCTTGTTTTTGGCAAATCATGTCACCTACCGGTGGAGTTAGAACACAAGGCTCTATGGGCGACCAAACTTCTGAATATGGATCTTACCACAGTTGTGAAAGAGAGGTTGGAGAAACTAAATGAACTGGATGATTTCAGGTTACTCGCTTATGAGATCGCGAATAACTACAAGGAGCGAACCTAGCAATCGCATGACAGACATAAAGTACCTAAGGATTTTAAGGTTGGAGACAAGGTCCGATTATAGAACTCTCGCTTGAAACTATTTCCTGGCAAGTTGAAGTCAAGATGGAGAGGACCTTTCATGGTGAGCGGAGTGTCACCGTTTGGAGCGATTGAAGTTAATGGTGAAAAGCTTGGGACATTCAAGGTTAATGGACAAAGGCTGAAGCACTACTTTCAAGGGGAGACTGTAGATCATGGACATGTTATGGACTTAGAGAACCATGCCGAAGATGTCACTTGAATCATATTCTCAATTATTTAGTTCAAATAATATGTTTTGTAATATATACAAATCTTATTTTATTATTGAGAGCACGTTAAAATACATGTATTCAGTCCACCTTAAGGACGGTAAAGAAAAGGGGCTTACGAGAGACAACCAAGTAGGACCACTTGGTCCTATTTTGTGTGATGTGTTACTTTTTATATGTGTATTTCTATTTTATTATTTTGTGTGGGATCTCTAATTCGCAGGTGCTGGAAATTTTTGAAGCGCAGCAAACCAGCCACAATCGGACAACCTCGCAGCATGACTGGTATGCTCACTTTTTAGAATAGGTACTTCTTACTCCAAACTCTTCATATTATTTGGAATGTTTAGTTTTATGAGTTGTCACATTCAAGTCTGGGGGGAGAGCATGCATATGGTTACTACACGAGCACACATTTTATAGCAAACCAGTTGTTATTTATTAATTTCAAAATCACTATAGCACATACTGAATCACCCACATGAGAGCGATCTTGTCCATGCGTGCGGCTCAAGTCAAATGCAATATTTGTGTGTCAACTTTAAAATAGTGGTGCTTGCTTAGAATTTTAGGATATAGTAGTGCGAAACTCGTGTAGTGCTACTATTCGAGTACTCAAGGTCTATGTAAATATAGTATAGATTTAATTTTTCTTTATGCTCGTAGATTTATACATTTTCTGTAGATGTAAATATTGTTTGTACTACTCGAAAATGTTGAATCTGGTGAAATCGAACGATAGTGTAGGGATGTGTGTAGCCGCCACTAAACTCGTTTTGCTCGAGTTGGGAGGAAGGATCATCTTTCTCGGTGGCTAAGAACTTTTCCCAAGCTACTCTTGAAGCATTGGTGCATGGTTAGTTGGGCGTGAGCGTGATGTAGGCCATCAATTTTGCTAGTTTGCACCTTGTTTACCTTGTCCTATCTACTAAACATTGCAAGCCAAGTTTGTGCCTACCCCTCCTTTGATTCCACTCCACCTTCACTCACCAAAGCCTAAAGCCAATCCTCCGATCGCAACCAAATCCATGATCTCTAGTGAATTTAATATCTTGAAAAGGGTGATGTCTGGAATTCTAGTGATGTGGTAGATGAATACAAGAAAGTTTACTTGCTAAAAAATTGGGGATTGCAAAAGGAAAAAAAGGATGGAATTGAAAGAGAAAATCTAAAAAGAATTACAATGAGAAATGGAATCCCCATCTAGTTTATCATGATATTGGCCGGGTTATGCCGTGTACACACACAGTTTTCAAGCTAAGTGTGGGGGTGTGTCACACGTGCAATTCTGAGGGGATGTATTGGTTTAACTTGTTGTTTGATTGCTTGGGTTCAGTATATCCTTCATGTTTATCTTTAACTACCAAACCATAGCCTAAGCCTCATGATTATCCTAAAGTCCTACATATTCACACTTGAGACGAGCTAGTGGTGTGGAGAGAGTATGAAAGGGCAAGCGTATGGTCCCCGACATTGATGGATTTTTTGGAGGTTATCCTAAGCCCCGATCTTTGGCAATGCTCACCTGAGTGGCATGCCTACTTTCTTCCTACATATGACCGAACGATTCTCCAGAATTCTAATTTTTAGTAGATACAATATTTATTTACGTCCATCAAAAAGTATAAATTATGTAGTATAATTAAAAAGTTTCTCTATTATATTTTCTATGCCCATGATATATTTCATTTCTCTCAATACAGTATTTGGAAATTACTAAGCCAGCTAACTATTTTCTATTCCAAGGAGTGATGATTTGCTCTGGACGAGCAAATGTTTAATTCTGGGGGTGTGATAAGTCCAAGTTATATACAAATTTGTGGACTCATCTGGGCTAGTTTTCTCGTTGATGCACTACACTTTAGAGCCATAATTGTTCATATTTGTTATTATGTCCATTCCATGTTAAGTGCACTTTTGCCCCATTTTCAGTACGATTCCGTAGTTAATATAATTTTGCCCTACTTGGTGTTTTTCTGTGTCTGGAGAATGTGGAATGCCCATTTCGGTAGCTCTTCTATTTTTGTTGTAGGTACAAAGGTCGTGTGTGTGTGTTCGGGGATTGTTTGGGAATGTTTTTCGCCTAAGGACCACTGATCGTGCATTTTTACAAGCGCACGGTCAGTGGACTCCTTAGCGCATGACCGTTGGTCATATGTGGTCAGTTCATCAAACCACAAACGGTACAGGAATACTGCGAACGATCATTGTATTTATAAGGCACAACCACTGTATGTGAGCCACTGATTGTGCGCACGATCATTGTGTTGAATCCCTAGTTAGATATGGGCTAGGTTCACTAAGCTAGGATGTTTGACCCAACATGTATAGCTAGGGTCGTATATGAGTTCTAGAGTATAGGACATGTCCTTAGAGTCAACACTACATGGACCAACCATCAATAGAATGCAGAAGACTCAAGACTTAGAGAAATTTCAAAGACTCAGAAAATGAGATCGACGTTCGTCGAACTTAGGTCGACGAAAGTCGTGCTCAACTCGACGAAATCAGAGACAATTCTCTAAGCTGAGCTCGACGAACTTGAATCTCAGGTCGACGATTTTCAGAGTATACTTTAACATTACAAGTCCAGAATTCTTCACTTAACTCCAGTCGACGAACTTAGTTCTCAGGTCGACGATTGCTAGGTATTCTACTTCAACATGTTATTACAGAAACATCTAAGTATTCTAAGTCCAAGATCACACTCCAGTCGACGAACTCATGTTCTCAACTCGACGAACTTAGAATATAGTCTTGGCAAGATTTATCAAGTAGCAGTTAGAAGCTCTCAGCTTGACGAAACTAGTTCTCTGGTCGACGAACCCAGTTCTGAGGTCGACGATTTCTGGAAATGTTACTTAAACATTCTTAAGTCCAAGAAACATGGAATTCTGTTATTCAGTCGATGAAGTTATATTCTCAGCTCGACGATCTTGATGCACAGAGTTAGCAAGGTTCCAGAGAAAGCAGTTCTGTCCTCAGGTCGACGATCTTGGATCTCAACTCGACGAATAACTGTTATCTGGTCGACGAACTTGACTTCTCTGCTCGACGAACTCTGGACACAACTCGACGAATTCTGTTCTTTGCTCAATGAATTATATAGAGTTCCAGACTTAGAAAGTTCCCTCCCTCTATTCCCTTTCTATTGCAATAATTCCTGAGTAATCAATGCTTAAATATTCTCTTAATATTACCGTTAGAAGCAAGCATTGATTACGGTCTTCATCAGGATTATTGCTTATCGTTTTTCCATGGGACAGTTGGGAAAATCAATCAATGCAAATATTCTCCAGGCCGTCAGCATTGAATGAAGGAAGAAATTCAAATTCAGAAGGAAGATTACATAGAAATATAAAAAGGATTTTTCTTTTTCTTCCCAAAAGCAGAACAGATGACAATACAGTGAATAGGCTTTTCTTCTTACTTCTCGTCTGAACATAGAGAACAAAAATACACAGGGCAATAAGATAGAAAAATCAGAAGCTTTAGACTAGAGAAAGAACAACAAGCTGAAGAAGAAGAACAACCATTTAAATCAAGTGTCTTCTTCTGTCTTCATCTCAGGATTCTTCAGAGGACAAAAAATATTCTATCTGTCAAAGAAGTTCCCAGATACCATCTGGCCAAAGCTGAAAAACTGAAGACCTACTCACCCTGCAGCAAGGCTCAAATCAACCTGAGTTCAATATCATATGGGGAGCTTTTGCTAACATCAAGATACACTAAAATCTTCTCAGTTGTATTTGAGAAAGAGAAGACATAATCACTCTCTCATCGCCCACTGTATAAAGGGTTCTTAACTCCGTTCAAAATTTATTGCTGGATGCAAGTCACCTGACCAAAAGACTTGAGGTTTGGTTTTTGAGCACCTGATCAAAAGCTCATTGGTGGCAGTCACCTGATCAAAAACTTGAGTGGATTTTTACCACGGTGGTAGAAGAGTGGATGTACCCAGGTTGGGGAACCACTATAAAATTCTTGTGTCGTCTGGTTGCACGTTTTCTTTTGTTCTTGTCGTGGCTGTGCTATCTAGGTTGTTGTGTTTCTGATATGCTATGCTAGATTACATTTTCTTAGGTTGTTTTTATTTACAGTAAAAAGTATTAAGTTTTCAAGATACTCTATTCACACCCCCCCCCCTCTAGAGTATTTCAGATCTAACCGTTACTTTCAATTGGTATCAGAGCAAGTTTCCTTTGGTTGTACAAGCTAACCCCTTGAACCAAAAGATCTTATGTTAGATCTGACTTTTATTTCTATTAGATATATATTCACAGCATGGCACAAAATAAATATTATGCAAACACCAGACCTCCAATATGCAACTTAAACAAGTTTGCCATCTGGAAGGTAAGAATCAAATTATATATGAATTCTATTGATGAGGATATCTACAATTCCATCTTGACAGGTCCTCCTCAAGCTACTGCATCTACATCTATAGCAGCTTCAAGCACTAATGCAGTTCAACCACTTTAGTGGACTGAAGACTAGAAGAAAGCTAAAGTTGCTGATGCCAAAGCCATGAATATTCTGGCCCAAACAATGTCAGATGACATTTTCTAGAGAGTGGCTGAATGCACATCAGCCAAGGACATTTGGGATTCGCTTAATTAAATGGTGGCTGGATCTGCTGATGAAAGAAAAGATAGAAGATCCAATCTCATATCACAATATGAGAAATTCAAGAAGGAAGATGCAGAATCTGTTGCAGATATGTACAACAGGCTGAGCTCAATCATCAATAAGTTGAAGACCTAGGACAAGGACATCACCCTCACTGAGGTGAATGATAAAATCCTTATGTGCTTCCCAAGCTCAAGGGATTCAGGGATCTGGCCAATCAAGGAGGCCAGAAGCTTAAATGAGATTTCCAATGAATCTCTTTTAGGAAAGCTCAAGTCCTATGAGTAGCTCATCGAATCCAGAGAAGCAGCAGAGCAATGAACACCTTCACCAGTCAGTAAAGAGCACAACCTGGAATTCAAGGCTGTTGAAGAATCTGAAGCCTCAACAATCTATGAATAGCTGATGTGTCTGCTTGCCAAAAGATTCTATAAGATGGCAAGGAAGGACTTTAGAAGAAAGTTATCCAGGCAGGATGACAAGCCAAGGTATGACAAAATGCTTACTAAAGAGGAGTTTTGCTTTGGTTGCAGGAAACCTGGACACTTCATCTCAGAGTGTCCAGAGAATCAGAAGAAAGAGAAAAGAATAGAGAAGGATACAAGAAGATAACAAAGTTCAAGACCATCCTCCAACAAATATAAAAAGAAGCAGAAAGGCTTTGTAGCTGAATCCTGGAGTGAAACTGAGGATGAATCCACATCTTCCAGCTCCAGTGAAGATGAAGAAGAGGCAAGGGCCAAGGAAGTATGCCTTATGGCAATTGATGCCTCCAGAAGTCAATCAGAAGAAGAAGAGTCTGATAATGAAGGAGCTTCAGAGACAGAAGCTGATCAGGCACTTTTATCTTTTGATTATAATTCTGATACTTTCAAATTTGAATTTAAAAATGTGTGTATTGATTTAATAAATTATGAAAAGGAAATCAAAACACTTAGGTAAACATTAGCTAATCAAGAAACTCTGATTGCTGAAAACACTAGGTTAAAGGAAGAATTAAATCTAGCTAATGAACAAAATAACTCCTTAAAACCAGAGCTATGTGAGGCCAAACAACTTGAGGAATCTCTCAATGGGAGAAGCCTTAAGCTGATTGACATCACAAGCACAGTCAATGACAGACTGAATGGCAAACTAGGCTTGGGTGCTTCATCAAGTTTACCCCCCATTCTCAAGAAAAACATATTAACAACCCCCATAAAATTTGTAGCTGCAAAGGGTAAAGAAAAAATAGATAGTAACAATCCCAATCAACTTGAAATTATACTCAAAATTAAGGAAATAAGAAAGGACAAGAAAATTAATATGTAGAATAATGTTCAGCAGCTTTCGTCGAATTCAGATCGACGAAATGTGCCAAGTTCGTCAAACTCAAGTCGACGAACACTGAACGCAAATTTATATAATAATCATTCATCTTTCTGCGATCGACAAACTGTGTATGGTTAGTCGAGCAAAGGTCGATGAACTTGGAGCACAGAAAATGACTATGTTCATTCTCTAAGCAGAGATCGATGATCTCATCCCATTTCGTCGAACTCTGGTCGACGAACTCACAATATTTCGTCGAACCCAATCAGACTTGGTAAAAATCATAATTATAACAATTCTAATCAAACTAGGAAACCATTTAACCCACTTGCTGATTGGATAATTCCAGCTAGAAGATATCACCCATTAGGATATAAATCACAACCTGAATTTCTGTGATATCCAGGTTTTCCTATTAGCAAAACAAAGGACCCAAGGTAACCTGGGTTAAGAACAATTAATTTTTTACTCTGCAGGTGAAGAGCTGTCCAGTTGTAAATCAACTATGGTATCTGGATAGTGGTTGCTCCAAGCACATGACTGGCAATAAGGACAACTTACACAATTACAAGTCTAAGTTGGGACCAAAGGTAATCTTTGGTAATTCAAAGTGTGGTCAGTCTGAAGGATATGGAGAAGTAAGGATTGGAGCAGTCACATTCAAGAAGGTGACTTATGTAAAAGGACTCAAGCATAACCTCATCTCTATCAGCCAATTATGTGATGAAGGTTATCAGGTACACTTTAACTCTACATCCTGTATTATTTCTAATAAAGAAAAACAAAAAGTTTTTATTAGAAATAGACAAGGAAACATATACTTAGTTGATTTTCTGTCTGCCAATTCAGATATTTGTCTGCTTAATAATGTTTGCACTCAAAATAAATTATGGCATAAAAGAATAGGACATGTAAACATGAAAAATATTGCTATGGTACTAAAGACAGTCTTGTAAGAGGCTTACCTTCTGGTCCCTACAAGAAGGAAGGCCTTTACAGGGCTTGTCAACTAGGCAAGCAAAATAAATCTAGTTTTAAATCAATTAATAAAAGTGATTCACCTAGGATATTGTACTTGCTACTCATGGATCTCTTTAGACTCATTGTTGTACAAAGCCTAGGAGGGAAATCCTATACACTAGTCATTGTAGATGACTACTCAAGATTCACTTGGGTTTTCTTTTTGAGATCTAAGTCAGATACCTTTAAAGGTATTACAGATTTTCTCAGGACCATACAGATTGAGTACTCTACTCATGTTGCATTGATCAGAAGTGATCATGGTATAGTGTTTCAGTCTCTTCTTATGCATGAGTTCTGTGAGAAGGAAGGTATCATGCACTGCTTCTCAGCTCCTAAAACTCCCCAACAAAATGGGGTAGCTGAAAGAAAGAATAGAACCCTGATTGAAGCTGCAGGCACATTACTTGCAGATGCTTATATGCAACTATTCTTTTGGGCAGAGGCTGTAAGCACAGCAAATTATGTACTGAACAGAATTATGATACATAAACTTAACAATAGGACTCCCTATGAATTAGTTAAAGGGAAGAACCCTAAAATCACCTATTTTAAAGTATTTGGATGTGTATTCTATATACATAGTAATAACGAGAAATACATTAGAAAGTTTGAAGCTAAGGCTGAAGAGGGAATTTTTCTAGGATATTCCCAAGTAAGCAAAGCTTATAGGGTGTTAAATAAATCCTCTTTGAAAATTGAAGAATCTATACATGTAACCTTTGATGAAACTAACATGTCTTATAAAGAGAAAGAGATTTCTGCCAGTAACACTTTGCAGGTACCACACTTATGTGAGAAAATGGGTGAATTAAACCTTCCACAAGAATCTATAGCACACTCTCCTCCACAAGTTGTTGAAGATAATGTAGATGAATCTTTGGAAGAGGCTGAACCTCATTCAACAGCAAACATAATTTCACAAGAGGAATTAATTCCAAATACTATTGCTGAACCAACTCCACCCACTGATCTTGTCACACTAAGGGATCACCCCAAGTCCCAAGTGATTGGAGACATAATAGTAGGTGTATAGACAAGGCATCAACTCAACCAAGATATGATGCATGCATGTTTTCTCTCTCAAGTTGAACCTCAATCCATAAAAGATGCTGAGCAAGATCCCTACTGGATCATTGCAATGCAAGAGGAACTCAACCAGTTTGAGAGATGTAGAGTTTGGGATTTGGTTCCAAGAACAAAAGACTACCCAGTCATTGGAACCAAATGGGTATATAGAAACAAACTAGATGCCCAAGGTGCAACTGTGAGGAACAAGGCTAGGCTTGTTGCTCAAGGATACATGCAAGAAGATGGTATAGACTATGATCAAACCTTTGCACCAGTTGCAAGGATAGAAGCAATTAGAATCTTTCTTGCTTATGCTACCAACAAGAATTTTAAAGTCTACCAGATGGATATGAAAAGTGCCTTTCTAAGTGGACTGCTAAAAGAAGAGGTTTATGTTGAACAACCTCCAGGTTTTGTCTCTCTAACTCATCCCTCTTATGTATTTAGATTGCATAAAGCCCTCTATGGTTTAAAGAAAGCTCCAAGATCTTGGTATGAGATCTTAGCTAACTTTCTGATAGAGCATGAATTCACTAGAGACATAGTAGATAAAACATTATTCACTAGGCACAATAAGGATAAAATCTTGTTAGTACAAATTTATGTGGATGACATCATATTTGGTTCTACTGACTCTAAACTATGCAAGAGATTTCTGACCTCATGCATTCTAAGTTTAAGATGTGTAGCATGGGTGAGCTCTCCTACTTCCTTAGTCTCCAAGTGAAGCAGCTACCTGATGGCATCTTCATCTCTTATGCTAAATATACTAAAGAGCTTCTTAAAAAGTTTGGGATGGTTGATGTCTCAGCAAAGAAAACACCTATGGCTACTAATGCTGTAATAGATTCTGATCCACATGGGAAACCTATTGACCAGAAGTTATATAGGAGCATTATTGGCTCCCTACTATATCTTACAGCTAGCAGACCTGATATAATATTTTCCACATGCCTTTGTGCTAGGTTCCAAGTAAACCCTAAAGAATCTCACCTAGTTTTCCTAAAAAAAATTTTGAGATATATAAAGAGTTATCCTAGTCTAGGCCTTTGGTATCCTATAGAGTCAGAATTTAATTTAACTGGATATTAAGATGCTGACTTTGCTGGATGCAGGGTTGACAGGAAAATTACCTCAGGAACTTGTCAGTTCCTAGGCATGAGACTAGTTCTTGGTTCTGTAAGAAACAGTCATTTGTGTCAACATCAACTGCTGAAGCAGAATACATAACAGCTGGCAGTTCCTGTTCACAGATGTTGTGGATTCAGAATTAACTCCTGTACTATAGTTTCAACTTAAATAATTCAACTCTAATATGTGATAACACAAGTGCTATATCCATAGCACAAAATCCAGTTCATCACAGTAGGACTAAGCATATAGACATTAGACATCATTTCATTAGAGAGTCTGTAGACAAAAACAAAATTAAACTTGTCTATATCTACACTGATTTATAAAGAGCTGAAATTTTCACCAAACCCTTGGATGAAAGAAATCACTTGTTTTTTATAAATCAGCTTGGAATGATCAATGGAGAAGCCTTAATTTAATTTCTGTCTGCACTCGACGAATTTGCCAAAGTTCGTCGAACGAAGCTCGACGAACTGGGGAAAGTTCTTGAGATATTCGTCGAACGGAGATCGACGAACTCTCTGTGAGTGAAGTTGTGTTCGTCGACCGGAGATCAACGAATCTGCTTCAGAAAACTTTCGTCGAACGGAGCTCGACGAAATGTCTTCAAATCTTCAGATTGAGCTCGACGAATTCTTTACCTCAAAATTATTTCGTCGACATCAGAACGAAGAATTATTTAATTTTCATGGAATGGAGTTTGTCTATTCATATTATGGAAAACCTTATATCTATGTTTTCTTCGACCTCCAGCCCGCGCTTTCAGTTCCCTAGCACTTGATCTTCGTTTTTCTCTTGCAGGTGAACTAATGGCGATTCCAGCGGGAAGTCTTGTGGCGATGAAATTCGACACAAGATTTTATGTCGACTTTGAAACTTTTTAGCATTCAGACACTATCTTTCTTGACATCCTGCAACTCCTTGAAGAACAATAGTTGAAGAATCTGCTGTCCACAAGGATCAAAATATCTGGCGCTGAGATGAGAGAGTGGTTCTATACTTCCGCCACCGATGAGAACACCATGACAGGGACAGTCTCGGGTAATGCAGTTTCTCTCACCCCCCGCCATTCTAAAATAAATTTTTGGATTAAATATCGGTGAAGAAGAGTTAGAAGTTGATACTGAGGAATATGATGTGACGCTGAGTATGATGGGTTATACTGGAGAAACCCCAAATAAATTGCTGAATAAACACATGTCTGCTGAGTTCAAATTTCTAGCAGCCATTGTGACGAAAATATTGTTGAGCAAGCACACTACACTTGATTACATAACCAGGCACTAATTCCAGGTAATGTGTGATGTGGTAAACAAGAAGAAGGTGAATTGGACTGATATCATGTTTGATCTGATTAAGAAAAAGAATACAAATAAAGAGGTTTGCTTTGGAAGAATATTAGGAATCTTCCGGAAGGAGAAGGCTGCTGAATCACTGGTCTCCCCGACCATATTCATCAATGCCTCCAAGAGGATCACCTATGCCCTTTTTGGCAAGTGGGAGAGGACCATCACTAAGCCCTCAAGGCTCCGCCATCTTCCTCCAGGCCTTCTGAAAGCACAAGGGCAGGAATAGCCTCTCCCTCACCCTCAGAAGCAGCTCCCTCCTCCTCCAACATTCTTTCTCTTCAACAACCACAACAACCAGTTCATATTCCTACTCCAGCTCCATCTCCTGCAAATTCTCCACAAATAAATATCACTGAAATTCTCTCCTCCCCCATTCAGGAATCCCATCAACCCTCTCCTTCCCAATCACCACAACCATCCCTGCCTCAATCCCCCCTTCCACCTCACTTAACTATCACAGATCCTGACACATTTATCTCCTCCCACACATTCAATCTTGTGATTCCACCATCATCCCCCCATCAAGAACCCATCCCCACACCATAAATTCCACCCTCTGCAACAGCTCCTCCCTCTATCCCCTTCCCTTTCCTAGTCCAAACAGACCTTCCATCATCTGCACCTTACTACACAGACACAGACATGTCTAGTGCATTTTCTGTTTGCTCCAATTGTGTTCATCACAATACCTACTCCTCCACTGCTCGAAAATCTCTCTATTTAAACTTCTCTGATATTGTTAAAGCTTTACTTGCATTCATCTCTCCCTCTCTTCAAATTCTTTTAAATAAAGCTCTATCTCCTCTCACTGCCTCAATCCAAACTCTATCTGGCCAACTTGTTGCTCTATCTCTTGTCCCTTCTTCTGAGGAACTTGCTCTAGGACCCTCTACAACAAGTCAGGGGGAGATGCTTCATGATGAAGAAGCTCCAGTAATAGTAGCAGCAACAGAGTTTGAAGCAGCAGTAGCATCAAAAGTAGCAGAAGCAACAGCAGAGTTTGATTCCTTTATGACTGACTCTTCTAAAGATATACTAGATCGTTCTGCAATCATAGACTTAATAGAATCAGATACTGAGAAGGATGAGACTATTTTGGCTGACATAGATACTGCTGTAAATTATATTATAAATCCCACAGTAGATGTATAAAATTTATTGAGTATTTTTGATATAGCTTATTTGAATAATCTGACAACAGACAGCATCAAGCCATCTTTGGCTATATTTCCTTACACCTCTCCCATAATCCCCAAGGTTGCCGAGCAACTAAAGTCTAGTTTTGTTACAACAGAGGTTCCAGCTATTTCATCTCCTCCTACTCCAGTTTTTTTTATGGATGATTCACCCATGCCTGATCCTGATGCATTGATCATGGCTGATATAAAAGAAGAAAACAAAACAGTGGATGAAAGCACTATCCTGTATAGTCCTCCTGTTCCAGCTTCAGCTCCTTCTTCAGCTCCTTCTCCAGCTCCTCCTCCAGCTCCTACTCAGGCTGAAAAGCAAATTGATAAATCAGTACTAAAGGCCATTGATGCCTTATATGATGCTCCTCAGGATTCTTCTGATGATGATGATAATGATGAGGACTCTGATGATGATCCCAAGAAAAATAAAGTGTCTAAAAAGAGGAAAGCTCCTCCACCTCCTGCCCCAAAACCAAACCCAACAAATGACACTCCTTATTATATACTCTAGAGGATTACACCTTAAAAGGGCATGCCAGCAAGGATGTGGCTGTCCAAAAACCAGCAAAAAGAAAGGAAGAAAAGTAGGAGATATTCCCCACCTCCTCAAAGATATAGAAAGTATCCTCCTCCTCCTCCTCCACCTACGTATGGTGCTTCCAGTCCTTCAACTCAAAGGACTACCCAGTTTCAAACCTATCAAAGATAGCAGGGTAGGTCCTCATCTTTAGGAAGCAGCCAGCAAAGGCATTATTCTTCTGGCAAGCAGCAGCATCAACAAAATCAACAGCAACAATTCACTGAACATCAAAAGGCTGAAAGACCCAAGAGACCTGCTTCCCCTCTTATATCCTTTGAAGATCCAGGGTCAGCTACAACTGCTAGGATGGCCAGATTCCAAGAATTGGTAGGTCTATCCATGATCAACAAAGCAAGAGCTGAAGGACAGGATCCATCTGAATATACTACAATGTCCAAGTACAGAACGGAAGAACTTAACACGTTTGCTAAGGCTAATAAATTTTTCAATGTTGATGATTATATGAAGTTATATCCTGAAGTTGTAGTGCCAAGAGCCACCTCCCTTAGCATCATTGGAGCTGCTGACATGACCATGACAAAAGCTCAAGTAGCAGATCCAAACAGGGAGATCGAGTTTACACAGCCTGGTGACAAAACTAAGGAGGATAAGCCAAAGGAGCCCAAGAAGAAGAAATGAACTCTAAATTTTTTAAGTCTTTTGATTATTTTAAAATAGTCTGTTTATATTCTGATATAAAGCTCTGTATATATATATATCTGCTGCACATTTAAATTTTTTATGCCAGATATATGTTTTATTACTTTGTTATTAATGTGAGTTTGTAATTAGTGACCTTACCCTAATAGGGGGAGATTATTGGATCCCTAGTTGGATTTGGGCTAGGTTCACTAAGCTAGGATGTTTGACCCTACATGTATAGCTAGGGTCATGTATGAGATCTAGAGTATAGGCCATGTCCTTAGAGTCAACACTACATGGACCAGCAATCAACAGACTGTAGAAGACTCAAGACTTAGAGAAATTTCAAAGACTCATAAAATGAGTTCGACGTTCGTCGAACTCAGGTCGACAAAAGTCGTGCTCAGCTCGACGAAATCCGAGACAATTCTCTGAGCTGAGCTCGACGAACTTGAATCTCAGGTCGACGATTTCCAGAGTATACTTCAACATTCCAAGTTCAGAATTCTTCACTTAACTCCAGTCGACGAACTTAATTCTCAGGTCGACGATTGCTGGGTATTCTACTTCAACATGTTATTCCAGAAACATCTAAGTATTTTAAGTCCAAGATCACAATCCAGTCGACAAACTCACCTTCTCAGCTCGACGAACTTAGAACACAGTCATGGTAAGATTTATCTAGTAGAAGTTAGAAGCTCTCAGCTCGACGAAACTAGTTCTCAGGTCGACGAACCCAGTTTTGAGGTCGACGATTTCTGGACACGTTACTTAAACATTCTTAAGTCCAAGAAACATGGAATTCTATTATTCAGTCGACGAAGTTATATTCTCAACTCGACGATCTTGATGCACAGAGTTGGCAAGGTTCCAGAGAAATCAGTTCTATCCTCAGGTCGACGATCTTGGATCTCAGCTTGACGAACAATTGTTATCTGGTCGACGAACTTGACTTCTCTGCTCCACGAACTCTGGACACAACTCAACGAATTCTGTTCTCTACTCAACGAATTCTGTAGAGTTCGATACTTAAAAATTTCCTTCCCTCTGTTCCTTTTTATTGCAATAATTCTTGAGTAATCAATGCTTAAATATTCTCGGAATATTACCATTAGAAGCAAGCATTGATTACGGTCTTCATCAGGATTATTACTTACCGTTTTTCCTTGGGACAGTTGAGGAAATCAATCAATGCAAATATTCTCCAGGCCGTCAGCATTGAATGAAGGAAGAAATTCAAATTCAGAAGGAAAATTACACAAAAATATAAAAAGGAATTTTCTTTTTTTCCCAAAAGCAAAACAAACGACAATACAGAGAATAGGCTTTTCTTCTTCCTTCCCATCTAAACACAGAGAACAAAAATACACAGGGCAATAACACAGAAAAATTAGATGCCCTCGACCAGAGAAAGAACAGCAAGCTGAGGAAGAAGAAGAACAACCATTTAAATCAGGAGTCTTCTTCTGTCTTCATCTCAGGATTCTTCAGAGGACAATAATTATTTTATTTGTCAAAGAAGTTCTGAGATACCATCTGGTCAAAGCTGAAAAATTGAAGACCTACTCACCCTGTAGCAAGGCTCAAATCAACCTTAGTTCAATATCTTAGGGGGAGATTTTGATAACATCAAGATCTACTAAAGTCTTCTCAATTGTATTTGAGAAAGAGAAGACATAATCACTCTCTCATCCCCCACTATATAAAGGGTTCTTAACTCCATTCAAAAGTTATTCCTGGTTACAAGTCACCTGACCAAAAGACTTGAGGATTGGTTTTTGATCACCTAATCAAAAGCTCATTGGTGGCAGTCACGTGATCAAAAACCTGAGTGGATTCCTACCAGGGTGGTAGAAGAGTGGATGTACCCAGGTTGGGGAACCACTATAAAATTCTTGTGTCTCCTGGTTGCACTTTTTCTTTTGTTTTTGCTGTGGCTGTGCTATCTAGGTTGCTGTGTTTGTGATATGATGTGCTAGATTACTTTATCTTAGGTTGTTTTTATTTACAGCAAAAAGTTTTAGGTTTTCAAGATACTCTATTCACCCCCCCCCCCCCCCCTCTAAAGTATTTCAGATCTAACCCTTACTTTCACATGGGACTTAGTGCGCACGACCTCTAGTCGTGTGCCACTGCTCGTGTGCGTTTATTCCATTTTTCTGAAGTTCCGCTATTGCTAATCGCACAATCTTGGGATCCAATGCACACGACCTCTGTCGTGTGCTCTGATTTTTTGCTGCCGTATTTAAACCCGTGCTCCGCAAATTAGGGCAACGCTTTTCATTTTCCGCCCCGCTGCTGCGCAAGAAGCACCGTTGTTCACCCCCGTAGGTCCTCCACTCATCTTTACCCTCCGGGAAGCTTTCTCCGTCGATTCGAAGCCGTCTTCAATCCTTCGGAGAGTTTCTGGCACCAGCAGTGTGCAATAGAAATCTTTCGGTACTACTCATTTGTGAAAAAAGGAAGAAAGATTGAAGGAAAGGGAAGAAGATGGAGGAAGACAAGTGGATTGACAACCCATTTAACTCCGGATCCAACCAACAGTTTGAGCCGAGAAGTGGACTGACAACCCACCATTTCGGCCAAGAACCACGGCTAGGCTTTCCTCCTATCGGTTTATTCTACCTCCTCTCATAGTGAGTGTGTTCTTAAGCTTGAAATGAACTTGAACTTACTTTTATTTGTCTAAGAATGAAGTTTGCTTGGGTTAGTTACATATTCTTTGTTAGGTGTGATGCACTCGCCTCCATACACATCCACTCCACTCACGCACTAGAACAACTCTAGCGATAGCTAGTGTTGGTAGTTGAAGAGGTGATTGCGACCCTCACTCTCCAGACATGTGTTCATTCCATTATCTTTCTCTCCGTCCATTCGCCTGACGAAGCATGGCATAGCAGCATGCACTAGTTCCATCCACCAATCGAAGCGGTGCTTACGATCCGCATTAGTTCTCTTTTTGTTTTGTTAGCATTAGGAATCGAAAACTAACCTCCTTTGTTGTTTCGTTTAACTCTTAGTACTGATCTTTCTGCGACGCTATCATTATACCCAACCTGCATTCCCTCGAGATCGACATTTGGGTAAGCTTTTCCCAAAATTATTACTTGACAACGACAGGTGCACTTGCCGACGCATCATTGCTCAAACTGTCAGTTCAATGTCTAGACTGACACTGGTCGGCTTCCGCTTGTCCGTTTGGCTCTCTGGCATTTTAGAGCTCATAGCTCACACAAGCCACACAGTCTCCCAAAGACAGTCTTTACAATCAAAAGGGTATATGGCAGCTATCTCCAACGATACTTACTATCACCAGGCAGTAACAACAGAACTCAAATTCTGTACCAGACCCAGCCAAAACCAAGCAATAACCTGAAGTGCTAGAAATACTGGACTTTCATACCAGAAATAGCTCACCCAGAGCTATCACCATAGGTGATACTCACTGTCGCCCGACGATATCAACAGTTCTCCAAAACTGTGATTTCACTTGGGTACTTTCTTGAAATTCAACACCAGTACTTCCTGTTACTCCACTTCACAGGCACAACCCATAGGCCCCATACAGTACTCGTCTATATGCAGATTCTTCTCTGGTTCGCAAAATAAAAGATCACCAGCCCAGACCAATGTATCCAGATGAGCTTCACACAACATGCTTATTCCGTACTACATACTTCTGGATCTATATGCAAACTTACTTGGGGATAAGAGTATCGACCTAACAAAATTCTCTAAAAATTCCACCTTTTGTGGAGGCTTCCATGCACATGCAAAATTAGGAATTCACTTGTCTAAGCAGGAGGTCGTTACCCTTGTAGTTTTCCATGGATCCATGACCTTGATCTTTGTTTCGGATAGAACTGATTGTCATCGCTTCCCCTCCTCGGATCTATTGTTGACTTGCAATTCCGATTATAAGCACGCCTTGGACAAAAACTCCACTTTAGCTCGTAGGCTTTTTCCTCTTCTTCCCCCTCCATAACTGAGCAATGAAGTGTATGAGAAAGAATGAGAATGAAAGCTTAAGTCCAGCCTTTATAGGAAAAGTACTACGGAGCAATAACTACTACCGCCACGCGGTATCATAGGCGGTGACCGCTTTGACCAGTCGATGACGCTATCTAGAACTATCGCCCTGCGATACCCTTATCGTTGCGTGGTAAGATCTTTCTAGAGAACTCAACAATTCATCGAGAGTGTTGAGTACTACCACGTCGCGATAGAAATTACTGTCTGGTGATAAATCAGTTACTCGACAAATTGTTCTAGACGATTGTCGAAAGGCTATCGACATTCGTTGAAAGGCTAGTGCAGCGCTAATGTCTATTTCCCTAGCGATAACAACCCGAGCCCTGGGTCCAATAATTCACTGAGCTCTCACCTGTGATAAGACTATCATCTCGCGGTAACCTCCAATGATCACATCTCCTTTTTTTGGTGTTACAACCCTACCCTCCTTACAGAAATTTCTTCCCCAAATTTGCATACACCAATAAGTAAGACAACAACTAAAGAGTTATAATAACTTTTCTTCATAAACATAATATTACAATAACATTACACAAATAACTCGGGATATTCTTCACGCACGGTTTGCTCTCGCTCCCATGTCAGCTCTTCATGGGTACAGTAATCCCACCGGACCTTGACCATCCTGATTGTCTTGTTCCATAGTTGTTTGATTGTCATATCCTCGATTCGAATGGGCATAACTTTCATTGTTATCCCACTATCGACCAGTACTCGATCATCCACAATCAGTTGTATTGGCTATTTCACAGCTTTTGAAAACACTGATACGTGGAGCACATCTTGTATGCCACTCAGGTTGGTCGAAAGAGCTAGCCGATTGGCAGCTTCTCCAACTCGCTCGACCACTTCAAACGGACCAAGATATCTTGGATTCAACTTTTTCAAGCTCCGTATCTTAGAAACGCCTTTGAATTGAATGATCTTTAAGTATAATCAATCGCCAGTCGGAAACTCCATGTTTCGGTTCGTGGCATTGTAGTACTTCGCTTGGCTATCTTGGGCTATCAGTAGACTTTCACGAATAGTACGTATTGTCGAATATGCATCTTTGACCGCTTTACATTTATATAGCTTTGATTCGACTGTTTCCCCTGATGACACATATTTTGACTAAAATATGTTCATCATTATTATTATATTTATATTATAAATTATATGTATTTACTCTTAATTTTAATATAATTATCTAATTATTAATATATCACAATTATTTATACTAATATCATTTTATTTTGTTTTGTGACAGGCCTGGGGGGAATTCGACACGATTCGACGTAAAATGCCCGCTGTCCATTTTTGTACGAGAAATATTTCCCACGCAAATAAGTTTTGCATGCATGTTGCTTTCCCACCTTTTCTCTCTCCTCCCAATACATGAATTATCCTTTATTATTATTATAACTATTCATATATGTATGCATGGTAATTGATTTTTCATGCATGACCATGTATGAATAGTTATAACTATCAATACATGTAGCCTCCTTTCCCATGCAAGCCTCTTTATATAATTATTTCATGTAGCATCTTCTTATTTTAATTTTTATATAATCCTCTCCCATAAATACATCATATCATGTTGCCTCTCATTTTTTTTTCATTTACATGTGGCCGGCCACATTCTTCCCCTTCTCTATTTTTAGTTTTTTTTTCCTTTTTTCTCTCTCCCTTTTTCTTCCCCCCCCCCATATTTTATTTTCTCCACCAATATTAATAGTAAACCTCATTTCATATGGCCGGCCAAAACTTTCATTCATAACCGCCCACCTCCAAATTAAAACCGGCCATTCATTTCCTCGACCATGCAAACCGCCACCTATTCTTAATTCCACTCATAACCTCCTTAATCAAAACCGCCCACTTTAAGTTCCTCCTTCATTTCTTAATTAATCACATTAACTCCAATCAATTAAAACCTCATATTCATTAATTCATCACCATTTCATGTGGTCGGTTACCTCCATGTTAAACTCCCTCATTCACCTTTTCACCTCCCTCCACCTCTTCATTTCCCCACATTTATTCTCACCAATTAAATCCTATGTCCTTTCATTTTTATTCTTTATCTAGATCCTTCCATGGTTGCTATAAAAGGAGCATGAAGCCAAGGCTTTGAGGAGGAGGAAAAAAGTTAGAGTTGGAGAAGAGAGCAAGTTCAAGAGAGAGTGAGAGAGAGTTCTACCTTGTATGAGAGTTTCTTTTATGTTGTCTCTTATGCTTTAATTTTCCATTGTGTTGTGTACTTCTGTTATTTCCCTTCTAATGAAAATGCAAACTTTTTATTTCATTGTTGTTGTTTTCTTTATCATGAGTAGCTAAATCCTTTCTTAGTACTTGATTGGTTAGTATTGGGATGAAGATTTAATTATAATCTTTCGTCTCTAATTTTTGAATTTTTCATTTCGATTTATTTCCGATTAAAATTTGGCGGCGTGTTTATATTACTAGTATATAAAATTTCGCTATCCGATTGGTAGTCTAGTTAGCCGAGAGGCTCGTGAATGTCATAGATCGCTCGGAAATAAAGAGATTTTGATATTCTTCTATGAGAATAGAGGATATCAAATCTTTTGGATTTGGGATTTTTTCGTTCATGCAATTTTAAATTACTTTCAAATTTTAAGAGATTATGTTTGAAATGTTTTTAAAATTAGGCGGTAGTTGTCTTTAGCGAGTTGCTATTGTAATTTTAATCCCCCAATCGAAACAGATTCTCAAGAATTAGAACGCATCTTTTATAATCAGATTCCCAAGAACGCCCAATCAAGTGCTAAATCGTGAATTTTCTTGTTAGTCAACTCTCTTCGTTTTTACAAAAACCAAAACCAATTTTCACTCGATAAGTTAATAGTTCCACCTTGTGAGTAAAAGTACTCAAAAGACCCGGGAAATACGACACTTGATCATGCTACAAGCGATAGGTGCACTTGCCTACTGCAACAATCAGATTTTAAGCATCAAGTTTTTGGCGCCGTTGCCGGGGAACGTAATTTTTGATATTTTGAAAGCAAGGTTCTATTACTCTTATCATTTTGTTATTTTTTTTCATAAAAACAAATTCTTAGTATTTTATTACTTATACTAAAATTCTAAAAACAAAAACATTTTTGTTTTAACAAAAAAAAAATATCAAAAAAATTTTAAGTTTTCTTTTTCTTTTTGGTAACAGTTTTTTATGGAATCGTCTTATTTTGGCGCGTTTTGTAATTTTTGCTGGTCGCCGGACCACTTTTATTCTGAATGTCTTTCGGTAACCCCTCCCTATTTTGATTTCAATTTTTCCGGAGCAGGTCAAAGTGGCCAATTTGACCCTTACTCCAATTTTTATCCTACTTGGGAGATGGGGAACTCGTCTTATTTTTCTAATGATTTTGCCCCGCAAAGCGTCGCACCTCTAAATTTTAATTCAATCGATAATGGGTATTTTGAATTGCAAACTTCTCTTGATAATATTAATTCGCATTTCAAAACTATTATCGATTATTTTTCTCATGAGGCCGCATCATTTTCTTCGTCTTCTTCTCCGTCTTTGTCCCCTCCAATTTCTTCATGTAATGAGTCACCGGGTATCCCGGCTTGTCTTTTTCCTCTCGAGGAGGATAACTATTCGGATATCCCAGATTGTTTCCTTCCTCCTTTGGAAGACACCCCAATGGATACTTCGGTGTGCTTCTTACCTTTTGAGGATGACAAGACGTCTCATCATTCTCTCTTTTTTTCTAAAGACGTTTGTGATTCCATTTCGCTTCAACCTATAACTGTTCCAACTTTTTCTAGTTTTTGCATGTCTTTTTCTTCTTCTTCTTCTTTTATTTTACATAATTCTTCTTTTGTCCTCTCTACGCATTCTTCTCCCGAAATTTCACAAGTCTCTCCTTCTACTTGTGAAATTTCCGTTGATGAAATTTCTTTTTCTACTTCTTCTTTTGACGACCCATTCTTTCCCATTTTACATACAACGGAGTTCTTCTATAACTCCATCCATTCATTTTTGAGCGTCATTCCCTTGAAGATTTCACCGCATGTCGATGCGATTCTTCACTTCTTCATTTTTTTAATTTACTCTCCCATGCGCATACTTAGGGAGTTACCACTTCATCTTACTTTTTATTATCCCTTTAGCTAACCAATTACGTCGAGCTCAGCCAACGTTAAACAAAGAGCGCTCTTGGGAGGCACCCCTTGCTTATCCTTTTTGTTATTTCTTTTTCTTTTTGTTTGTTTCTTTTGTTTTGCAGGAATAATTCCCCGGCGGTTCTTTTGGATCCATCCTTTCCTCTCTCCTGGTGTTTTCAGACTCGCCAATTCAGGGAAGTACCTGTTTTATTTATTTTCAATTTCTTTTATTTCTTCTTTTTAACATCGAGGATGATGTTTTCCCCAAGTCCGGTGGGATTGAGTTAGTTTGAATTTTGTGTTGTTTTGGTTTTTTTATATTAGAAAATTTCAAAAAGAAAATCATATCAAATTTAGGTAAATAAAAAAAAAATTCAAAAAAAATATATTTATTTAAGATTATGTTTATGTTATTATGTTATAAAAGAAACAAAAACACAAAAAAAAAGATAATATTTTAACAAACAAAAAAAAAATTCGGAAACTTAAAATTTAGAAACCATCAAAAATTATTTTCTATCATTATTTTAGTATGTTTCTTTGAGTGTTGTGTAGGCTCATGTAGTATTCTTAATCATTGGTAGTATGTTAGGATAGAGTCTAGTTTAACTATATTACTCTTTCATATCTTAATTTTGTCATTTTCTCTTTCATAAATTTTGGCATCATTTTTATTTTAATGTAATAATGTTGTAGTTATCTCTTCGATTCTAAGTGTAATAGCGTGCTTATTTTGTTAGACGATATTATTAGACACTCACTCGCAAGGTAGTCTTTCTTGGTGGCTAGAACTTGCCTCAAGCGACTCTCGAAACATTTGCATAAGTTTGTCATGATCTTTTAGAAGTGATTTAGGCCTCCGTTTGGGTCGTTTGTGCCTTTTTGCCCACCATAAAAATTCACTTTGTTAAACCATTTTGGGCCTTTCCTAATTTTCTTTGTTAGCTCCACCTTTCATTTTCACCAAAGCCAAAACATCTATCCCATGATCACACTAAATATTTGAGTTTTATTAAAATGTTGTGATGTGGTTTTTATTATGAAAAAAGTGGAATTTTCACATTTTTATTTGGAGCTGTTTTGTATGAAAAATAAAGTATCAATGTAAAAAAATAATAAAAAAAATCAAGTGAAAAAGAATTTCATTGGCCAATTTTGAAAGAAAAATATTCATGGCCTTATGTTTCAAAAAAAAGGGAGAGTTTGTTGTAAAAATTTCTTTTTGATTGAGGGTTTTATTTTTAAATTTTATAAAACTCTCACCTTGGTTTAGTGTGATCTTTAGCCTTCGTGTTTATATTTTGATTTCCAAATCCTCATCATTTACCTAAGCCAAATTTTATTCCTAATGAAAGCCCTTTTGATCTTTAAGTCATGACATTACCTTGTATAGTGGAGAGAGTGTGACCGGGCAAGCCTATGGTCACCATCATTGATGGATTTCTTTGGAGGTTATCTTGGAGTGTTTTGTAGAATAATCGAAGTCTAGCAACATGTTGTTTGTTCAATGCACTTATTTTGGTTGAATCGCTACATCTATTATGTTTGTTAGGTAACATGTTGATGCCTTATTTTTATGTTGGTAGAAAATTTACAATCTAAGTATATGCCATAGTAATATTTTTAATCTCTTCTTTATTCTCCTCTACATTGATTTCTATCACCGCACTCATTGGTAGCATATTAATTTTGATAGTTTAATTTTTGTTTTGGTGTTCTTAAACAAAAAAAAACAAGAAAATTTTGTTAATTTAACATTTATAGTAAGTCTTGTTCTGCTTGAGGACAAGCAAAGGCTTAAGTCTGGTGGGATTTGATGACACATATTTTGACTAAAATATGTTCATCATTATTATTATATTTATATTATAAATTATATGTATTTACTCTTAATTTTAATATAATTATCTAATTATTAATATATCACAATTATTTATACTAATATCATTTTATTTTGTTTTGTGACAGGCCTGGGGGGAATTCGACACGATTCGACGTAAAATGCCCGCTGTCCATTTTTGTACGAGAAATATTTCCCACGCAAATAAGTTTTGCATGCATGTTGCTTTCCCACCTTTTCTCTCTCCTCCCAATACATGAATTATCCTTTATTATTATTATAACTATTCATATATGTATGTATGGTAATTGATTTTTCATGCATGACCATGTATGAATAGTTATAACTATCAATACATGTAGCCTCCTTTCCCATGCAAGCCTCCTTATATAATTATTTCATGTAGCATCTTCTTATTTTAATTTTTATATAATCCTCTCCCATAAATACATCATATCATGTTGCCTCTCATTTTTTTTTCATTTACATGTGGCCGGCCACATTCTTCCCCTTCTCTATTTTTAGTTTTTTTTTCCTTTTTTCTCTCTCCATTTTTCTTCCCCCCCCCATATTTTATTTTCTCCACCACTATTAATAGTAAACCTCATTTCATATGGCCGGCCAAAGCTTTCATTCATAACCGCCCACCTCCAAATTAAAACCGGCCATTCATTTCCTCCACCATGCAAACCGCCACCTATTCTTAATTCCACTCATAACCTCCTTAATCAAAACCACCCACTTTAAGTTCCTCCTTCATTTCTTAATTAATCACATTAACTCCAATCAATTAAAACCTCATATTCATTAATTCATCACCATTTCATGTGGTCGGTTACCTCCATGTTAAACTCCCTCATTCACCTTTTCACCTCCCTCCACCTCTTCATTTCCCCACATTTATTCTCACCAATTAAATCCTATGTCCTTTCATTTTTATTCTTTATCTAGATCCTTCCATGGTTGCTATAAAAGGAGCATGAAGCCAAGGCTTTGAGGAGGAGAAAAAAAAGTTAGAGTTGGAGAAGAGAGCAAGTTCAAGAGAGAGAGAGAGAGAGTTCTACCTTGTATGAGAGTTTCTTTTATGTTGTCTCTTATGCTTTAATTTTTCATTGTGTTGTGTACTTTTGTTATTTCCCTTCTAATGAAAATGCAAACTTTTTATTTCATTGTTGTTGTTTTCTTTATCATGAGTAGCTAAATCCTTTCTTAGTACTTGATTGGTTAGTATTGGGATGAAGATTTAATTATAATCTTTCGTCTCTAATTTTTGAATTTTTCATTTCGATTTATTTCCGATTAAAATTTGGCGGCGTGTTTATATTACTAGTATATAAAATTTCGCTATCCGATTGGTAGTCTAGTTAGCCGAGAGGCTCGTGAATGTCATAGATCGCTCGGAAATAAAGAGATTTTGATATTCTTCTATGAGAATTGAGGATATCAAATCTTTTGGATTTGGGATTTTTTCGTTCATGCAATTTTAAATTACTTTCAAATTTTAAGAGATTATGTTTGAAATGTTTTTAAAATTAGGTGGTAATTGTCTTTAGCGAGTTGCTATTGTATTTTTAATCCCCCAATCGAAACAGATTCTCAAGAATTAGAACGCATCTTTTATAATCAGATTCCCAAGAACGCCCAATCAAGTGCTAAATCGTGAATTTTCTTGTTAGTCAACTCTCTTCGTTTTTACAAAAACCAAAACCAATTTTCACTCGATAAGTTAATAGTTCCACCTTGTGAGTAAAAGAACTCAAAAGACCCGGGAAATACGACACTTGATCATGCTACAAGCGATAGGTGCACTTGCCTACTGCAACAATCAGATTTTAAGCATCATCCGCCCAAGCTAATGGTGTACGACACTTCCTACCATATAACTCTTCAAAAGGCGCCATTTGTATACTAGCTTGATAGGTATTATTGTAGGCGAACTCACTCATATAAAAGTGATCTTCCCCCCATTTCCTGAAATCTAAGGCGTACATTCGGAGTATATCCTCCATTGTTTTGTAGGTCCTTTCAGTCTGACCATCTGTTTGAGGACGAAAGGTCGTACAAAATTGTAATTTAGTACCCAACAATTGGTGGATTGGCCGCCAATCACTTGAAGTAAAATGCCCATCTCGGTCACTGATGATGCTACGGGGCACATCGTGCAATTGTATATTGTTATCCACGTACAGTTTGTCCAATTTTTCCACTGAATTGTCTTTCCGATTTAGTATGAAGTGCGACACTTTTGTTAGTCGGTCAACGATCACCCACACAGCATCGTTTCCGCTCTGCGATCTCGGCAGCCCATGCACAAAATCCATAGAAATATCATCGAACTTCCACACCTATATTGGTAATGACTTCAAGAAACAATCAAGTTTCTGTCATTCAGCTTTTACTAAGGCACAAGTCTGACATTTTTCCACGTAGTGGGCTATATCCTTCTTCAAATCTGGCCACCAGAAGAATTTCTTCATGTCCTTGAACATCTTAGTGCTCCCCGGGAGGATTGAGTACTTTGTAAAATGTGCTTTGTAGATCAATTAATCTCGTAATTTACTAATGTTGTGGATCCACATTCGACCGTCTTTCGGCCAAAGACCATCATCCAAGGAAAATTGAGAATTTGACCCTTCCGCTGTATAGCGCTTTAGACTCTCATCAAATTCTATTGCTCGCCGAACTCTCTCCGCAAGGACATACTGTACCTCCCTCCAGTTCAGGAATGAAGTTGCAGCGGAATTCCAGTCAACACAAGAAATATCTAAAGCTTCCAGCTCCTAGATCAGACACTCATCATGCATCTGCAACAAATTTTCCCTTACCGAAGTCCTGTTACTCAAGTCATCTGCGACCACATTTCCCTTCCCGGGAGTATAATGAATTTCAAAGGTGTCGTCCCCGAGGAACTCCATCCACCTACGTTGTCGCATATTGAGATACTTCTTATCTAATAGATACTTTAGGTTCTTATGGTCCGTCAATATATCAACTTTCACGCCATATAAATAATGACGCCACAGTTTAAGTGCAAAAATCACGGTCGCGAACTCCAAGTTGTGGACGGGATAGTTTTCCTCATGCACATTTAGCTGTCGTGAGCCATAAGCTGTTACTTTTTCAAACTGAAGAAGAACGCAGCCTAAGCCGCTCCCAAATGCATCACTGTAAATCTCATAGATGTCTATACCACATGGAGACGTCAAAACAGGCGCCGTGGTCAAACGACTCTTCAATTATTCAAAAGCTCGCACACACTCTGGTATACAAACAAGCTTCTGATCTTTTCACGTCAGTGTGGTGAGGGGTAAGGATATCCATGACAATTTGTTAACGAAGAGCCTGTAGTAGCCCGTAAGTCCAAGGAAACTCCTAACTTCAGCTATCGTGGATAGAACCAGAAACTCTTGTATTGCAACTATCTTTACTGGATCCATTGTTATAACTTATCCACTAACCTCATGGCAAAGAAAACCCACCGACGTCAGACAAAACTCACACTTAGAGAACTTGACGTAGAGTTTATTTTTCCTCAGGATGTGCAACACCATCCTCAAATAGTTCGCATGATCTTATTCAGATTGAGAGTACACCAAGATGTCATCAATGAAGATGATCACAAAAAAATCTAAGTATTATCTAAATGTTTAGTACATTAAGTACATGAACACCGATGGCACATTTGTTAGCCCAAACGACATTAACGTGAACTCTTAATGACCATAGCATGTTCCAAATATTGTCTTGGGAATGTCACATTCCCGAATCATCAACTAGTAGTAGCCAGACTTCAAATCTAGCTTTGAGTATACCGTTGACCCAGCTAGCTGATCGAACAAGTCATCAATCTGTGGTATCAAATACTTGTTCTTCTCCATCAGCTTATTTAGCTCTCTATAATTAATGCATAGACACAATCTACCATCCTTCTTTTTAACGAAGAGGACTGGCGCGCTCCAAGGTGATATACTTGTGCGTATATATCTCGAAGTAATACCTCAGATACTGAGGGATTTATCTAACTAACTCTAGAGGGGGTGTGTGAATAGAGTATTTTAAAAACTTTAAAACGTTTTTACAGCAAATTAAAATAGGTGATATATATATATAAAAGAAAAGAAAATATCACACTACAGCAAATAAGAAAGTAGAGCACAACCAGACGACACAAGTAAATATATAGTGGTTCCCCAATAAACTTTGTACATCCACTCTTCTACCACCCTGGTAGGAATCCACTACAAGTTTTTGATCAGGTGCCCTGCCACCACAGGATTTTGTTCAGGTGCTCTGTCACCACAGATTTTTGATCAGGTTCCCTGTCACCACAAGATCTATTTTCTAAGGGAGATCTAGCAATCCTTTGAGCTTTTAATTAGGTGCCCAAAAGCCAGACCAAGTCATTTGATCAGGAGACTCGAGAACCAAAAAGTTTAACTTTTGAAGGGAGTTATAACCTTGTACACAGTTGGATGAAATAAACAAAAAGATTGAAGATGTTCTTCTCTGTCAATAATCTGAGAGAAGACTAGTGGATTTGATGATGTTGTCAATGATCCCCCAGAGTTATTGAAATCTAGTTAGGAGTGGAGACATTGCTTCAAGGTGTAGGCCTTCAAAGATGAACACTTCTTCTACCAGTAAATGATTCTGAGTGATGGAGTTTTTGATCTCAGATTGAATATGCGTTGTTGGAAGAAAGGCTTGAAGATGAAGAATGATGAACAAGATGTTCTGTCTCTGTATCTTGTTCTCTGTTACCAGATGTTCTCTTTCTTCTAATTCCTGACTAACTGTTATTCTTATTTCGGACTGTTGGACTTATACTGTGCAATCTTCAAAAATATCTGATGCATTGGACGACAAGTGTACCGATCGCACAAGTAATATTAAATGGGCAAATTTCCCCTAGTATCGATCTCGAGGGAATGCAGGAATTGTACGTGATAGCGTTGTGTGAAGATCGTTACAAAGAGTTAAAATAAACAACAAGGGGGTTGGTTTTTGGCTTCTTAAGGCTACAAAACAAAGAGAAAACTGTTGTGGGTCACCAGCACCGCTTCTCTTGGAGGAAGGAGTGAGTACAGGACGCTATGCCATACTTCGTTGGGCGGATGGATGGAGAGAAAGTGCGTAGTGTGAGTGTCGTAATCACCTCTTCATCCACCAACTCTAGCCTTTGCTAGAGTGGTTCAATTGCACGAGTGAGTGGATGTGAGCGGAGGTGAATGCATCACAGCTAACAAAGATAATGTAAATAACCCAAGCACAGTTCATTCATAGAAAAATAAAGAAAAGTTTAGGTTCATTATAAGCTTAAGAATACAATCCACAAAGAGAAAAGGTCGAATAAACCGCAAGGGGGAAATGCGAAGCCGTGGTTCTTGGCTGGAGTGGCGGGATGTCAATCCACTTCACGACTCTGTCTGTGGTTGCTACCGAATGCAAATGGGTCATCAATCCACTTATTCTTATCTGTCTTCTTTCCCTTCCTTCAATCATTTCTTTCCTTTGTCCAGATGAATAGCACCAAAAGCTCTCGTTGCTCGCTGCTGGTGGCCAGGAGCTCTCTAAAGGTTGAGGATGGCTTCAGATGGCTGGAGAATACTTCCCGGAGGGTGGAGATGAGTGGAGGACCTGTGGAGGAGAGGAATGGCATTTTGCGCGCAGCTGTCAGGCGGAAAAATGACAAAACGTACCCTAATTCGCGGAGCACGGACTTATATACAGAAGCAGAATAATCAGAGCGCACGATCAGTAGCGAACGACCAGTGGTCATGCGCACTGTCAGTTGATGATCGTGCGCTCAGCTCCCAGAAAAACCTGCAAGTTGACAAAAAAAATAATATATATATGCGCACGATCAGTGGCGCACTACCAGTGGTCGTGCGCACTATATCCCATGATTGTGCGATTAGAAAAGATAGAACTCAAGAAAAGCTGGTATGGAGCCCACGAGAAGTGGCGCACGACCGGTGGTCGTGCGCTATAGGTCCCATGCTCGTGCGTATGACCAGACAGAACTTGGAAAATGGGTAGAAGTGCGCACGATCAGTGGCTCACGACCAGTGGTCGTGCACTATTGGTCCAATGATCATGCGCAGTGTACCTAGACTGTTTGGGAATATGATGAGCAGGCCACGCAGGACCATTGGTCGTTCTCTAAGGAGTCAACTGATCGTGCACGTGTTAAAAACACACGACCAGTGGACCTTAGGAAGAAAACACCCCAAAACAATCCCGGATCATGCACACGACCCTTTAACCTGCAGCAAAAACAACAGAGCCACCGAGACCGGCATACTAAAGTCTCCAAAAGTAGCAAAATACCAAGTAGGGCACAAGAATAATAACTAAGAAAATCACACTGAAAGCGGGCCAAAAGTGCACTATTCATGGAATGGGCATAATAACAAATATGAACAAATATCGATCTATAGTGTAGTGCATCGACGAGAAAACTAGCCCAGATGAGTCAAAAAATATGTGTATAACTTGGACTCATCACACCCCCAGCCTTACCCATTTGCACGTCCCGAGCAAATCATCACTCTGTGAACTAGAAAATAGCTAGTTGGCTCGGAAATTTCAAAATAAAGTAAGACGAGAACACCGATAAATCATGTGCATAGAAGATATAATATAAAAACTCTTTAATTATACTACGCAGTTTAAACTATTCGACAGGCGTAAATAAAAATTGTATTTACTCAAAATTAGAATTCTGGAGAATCGTTCGGTCATGTGTAGGAAGAAAGTAGGCAGGCCACTAAGGTGAGCATTGCCAAAGACCGGTGCTCGTGTTCACCTTCAATGATATCTATCAATGTCATGGACCATACGCTTGCCCATTCACACTCTATCCACGGCGTGAGTTAGACTCAAGCGTGAATCGGTAGGACTTGTAGGATAGAATGGGGCTTACGATAAGGTTTGGTAGTCAATGATAAACTTGAAGGATACATGCAAATCGAGCGAACGATAAACTAAACCAATACAACCTCTTAGAGATGCACGTGTGACACACCCCCAGACTTAGCTTGAAAACCGGGCGTGTCCACGGCCTAACCCGACCAATATCAAGATAAACAGATTGGGATACAATTCTCATTGTAATTCTTTTAGATTTTTCTTTTTCAATTTTTTCTTTTTCTTTTCTTTTGCAATCCCCAAATTTAGAAAGTAGAAATTTTTGAATTCATCACCACATCACACGAATTCCACGTATCACAACATCATCAAAATATTAAATTCAATCAAGCTCAAGGATTTGGTTGCGATAGTAGGTTTGGCTTTATGCTTTGGTGAATGGAGGTGGAGCTGAATCAAAGAAGGGGTAGGCACAAATTTGGCTTGTAACGGTTAGCAGCTAGGACTAGGTAAAAAAAACTCAAACTAGCCAAAATGATGGCCTACGTCACACTCACTCTTGACTAACCGGGCACCAATGCTTTGGGAGTAGCTTGGGGCAAGTTCTTAGCCACCGAGAAAGATGATCTTTCTTCTCGACTCGAGCAATACCAGTCTAGTGGCGGCAACACGCATTCCTACACTACCGTTCGATTACTCCAGATTCACATTTTTGAGTAGTACAAATAATTTTTACATCTGCAGAAAAGTATAAATCTACGAGCATAAAGAAAAAAGTATATATACTATTTCTACACAAACCATGAGTACTCGATTAGGAGAACTGCATGAGTTTTGAACTGCTCTATCCTGAAATCCTAAGCCATCACCACTATTCTAAAGTTTACACAAAAACATTACATTTGATTCGAGCCGCGCGCGTGGCTAAGAGTGCGCTCATGTGGGTTATTCACTGTGTGCTTTGGAGATTATGAAATAAATAAATTATAAACTGGTATGCAATAAAATGTGTTATGTATTGACCACTGCCATGCTCTCCCCCAAGACTTGAATGCGACAACTAGTAAAAATAAGCATTACGAATAAGATAAAGAGCTAGGGGTAAGAAGTATCTATGCTCGAAATTGAGCATACCAGTCATGCAGTGAGATTGTCCAATAGCGGTTGGGTTGCCGCGCCTCAAAAATTTCCGGCACCTGTGAATTAGAGATCTACGCAAAACAAGAATATAGAATATATATATAAAAGAAAACATAGCACAAAACAGGACCAAGTGGTCCAACTTGGGTTGTCTCCCACGAGCCACTATTCTTTACCGTCCTTAAGGTGGACCAAATACCTGTATTAAGCATAATATATATAAAAAATAGCATTCGGCACCCGGACGGGCGAGAACAAAAATATAATTATTTCATATCTAACCCTGCTAAATAAGTATATTGCATATCTACAAATTAATAAAATACGAGAAGATCTGAATGTGTGGTAGACTAGCTTCGTGGTGATCTCCACTCACTCCTCCTCACTATCGCTGTCGTGAATCTCGAAGGGGGATGGAGGACGAGCAGGCGTGGATGGAGCAAAACGAGTAGGAGGTGGTCGAATATTCATCCTGCCTCTCACAGCTTGCTGATAAATAAAGTCTTGCATCCAGTATTGTGAAGCTTCCAAATCAGCAAGGAACTCAGACAAATATGGAATGCTCCGCTCCTGAGCTGGGCTGAACTGGTGGCTAGACTACCGCTCATTCTTTATTGGAGGCCTCAACTGCTGCTGCGGACTCTGATTTTGTGGCTCTGTCGCTCAACTTCTACCCATGACGGAAGACTCAGCCGACACTCCCTCATCTTACTCCTTTTCTCTGCCCCAGGAGCATCACCAGGCATGTTGACAACAAACCTCCGGCTTGCCTTCCTCCCAACCACTGACATCAAATGGCAGCTCACCAAATTGGGCCTGGTGATCATGGTGGGAGCAGTGACCTGCTCCATCGGGGGTAGCTGGCTCCAAATTCCCAAACTCTTCGCGATGCGGGTAATGTAGTAAGTGTAACATCCCATGTTACTTCTAGACCCCTTAACTTATATTGGATTGAGAATGGGGTGGGTGATAGGAAAATTAACTAAGTTTGCCCCTAGGTAGTGGGTTGTAGCCATGTGGGGCCCATTGAGGGGCCAAAGTCAAACTAAGTCAAATTAGCCTAAATAGGAAACCTAGCCACACCATGACCCCACCACATTGTCTTAACCTTAAAATAATCTAAGTGGACCTTAGGGCATGTCATTAGGTCAACCCTTTGACCCTAGTTGACCAAAGTCAACCATGGCCCTAATTTGGTCAAACCTATAACTATAGGCCCAATTAGCCCAAGTAGGGAACCACATTGACCCAACCCAAGTTGGGTGGTGCCATTAGACCCATGACCACGGTCATCCCACTCATCATGGTTGACCAAGTCAACTCAAGTCAACCTAGTCAACATAATTGACCTAAAGAAGAAAATGAGGGCTAAGCCCACTCTCCTTGGGCCAAGCCCACAAAACTTGGCCCATTATCAGCCCAAGTGGTCAAGGACCACCCCTACCCTCTGGTTTTGAAGAGAGGGTCACATACAAAGGGGCATTTTGGGGAATTCACCTAAAAGAGAAGAGAGAAGATGAGTTTAAGAAGAGGAAGCCACTTGGCCTTGGCTTCTTCTGCCCCAAAAAGTTGTTGGCAGGCCTCCTCATTAAATTCCAGCAGAATTGTGAGCATGGTGGCCACTTGGCACCATTGGTGATTCAACCAAAGCTCAAACCGACCTCACCTTGGAGTTATCTCCACAAACAGCCCTCCCCAGCTCAAACCGACCACACCATCATCTCTAGTCAGTGGAAACAAGTTGAGCACGAGTCCTGGAGCAGAGCTTTTGGTGCAGAAACAAGATTTTGAGTAGGAGATCGCCGGAGCAACTCAACCATGGCCAAACGCCGCAGCACTCGCCCCAAGCCCTGATTCGGGTCCGTTTCGCCACCTCTCTATACTTACTAGCTTTCTAGATCCTCTAGGAGAGACATCGAGCTCAATTGAGCCCGATACCATGTGAGTAAAAGGAGAATTCCCCAAGCTTTTCTTCTTGCTCTGGTTTGCTGGAGGAGCCAACTCCGGCGGCCTCATCGCCGGGAATCGCTAGCCACTACCTCAATGAAGGTGGTGGCGACATCCGCCGGCGGTGGTGGTGGCTCAGCTGGCCGGAAATAGCCGGGCAAGTCGGCCCAGCGGAAACCAATCTGGGCCGTTAGCTGATTGGGGACGACGACCAGATCCCATCTATTATGCGTTAAGATTCGTGCAATCGATTTTAAATTAAATAAAAATAAAAGTATGAATATAAGTCACACTTATACAGTGATATTGCATATCTAATTTAGGCCCTTTAGAGGCATATTTAGATCTGGTGCTTACGATTAATGTTGTATCCCTTCCTCGTAACTTTAGTTTGCCACCTTAATCTTATAATTTGGTGCAGTATACTATCCTGTAGGGCTGTTTTGCTAGGACTGGTCCTTGACTATGGTAGAATTTCAAATTGATGCCCAAGCCAAACCATTAATTCGAATGACCCAAACTTTTGGGTGCATGCATGATTATGTAATATTTAGCCCCTGCCAAAAATTGAGTATTTTTGGGAATATATTTTCTATAGTTTTTGCTTAAATATCAAAAAGTAAATAAATGAAATAATTGGAGTGTTATGGCTCCAAATGGCCCCAAATTTTGGTGGCATGTCCTTGGGGACTATACATGTGCATGGTAAAACTTTAAGCACATTTGGGCCAATGCATGTTGGGTAAACTCACTTGCATGTGTTGGTTATGTATCTGCTTGGGGTGCAAATAGCCAAATTTGAAATGTTGTTTATTAGACGTATTTGGAACATCCAAAAATTATGGTATTGATTTCAGAGGCTAATTAGGGTGAATTATACTCCACATTGTACTAATGGGATTCTTGGAAGCAAAAATCTCATTATTTGGAATTTTTGAAATAATAGGACTTTTGAAAAATAAATGTAAAAATAGGCTCATCATTGAGATAAAATCCCCAATTTTTATCAAGGTAAATATAATGTTAAGTTTAACTCCTGAAAATTTTTATGTCTTTGTTTGAAGAAATTTGATAGGAGTTATGTGGAAATTACCTTTTTACCCTGATTATACTTAATTGGAAACTTGTTAAAAATACTCAGTAGAAAATTTTGGAAAATTTCTTGATGATATATCTGAGTATGAATAACCTTGTATAATTATCTCAGCATTTTTGGATAAATCAGTAATTTTTAAAACCTCATAGTAGCATTTTGGTAATATAATTAGAAATGAAATTTTGTAGCCCCTGTACCATGGAAGTTCATGAAATTCTATCTTTAGCATTATTGTACCAATATATGTATGCTATAATATTCTTGGAATTTTTAGTAATGAACTCCTCACACTTCATTTGGAAAATGACAATTATATGAGATTTCTATTAATTAAGGAATAAATGGAAATATTTCTAGGAAAATTATGAATTTTGGTAGACAACAATATTTTACCAAGATATAACTCAGGAAAAATTCCTTAGGTCAGTGGATTATAATTTGTGATACTTCATGTATTAAATAACCTAAGAGATTAATTAAATGATTTAATTAGAGGCCTTAATAACTTTAGAAAATTATGAAAATCAACATGCACACTTCATTAGCCCACACCACCCTAGGATAAATTGTTAGGGGTAGATGGCCTAAGGAATTGGAAATAATATTTCGGGGTGGTGTTAGGTCATGAGTTGCGCTACTGTAAGTAGGTTCTACTATAAGGACCACTGGGGGATAGATCGACGGATGAGCTAGAGATTACACTTGGAATATAACCCTAGTGGGTAGAGTTGTCTTAGTGATGAGAGTAAAGTGCAAGCCTTGGATAGCAACTGGAGTGGAGGCCGATGGAAGACCGTCGCCCTCCTGAGAACATCTTAAGTCTTTAGGATCACTCAAGAGTAATAACAAGAGCTGGGGGTTAATTTTGGGTAGTCATCAACTAAAGTAAATATCCTTGAGAAAGGGAGCTTTGGGCGTAATCCAATCGTAGTTCCTAGTGTCCCCGAGAGCCTTTCACCGGGTATACCCTGGGCAGTCCGGGAATTAACCTTAAATCAATAAGTATAATAACCCGTAGACAAGAGTAGTCTAATAGGTTAAGACATTGTGGTTCATTCTCGCCCGTGATGAGTTTGAGGGATTTTGAATAAAGGCACTATTGTGTGTTCTCACCTGCTATGAGTTGGAGTGATATATGTTGAAGGCTTGCTCGTGATGGGTTTGAGGGATTTTGAATAAAGGAACTATTGTGCGTTCTCACCCACTATGAGTTGGAGGGATATATGTTGAAGGCTCGCCCGTGATAGGTTTGAGGGATTTTGAATAAAGGTACTATGGTGCGTTCTCACCTGCTATGGGTTGGAGGGATATATGTTGCAGGCTCACTCGTCAAGGGTTTGAGGGAATCGGGACAGGTTGGTCCCGCGAGCTAAAGGCTCAAGATGAAATACTTGCATGTGCATAAATTTAGTGGCTGGACATGCGGTACTGGTCGATCGTCACACCGATGGCAGTACGTTGAACCAGGCGGGTGTGATGGTTTGAGGTGGCAGTGGGTTATTTTACACTGCGGTCTGGAGGTTGATCTCCGATAACGCACACCCGACCCAACAAGACTGACTGGTTGTCATCAAAGTATGTACGCAGACTCTAGCGTGCAACTAGGACGTGTATAGAGGCGTATGAGATGGGTCTAAGGTTTGGTAGTGTGCATACCTGCCTAGAAGTGGAGATTCCCGCTCCGCTACTGTTGTAGCCACAACGGTGGTACCCGAGAGGGAAGCTATCTCTCAAAAAGTGGGAACTAAAGGTCTGTGATGACAGAGTCGTTGTGTGTGAGTTGCACTTGCCTGTTGCATAAATTGCATCATAAACACTCATTCATATTAGGTCATGCGCTTCATAGATCCTTATCATATAAATTAGTATGAGCTCTTTTATATGATAAGTTAAAATTCCTGGAAACCTTAACTTATAAATTTGTATGAGCATTTTTATAAGTTAAGGTACGTTTGTGATGGTAGAGTAGTGGTAGTATAATTTTAGTTTTCTGCTCTTACTTTCAGTTCTTTACTTACTTGTACTGTACATGCTTTTACTTTTGTGTTATATACAAAGAACTGCTAGTATATATTTACTGCTCACACTCTTACTTGGTAGCTTAGTTTCCCTTATCACCTGCTTCGCTTTTGTTACCCCTTGTTGTCCTCCGCTTCGTCCTCCCGCACGGTGCCTAGGAGTTGCGGGGCGAGGTGCGGAGGAAACAACTTAGTCTTTTTGACTAATGGTCGGTGACCAAACTATTTTTAGGAGATCGAGGAGATGGAGCACCAGCATGAAAGGCAGGACGAGGTGACAGGGCGTGAGGATTTGATACCACATACTACTACTACAGCGCTACCTCGGCTGGGACGAGATTAGTTGATTAGTTTCCACTGTTTGATACTTTTGTGAGGAGAGAGTTATTTCATATGATGTACTGGGCATAAGCCCTTATTACTCTTCATATGTTTATTCTCATTGTTGACTGTGTACTCTTTCATTCATATATATGTATGATTTGTACTGTGACTGTGGAGTAGCTGTGTTGTACTCTGCAATGTATTACTTCTATTTCTCATATTGCCCTACAGGTTTTATGGTCATACTAGCCGGTAGAATCGGCGTGTTGCGGTGTCGACTAACCCGAGCGTTAGTGCCACCGTAAGTCGGCGGTTCTGGGCATAAGACTGGGAGCCTCCTTGGTAGGGGGCAGGGGTCTTACAAACTGGTAACACTTGATCGAACGATCATATGAGAAAGAAGTCCACAACAGAGGACCATCCACGCGAGCATTAGTTTGCGGACAAACTATGCAGCGGAAGCAGTGGTGTGCCCATATGTAAAAGGTCACATAAATAGTCCATTAAGTACAATGAGTTAGGCCAGTTCTGCTTTAACCTTACCTTTGTGCAACCTCCACAGGTCGCTGCGCCGCAAAATGTGGTTCCTCCCCATCCAGCTGCCACTCCATTTCTACAAATAGAGATGGGGCAGACTTTGACGGTAATCCTGGAATCCTTGATAGCCCAGCAGGTCCCAGCTCCGCAACCAAATCCGGGGTAAAGCTGGTTGAGTGCCTTCAAGAGCCTATCCCCACCGATGTACTGTGGGACAGAGGATGCTGTGAAGACGGAGGAATGGCTAGAGTCCATACATGAGATTTTGGCAGACATCAGTTGCCCGGTCAGCCAGGAAGTTCCTGTAGCCACCTCTGCATTAGAAGCTCATGCAAAGAGATGGTTGAAGTTCGTGCGAGAGTCCACTTATGCTGACTGGGAGCTGTCGGACATATCTTGGGAGGAGTTCGGTGAAGTATTTTTTGGATCACTTCGTATCCAGCACAGACAGAGATGCACTGGAGGAGAGGTTTCTGAACCTCAGGCAGGGGAGCAGATCGGTGATTGAATACCAGAGGGAGTTTTCCAACCTTGCCAGGTTCACAGGGATACAAGATACAGACGACAGGAGGAATGCCAAGAGATTCTACCGGGGCCTCAGAGACGACTTGAGGCATGCCCTATTGTTCAATTCTCACGGCACATCATCCCAGATCATCGAGATGGAAATGAAGCTGGAGGCCGACCAGCTGATGGTGCAAGGCAAAGGGAAGAGACCATACGATGGGTCGACACCAGGAGAGAGCAGCAAGGGCTCTCAGAGAGGCAGGACCATTGGATATAAGAGTGGTGTGGGATGTCGTCGTCCCAACTTCAGGCAGGAGCAGGGACCTCCTCCAGCATTATCTCCCCCACCTCTACAGGTGCATGTTCCGAGGAGGCTGGATGACCATGGCCACCGGCCGGTAGTTTGTTATGAATGCCACCAGCCCGGGTTCATTAGATCGGAGTGTCCGCATCAGTTTCATCCACCTCCTCCTCCTCCACCTCTAGTGGACCCTATAGTACAGCAGGGTCGAGTCCGAGGCCGAGTACGAGGTCGTGGCCGAGGCCGGGGATATCACGGCTGAGGACGTAACCAGGAGCAGATGTACGTTTTCGACCTCACAGAGCAAAGGAACCCCGAGGAAGTGATTACAGGTACTTCAATTGTTTTAATTTCGAAATTTCAACCTTAATAGTGCCTCGAAAACCATAGAGATAACATCCATTTTAACTCAAATAAATCTCAGGCATAGTTATGATCAGCGGCAAGCCCGCTCATACCCTCTTTGACACGGGTGCTTCGCACTCATTTATGTCGGACACTTTTATTGAAGGACTAGAGGGTGTGGAGAGATTCGCTGGCATAGAGATGAGGGTGCATCTTCATGATGGCTCGGAGCTACGGACCACAGATAGCTGCAACATGGAGGCCGAGATAGGAGGCAAGGCATTTGAAGCTCTGGCGGCGGTCTTGAGATTGCTGGACTTTGATTTGATTTTGGGCATGACCTGGCTTCATTGGAACTATGCCTAGATCGACTGCCCCTCTAAGAGGATCACACTCAGGCATGGAGACTCCTACGTTACTATTGAAGGTATCCGACCTATCCCCCATCTATCATTATCTTCTATACAGGCTGTCAAGGCCTATGAGCAGGAGGAAGAGGTATACCTTATCTGCTTCGAGATGGTGGCAGCACAGAGTTCTATAGCTGATATCCTGGTGGTTCGGGATTTCTCTGATGTATTTTCGGAGAAATTGCCCGGACTACCACCAGCTCGGGACTTGGATTTCAGGATTCAGTTAGTGTCGGGGGCGAGGCCAGTGTCCCGGGCACCTTACAGGATGGCTCCAAGAGATTTGACAGAATTCAAGACTCAGCTTCAGGAGCTTGTGGAGTCGGGATTTTTGCGGCCGAGCTCGTCGCCGTGTAGAGCACCAGTTCTTTTTGTGAAGAGGAAAGACGGATCATTGCGGCTGTACATAGATTACAGGGAGCTGAACCGGTTGACGGTCCGGAATACCTATCAACTGCCTCGGATAGACGAGTTATTTGATCAGCTTCAGGGGGCCTTCTAGTTCTCTAAGCTGGATTTGAGATCCGGTTATTATCAGTAGCGCATCCGAGAGGAAGATATCCCGAAGACGGCTTTCAGCTCATGATACGGGTTATACGAGTTCACGGTGATGCCTTTTGGGCTCACGAATGCCCCTGCCACATTCATGAGTCTAATGAACCGTGTATTCAAGCCCTTCTTGGACCGCTTCATCATTGTATTCATCGATGATATTCTGATCTATTCCCGGACTCAGGAGGAGCACACAGAGCATTTGGCACAGGTTTTGCAGAGGCTGAGGTAGTCCCAGATGTATGCAAAGTTTTCTAAGTGCCAGTTCTGGCTACAGGAGGTGGCCTTCTTGGGGCATACGATCTGTGGTGCTGGATTGGTGGTGGATCCAGCCAAGATAGAGACAGTTAGAGATTTGCCACGACCGAAGACAGTGTCAGACATTCACAACTTCTTGGGATTGGCAAGTTATTATCGTAAGTTCGTGGAGGGGTTCTCGAGGATAACAGTCCCCCTCACGTCCTTGACGAGGAGGGTTGTAGAGTTTGCTTGGACAGAGCAGTGCGAGACAGCCTTTCAGGAGTTGAAGGACCGACTCACCTCATCCCCTATCCTTGCACTCCCATCTGGGAGTGAGGGATTTCAGATTTACATGGATGCCTCATACGAAGGGTTGGGTGCTGTACTGATGCAGCATGGACATGTTATTGCTTATGCTTCAAGATTTAAGAAGCACGAGCATAACTATCCGGTACACGATTTGGAGCTCGGGGCTGTTGTATTTGCACTAAAGATATGGTGGCACTATCTGTATGGGGTTCATTGTGACATTTTCTCAGATCACAAGAATCTCAAGTACATCAATACGCAGAAGGACCTGAACCTGCGATAGACGAGATGGCTACAATTTCTCTGTGACTATGATTACCAAATTCACTACCACCCGGGGAAGGCAAACAAAGTAGCAGATGCATTGAGCAGGAGTGCCGACAGCTCTGGACGGGAGCACCTGGTGATGGCTATGGAGCTGATACATATGATGGAAGACATGCATATTACTATGGTTTCTGAGGCCAAACCAGTATGATATTGAGAGTACCTGAGCTCATTGATCAGCGATGATGACATTCGGGAGCGCATTATGGCGCATCAGAGGCTGGATGTGGCATTGGAGTCGATTTTCAGTGCCCTGGAAAGGGGCAAGGTGGAGGATTACACGGTGCAGGATGGTCTCCTTCAATTTCGTGGTCGCATTTATATACCAGCAGGGGACGGTATCCGGGATGATATACTTAGAGAGGCACATTGCTCCAGATATTCAATGCATCCTGGCATCACCAAGATGTGGGTAGATTTACAGAAGACTTTTATTGGCCTGGGATGAAGAGGGAGATCACCCACTTTGTGAAACATTGTGAGACGTGTCAGCGAATAAAGGCAGAATGCAAGAGCTCAGGGGGTTTATTACAGCCACTGCGCGTTCCATAGTGGAAGTTCGAGGACATTGCTATGGATTTTGTGCACGGACTGCCTCGCTCCCACTCTGGGCACGATTCCATATGGGTCATAGTAGACAAACTGACCAAGGTGGTGCGATTTATTCCACTCATGAAGGATGCTCCAGCTGCAGTTTTGGTGAGATTGTTCGTGGAGCAGTTCGTCTGATACCATGGCATCCCCAGGACGATTGTTTCGGACCGTGATGGTCGGTTCACTTCGATGGAGTGGAGGGATGTGCATTCTTACTTGGGCTCTCGGATTACTTTTAGTATCGCCTTCCACCCGCAGACCGACGGACAGACCGAGCGGAGCATCCGGACCATGGAGGACCTGGTCCGCATATGCATACTGGATACAAGGAAGCCTTGGGAGAGGCTGCTATCATTGATCGAGTTCTCCTACAATAACAGTCACCAGGCTAGCATCAGGATGGCTCCATATGAGGCACTTTACGGGAGGAAGTGCTGGACACTGCTTTCTTGGGTTCAGGATGTGGATACCAAGGCTCTTGGCTCTGATTATGTGAAGGATACGAAGGCTCAAGTTCATTTGGTCAGGGATCGGCTGCTAGAGGCCAAGAGTAGGCAAGCGAAGTATTATGATGCTCGGCACCGGAAGGTGGAATTCCAGGTTGGAGATAGAGTTTTCTTGAAGATTCGTACGGTACACGGTGTCTCTCGAGTGCGGAGGCACAAGAAGCTCAGTCCTCGATACATGGGGTCATACTCGATCCTGGGGCCAATCAGCCCCTTAGCTTACTGACTGCAGCTGTCGCCGGAGTTGGGTACCCTACACGACATCTTCCATGTCTCTTCCTTACGAAGAGCTCTCCTATGGCCGGAGCAGCACGTTACTACTACAGCTGGTCCGATAGCGCCAGACAGATCCGTTAGATTGGAGCTGATCCGTATTGATGATACATATGTCTAAGTGCTGCGTAAGAAGAATGTCCCTCCCGTGAAGGTGTTGTGGTCCAATCATGGACGGGAGGAGCACACCTAGGAACCAAGGGATCTGATGATGGAGCAACACCCGGAGCTGTTCACTTCAGGTATACTTTAGTTTATGCGTTTAAATTTCTTATAACTCTTGCAAGAAGAACCCCGTAGACCCGAACTTAAATTTCGGGGACGAAATTATTTTTTTTTGTTTATAGGATTTGTAACATCCCATGTTACTTCTAGACCCCTTAACTTAGATTGGGTTGGGCATGGGGTGGGTGATAGGGAAATTAGCTAGGTTTGACCCTAGGTAGTGGGTTGTAGCCATGTGGGGCCCACTAAGGGGCGAAAGTCAAACTAGGTCAAACTAGCCTAAATAGGAACCCTAGTCACACCATGACCCCACCACATTGCCCTAACCCTAAAATAATCTAAGTGGACCCTAGTGCATGTCATTAGGTCAACCCTTTGACCCTAGTTGACCAAAGTCAACCATGGCCCTAATTTGGTCAAACCTATACATATAGGCCCAATTAGCCCAAGTAGGGCACCACATTGACCCAACCCAAGTTGGGTCGTGTCATTAGACTCATGACCACCAAGTGGGGTCAGCCCACTCATCATGGTTGACCAAGTCAACTCAAGTCAAACTAGTCAACCTAATTGACCTAAAGAATAAAATGAGGTCCAAGCCCACCAAACTTGGGCCAAGCCCACCAAACTTGGCCCATTATCAGCCCAAGTGGTCAAAGACCACCCCTACCCTCTGGTTTTGAAGAGAGGTTCACATGAAAAGGGTCATTTTGGGGAATTCACCTAAAAGAGGAGAGAGAAGGTGAGTTTAAGAAGAGGAAGCCACTTGGCCTTGGCTTCTTTTGCCCCAAAAAGTTGCTGGCTGGCCTCCTCAGTAAATTCCAGCAGATTTTTGAGCATGGTGGCCACTTGGCACCATTGGTGATACAACCAAAGCTCAAACCGAGCTCACCTTGGAGCAATCTCCACAAACAACCCTCCCCAGCTCAAACCGACCACACCATCAGCTTCAGTGAGTGGAAACGAGTTGGGAACGAGTCCTGGAGCAGAGCTTTTGGTGCAGAAACGAGATTTTGAGCAGGAGATCGCCGGAGCAGCTCAACCATGGCCAACCGTCGCCGCACTCGCCGCCAAGGCCTGATTCAGGTCCGTTTCGCCGCCTTTCTACCCGTACTAGCTTTTTAGATCTTCTAGGAGAGACATCGGGCTCAATTGAGCCTGATACCATGTGAGGAAAAGGAGAATTTTCCGAGCTTTTCTTCTTGCTCGGGTTCGCCGGAGGAGCCAACTCTGGTGGCCTCTTCGCCGGGAATCGCTAGCCACCACATCAGTGAAGGTGGTGGCGACATCCACCGGCGGTGGTGGTGGCTCAGCTGGCCGGAAATAGCCGGGCAAGTCAGCCTAGAGGAAACCAATCTAGGCCGTTGGATGATTGGGGACGACGACCAGATCCCGTCTATTATGCGTTAAGATTCGTGCAATCGATTTTAAATTAAATAAAAATAAAAGTATGGAATATATGAATATCTGTCACACTTATACAATGATAATGCATGTCTTATTTAGGCCCTTTAGAGGCATATGTAGATCTGGTGCTTACGATGAAAGTTGTAGCCCTTCCTCGTAACTTTAGTTTGCCATCTGAAACTTATAATTTGGTGTAGTATACTGTCCTGTAGGGCTGTTTTTCTAGAACTGGTCCTTGACTAGGGCAGAATTTCAAATTGATGCCCAAGCCAAACCAGTAATCCAAATGACCCAAAAAGTTTTGGTGCATGCATTATTAGGGCACAGTTAGCCAATGCCAAAAATTGAGAATTTTTGGGAATACAGTTTCTATAGTTTTTGCTTAAATATCAAAAAGTAATTAAATGAAATAATTGGAGTGTTATGACTCCAAATGGCCACAAATTTTGGTGGCATGTCCTTGGGGACTATACATGTGCATGGTAAAACTTTCAGTATATTTTCAACAATTCATGTTGGGTAAACTCACTTGCATGTGTTGGTTATGTATAGGCTTGGGGTGCAAATAGCCAAATTTTAAATGTTATATATTAGACCTATTTGGAACATCCAAAAATCATGGTATTGATTTCAGGGGCTCATTAGGGTGAATTATACACCACATTGTAATAATGGAATTTTTGGAAGCAAAAATACCATTATTTGGAATTTTCGAAATAATAGGACTTTTGAAAAATAAATGTAAAAATAGGCTCATCATTGAGATAAAATCCCCAATTTTTGTCAAGGTAAATATAAAGTTATATTTAACTCCTGAAAAGTTTTATGTCTCTGTTTGAAGAAATTTGATGGGAGTTGTGTCTAAATTACCTTTTTACCCTCATTATACTTAATTGGAAAATTGATGAAAATACTCAGTAGAAAATTTTGGAAATTTTTTTGATGATATATCTGAGTATTAATAATCTTGTATAATTATCTCAGCATTTTTGGATGAATCAGTAAGTTTTAAAATCTCACAGCGACATTTTGGGAATATAATTAGAAATGAAATTTTGCAGCCCTTGTATCATGAAAGTTCATGAAATTCTGTCTTTAGAGTTATTGTACCAATATTTGTATGTTGTAATTTTCTTGGAATTTTTAGTAATGAAATCCTTACACTTCATTTAGAAAATGACAATTATGTGAGATTTTTATTAATTAATGAATAAATAGAAATATTTAAGGGAAAATTATGAATTTTGGTAGACATTAATATTTTACCATGATATAACTCAGGTAAAATTCCTTAGGTCAGTGGATTAAAATTTTTGATACTTCATGTATTAAATGACCTAGGGGATTAATTAAATTATTTAATTAGATGACTTAATAATTTAAGAAAATTATGAAAATCAACATGCACACTTCATTAGCCCACACCATACTAGGATAAATTGTTTGGGGCAGGTGGCCGAAGGAATTCGAAATTCTATTTCGGGGTGGTGTTAGGTCATGAGTTGCGCTAGTGTAAGTAGGTTCTACTATAAGGACCATCGGGGGATAGATCGACGGATGAGCTCGAGATTACAATTCGAATATAACCCTGGTCGGTAGAGTTGTCTTAGTGATGAGAGAAAAGTGCAAGCCTTGGATAGCAATTGGAGTGGAGGCCGGCGGAAGACCGTCGCCCTCCTGAGAACATCTTAAGTCTTTAGGATCACTCAAGAGTAATAATGAGAGCTAGGAGTGAATTTTGGGTAGTCATCAACTAAAGTAAATATCCTTGAGAAATGGAGCTTTGGGCGTAATCCCATCGTAGTTCCTAGTTCCCCGAGAGCCCTTCACTGGGTATACCCTGCGCAGTCGTGGGATTAACCTTAAATCACTAAGTATAATAACCCGTAGACAAGAGTAGTCTAATATGTTAAGACACTGTGGTTCATTCTCACCCAAGAAGTGTTTGAGGGATTTTGAATAAAGGCACTATTGTGCATTCTCACCCGCTATGGGTTGGAGGGATATATGTTGCAGGCTCGCCCGTGATGGGTTTTAGAGATTTTAAATAATGGCACTATTATGCATTCTCACCCGCTATGGGTTAGAGGGATATATGTTGCAGGCTCGCCCGTGATGGGTTTGAGGGATTTTGAATAAAGGCACTATTGTGCATTCTCACACGCTATGGGTTGGAGGGATATATGTTGTAGGCTCACCCGTGAAGGGTTTGAGGGAATCAGGACAGGTTGGTCCCGCGAGCTAAAGGCTCGATATGAAGTACTTGGATGTGCATAAATTTAGTGGCGGGTCATGCAGTACTGGCCGATCATCACACCAATGGCAGTACGGTGAACCAGGCGGGTGTGAGGGTTTGAGGGGACAGTGGGTTGTTTTACACTACGGTCTGGAGGACGATCCCCGATAACGGACACCCGACCCAAGAAGACTGACCGGTTGTCAGAAAAGTATGTATGCAAACTCTAGAGTGCACCTAGGATGTGTACAGAGGTGTATAAGAGGGTTCTAAGGTTTGGTAGTGTGCATACCTGCCTAGAAGTGGAGATGCCCGCTCCTCTGCTGCCGTAGCCACAACGGTGGTAACCGAGAGTGAAACTAGCTCTCAAAAAGTGGGAACTAAAGGTCTGTGATCACAGAGTCGTTGTGTGTGAGTTGCACTCTCCTGTTGCATAAATTGCATCATAAACACTCATTCATATTAGGTCATACGCTTCATAGATCATTATCATATAAATTTGTATGGGCTCTTTTATATGATAAGTTAAAATTCCTGGAAACCCTAACTTATAATTTGTATGGGCATTTTTATAAGTTAAGGTACGTTTGTGATGGTAGAGTAGTGGTAGCATAGTTTTACTTTTCTGCTATTACTTTCAGTTCTTTACTTACTTGTACTGTACATGCTTTTACTTTTGTGCTATATACATAGAACTGCTAGTATAGATTTACTGCTCACACTCTTACTTGGTAGCTTAGTTTCCCTTGTCACCTGCTTCCCTTTTGTTACCCCTTGTTGTCCTCCGCTTCGTCCTCCCACACGGTGCCTAAGAGTTGCGGGGCGAGGTGCGGAGGAAATGACTTAGTATTTTTGACTAATGGTCAGTGACCAAACTATTTTTAGGAGCTTCAGGAGATGGAGCACCAGCACGACAGGCAGGACAAGGTGATAGGGCGTGAAGAGTTGATACCACCTACTACTACTACAGCGCTACCTCAGGTGGGATGAGATTAGTTGATTAGTATCCGCTGTTTGATTTTTTTGTGAGGAGAGAGTAATTTCATATGATGTACTGGGAATAAGCCCTTATTACTCTTCATATTTTTTTTCGCATTGTGGACTGTGTACTCTTTTATCCATATATATGTATGATTTGTACTGTGACTGTGGACTAGCTGTGTTGAACTCTACTTTGTATTACTTCTATTTCCCATATTGGCCTATAGGTTTTATGATCGTACTAGCTGGCAGAATCGGCGTGTTGCGGAGTAGACTAACCCGAGCGTTAGTGCCACCATAAGACGGCGGTTCTGGGCATAAAACCGGGAGCATCCATGGTAAGGGGGAGTGGTCTTACAGTAAGCACCCCCAATCATGCCCACGACGCCATAAGTGGCCTCGTGACGGAAGAAATATGCCAGTATATACCCCAGATGAATGGGGTACTACTGCTACATGCTAAATTGCGAAATCAAATCCTGCAATCCCACCACATTCTTGCAAAGGGCCCTTAAGATGAGCGAGTGACTGAGTAAGTGCTGCATATACCTTAGAGCTGGGGAGAAAATCTTTGTCGACTTGGCCCTCCGGTTAACGTACTCCTTGTTCCCCCTCGGTCAGAGAACCCCAGGCGGCACGCGGAGTGACGACTTTCGGAAAATCAATGCACAGCTACGGAAAGTTAATCTGGGACGCCTCAGCCTCGATGTAGATGCTAGGATGAATGGCGAGCTCAGACAACGTGATATTGAAGAAATGCCCCAACATCCGGAATGAAAAAGTAGGTAAGCGGAAGCTATCCGACGATGTCCCCCAATTGAATGTTGACCGGAACTCCAGGGTCAGCTCCCGATACCCAAGCTCGTCGCACTCGAACAATTTGCTCCAATAATCAAAGGAGTAGAGAAGGAGTACGGCCTCCGGTAATGCACCATCATCACCGATCTAACAGATCTCATTCCAATCAACAAGCCGCCGACAGAGGAATGGCTTATCATTCAAGGAATTGTAGCGCTGGGTGTGCTCTGCCTCTGAAAAAATTGCCATTCTCCACAAAATCTGCGCTGGAGTTACCGAAGAATGGTCGGAACGTTGGTAGGCCTTCACCACATGGCGGCTTCCAAGTTCCATGGCAGCTCAACAAGGAAAAAAGAGGACTGAAATTGCAAGAGCTTACCGGAGAAGAGAAGGATCCCACTGGAGAAGAAGTGGATCGAAGATGAACGACACACGCTTAGCGGAACAAAGCAAGAGATCTAGGGCGCACGCACAATGGTCGGCCGACTGGGTTTTAAAAGAAACTGTGCCGGCGCACGACCAGTGTTCGTGCGTTGTTTAATATTGCGCACGATCAGTGGTCGTGCGCGGTGAAACTTTTCGCGCCCTATTTTGCATTCAATCTCATACTGCTGACCACATGGGTGCACCCAAGAGCTCATCACGCAGCTGGGCTACCACAACCCTATCGACGTATTAATTAAACAACAATTCAAAGCTAGAAACAAAACGTACATATGTTTAAAACAACAGAAATTACTAATCTAGATAACTGATGGGTTTATTGTCTCCCAATAGGACTTATTCAAGAACCATGCACTCTTTTAGCTGATGGGTGTATGAAATTTGAAGTGCATGGGCAGTTGTTCAAGTTCGTGTTTTGGTTGCGGGTACCAAAACGGCGACAGAACAAATACCCACGTACCTGTGTAGTAATACATGTCTTGAACATCAAGTATGGGTAGGATAAATGTAGTGAATCTCAACGAATCTGACTCCACCTTCACCCGATTTCCATCAATGCTAGGTTGTATTACAAGCCCTTGCACTAAGTGGTCTGGTTCGAAGACGTGGTCCTGTATTGAAGTAGGCTCGAGAGCGGGGTTAGGAAATTAATTAGAAGAATGGCAAAAAGTAACCTCAATCTTGGGGATGATCCCGGTGTCATCGGCCATCGGCAGAATTGTGGGTGGATCCACATAGTTGTCCAGGCTGGTGCAAGAATGTTCTAGCACTGCATCAGCCTCATCCGCGCATCAGACTTCCTGACATGGGATAGAGGCAGCAACCTCGGCCATGCAGCTGTCCTCCTCGACTGGATCTGGAATAATGCTAGAAACACCAGCTTCTCCCTTCGAATCAACCTCCACAACTTTGTCAGAAAAAGAAAGAATGTTATGCAAGGTAGAGGATGGGGGAGCAGCACAATCAAAAAAATCAAGCACCGACTCCTCACAACAAACAGACTCCATACAAGATGATGTATGTATGTCAGGAGTAAAACCATCAGTGTCAGAGTTTAGATCGACACCTGTATCCGTGCAAATAGTAGTACTTCTCCCTTCAAAATCTAAAGGTGGTACTAGTATGAACCTAGATACAGAAGGGGTGCTGCAAGTTATCGTAGTGGAGACAATCCGAATATCAGGTTTATCATCCTCCTCCAACAGCAACAAGTAAGCAGCACACTCCTCCAAAGAGTGATCTCCACTCCGACAAAATAAACACTGCTTAGCCAGCTTTGCCGGTACAACAGGTGCTGACGTCGATAAAAAGTAGTGCGGCAAAGGAAGCGCGGATGAGTAGCTAACAAGCTTATGTCTAGAATATTGAGTACAAGATGAGGTTGGTGCTCCATATGTAGATGCATGAGCGTATTGGCTACCATACTCCTTTGGACATCTATCACTTGCATGAGAGATATCTCCACACCAGCGGCAACGGATTTTAAAACTGGCCCACATTGCGAAGATCACAAATTTCTAGAATTAAACTATCTTGAATAGATTCACCATAAAAATGTAACAATTCCAACCGACATAAAAGCAAGCAAAAAAATAGTTTGGGATAAAACAAATTAAAAATAAGCAACTCTGCCGTAACTCTCAATACACAACACAAATCAACAATACGCCTGCATTCCCCGGCAACGGAGCCAAAAATATGATGCGTTGGATGACAAGTGTTCCGGTCGCACAAGTAATATAAAATGGGGAATTTCCCTAAGTATAGATCTCGAGTGAATGCAGGAAGGGTACGTGATAGCTTCGTGTGGAGATCGTTACTAGGAGTTAAAATAAACAACAAGGGGGGTGGTTTTTGGTTTCCTAAGGCTACAGAACAAGGAGAAAACTACTTCGGGTCACCAGCATCTCTTCGCTTGGAGGAAGGAGTGAGTGCATGGCTCTATGTCGTACTTCGTTGGGCGGATGGACGGAAAGCAAGTGCGGAGTGTGAGGGTTGTAGTCACCTCTTCATCCACCAACTCTAGCCTTTGCTAGAGTGGTTCAAGTGCGCGAGTGAGTGGATGTGAGCGGAGGCGAATGCATCATAGCTAACAAAGGGAATGTAAATAAACTAAGCACACTTCATTCATAGAAAAATAAAGAAAAGTTTAGGTTCATTACAAGCTTAAGAATACAATCCACAAAGAGAAAAGGTTGAATAAACCGCAAGGGGGAAAAGCGATGCCGTGGTTCTAGTCCGGAGTGGTGGGTTGTCAATCCACTTCATGACTCTATCCATGGTCGCTACCAGATGCAAATGGGTCACCAATCCACTTATTCTTCTCCGTCTTCTTTCCCTTCCTTCAATCCTTTCTTCCCTTTATCCCGAGGAATAGCACCAAAAGCTCTTGTTGCTCGCTGCTGGTGGCCATGAGCTCTCCAAAGGTTGAGGATGGCTTCAAATGGCCGGAGAATTCTTCCCGGAGGTTGGAGATGAGTGGAGGACCTGTGGAGGAGAGGAACGGCGCTTTGCGCACAGCTGTCGGGCGGAAAAATGACAAAGTGTACCCTAATTCGCAGAGCAGGGCCGTATATACGGAAGCAGAATAATCAGAGCGCACGATCAGTGCCGCACGACCAGTGGTCGTGCGCACTGTCGGTTGATAATTCCGCGCTCAGTTCCTAGAGAAACCTATACCTTGACAAAAAATTAATATATATGTGCACGATCAATGGCGCACTACCTGTGGCCGTGCGCACTATATCCCATGATCATGCGATTAAAAAAGACAGAACTCAAGAAAAGCTGGTATAGCGTGCACGAGCAGTGGCGCACGAACGGTGGTCGTGGGCTATAGGTCCCATGCTCGTGCGTATGCCCAGACAGAACTTGGAAAACGGGGAAAAGTGCGTACGATCAGTGGCTCACGACCCGGGGTCATGGTCAATAGGTCCAATGATTGTGCACAGTATACCTGGACTGTTTGGTAATATGATGAGCAGGCCGCACATGACCATTGGTCGTGCACTAATGAGTCCACTGATCGTGTGCATGTTAAAAACGCACGACCAGTGGCCCTTAGGCAGAAAACTCCCCAAAACAATCCCGGATCATGCACGCGACCCTTCTACCTGCAGTAAAAACAACAGAGCCACCGAGACGGGCATACTAAAGTCTCCAAACGTAGCAAAACACCAAGTAGGGCACAAGAATAATAACTAAGAAAATCACACTGAAAGCGTGCCAAAAGTACACTAATCATGGAATGGACATAATAACAAATATGAACAAATATGGCTCTAAAGTGTAGTGTATCGATGAGAAAACTAGCCCAGATGAGTCCAAAAATATGTGTATAACTTGGACTCATCAATATCTTTTATATATTGATTGCTGATTTGAATTTTTAATTCCTTGAAGTCCACTGCATATTTTCTGGGAATTGGAACGGTTGATTTTATCTTCAATGTATTTCCCCAACTGTCCCATTAAATATGTTAAGTAATAACTCTGTGAAATCTCTAATTAATTCTGTCAGAAAATGGCTATATTCTTGAGAATATTAAGCATTAATTAACATAGTATTACTTTCTTAATTTCTTAAATTAAACTTCCTTAGTCGATCTGAGAATCTGCAGAGCAGTTTAGTCGAACCGAACCTGTTTGGAGTTAGTCAAACTCAGTAAAGTTTTCGTTGACCTGATCTCCAAGTTCGTCGAGCTGATAATTCTCCTTCGTCGAGCTAAGCTCCAAGATCATCGAATTGAAAATATAATTGCCAAACTGAAATCCAAGTTCGTCGAGCTGAGATTCTGATAAAATATACTTGCTCAACTCAGAGAAGGAATCTGAGTTCGTCGATCTGAGATCGACTGTTGATGCGCGAAAACTGATGGGGAGACGAGTAGGGGGATGCTATCACGGGCACCAACAATTAACTCGATGTGTTCGGTCTCACAGGTAAGGTGATAGGGTGAAGAGGTTGACGGTTGGGGGGAAGAGGAGAAGGGGAACCCTCTGAGTGCTCAAGAGTGGAGCAAACTCTTGTTCAAGGGTTACGGGGATAGAGGAGAGAAGGGTGTTGATCCGAATGCGGAGATGGTTGGGAAGGTTGATTAGGAGCTGTCTAGCAGACGGTTACTTTGACGGTTGCGCTACAGGTTGATGGCGAGAGAATTGAGCCAAGCTGAGAAGAAGAATGGGGGCCGCTACAAGCATCAACAACAGACTTCGCCTGCCGCGGCTTAAATGCCACTCTTGCGACTAGCATTCCTTTGATTAATATAGAGTATTACAGCTTGATACACCTTTACAAGAAAGCAAATAAAGGGTATACTATGGAAGATGGCGGCTAAGGAAAGAAAGTACCAGGGAGGAGGCTGCGTAGATTGAAGAGCAAGGCCGGAAGGCCACGCGGCTAAGGGAAGAGGGTGCACAGATTGAGAACGGGAGTCCGCAGGTGTTGATGGCATGAGCTTGAGAGCGATGGCGATGATGAGGTTGCCCCTAAATGAGAGGCATGAGGGGTTATTTATATGCCCGAGGAGGTAACGTCTTTCGGTGACGTTACCCCTAGTAAGACGGTAACTTGCGCGAGTAAAGACTTGAGTCCGCCATGTACGCAACTGATCGCGCAGCCTGGGAATGCCTTCTGGAACTAGTTTGGCTGGTGGCGGACTTGGAGGAGTCCGCCCCTGCTTCTAGCGGACTGAGAGAAGTCTACTCCTGCTTTTGGAGGACTGAGAGAAGTCCGCTCCTGATGTACTAATTGATCCCGCGCCAAGATTGTGCGGGCTGAGGGACTGCCCGCCCGCTACTGGGAAGAGGGTGCTGGTAGCTGAGTGCGGGACTGCGCAATGAGTCCGCCCCTGCCGAGTTGAGCAAGCACGCTCCAAGGGTGCGAGCTGAGGGATGTCCGCCCATTGCTGGGAAGCTGGTGCTTGAGGATGTTGAATGTCGGGCTACAAGAAGTATCCGCTGAGTCTGCGGATGGTAAGCTGAGTCTGCATATGCTGTTGAACGAAGACGAGGCGTCCTGCTGCTGAGAAGCTGCAGCAAAGTTTCATCAATGCTTGCAGAATGAATGATTGGACTGAGAGGCGAGTCCACCCAGCTCGCATTGGAGGAGATTACTGTTAGAGAGATGGAGCAAATCCAGACTCTTGGGCGGACTAAGATAGAGTCCGTGCGCTGTCAGTGTCCGCGCGGGTTGACCAGGTAACCTAGAGGACTGAGGAGGCAGGTCGGCAGATCTGCTGAAGTCTGCCTGTTGAATGGAACGACTGGCCGTCCTTGCTGGGCAGCCTGGGGTTGGTGACCTGATAGGTCGCGCATCCTGGCTAGATGGAACCAGACTTTGCTGGCTGGCGGCCTGGGGTCAGGTCGCCATTCTTGACTGGCGGCCTGAAGATAGGTCGCTACTCTTGAAAGGCGTCGAGCTGGAGTTATCGCTGCTGTTGATGGTGGGCGACCTGGAGGCAGGCCATTTGAAGAAGTGGCAGTCTAGGCGGACAATGATTTGAGCTCGCCAAAGCTAGTCGGCACCTGTTTGGATAGAAGTTTGGAGCGGTTAGCTGAACAAGGCGGGCGGTCTGCAGGGGCGGACTGAGGAATCAGTCAGTAGTCCCTGCCGACAAATGGAATGGTGCGCGACCTGGGTGGTCAGACCGCCAAGACCGCCTAAGCTGTCCGACCTGAGCAGACAGAAAGGTCTGTCCGCCCAACCTAAGACGTCGCGACCTCCAGGGAGAACTCGGAGCAGGCCGCGACTAGCGAGCTGGCTACCTTGGGAAGGATCGTCGATTTCGGGGTTAACATAATCCCCACACTTTTTTAAGTTCCTAAGTGAACTTCAAAAAAGTTGGAGATCCACAAAAATCCTGATCCACCCCAAAGGAAAAGGAGAGGGTAAGGAGAGATAGAACTTGATGTCTCTCCTTAGGAGTTTGCTAATGCCTGTCTTTTTCCTGCAAAAGAAAAGTTAGTGTAGGCATGTATGAAAGGTACATTTTCTGTGTACCTGAGTTTGAGTTGGCCTTTGCAAAAATGAAGGAGATATGTCTTCCACAGAGTTCTCTACAAAATGAAGATGTGATGCAGGCTACGTCTCCTGACGAGCCGCTACACCCTTATAGAGTTCTCTACAAAGACACCGAATTATTCTCACTCGTTTCAATTCTACGCTCGCACAATTTAAACGCAGCGCACCCGATTCACAATAATATCAATCTAATGCTAACGCATGGGTTCGCTACACCCTTATAGATCATATAGAGGCGATGAACCAATATTCTCTCAAGCGAAATGGATCGACCCGATCCGTTCGAGCGTGTGTTGTACCAAAAGAGATCCACCAAAAGTAAACGATTCGGAAATGGTAGATCTCTCCCAACAAAAAGAAAACGAGGTACGCCAATCCTCACGAACTTAAAATAGATCAAAAGAAGATAACAATATCATTCAGATCAAAACAACGATGAATTCAAAAGTTCGGAAGCAACGCCAAAGAAAACCACCACAAGATCTATCTAAGAGGGAATCACACAAGAGTTGTAATTTTCGTTACCCCAATCGGAATAGATGATTCCGATGAAAAATGGTTCGCTCTTCCATGGCTCTGTCGGAGTCACGCGGAACGGAGAGAAAATCGTCCACCTTCCTTGCTTCACGTCGGAGAAGGTTCGTCGTCGCCGAAGTTGTTGTCCTTGACCAAAATCACCGAAGGAGGGGGAAAGGATGTTGGACGAATTCTTCAAGGGGAGGAGTTCTTTGATTTTTTACTCGTAGTGGAGAGGAGAAAGGATTTTGTGGAGAATACGAGAGGAGGGAGGAGAGGGGAAGAAGATGAGGCCGGCGGCCAAGAGAGGAGGAGAAACAAGGAGGGGCAAAAATTTGCCTTAGAGGGAAAGAGGAAAGAGGGGGAAAATTCAAAACTTGAATTCTTGATTTTTTTTCTTTTCATTCTTCTTCTTAAATCCTTCATAAACATGTCCTTTTATAGCCTACACCACTCAATCTCCTCCATTCAAATAAAATAAACACATGATGGTTATATGCACTCATCATAAACATGATATAACAAATACAATAACTAAATGCATGAAATAAAAACTCTCAAATTAAAACAATGCAACAAGAAAATTAATAAATATAATATAATACTATAATTATTTGATTATTGTCGCGAAGATGGTGTTGTAGCGGCGATGACGTTGTAGCGAAATTATTGTCGTGACGATGGCGTGGTAGAGGCGATGGTGTTGTAGCAAAATAATTGTCATGGTGATGGCGTTGTAGCGGTGATGGCGCGCATCAAAATTATTGTTGCGGCATCGTCCATCCGAGTCTTCAAACGTCCGGTTGAGGCGACGATCAACATAATGCATGGACCCGGCGTCGCCATGGAGCTCGCCAAAGAACGCGTTAGCACCATCTGCAACGTCATCACGAACAAATGGCGGGACATCATCGCCACCAATCGAACGATCACGATCATCACGAGCAAATGGTGGGACAACGTCGCCATCAATCCTCCCCCACTCAAAATTACTCATCTCCGATGAGTGGCCCGTGAGGGGAGAACAGTCAAAAGTAGCAGCAACATGGGGCAAATCTGGCCCCACAATCCAATTGGTAGTAGCGGGATCATGCCACATCAAATAGCACCTGTCAGGCAAAAAGAAGGTCTTCGGGAACCTTGGAAAAGCATTAGTCAAAGAAGTTGGAAAAGTTTCGACATCAACATTCAACATACCTCCAGTGGAAACCGTAAGAGAGAGTGATCCAGGACCCAGCTCACCCCTCAACCCATTAGAAAATATAGTGGACGAAATAAACGGAGAGGCAGATAATTCAAGTGGTGGATAAACATAAGGCGTTAAATCCGAAACATTGAAAATGGGGTATATACCCCAATCAGTGGGTATCTCCAAAAGATAAGCATTTTCTCCTAACCTCTTTAAAATTCGGAAAGGACTAGCTCGCCGATTCGCTATCTTTTTTAGGGAGCCCGAAGGCAACCGTTCAGGAATGAGACGCGCCAAGACCAAATCATCAACATTAAAGTGAGATACTCTTCTATGTAGGTTAGCATTAGATTTATAAAATGCATGTTGGGCGGCTAACGTTTCATCAATGTGCTTATGTAAATTGTGAATTTGGAGCCTGAATTCTTGTGCAAAATCACTTGATGTATACGTTGGACGTAACGAAAGTAAATCAGGTGGCATCGGTGCTAAATAGTTTAATTGATTTAATTTATATTGAAAGTTTAGCGGACACAAACTAATGGGCACACCAAACACAAAATCTGAAAGGGGCACAATAGACGACCTCATCGTAAGCATAAAATCAGAGAATTGATTATTCATAGGACGTTTGAAGGATACAAAACTACAAAAATTTGTGACAAGACTGAATACGAATTCTATCAACTCACTAATACCTATCTTACGAGACCTGCCCAACGGAGGGGTTACTAATGTAGACAATACCAACTGTCTTGGACTAGATATAATAAATTCATGTCCTAAAATATGTGCTAGTTGGGTCAATGGAGCGGGAGGGAGGGTCGGCAAAATCACACCCGGGAGAGAATCAAAATCATCATCCAAATCAAAATCAATAAAGGTCTCAGAAATGGGCAAAATCGAACCCGGCAAAATTTCTAATTCATATTGAGTTTCAGGCAATGATGATAACATCAAAGAAATATCTTTCAGGTTCTCAACGCTAAAGTCATTCAAAAATAACCTTCCCTCATAAGGTAAATCTTCCAACACTGTTGGTACATCTACTCACTTAGAATCATCAGAATATTCCTCAGCTACCATAGGTGCGGATTATGAATAACGTCGAGGGTAGACTGAGTAATCCCATGGGGTGACACTTCAGAGGGGAGTTCCTCTTCCATGTCACTGGGGTAACCAAACTCCTAATCATCACTAAGCTCATCAATTAAGTCGGTCTCACCCACAGTGGCGGGCTCAGACTTAGACACTACCGCAGACTCATCAGGAGAGTCAACGACTAGATCAGGCAGCTCAGGAGGAGACTCAAAAATAACTACGGGCGTATTCGGAATTTGACGCACAATAGATCCAAGATCAGATACGCCACTAAACTCACATGTCGTAATCATTTGTCTGCTCCTACAGATAGGACTACTCTCACCATGCGGGCTCATGGAAGTCCTAGCAGTCACTTGTACATAACTAGGGATAGGGGACCTCACCATTTCCTTTCCTTCATAGGTGGGTGCATGTATGTTGTGGGTAGCTCTACCAACCTGGGGAAATGTCTATATTGAGGGACTATGTCACTCCTATCATCAGATATGGGTCTAGTGCCCTGGCGTGACGTAGCCACTTCATCGAACATCCATGCAGGAGCATACTGATCGGTGAGGAGGCTCTTAATGATCGGCCAGCCTATAGAAGCCCCAATACGTCTTTCCTCGTTGAACAAAAAAGTCTGGGCTCGACCCACTAACTGCTTGCTCGCCACTGGGACCTTGTGGAGGTCTCATAGACAAAGACACTCGAAATAACGTTCCATCCCAAAACCCAATTAAGGAAGATCTGAGGACCTCCCAATCCATCGTAGGTGGGTGCAACATTCCTAGATCACCTAAAAACATTAACTTCTCGCTCAGGGCGACAGTTCAGATGATAGTGGGGTTGACTAGGGGGTGGTGGTGCCGCTTGGTTACCCTTTAGTTGCCTAAACAAGTCCTTAATCTCATCCATTATAGGTGAATGGACATGTTTCCTAACATTCGACATGGATCCAAAAGATTTGAATCGGGAAACGTTAACGTCATGGGCCATTTTAGTGGTGACGGGATAAAAAAGTTTCTACTCGAATCTGGTGCACATGCGCAATGAAATAATGACTCTGATCCTATATAATTATAATAGATGGAATTGTTCCCGCTAAACCACTAAGGCAATGAATATGTTTTTTGTATTTTATTGCTCGAAAAAATATGAGGTTGATTAAAATTTTTTTAAAAAAATTTGACTGAAAAATAAGAAATTTACACCGCTATTGGCAGACCAAAAATATTTTTTTTGTTAAATTTTCAAATAAACGAACTAGAAACATACGTGCCGACGTGCAAATAAAAGGGGGAGGGTGTTAATTAAGAAATTGACGTGAACCTCCCTCTGATACCAAATTGATGCAGGCTACGTCTCCTGACGAGCCGTTACGGACAAAGACACCGAATTGTTCTCACTCGTTTCAATTCTACGCTCGCACAATTTAAACGCAGCGCACCCGATTCACAATAATATCAATCTAATGCTAACGCACGGGTTCGCTACACCCTTATAGATCAAATAGAGGCGATAAACTAATATTCTCTCAAGCGAAATGGATCGACCCGATCCGTTCGAGCGTGTGTTGTACCAAAAGAGATCCACCAAAAGTAAATGATTCGGAAATGGTAGATCTCTCCCAACAAAAAGAAAACGAGGTCCGCCAATCCTCACGAACTCAAAATAGATCAAAAGAAGATAACAATATCATTCGGATCAAAACCACGATGAATTCAAAAGTTCGGAAGCAACGCCAAAGAAAACCACCACAAGATCTATCTTAGAGGGAATCACACAAGAGTAGTAATTTTCGTTACCCCAATCGGAATAGATGATTCCGATGAAAAATGGTTCGCTCTTCCACGGCTCCGTCGGAGTCACGCTGAACGGAGAGAAACTCATCCACCTTCCTTGCTTCACGTCGGAGAAGGTTCGTCGTCGCCGAAGTTGTTGTCCTTGACCGAAATCACCCAAGGAGGGGGAAAGGATGTTGGCCGAATTCTTCAAGGGGAGGAGTTCTTTGATTTGTTACTCGTAGTGGAGAGGAGAAAGGATTTTGTGGAGAATACGAGAGGAGGGAGGAGAGGGGAAGAAGATGAGGCCGGCGGCCAAGAGAGGAGGAGAAACAAGGAGGGGCCAAAATTTGCCTTAGAGGGAAATAGGAAAGAGGGGGAAAATTCAAAACTTGAATTCTAGATTTTTTCTTTTCATTCTTCTTCTTAAATCCTTCATAAACATGGCATTTTATAGCCTACACCACTCAATCTCCTCCATTCAAATAAAATAAACACATGATGGTTATATGCACGCATCATAAACATGATATAACAAATACAATAACTAAATGCATGAAATAAAACTCTCAAATTAAAACAATGCAACAAGAAAATTAATAAATATAATATAATACTATAATTATTAGATTATTGTAGCGGCGATGGCATTGTAGCGGCGATGACGTTGTAGCGAAATTATTGTCGTGACGATGGCATTGTAGCGGCGATGGTGTTGTAGCAAAATAATTGTCATGGTGATGGCGTTGTAGCGGTGATGGCGTGCATCAAATTATTGTTGCGGCATCGTCCATCCGAGTCTTCAAACGTCCGGTTGCGGCGACGATCAACATAATGCATGGACCCGGCGTCGCCATGGAGCTCGCCAAAGAACTCGTTAGCACCATCTGCAACATCATCACGAACAAATGGCCGGACATCATCGCCACCAATCGAACGATCACGATCACCACGAGCAAATGGCGGGACAACGTCGCCATCAAGATGAGAGGAAAGCATAGAATTATAATAACTTGCAAGTACCGAACGGAGGCTTGCAAGCACCTGTTATCCTCTGCAAAACGAAGAGTAAGTAGTATGCATGAAGGGAAAAATAAGTCGCAAGTACCTGAAGGGAACTTGCAAGCATTTGCTAGTTTCTGCAAAAGAGAAGTTAGCAGTAGATATGAAAGTAAATTAAGCTGCAAGTACCTGAAGGAAACTTGTAAGTATCTGCTGATCTCTGCAAGAAAAGAGTTAGAAGCAGATGTGATATATAAAAGTAGGTTGCAAGTATATGTGAAGAAACTTGAAAGTATCTGCTGATCTCTGCAAGAAAAGAGTTAGAAGAAGACATGATATATGAAAGAAGGTTGCAAGTACCTGTGAAGAAACTTGCAAGCATCTGCTGATCTTTGCAAGAAAGGAGTTAGAAGTAGATGTGATGAAAAGACTGAACTGTAAGTACCTGCATGAGACTTGCAAGTGTCTACTGATCTCTGCAAGAGAAGAGTTAGAAGCAGACATGATATATGAAAGAAGGTTGCAAGTACCTATGAAGAAACTTGCAAGCATCTGATGATCTCTAAAATAAAAGAGTTAGAAGCAGATGTGATGAAAAGACTGAACTGCAAGTACCTGGATGAGAGTTGCAAGTGCCTGTTAATCACTACATAGAGAAAAGTGAGCAACAGACATTATATAATGGACTAAGCTGCAAGTACCTGAGCAGGAATTTCGAATGCTAACTGGTTGATGAGATAAGAGGAATATGATCATATTGCGGAGGAAATGTCTATTGAACTCAGCTGATAATTGAATGAAGATCAAACCCGAATAGTGATCTTCTTGCTAGATTACAGATGACACCTTTAACATGAAGTGTAGATCAATAAGTCGAGCATTGACTGTTGATGTGACAGGATAGATATGATATCTTCAATATATAGTCCAGATCAATAAGAAGAGGTCATCTTAATTATACTCCTTTGCATTGCTTGTTAATCAAGGAGAACCAGATTCTTTGATCAATGATTGATGCCATTAGCATTTAATAAGAGTAATGAAGAGTTTTGTAAATCATCATCTGATAGAGCTTTGAGCATGCAATGCATATAAGATGAGAATAAGCTGAAATGATTGTTGCAAATCCTTTGGATAGGTTGGATTTAACCGGTTCACTTGTGAAAGAGGCAGTTGATAAAAAAGAGGTCTATACTCGGAGGTGACAAAGAAAGACTGGATGCTGCCACAAGAGATCACCTGTGGGCTTTATGCATCGCTTGCCTGAGAAAGGTCATCACGAGTATAGTCCTACTTAGAGCAGACAAGTTGTGCATCCTTTAGTGAGGAACAAAAGAGAAAATCACGAGAAATCCTAAGAAGGATTGTTAGAAACACTACTCTCATGCTTCAGGTTACAACATTGTTGATTAGTCAAGCCAGGTACGCCAAGTGGTCTATAGTATTGCTCTACTGTGACAAAGATCAGCGGAATTATGGGCCCCCTGAAAGCACGGATTAAGAGTACCATAGAGTGTTCGACCATCACATTCATGAGATGATCGAAGAGACAAGGCTATGCTTGATCTCCATTACTTGTCCAGCAAAGAACATCGTAACCGTGATGTATCCTTAATGAAGCACAGTAGAGCTAACACATGGGCCTTCCTGATGCACACTTTGTGTTAGATTCTGGCTAGGATCCGATGTCTGAAGTCCACAATCGTAGATTGAAAAGCACCCGCTGCACATATGTGAACACTCCCCACAGTATGTGGTCATCGCGTCCTTATGTCGGAGAACAATCTACCGAGGGAACAACAAGACTCAGTGATATCTCAGTGGTTCAACGATCTCTTTGGCAAAGAGAAAATAAAGGAAGTAGCATTCCAAAAAGGAAAATGTGTCAGTACAGGATCCCTGATGTAAACTTTATTGAAATGCAAGAATCAACACTTAGAAGTGCTTTGTAAAGAGAATGTTTGAAACATGTAGACTAGGAGTAATCGGTAATGGCTGCAAGGAGCTTTGAGGAGCGGTGATGTCCTTCTATCTTTAGAATAGTCTTCCGCGAGAGCCCTCATCATCAGCATCAAAGATTTCAGTGGCATTGTTGATTGTCTGCAATTTCTTTGCCCTTTGAGGTTGTTGGATCAGGGCGATCATCTTGGGGGAGCAGGTCACGCATCTTGCCCTGCCATAATATATTTTGCACTAGTTGGCGGAGTGCTCGGCAGTTCTCAGTCAGGTGGCCTGGCTCTTTGTGGAATTCGCAATATGGATCCGAGTCTTTAAATCTTTGATCAATTGGTCGAAAGGGCCTCTTGTAGTTAGCCCTGTCCTTCATGACTTGGCATAGTTCTAGCATGGCCTCTATGATCTCACACTCCTGCAAGTCATCATCCTGTTGTTGATGAACTGCGGCTGTTTATGAAGATGGAACTGGTAGTAGCAGCAATGGATCTCGAGGATGATCTTGGTCCAGGAAGGAATATCGATGACGCTAAAATCTTCTTCCCTTCCTTGGATGAAATGAGAAATCTTTGTGAGGAGACCTTGTAGGCTGCTTGTGAGAAGGAGGATCTTTCTCTGCTATAAGCCTGGAGACGAAGATTGGGTTGCTCTTTTCGAGTCAGATGTATGAGTTGGCTAAGGCAATTAACTCTTGGTATGTTCTTGGTGCACGGACATTGGATTCAAACTTGTGCGACCCTTCTCGAAGACTGTGGATAAGAGCCACTAGCTACATTTCTTGATCAATAATTTTGATGTCCAAGATTTCACTCTAGAATCGATCAACAAACTGAGACTAAGTCTCATTCTGACGTTTCCTGATCTCAAAGAGGGATTCTAGTCCACCCTTTCTCTTTGTTGAGGTAGAGAATCAGAGCAAGAATTCCCTTTGCAGATCAGCAAAGGAAGTGATGGAGTGAGAGCGAAGACCATAGAACCAATCCCTCACTTATCCATCAAAGGTTGTGATTAGGAGCTTGCACTTAGTTGCATCTGAAAGAGTTTTGAGTGCAGCGGCTGACTCAAAAACTTGAAGATGCTTCACTGGATCAGTCTCTCAAGTGTAGATTTGTAATCGCGGCTCTCTGAAATTAGCTGGAGTCGGTTCATGACGAACTTTTTCTGGAAACGGTGACGGCTCTTCTTGTTCCCCTACAGAATAAGGATAAAAGGGAGCATAAGTTGTAGCTACAATAATAGGAGGATAGAAAGGAAAAGCTGTTGTAGAAGGAGAAAAGGTAGGAGCTAATGGGTAAGGATGACTTCCCTGAAAGTTTAGGAATCTTGTTGTACTCCCCCGGGCTGCTTCCTAGAAGAAGTTTTGACGAGTTACAAACTCATCATTCTGAGATCGCAAAGGGGCTGTAGGCCCTTGCAGAAAGGTTGCTGTGTAAGGAGGAGGATAGACTGGCGGGCAAGCTGGAGGATAAACTTGTTGATTTTCCAATGTTGGTGTTGGGTTGACTGGAGCTGCTGGAGCAACTAGAGCTGCTATAGATTGTGTGTCTAATCGGTGCGCTATTACAGCAAGAGTTTGGTTGATTGCTTGAAATTGTTGAGCAGTTTCACGGTGTGATTGCTCTAAGGCCTCCCAGAGTGAGTCCTCACTAGGAATTAGAGCAAAGTTCTTGGCTGATTGATGATCGAAATGGCTAACTATCGGTTTTCACCGTCTGTTTGGATCTGAAGGTCGCATGTTAACTGTTGATGCATGAAAACCGATGGGGAGAAGAGTAGGGGGCTGCTGTCGCGGGAACAAACAATTAACATGATGTGTTCGGTCACACAGCCAAGGTGATAGGGTGAAAAGGTTGACGGTTGTGGGAGAAGAGGAGAAGAAGAAGCCTCTGAGTGCTCGAGAGTGGAGCAAACGCTTGTTCAAAGGTTGCATGGATAGAGGAGAGAAGGGTGTTAATCTGAATGTTGAGATGGTTGGGAAGGTTGATCAGGAGCTGTCGAGCAGACGGTTACTTTGACGGTTGTGCTTGCAGGTTGATGCTGAGAGAATTGAGCTGAGCTGAGAAGAATAAAGGGAGCTGCCAGCAGCGGCAACAGCAGACTTCGCCCGCCGCAGCTTAAATGCCACTCTTCCAACGTGCTTTCCTTTGATTAATATAGAGTATTACAACTTGCTACACCTTTATAAGAAAGCAAATAAATGGTACACTGGGGAAGCATGTGTCTAAGGAAAGAAAGTGCCAGAGAGGAGGCTGCACGGATTGAAGAGCAAGGGCGGTAGGCCGCGCGGCTAAGGGAAGAGGGGACGGGGACTGAGAAAGGGAGTCCGCAGGGGTTGATGGCTTGAGCTTGAGAGTGATGGTGATGATGATAATTCCCCTAAATGAGAGGCATGGGGGTTATTTTATGCCCTAGGAGGTAAAGGCTTTCAGTGATGTTACCCCTAATGAGACGGCAACTTGTGTGAGTAAAGACTTGAGTCCGCCGAGTCTGCCACAGATCGCGTGGCCTGGGACTGCCATCTGGAACTGGTTCGGCTGATGGAAGACTTGGAGGAGTCTGCCCCTGCTTCTGGCGGACTAAGACAAGTCCGCTCATACTTCTGGCGAACTTAGAGAAGTCCGCATCTAATGTACTGATCGAGCCCACGCCAAAATTGTGCAGGCTGAGGGACTACCCGCCCGCTGCTGGGAAGCGGGTGCTAGAAGCTGAGAGGTGGACTATGCAATTAGTCCGCACCTGCCGAGTTAAGCAGGCACGCACCAAGGGTGCGAGCTGAGGGATATCTGCCCGCTACTGGGAAGCGAGTGCTGGAGGCTGTTAAATGGCGGGCTGCAAGAAGTATCCACTGAGTCCGCGGATGATAAGCTGATTCCGCCTATGCTTTTGAACAAAGACGAGGCCGCATGCTGCTGAGAAGCTGGAGGTGGGGTTCATCAATTCTAGCGGACTGAAGGATTGGACTGAGAGGCGAGTCCGCCCAGCCGCATTGGAGGAGATTAGTGTTGGAGTGTTGGAGCAAGTCCAGACTCTTGGGCAGACTGAGATAGAGTTCGCGCGCTGTCAATGTCCGCGTTGGTCGACCGGGTGACCTAGCGGACTGGGGAGACACGTCGGCAGATCTGCTGAAGTCTGCCTGTGGAATGGAATAGCTTACCGCCCTTACTGGGCGGCCTGGACTTGGCGACTTGACAGGTCACGCATCCTGGCAAGGTGGAACCAGGCATTACTGTCTGGAGGCATAGGGGCAGGTCGCCATTCTTCACTTACGTCCTAAAGATAGGTCACTACTCTTGAGAGGCGTCGAGCTGGAGTTATCGCTGCTGTTGATGGTGGGCGACCTCGAGGCAGGCCCTTTGAAGATGCATCAGTCTGGGAGGATAAGGATCTGAGCTCTCCAAAGCTTGATAGCACCTGTTTGGATAGAAGCTTGGAGAGGTTAGCTGAACAAGGCGTGCGGTCTACAGGGGCGGACGGAGGAAACAGTCTGCAGCCCCTACCAACCAAGGGAATGCTGCGCGACCTGGGCGGTCATACTGCCGAGACCGCCTAAGCCTCCCAACCTAAGATATCACGACCTCCAGGGAGAACTCGGAGCAGGCCGCGACTAGTGAGCTGGCTACCTTGGGAAGTATCGCCGATTTTGGGGTTAACATCGACGATCGTCGAGCTGAGTTCAACTATCATCGAATGACTTTTTCTTTAATCTTCAAAATGCCTTGTCTCTTAAGTCTTTAGTCTCTGAAGTCTTCTGAAGGTAGGATTCAGTAATCTAATCCTTAAGTGATTGACCTTAACCCTGGAACTAATATATGAACCTAGACTATACATGGTGGATCATCAATCCTAATAGTGAACCTAGCCCAAATCACAAGTAGGGTTCCAACAATCTCCCCCTATTTGATTGAGGTCACTATACAGAAAAAAAATAATCAAAATCACAAAGCAATAAAAATATCTGACATAATTATAAAACATTCAGCAGATATGAACAGTTGTGCTTTGTGAATATATACAATAATAATAAAAGTTCATAAAACCAAAATCAGAAGATTAAGACTGTTTTTTTAAGCATCTGAAGAGGAAGCAGGTTTTTTGAAAATCACCTTTCTTATGGGATCCTCTGCTTCTCTCTGAGTCATCTTCATGTCTTCAGCAGCAAGAATTTTTACTGATGCAGCTCTGGGCACGACTACTTCTGGATGCAAATTCATATAAGTATCAACATTGAAAAGCTTTTTTACCTGATATTTTTTTGATTACTTCTTCCTATATGATGACATGGTTGAAATTTGAGAGGAATCTTTTCCTTCCTCCTTGGCATTTCTTATCTGAGATAGAGCAATCAGCTCATTAAAAATGGCCATTCTAGAATTAGGATCCAACTCTAGATCATATATTGGAGAGGGGGGTCGTTTTAAACTTGATTTCTCTTTCTAACTAGCTTCAGATGTCTGCTACTAACTTCTTTGCTTCTTATATTATTGTTTACTGCCATGGGAGCTATGCTGCTGCTTGCTGGTACTGTAAGATGGTCTGGTATGATGAGAGGATGTAGACCTTTGTACTTGAGAAACATTGCCTTCTGATCCTGCTGCAGGAGGAGGAGTACCTCTCCGAAACTGTGGAGGTTGAGAATATCTCCTGCTCTTCTTCCTTTCTTTCATTACATTCTTTGAGTATCTCATCTAGTGAGGAGTGTCTAGAGTGAGTGTAATGTTGTCTAGAATGTAACAAGGTGTATCTACAGTAGGATTTGGTTTTGGAGCAGTACTGGGCGGAACCTTCTTCTTCAGTTTTCTCTTTTTAGAACAGGAATCCTCTGAGTCAATTGACTCTTCATCATCATCATCATCAGATTCATCAATAGGATTATCATAAAGAGCATTAATTTGTTTAACCATTTCATCAGACAAAACTGGACGAGCCTGTGGCTGTACTTGAAGTTTTGGCTCTATAATTTCTATGATTACTTCAGATGTCTGAATAATGTCAGTCTTTGGTTCTATATCTTGAAACATGAATTCATCAAAATCAAGCATGGGGGATTCACACCAGCCAAAAGTTGGAGGAGAAAAATCCTTTGGCTCTAGAGTAGTTATTTTCTCTATAATGTTTTATTTAATGATGGCCCGGCCGACGCTTAAGAAAATAGAGCAGCGAACTAGAAATCAACTAGGAATGTATACCTATCGAACTGTAGAAAGGGGACACAAGTGTTGTATTAAAATTCGGGAACTGTTGAGTAAGCTTACTCACACGAAGGCTATTATTTTATCGACGGAAATCTTATTTAAAAGAAAGCTAAATGCACTAAAGGACATATTTCATAAAAAAGAGGACTGCTTGCAATAAAAATAAAGAGAACATGAAAAAAACGATTACACTGAAGGGTTAGAACGATGAGAAGGAAATGCACTCGATCAAGAATCACATCGGCAAGAATCGATCAAAAATACGATAAATAAAACTAAATTTAATAGGGTAGAGGTCCATGACCGTGGAGGTTCCTAAAGCTTGAACATGCTTCTCTCGAAGTCGTGCCCAACTGAGTTTAGGAAGGTTCGACCGACTCTCGCCTAAATCAAAGGCCTAAAGCTCGCTTTATGCGGTGAACCACACTATTGGATTTTACTCCAATCCGGAAGATTTGGACGTCTGCCTCTCTCGAGGGGTGCGTACAACTCCCTTTACTCTTGAGTGCTCACTTCAATCTATCGGCCTCTCGGCTAGCCAAGAATGAAAGCAAAGGTAGAGAATATATATCGATGATATATCTCCAACCCATGATAAATCAAGAGTAATTCAAGGCTAAACCCTAAAAAGAAAAGTTAAACTCAAAGCATCATAACTTAATCACTCGAATCTCGTATCATCAAGATCGAGTACAAGGAGGATTAGTTAATCATGGTGAAATGGAGGAGGGGGGATGAGTAGTGAAGCATAAGGAACACAAAGTAGAAAGGGAAGAGTAAACAACACTTCTTTATTAATGAAAACAAGGATCTTACAAAGTGAAAACAAAAGATTACAAGTGCATGAAAAATAAAATCCTATTCTAGCCCTACCATTAGCAACTAAAGCAATTACAAAGGCTACTACAAAATCTTAAACTAAACTAGAATTAGGAAAAACTAAAATGAGAAAGAGAGAGAGAGAGAGAGAAAAAGCAGGAAAAACTTCAAAAAATAAAAGGGCGGCACTACCTTACACACTCCAAAAAACTATATGGACTCAAGGGGGTTCTGAATTTATAGAAATTCTAGAGGGGGTGACACGGCCGGCGACACGGCCATGTTGGTGGTCGTGTCCCGTGCTGGTTGACTTCGAGCTCTGGTTCTGGAAGGAAATGATCATTGTAACGCCGACTGGCGGGCACGCCCATGCTGATACGGCCAACGACACGGCTGTGTTGGTGGCTGGGTCCTCTGCGGTTGATGGGCTTCGACGGGGGGCGCATTAATGGCGGGCTGCATGCACTGAGGAGGTTGCGACAAGCCTGGCGACACGGCCATGTGGGTGGACGTGTCCTGCTCTAGAAATTCATCAACTCCTGGTGAGATGGTCTATGTTGATACGGCCAGCTGACACAGCTAGAGACACGGCCAGCGACACGACCATATTGTAGGATGTGTCCTGGTCGGGATGAACTCTGGACTTTCCTCTAGTAGTTGATTCTTTGGGAACAGGTGACACGCCCCATGACACGGCCGTGTGGGTGGCCGTGTCAGGTCATTTTGGGTGATAATTGAGAAAACTTGCAAAAGAGCACAAAAACATTAGTGGCATAAGTAAATACAAGAAGAAGGGACATATAAGCTAATAAGATAAGATTTGCACAATAAAATACCTAAACAAAACTATAATAGCTTAAATACAAAACACACTATCAAATTCCCTCAAGCTTAAGCTTTGCTTGTCCCCAAGCAAAAATATAAAAACTAGATAACCATAAAATAGGACTAATCAAAAAGTTCTAATTATGCCTATAGAAGTACTATGCGAAATTCTAAGTAGGGAAAAGGTGAAACGTGAATCTAAAACAATTATTTAGGTATTGTTTAACTTTTATAAACTTTACTTAACGAAAAATAAATCATCCAAAATTTTGACGAAATTCAGTAAATAGATTTAAGCAAAGCAACGAAAATGAAAAAAAAACGCATTGAGTTGTTAATAGATCCAAGCAACGCATTATAATTATATCAAATAAATAACAAAAATCTAAGTTTACATCCAAAACTAATACTGATTTACTTTTCTTCTTTTCTTAGTTATTAAATAAAATTCAAAAAGACGTGAATCAAAAGGACTTAATAGGACCGAAGTGTTTGGTTTAGGATTATGATTAGGAGTGGAATTTAAAGATAAAAAGGGAGGCTTAAAATCACACTAAACCAAAACAAAGAGTTTCAAAAATTTTCATTTTGAACAAAATGTTTTTTTTTCTTTTTTCTTTTCCATTTTTTTTCTTTTTCAAAACAAAAGGCCATAAATATTTTCATTTTCATTTTGAATTGGCCAAACAAAAGCACACATTTCTTTTGAGCATACTTTTTTTTAAAAAAAAAACTTCTTCAAAAATATCAAAAAATAACCTATCAAAATCATGAAAATTATTTATGAAACTCAAAAAAGCTAGTGTGATTAGATAGGTTGAAATTTTTGGCTTTGGTGAAAATGATATGAAAAGAGGAGCTATCAAATGAAATTGGAAAAAGGCTCAAAAGCGGCTAACTAGTGGTGAAAGTTTTTAGGTTGGCAGGAAAGCTCAAACGAAAACAAAAACGGCCTAAATCATTTTCACGCTTTTAAATTTATTTAAAACGTAGATTTGAAAATTTTCAAAAAGCAAGTCCTAGATAATAAAAGAAGAATGATGAAATTATCTTGAAAATAGAAATAATAGGTGACTTGGATCGTTCACATCTACTATGCTATTCAAACGTTGACCTTACAAAAATTATCTAAAAACGAAAAGAAAAATAGTGGATGATGAATTTTTGAGAAAGTAAAGAAAATAAAGAACAAAAAACCATAATAGAAATGCGAGTTTTAGAAAAAAAAATTTCACCTTAACATGCTACCGTGAATTAGAAACAAAGTATGGCCAAAATTTTACTTGTGAAACATAAATAAAAAGAAGGATTAGAAAAATTATAATTTGCTAAGTTGTTTATAATGAATTTTGACAAAAACAAATCAAAAACAAGGGGTACTATTGAAATACCAAAATGTCTAAACTATTAAAAAAATAAAAAGCAAATTTTTTTATATTTTGAAATATTCACTTTTTTGGATTTTGGAAATATTAAGATATTCATTTTTTTTGGATTTTTGAAAAATATTCACAAAAAACATGAAAAATATTCAGAAAAAGCAAAAAGAAGGAGGAAGTCCTCCCCCAAGCTTAAAATGGACATTGTCCTCAATGGAGAATGAGGTTAGAGAGAGAAAAAAAATTAAAGTACAGAATTGAAAAACAGGATTGAAAAACAGGTACTTCCCCGGATTTATTTGCTGCGAAAGTTGAGTGATGCCGCTCCCTCATGCTTGCGCTTTGGATCTTCATGAAATGTCTTCTTTGGACTTCGTGATGGATTCAGCATCATTGGAGCAGGCGATCGCAGTATCTTCAGCTTGTCGGAGCGGTCTGGGGCAAAAATTATAAAATAAAGAAAACAAAAAAAGATAACTTGGGTTGCCTCCCAAGAGCGTCCTTTGTTTAAAATGTCGTTTGAGCTCGACGCAACAAAATAATATTGTCCAAAAATATTGTCTAAAATGAAATTCAAAGAAATAGTTCAAAGTTGTATTAAATAAAACAAAGTTCAAAACTAATCAAAAGTTAGATCATGAAGGATAAAGTTAACACATTTAGGACTGACATCATCACAAAATTATAGTTTAAGAAGCTGACCATTCACTTTGAAATTACCCTTATCAGGGTAGGAAATCAAAAAAGTACCATAAGGAAAAACATCTAAAACAGTAAAGGGCCCAGACCAACGTGATTTTAATTTTCCAAGAAATAAACATAAATGTGAATTATAAAGAAGAACCTGGTCGCCCGGCTTAAAGGTTTTTTGGAGCCTTAAGTGCATATCATGAAAACATTTTGTTCGCTCTTTATAAAGTTTGTTATTTTCGTATGCGTAAGAGCGCCACTCGTCGAGTTCGTTGAGTTGAAATTTTTTTAGGCCGCCGACAGAGTGGGGATCGATGTTTAAGAATTGCAAGGCCCAAAAAGCACGGTGTTCTAATTCTATGGGTAAATGACACGATTTTCCATAAACCAACCGATAAGGCGTGTATCCGAGGGCGGTTTTGTACGCTGTTCGGTAGGCCCATAGAGCATCGTCTAATTTGGTTGAACAGTCTTTCCTAGAAGTTGACACAGTGTTCTAAAATTCTTTTTATTTCTCTATTCACTACTTCAACTTGTCCGTTAGTTTGGTGGTGGTAGGCAGTTGAAAGCTTATGCGTAACACCGTATTTAATAAGAATTTTAGAAAACTGAGCGTTACAAAAATGGGAACCCCTGTCACTAACGATGGCGTGCGGCGTACCGAATCGAGAAAATACTTTTTTAAAAAATGTAACTATGAGGCCCGACCATTGGCAACTATCGCGAAACATAATCAACGACAACTAAAATAAACTTATTTCCGAAGCTAGAAGGAAGCGGGCCAACAAAATCAATTCCCCAGAGGTCGAAAATTTCGCACTCAAGGAATTAATTTTGTGGCATTTCATTTTTATTGGAAATGTTGCCCGACCATTGGCAACTATCATACCTACTCACAAAGGCTTGCTTGTCTTTAAATAGGCTAGGATAGTAAAAACCAGCGCAAAGCACCTTGTGAGCCGTACGAGCAGTTTGATAGTGCCCACCAGTTGGACGTTCATGTAAGTGTTTTAAAATATCTAATCCTTCTTCAAAAGAAATACATTTCCTTATGACTTGGTCCGCACAGACTCTGGAAAGATGTGGGTCCTCCCAAAAATAGTTTTTCAACTCAAAAGAATTTCTTCTTTTGTTGAGAGGAGAACTCTTTTGGGAGCACACGAGCAACTAAGTAGTTGGCAATGCGTGCAAACCAAGGAGAAGGAGAAGTGCTAATTGAAAGCAGCTTCTCATCAGGAAAATAATCATTAAAAGATTTTTCATCTAGATTTTCAATAAAATGATTATCTAGGAGCGAGAGGTGGTCGGTGGCCAAATTCTCAGCTCCTCGCTCATCCCGGATTTCTAAGTCAAACTCCTGGAGTAGTAAGACCCAGCGAATGAGGCGCGGTTTGGCATCCATTTTGGCAAGAAGATATTTGAGGGCCGAGTGGTCCGTAAAAACGATAATTTTTGAAAGTGTAATATAGGGGCGAAATTTATCAAAAGCGAAAACTACAGCTAGGAGCTCCTTCTCGGTTGTGGTGTAATTTTCCTGTGCAGATGTGATCGTCTTACTTGCATAATAGATGTGATGGATGTTTTTAGATATGCGTTGACCTAATACGGCTCCCACCGCAAAACTACTCGCATCGCACATTGTCTCAAAGGGAAGGTCCCACACCGGAGCTATCATAATCGGGGCATTAATTAATTTTTGTTTATTAATTTAAAAGCAGCTAGACAAATGTCATCAAAAATGAATGGGGCGTCTTTTTTTAAGAGATGGGTAAGGTGTTTGGTGATCTTGGAGAAGTCCTTTATGAAATGACGGTAAAAAGCAGCATGCCCTATGAAACTTCTTATATCTTTGATGTTTCTAGGCGGAGGCAGTTTCTCGATAACTTCTATCTTAGCAACGTCTACTTCAATACCTCTTACAGAAATTTTATGACACAAAACTAACCCTTCCCTCTCCATAAAATGACATTTTTCACAATTTAGGGCAAGGTTAGTTTCTTCGCATCTTTCTAAGACTTTTTCGAGGTTCTCTAAACAACTATCAAATGCGTTACCGAACACGGAGAAATCATCCATGAATACCTCCTTAATGTTTTCTACGTACTTGTCAAAGATAGCGAGAATACATCACTGGAATGTAGCTGACGCATTGCACAATCCAAACGGCATTCTTCGGTAGGAGAAGGTGCTAAAGGGACAATTAAACGTAGTTTTCTCTTGGTCCTCGGGAGAGACGGGGATTTGAAAATACCCCGAGAGGCCATCGAGAAAACAATAAAAGCTATGGTCGGATAATCGTTCTAAAATCTGATCGACGAATGGTAAGGGAAAATGATCCTTGCGGGTGGCATCATTTAACTTACGATAATCTATACACATTCGTCACCCTGTCACCGTCCGTGTCGGGATTAATTCATTATTATCATTACTAATTACCGTTAACCCCCCCTTCTTTGGTACTACCTGGACTGGGCTAACCCACTTACTATTTGATATAGGATAGATAATTCCTGCGTGTAATAATTTCATAACCTCGCCCTTAACTACTTCTTTCATGTTGGGGTTTATACGGTGGTGAGGTTGTATAGAGTTACGTGAGTTATCTTCCATTAAGATTTTGTGAGTGGAAAAGATGGGCTTATGCCCTTGATATCAGATATCTGCCAAGAAATAGCTCGGCAATACTTACATAAAACTAAAAGGAGTTTATTATTTTGCACATCCGTGACGTAGGCCGAAAATATGACGGGCAGATTCGAGTCCTTTTCTAAGAAAGCGTATCTAAGATGCTCGGGTAGTTCTTTCATTTCCAGGGTAGGGGGGTCGTCATATGAGGTTTTAGAAATTATTTCTTTTTAAAAAACTATGTCCTCGTAGACTTTTTTATGTATAAAATTAAAAGGGGTGGGGCTAGCGGCCATGCCGGCTTCTTGCAGCGATGCAGTTGGAAGAGTAGAAGAGGAAAAAAAATTAGAAAATTCTTTTTCAAATTCAGAGAGGTGATAGGAGGATTCTTCACTTAGGTGTAGCGATTCAGTTGGAGGAGTAGAGGAGGAACAAAAATCAGAAAATTCTTTTTCAAAATCAGAGAGGAGGCAGGAGGATTCTTCACTTAGGGCATCTATGAAAAAATAAGAGTCATCATTTGCTAAGGTGTTCTTCATTGAGGGGGTGATAGAGAAAGTTACTTCGTCGTCACCTACGTGAAGGAAAAGCTTACCATTGCTTACGTCAATGATGGCTCTAGAGGTGGCAAGGAAGGGTCGGCCATGGATTAGGGGAACCATGATGTCTTCTTCGATGTCCAATATGACAAAGTCCATCGGGAAGATGAACTTGTCAACTTTAACTAGGACATCCTCCACTATTCCTAACGGGTACTTGACAGATCTATCGACTAGCTGGATACTCATGCATGTGGGATTGAGGTTACCAACTAACTTCTTAAACAACAAGAGGGGTATCAGGTTAATACTCACACCTAAGTCGGCTAATGCGTGCTTGACAAAAAGATCACCAAAGAAACACGGAATAGAAAAACTACCCGGTCACCGATTTTATTAGGTAAACCATTTGTCAAGACCGCCGAGCACTCGGTATTTAACGTGACATGCACAAGGTTCTCTAACTTCTTCTTGTTGGTCAGGAGGTCCTTAAGAAACTTAGCGTACTTCGGCATCTGGGATATCGCTTCGCGAAAGGGCAGATTTATGTGGATTTGTTTAAACATTTCTAAGAAATGGGTGTATTGATCGTCCTGATGTTGTTTATTAAGTTCAGAAGGGTTTGGCGGGGTTGGATTATTTTTAAAGGTGGGTGGTGGAGTGAGTTCTTTTTCTAAAACAGGGGTGTTAACTTCTTCGGCAGAGGGTTGAATTTTTAAAATGGGAGCGGAGCTTGCCTCAGGCTCTTCCCTTACCACACCAGGAACTTGCTTCCCACTACGAAGAGTTATATCTTTCTCTTGCTCTCTCAGGTTGGGCTTGGTATTGGAAGGAAGAGACCCTGCTGGTCCCTCAGAAATTAGTTTTACGAGTTGTCCTACATGATTTTCTAGACTTTTTACGGACCAGGTTAAGTTTCTTATAGTAACGTCATTTGTGGTGATATATTTAGAAAGTAAGTCCTCCAAGCTTGGAGGTTTTGGAAAGTTCTGAAGAGTTAGAGGCGGTGCAGAGAAATCATTTTGTGGTGGTGGGCGCATTGCATTCGATGGATTACTCCATGAAAAATTCAGGTGATTTCTTAAAGCAGGATTATAACTATTTGGAAAAACAAAACCAGGAGGATGAAAATTCGCAGCAGAAAAATTATTAAAAGCATTTCTAGGCATATTCTTATTAACAAAATCTAATTATTATGGAGCTGGATTTGCAGATTCCCATAGCTGAGGGGCGGAGGCAGCAGCCATCTCCATAATTTTTTGCTTAATATTTCTACTTGCAGAGCTAGCTGGGATACGTTGTCCACTTCAAAGATACCTGCAGGTTTGTTTGGGCGAGACCTAGGCACATTCCACTGGCAGGTGTTCATGGCCATGTCCTCAAAAAGCTCAAGTGCTGCTTCCGGGGTCTTATGGTTTAAAGTACCGCGAGAAGCTGCGTCTATCATTTGCTTTGTACTTTGATTTAGCCCGTTATGAAATATTTGCACTTGTAACCATACAGGCAGAGCATGATGTGGGCATCATCTTAATAATTCTTTAAATCTTTCCCAGGTTTCATAAAGGGTTTCAGAGTCTATTTGTCCAAAGTCAGAAATGTCGTTCCTAAGTTTTGCAGTTTTAGTTGGCAGAAAATACTTCGCCAAAATTTTTTCAGTTAATTGAGTCCGGGTTGTGATGCTATTTTTAGGTAGAGTGTTCAGCCACTGCTTAGCCTTAGTTCTAAGGGAGAAGGGAAATAATCTTAGCCTAATAGCATCATTTGTGACACCATTTATCTTGAAGGTGTCACAAATCTCAAGAAAGCTTGTTATATGTGTAAGACCCCCTTTTTTTTCTTTTTAAACCTCGGGGTCTTATGCCCAGAACCGCCGTTTTGTGGTGGCCCCGACTCTTGCGAAAGCCTCCACTACAAAACGCCAATTCTGCCGGCCTTTTCGATCATCACAGAGAGAGCAGCAGTCATAAACAGTGTTGTAATTCGGTCCACAAACATCACAAGTAATAAGAGAAATCACAATCAGTCCATAAATAGAAAAGAGAGTACTGAAATATAACAAAATGGAAATATAAACGTGCTTAAGCCCAGTACATCAGATCCTAGCTACATTCTCTCGCGGAAGCTATAAAAAGACTATCACTCACGGAGCTGGTCGCTGGTGCTCCAGTACTTGACTGGCCCACCTCCATGCGCACTTTACTCCGCTGGTGCTAGTCCCTGTGTTGCTGGTCCCTGTCTCCCATCCGGAGCCCCTGTAATGTTGTTGTTCAAAACCCATTAGTCATAAAGACTAAGCCCTATTATCCCCTACCCCTCCACCCATGGCTCCTAGGCACCGAGCGGGGAGGAGGAAGGGGAAGCTACAAAAGTGGAGAGTATAAAGTGGCAGGTGACAATGGAACTAGTCTAGCAGTTCTATAATAGTATGCAGTAAGGTAAGCAAGTAGAGTAAGCAAGTAGAGTAGGTAGCATATGTAAGAAAGACAAGGTAGGAAGTAAGTAACCTTAACTTATATGAATGACCATATAAATATATAAGTTAAGTGGTCTTCTGCAATGCTCCCATCGTATAAAAAGTCTCATACCAATTTATATGTTTGGGTGTCAGTTGTATGCAAGTATGAGTGTAGTGATATGCTATGTCATGATTCATGCAAGTGCAACACACGCACACGACTCTATGTGCACAGACCTTTAGTTCCCCTTATTTGGGCAGCTAGCTTCACTCCCAGGAACCTCCTTAGTGGCAAACAGAGATAGTGGGTCGGGCACCCCACTCCTAGGCGGGTATCCACACTACCACGCCTAGCCCTCCCGTACGCTCCTAGGCGGGTATCCACCAGACTTTCTTTGGCTAAGTGTCCCACAATGCCGAGTCAATGTATCTACGTAGGTGTGAATGACCGTCCGATACCGAAGACCCACCACCTTATTTTGTATCCAAAACCTTTTGAGCCACTGGCTCCCCGGACTATCCGTCCGTGCATCTACCTTCCGAATGAACCTTCTGGATGGCAATCAAAACAACCTAATCAACCTCCAGAGCTACAGGGTTGTGTGAATGTGTAACCCTAGTTATACTAGTTGCTCTTGAAATGTTTTATTCCTACTGTTTAGGTTAGCTTAGGACTACCCAAGGTATTCCCCGTGAAGGGCTCTCGAAGGCATTATGAACTACGATGAGATTACGCCTAAAGCTCCCTTTCGCAAGGCACTTACTATTATTGGTTGCTATCATATTTCCCAAACCCTTACTTGTTGTACTGGATCTAACCCTAGAGTATTTGACACTTCCTCCCCACGGGAAAGAGGATCTTTCGTCGATCCCGAGCATCACTTAACATTAGCCAAAGAAACGCCCTACTCATCCTATCTTCCAATGGTGAACTCATTTTTAATTATCCAAACCAGCAAACATCTAACCCCAACTCAAGTGCCCCAATTCCTACTCCAAAATAATTTCTACAGTTTTACCAAGTGCAGACTAACCTAATCTATATGTCGTGTAAAAGGAGAGGTACTTAAAATATTCACCCAGTAACCATATAATAATTAATGGAGGGCTGTCATCACCTTTTTAGCCTAAATCCAGAATTTCATCATTTTTCTAATTTATGTGTTAAATTATTTAATTATTCTGATAATCCAAAACCCCAAGTTTGAACATGATGTACCAATGTCAGACAAGTAATTGCTCCACAAAATTTTTGATAAACATAATATGACTATTTAACATAAAATCCAAAGTTCCTCAACTTTTCCGCAACAATTATGCCCCTAATTAATTAATTCAATATAAATACAATAAATTGAATTAAATAGAGATGTAGCTTAAAATTTTATCCAAAAATTAAACAAAATTTACCATGGCTATAGTATAATCATAAATACTCACTGACTAAGTTTCATAACATTTTAAGCTAGTTTAAACATGATTTTAGCACAATCATCCTTATTGTCAGCTTAAAGATTTAAACTGCAAGTATAAGTTAATGTCTTCCAAACACCCTACAATAATTTCCAGAGGCTCCTACTGACCCTACGACTACTCTACCCAAGTTTCATAACTATTCAATGAGTGTTAGTAACCTATTCTATCTCTGCAAATTTTGTGCCCTAAACTAAGGTTAGGGTTTAGAAGGGCCTACCCATTCCCAAATACCTTAAGAATTTAACCAAGGGGTTTTAGCTACTCTAGTTCACACTCTACCAAGTCTCAAGTCCATACAAGGTCTTTTGACCCCTTGCCCTTCACAAGAAACAAAAGCCCCTCCTTAGGGTTTGGCCTTAGGTCCTAAGGCAAATCTACTCCAATCTAGCCTATCTTCCATGGGAGGATGATAAAATTCATGCCAAGTCAGTGGCCTCAATTGCAACCTCTGTTGAGGTGATTTGACCACTCAAAACCCAAAGTGCACTATTTGACCTAAATAGCCTTATTATAGCAAGGCTAAGGTTACATGATTTTGACTCAAACCATCTCCAAATGAGATGAAATTTTAACAAGAGCTTATGAAGACCCCAATGATCACGCACCAAAATTTGGGTGGGTTTTGAGGTCATTAGACCTTTTAAATAATTCCTATATTATTTATTAAATTTCTACAAAAACCTTATTAAACTATTTTCTAAAAATTCCCAATTTTGGATATGTTCTAGGCATAGGTAAAAGTGATCCCCATACAAAATTTCAAGTCATTTGGATGGCTGGATTGATGGAGGAACTCAAAATAGTCTCTTGTCTAGCCTAGGTATAGTGCTCACCAAAATGAGTGAAGTGGTCAAACCACTTAGCCAAATTGGTTCAAACCAGTTTTAAATTAAAATAGACTTCCAGGGCTACAATTTTGCATGTTGGTCATTTTTCCTGTAGGGGGCTCTAAGTATTTTTAATATTTAATTTAAAACTGCCCAGAAAATAGTTAGAAATTGATAAAATTGGAATTAAATAAATCCAGATCTGCACGAATCTTAAAGCATATCCAGTGGATCCTGGTCATCTTCTTCCTCCAGCCAAGAGCCATGATTGGCCGAACCCGGAGCCTATTCCAAGAATATTTCCTGGCCACACGGCCACCACCCTGGCCGGCCTCCACCGCCACCACCTTCGTTGAGGTGGGGGCTATCGTCGGGCGGCGGCACGACCGCCGGAGTGGTGGTTTCCGGCGAACACCACACTCCATTTTTTTCGAAAAAACCATGGAAAACTCATCACATGATCTGGCTCATTTGAGACCTATTTTCATCCTAAAAGATTCCTAAGATCTATCCATAGAAGAAGGAGTAGAGGAGGACCTTCAACCGTGCTCGCCGACGGGTTTGGTGGTGGTTCGCCATGGCCGGATTTTGGAGCTTCGGGTGTTCTGCCACAGTACAACCAAATGGATCGACTCCTTCAGGTAACATGTGGAAAAGCTTTCCCTGGTCCTGGGGATGCTTTTTAAAGAGTTAATTGGGGGAGGGGGAGGGCCTAACTTGAATTCACCATTAATGGTCTTGAAGGTGAATTTCGGCCAAGGGCGGTGTGCACTGAATCCAGCCCATATGTGGCTGGCTAGGGCTATTAATCTTCTCTAAATTTACCAGGGAAGGTGAATCTAGCAAATGGAGGTGAGGAGATGAACACTTGATGGCCATTAATGGCCTTCTCTCTCCTCTTTCTCTCTCTTCCCTTTTGGAGGAATTGAATTCACCCACCTTGGGTGGCTGGCCATGGCTATTAAACTCCTCAAAAATGATGAGGTGGAATACATTCAGCCTTTGGAATCAATTGGAGAGGCCCTTGGTCTCCCTTGGCCATGAATGGCCTCCTTTTCTCACTTTCTCTCTCCTCCATTAAAGGGAAAAATGGAGCTTTCTCTCTCCTACTCACCATGGACTAATTTTGATGTCTCCTCCAGCCTATTGGCAGCCCACTAACTCATATTAAAAATAAGAATGAGGTTAGCCCAAGTGGGGGAAATGGGTTTGAGCTTGAGTTAGCCCATTTAGGCTAATTTGTCCTAACACTAGAATAGAGTTGACCTTGGTCAACATGACCATTTGGGTTGACCCCAATGGGTCCTTAGTGACCCATTGGACTCTCTTAAGGTCTAGGAAGACTTGAGTAGGGTTGTTTGGGCACCTTGGAGGTCACTTGACCCTTAGTAAGGGCTGTTTGACCACTTTGGGGCTAGAGTTGACTTGGGTCAACTTAGCCACTAGAGTTGGCCCCAATGAGTCCCTCATGACCCATTGACCTCCCCTAAGATCTACGAAGGGTTGGGTAGGGTTATCTTGGAACTTTGGAGGTCACCTACCCTTAGGTAGGGTACTTTGACCAAATTAGTGCTAGAGTTGACTTGGTCAACATAGACTTTTGGGTTGACCCCAATGGATCCTTGGTGACCAATTGGCCTCAGTTTAGGGTTAGGAGGGCATGGGTGGGTTAACTTGGCTAGGGGAAGGTCAAGTGACCCTAAGTTGGCTAGTTTCACCCATTTAGGATTAGGGTTGACTTAGGTCAACTTAACCACTTTGACTGCCTACAGTGGGTCCTTAGTGGCCCTATGGACTTCCCAAGATGTTTGGGGTGTTGTGGTAGGGTCCTGGGATCGAGGTGTAGCCCTAAAGTCAAACCTTAGGTCTAAATATACAGGCTGATCTATAGGCAAACCAAGGTGATTTTCACCTTGGCCTTGTTCACTTGGTCCTTTGAGCTTCTGGTGGTTTTATCATGACCTAGTCATGACAAAACAAAATCCTAGGGGTCTAGTTGTTTAAGGGATGTTACAATATGTGTGTTCGGATCTTCATCTTGAAGTCCGTGAAGTTGCACATACTGCTGCACCATTTGAATTATGCTAGGCTTCAGTTCGAATTTATTATTTGCTATTGCAGGGCGAACTATGCTAGATTCAGTACCCTCGAGATTTGGTCATGCATAATAAGTCATAGGACTTTGCACGACTTTCTCCACGTGGGATTCTTCCATTCTTAGAGTAGAAAATGACTCAGAATCCTCAACCGATATTTGGAATGTAGGGCGTTGAAATCGCGATCTTCTCCGAAGAGTACGTTCAATTTTATGTTCCAGGTCCAAAATAACCGACGGACTCCCGCGGGTCATACACTAGAAGAAGAGAAGAGAAGAAAGAGAAATAAAAAAAACTAGAAAAAGAGAGTTACTAATTTTTTTGAAATAGAATTTTTTTTAAGTTATGTTTTAACTCCCGAACTTCCTAAGGGCTACCCGGTGAAGGGTTCGCACAGTACTAGACAAGATAGCGACACTTCAAACCGCTTTGCCCTTTTTGAGAGATTTAGGTGGTGTAGAAAAATTGTGAAGCAGGTTTCTATTAAAAGCTCTAATAAATTTTTTTTGTTATTTTAAAATTTTTTAGGAGGATGAGAAAGAGAAATGACAAAATTAATAGGTTCGTGTTTTCAATTTATCAACGAAAGTTACTCCCGGGCAACGGTGCCAATAACTTGATGGCCCGGCCGACGCTTAAGAAAGAGAGCAGCCAAACTAGCAATCCAACTAGGCAAGTATACCTATCGAACTGTAGCAAGGGGACACAAGTGTCGTATTAAAATCCGGGAACTGTTGAGTAAGCTTACTCACATGAAGGCTATTATTTTATCGACCGAAATCTTAGGTTAAAAGAAAGTTAAATGCACTAAAGGAAATATTGCATAAAAAGAGGACTACTTGCAATAAAATTAAAGACAGCATAAAAGAAACGATTATACTGAAGGGCTAGAACGATGAGAAGGAAATGCACTCGATCAAGAATCACCATGGCAAGAGTCGATCAAAAACACGATAAATAAACCTAAACTTTATAGGGTAGAGGTCCTTGACCATGGAGGTTCCTAAAGCTTGAACATTCTTCTCTCAAAGTCGTGCCCAACTGAGTTTAGGAATGTTCGACTGACTCTCATCTAAATCAGAGGCCTAAAGCTCGCTTTACGTGGTGAACCCCACTATTGGATTTTACTCCAATCCAGGAGATTTGGATGTCTTCCTCTCTCGAGGATTGTGCACAACTCCCTTTACTCTTTAGTGCTCACTTCAATCTATCGGCCTCTCGGCTAGCCAAGAATGAAAGCAAAGGTAGAGAATATATATCGATGATATATCTCCAACCCATGATAAATCAAGTGTAATTCAAGGCTAAAACCTAAAAATAAAAGGTAAACTCAAAGCATCATAACTTAATCACTCGAACCTCGGATCATCAAGATCGAGTACAAGGAGGATTAGTTAATCATGGTGAAGTTGAGGAGGGGAAATGAGTAGTGAAGCATAAAGAACACAAAGTATAAAGGTAAGAGTAAATAACACTTCTTTATTAATGAAAACGAGGATCTTACAAAGTGAAAACAAAAGATTACAAGTGCATGAAAAGTAAAATCCTATTCTAGCCCTACCATTAGCAACTAAAGCAATTACAAAGGCTAATTAAAAGCTTAAACTAAACTATAATTAGGAAAAACTAAAATGAGAAAGTGAGAGAGAGAGAGAGAGAAAAAGCATGAAAAACTTCAGAAAATAAAAAGGCAGCACTTCCTTACACACTCCAGAAAACTATGCGGACTCAAGGGGGGTCTGAATTTATAGAAATTCTAGAGTGGGTGACACGGCCGCCGACACGGCCGTGTTGGTGGCCGTGTCCCATGCTGGTTGACTTTGGGCTCTGGTTCTGGCGGGAAATGGTCATTGCAACGCTGACTGGGGAGCTCACCCATGCTGACACGGCCAATGACACGACCATGATGGGGGCCGTGTCCTCTATGGTTGATGGGCTTCGATGGGGGCGCATTAATGGCAAGCTAGATGCGCTAAGGAGGTTGAGACACTGTAACACCCCCTATCCGTCGCATAGCATATAGCAGTAGGTCCGGCCGGGGCCCGACGCCATATACCACAGACAGACCGGGTGGTTACGTATGGAAACCATCCAACTAATCTCAACGTCCTACACAGAGCATTCTAGCGGAAGCAGTTTATAAGTTGCAAAACAAGAACCCAGCACAAGCATGAATGTCCACTAACAGGATAATAGGAATGTTATTACAAAATACTCAAAAGTCGGCCTTAAGGCCTTACAAAATGTTTCACTTGTCTTTTACATGATTTCCAAACCTCGGCTCGCAGGCCGGCCATACATGAATAAAACATAAAACATTTCCACTTGGGCCTTCGAGGGCCAGCTTCGCAAAAAGGGCTTTAGCCCGCTATTGACCGCTTGGTCCAGCTGCACCTGCAAGCAAACAAACCACCGCACGGTGGCAAACAAAGCAACGGTCAGCAATGCTGACCAAATTATAACGATCCCGCCTCCAACTCGGGGCGGCGATGCTCCTTCCCTGCATTTCATTAGCACGAGCGAGCAATGCATATAACCATAGCCATATCATCACAGACGTTGGCTCGTACGGCCACACGTCCCGTGCACTCAGGGCACATTCTCGGTGAACCGGTCGATGTTACGTCAATTAAAGCCATTAACATTCCGGACTCACCACCGCCACTTAGACGGTCATTCCTATGAGCAATTTGTCTTCATGGTATTGGTCACGTCAATTTAAGCCATCGACCACCGAAGACTCACATCTATGCCAACGGCGAGTGCCATGTAACTTTAGGTCTCTCTAACCCGAACGACATAAAGCGGGTACGGCTCCATCTAACCCGTGCTCACATCGCAACGACAATTTAAGCCATTTGCGCGGGTCAAACTTTCACCGATTCCCGTTCTACCACAAATCACATAACCCCGTTATGTTCAAGTTGGCTCTCAGGCCACCAAGTTGGCAAGACCTCGTGTCCGCCCAGTTTTTCGGGTGCACCTTTGGGTTAGTCCCCAAGGCTCCCTGCTGCAATCTACCGCGTAGAAAACCCGAAAAACACCCAATAGCACGGAGTCTTCTCCGGCCTTATGCAATGCAACATCACCGATCCGAACTACATGTCCGGGTAGGCTTCAACCAAAATGCCTATGTCCGTTCTCGCATACGGACGCTAAACAACGGGGACTTTACATATCTACCCGAAGGAATGCCTCCAACTCTTCGCAAACTCGCGAGAGAGGGCTTCCTATGCTAAGAAAGAGAGCTATCAAGCTCACAAGTGAGGATCGTTACCCTTGCGGTCCTCTTTGGCGCCATCGAAAAGTAATCGGATGGAAATCACCGCACTTGCGTTGCCTCCGTGGATCCGGAGTCGGCTTGCGATTCGGAGCTCCGAAGCTCCTCCAATGGCGGATCTAGCTCCTCTTCTTCTTGCCTTAGCTTTTCTTTCTCCAAGGGTTTGGAGAGATAACAAGTGGAAAAAGTGAGGGTTTTCTAAGTCAAAACCCGGGTATATCCCTTCAGGAACAACCCCCAGCCATTGGATCCTCAGTCAAAGAAATGAACGGCTTCGATTCGGGACTGAAATGCCCAATCTGGGCCGAACACGGCCTGGCACACGCCCGTGTCCAGGGCCGTGTGCCTCATTCGCCGTCAAAATCGAATCACCTGGAACCTCACACGGGTCTCGAACACGCCCGTGTTCGAGCTGACACGCCCGTGTTCCATCTGACACGGCCGTGTAGCTGGCCGTGTACCCCATGATTTTCTCCCGTTTTCAACCCGAGCACTGCACGGGTTCTAGGACACGCCCGTGTCCTTGCCCGTGTCACCTTGACACGCCTGGGCTCCAGGCCGTGTACAAGGTCTCGGCACTTCGCGGCTAAGTGTCGACACGGGTCGACACGCCCTGCGACACGCCCGTGTCGCAGGCCGTGTGCCATGTCTCGACACACTGTCGACACCAAAGTGTCGAATTCGCGGGACGAGTGTCGACACGGGTTGACACGCCCTGCGACACGCCCGTGTCGCAGGCCGTGTGCCGTGTCTCGACACAACGTCGAAGCACTATGTCGACTTCACGGCTAAGTGTCGACACGGGTCGACACGCCCTGCGACACGCCCGTGTCGCAGGCCGTGTGCCCAGTCTCGACACAATGTCGAGACCAAAGTGTCGACTTCACGCCTTAGTGTCGACACAGGCTTGACACGCCCTGGGACACGCCCGTGTCCCAGGCCGTGTGCCTGCAGCCAGAACTCAAACTGGCCCAAATTATTCCCCTCTGCTCCTTTGAGTTTCGGGGCGTTACAACTCTACCCCTCTTAAAAGAATTTCGCCCACGAAATTACATAAAGGGAAAAACATGTACAAACTTAAATTTGTACCTGAGCGGAACAACTCCGGATATTCGTCAAGCATCGTCTGCTCTCGCTCCCACGAGAGCTCCTCACGACCGCAATTGTCCCACCGGACTTTGACCATCCTGATCTCTTTATTGCGTAGCCGCTTGACCTCCGAGTCCTCAATCCGCACGGGCTTGACTTTTGTCGTTAGCCTACTATCCACCGGCACTTGATTGGCCGCGATCACTTGCGTAGGCTCTTGCACCGCCTTCCGAAGCACCGAAATATGGAATACATCATGTAAACCACTTAGCTCCACTGAAAGCTTCAGCCGATAGGCCGCTTCTCCTACTCGCTCCAGAACCTCGAACGGTCCAAGGTACCTCGGGCTTAGCTTTTTCAATCGCCGCACCCGCGAGACACCCTTGAACGGCTTGATCTTCAAGTATACATAATCGCCCACAGCGAACTCCACGTTCCTGTGCTTGGCATTATAGTACTTTGCTTGTCGGTCCTGAGCGATAAGCAACCTCTCCCGAATGGTTCTCACCAACGAAGTAGCATCCTCCACTTCCGATCGCTTATACAACTTCGACTCGCCCGTTTCTAACCAAGACAACGGCGTGCGACATCGTCTACCATAAAGGGCCTCGAAGGGCGCCATCTGAATACTTGCTTGGTAGCTGTTGTTGTATGCGAACTCCACCAGATAAAGGTGGTCTTCCCATTGCTTTCCGAAATCCAAGACACACATGCGAAGCATGTCTTCCATGGTTCTATTGACCCTCTCGGTCTGCCCATCCGTTTGCAGATGGAAGGCTGTGCTAAACTTCAGCTTTGTTCCCAACATTTGCTGCACCAGCCTCCAATCATTGGACGTGAACCGCCCATCACGGTCACTCACGATGCTGCGGGGCACACCATGAAGCCGTACTATATTATCCACATAAAGCTTCGCCAGCTTCTCCACCGGATCATCCTTCCTATGCGGAATAAAATGCGACACCTTTGTTAATCGATCGACCACCACCCAAATGGCGTCGTTCCCCTTCTGCGACCTTGGCAAACCATGCACAAAGTCCATAGAGATGTCGTCGAATTTCCACTCCGGAATAGGCAAGGACTTAAGAAATCCTCCCGGCTTTTGGCACTCCGCCTTTACCAAGGCGCAAGTTTGGCACTTCGCTACATATAGCGCCACATCCTTTTTCAAACCCGGCCACCAAAATAGTTTCTTAACATCACGGTACATCTTCGTGCTCCCCGGGTGAATCGAGTACTTGGTATGGTGCGCCTCGTACAACAACTCCGCCCGTAAACTGCCCACACTTGGGACGCACAAACGACCGTCTTTCCACAGCAATCCGTCCTCCACAACGAATTGGGAATTTGACCCATCCAGAGCCTCTATCATGAACTGCTTCATATGAGCATCCATATCCAAAGCCTGCCGAATCCGATCAGCCAGGTCATATTGGACTTCAGTCCAATTCAGCACTGCTTCAGCACTAGATTGTCTATCCACACAAACAATCTCCAACGCCTCCAGCTCCTGCACCAACCGCTCATCATGCACTGATAGCCAATTCGCTTGAGCTGGGGCTCGGCGACTCAACGCGTCCGCAACCGCATTCCCTTTGCCAGGCACGTAGTGGATCTTAAAAGTATAGTCCCCCAGGAACTCCATCCACCTACGCTGCCGCATATTCAGATCTTTCTGATCAATCAGGTACTTTAGGCTCTTGTGATCGGTGTAGATATCAATCTTCACACCGTACAAATAGTGTCTCCACAGCTTCAAGGCAAAAATCACGGCCGCTAACTCCAAGTCATGGACCGGATAATTCCTCTCGTGCACTTTTAGCTGTCTCGAGCCATAAGCTATCACGCTTCCGTGCTGCAGTAGCACACAACCCAAACCGCTGCCTGAAGCATCGCTATATATCTCATAGCCTTCGGTTCCAACCGGCGAACTCAGCACAGGCGCCGTGGTCAACCGACACTTCAATTCCTCAAAAGCTCGCGCGCACTCCGGCGTCCAAACGAACTTATGCTCCTTCCTCGTCAAAGTAGTGAGAGGTAGCGCTATCCGCGAGAAGTTCTCTACGAAGCGCCTATAATAACCGGCAAGCCCCAAAAAGCTCCGGACTTCTGCTACCGTAGCAAGCTCAGGCCACTCCCGTATCGCAACAATCTTCGCCGGATCCACAGCAATACCCTCTCCACTCACTATATGCCCGAGGAACGCCACTGAGGATAGCCAAAACTCGCACTTCGAGAACTTGGCATACAACTGGTTTCTCCTGAGTGTCTCCAACACCAAATGGAGATGCTTGAAGTGATCTTCCTCACTTTGCGAGTACACCAAAATATCGTCGATGAAGACGATCACGAAATGGTCTAGGTACTCCCTGAACGTCCTGTTCATCAAATCCATAAATACTGACGGCGCATTAGTCAGCCCAAACGGCATGACCGTAAACTCATAATGCCCGTATCTCGTACTAAACGCTGTCTTCGGGATATCACTCTCCCTTATCCGCAGCTGATAGTACCCAGACCTTGAGATCTAACTTCGAGTACACCGTCGACCCGACTAACTGATCAAAGAGATCATCAATCCGGGGGATCGGGTACTTGTTCTTCTCAGTCAGCTTGTTTAGCTCCCGATAATCAATACACAACCTCAAGCTTCCGTCCTTCTTCTTAACAAAGAGGACCGGTGCGCTCCAAGGCGAAGAACTCGGGCGCACATACCCTTGCTCCAACAACTCTTGCAGTTGAACTTTCAGCTCCGCCATTTCCTTAGGCGCTAGCCGATACGGAGATCGTGACACAGGCTTTGCACCTGGCACTAGCTCGATAGTAAAATCTATCTCCCGTTGAGGCGGGGCTCCAGGAAGATCTGCGGGGAACACATCAGGGTATTCCGATACCACTGAAATACAATCCAACGCGGGCTTCGGCTTTGCAACCTCCACTAGTGTAAAGAAAGTTCTGCTCCAGCACGAACCGCCTTCACCACCTGAAGAGCAGACATCAACGTCTTGCTCGACCCCTTTAAGCCCGTAAACGTCGTCTCACGACTTGCTCCCAGCTTTACTTCCTTGCTACCGCAATCTATATGGGCCTGCTGCTCCGAGAGCCAGTCCATTCCAAATATGACGTCGAACTCCACCAACGGAAGTAAGGACGCCCGCAGGTCAAACTCCTGCTCTCCAATACGAGTCTTAACCTCGCAGATCCTATCCGCTCGCATCGAACACCCATTTGGCAACAACACATCCAACTTATCCTTCGCCATCGAAGAAGGGACTCCGATGCGTAATATAAATCCTTCGGACAAGAAGGAGTGTGAAGCTCCCGTATCAAAGAGTGCTCGTGCCGGATTTTCACAAATCAACACAAATCCTAAACAAGTAGTGGTAAGGTAACATGTGCATAACAAGCATATAAAGGAATTGACTTGCTATAAATTAAACCGTACCTGTCACCACGTCAGCTTGTTTAATGGCCTCCTGTTGGCCAAGATTGTAAACCCTGGGTTGGGCCGGAGCATAGTGGGATGCGGTCGACTCCACCGCCTTTCCCTTCTCTTCATAAGTGGCTCCCGGCCTCCTCTCGGACTTAGGACGTCCGCTCCAACAATCACGGGCGAAATGCCCCGTCTTGCCACAAGTAAAGCACGCGCCCGGGGTCCGACTCGTAGTCGCCCCAGAAGCACCAGAAGGAGCTGGACCCGAAGTCCTATGCTTCTTGAAAGTTCTCCGATAGCCAGACTTCGAAGTAGTCGGCACTTTAAACTCAGATTTCTTTTCAACCAAGCCTTTCTTCGCTTGCACACTCTTCATGTCCTTCTCCAAGGACCGGGCAGTATTGACCAAGGTTAAGAAACCCTGCGTCATCGGCCCCGACAGTAATAGTCTCAGCTCATCCCTCAGACCTTCGTAGAAGCGATTAGTCTTGCGCTCCTCATCCATGATGGTAGAGCTCGCATAACGACTCAACCGCGTAAACTCGTGGAGATATTCATCCACGCTTCGCTCACCCTGCACCAACTTCAGGAACTCATTCTCCATTGAGATCCTCTGAGTAGAAGGGAGGTATCTTGCTAAGAACAATTCCGAGAACTCTTCCATCGGAACGTCTATCAGTTGTCTACCTCGCAGATGATGCAGCTCCAAACCTTCCCACCACATCCTTGCTTCACCGTCCAGCAGGAACGTAGCAATGGTGGTCATCTGCCACTCCTCCGTCTCCGTCGCTGTCATGACTCTCTTCACCCTAGAGAGCCAGTCTTCAGCCTGAGATGGGGTTCCCAACCCCGAGAATAACGGAGGGTTAAAGCTCATTACATGCTTCAACTGCCTCTCAGTCGCCCTCCTTGGCACTATTGGTTCTACAACCACTTGCTCCACCCTCCTCGGCTCCGCCTCTTGAAGAGGTACTTGCTCCATCACAGGAGCTGGCTGCTGCGCTTGCCTCCCAGGCTGCGCATTTATCACGGCTAGCACCGCTTCAGCCACCAATCTTATATTTTCAGCCGACAAAGGTGTTGCGGGAGCAACTTCTGGTGCACTACTAGCCTCAGAACCTCGGCGTTCTGACGGCCCAACACCACTTCGGGTCACCTATAGTGGTACAAAACATCCGTTAAGCGACCAAATAACATTGCAAACAGCAATTATAGGAACACGCAGGTTCCTCAAACACGAGTATTTTCATTCCTAAGTGGACATTCATGGGTTCTTGTTACTGTTATAACGATGACGCACACAATGTGCTCACCACCCCTTAAAAAGAATTCGCCCACGAATTCACTTTAAGCCCGACCAAAACCAGTAGTCTGATACCAAATTGTAACACCCCCTATCCGTCGCATAGCATATAGCAGTAGGTCCGGCCGGGGCCCGACGCCATATACCACAGACAGACCGGGTGGTTACGTATGGAAACCATCCAACCAATCTCAACGTCCTACACAGAGCATTCTAGCGGAAGCAGTTTATAAGTTGCAAAACAAGAACCCAGCACAAGCATGAATGTCCACTAACAGGATAATAGGAATGTTATTACAAAATACTCAAAAGTCGGCCTTAAGGCCTTACAAAATGTTTCACTTGTCTTTTACATGATTTCCAAACCTCGGCTCGCAGGCCGGCCATACATGAATAAAACATAAAACATTTCCACTTGGGCCTTCGAGGGCCAGCTTCGCAAAAAGGGCTTTAGCCCGCTATTGACCGCTTGGTCCAGCTGCACCTGCAAGCAAACAAACCACCGCACGGTGGCAAACAAAGCAACGGTCAGCAATGCTGACCAAATTATAACGATCCCGCCTCCAACTCGGGGCGGCGATGCTCCTTCCCTGCATTTCATTAGCACGAGCGAGCAATGCATATAACCATAGCCATATCATCACAGACGTTGGCTCGTACGGCCACACGTCCCGTGCACTCAGGGCACATTCTCGGTGAACCGGTCGATGTTACGTCAATTAAAGCCATTAACATTCCGGACTCACCACCGCCACTTAGACGGCCATTCCTATGAGCAATTTGTCTTCATGGTATTGGTCACGTCAATTTAAGCCATCGACCACCGAAGACTCACATCTATGCCAACGGCGAGTGCCATGTAACTTTAGGTCTCTCTAACCCGAACGACATAAAGCGGGTACGGCTCCATCTAACCCGTGCTCACATCGCAACGGCAATTTAAGCCATTTGCGCGGGTCAAACTTTCACCGATTCCCGTTCTACCACAAATCACATAACCTCGTTATGTTCAAGTTGGCTCTCAGGCCACCAAGTTGGCAAGACCTCGTGTCCGCCCAGTTTTCCGGGTGCACCTTTGGGTTAGTCCCCAAGGCTCCCTGCTGCAATCTACCGCGTAGAAAACCCGAAAAACACCCAATAGCACGGAGTCTTCTCCGGCCTTATGCAATGCAACATCACCGATCCGAACTACATGTCCGGGTAGGCTTCAACCAAAATGCCTATGTCCGTTCTCGCATACGGACGCTAAACAACGGGGACTTTACATATCTACCCGAAGGAATGCCTCCAACTCTTCGCAAACTCGCGAGAGAGGGCTTCCTATGCTAAGAAAGAGAGCTATCAAGCTCACAAGTGAGGATCGTTACCCTTGCGGTCCTCTTTGGCGCCATCGAAAAGTAATCGGATGGAAATCACCGCACTTGCGTTGCCTCCGTGGATCCGGAGTCGGCTTGCGATTCGGAGCTCCGAAGCTCCTCCAATGGCGGATCTAGCTCCTCTTCTTCTTGCCTTAGCTTTTCTTTCTCCAAGGGTTTGGAGAGATAACAAGTGGAAAAAGTGAGGGTTTTCTAAGTCAAAACCCGGGTATATCCCTTCAGGAACAACCCCCAGCCATTGGATCCTCAGTCAAAGAAATGAACGGCTTCGATTCGGGACTGAAATGCCCAATCTGGGCCGAACACGGCCTGGCACACGCCCGTGTCCAGGGCCGTGTGTCTCATTCGCCGTCAAAATCGAATCACCTGGAACCTCACACGGGTCTCGAACACGCCCGTGTTCGAGCTGACACGCCCGTGTTCCATCTGACACGGCCGTGTAGCTGGCCGTGTACCCCATGATTTTCTCCCGTTTTCAACCCGAGCACTGCACGGGTTCTAGGACACGCCCGTGTCCTTGCCCGTGTCACCTTGACACGCCTGGGCTCCAGGCCGTGTACAAGGTCTCGGCACTTCGCGGCTAAGTGTCGACACGGGTCGACACGCCCTGCGACACGCCCGTGTCGCAGGCCGTGTGCCATGTCTCGACACACTGTCGACACCAAAGTGTCGACTTCGCGGGACGAGTGTCGACACGGGTTGACACGCCCTGCGACACGCCCGTGTCGCAGGCCGTGTGCCGTGTCTCGACACAACGTCGAAGCACTGTGTCGACTTCACGGCTAAGTGTCGACACGGGTCGACACGCCCTGCGACACGCCCGTGTCGCAGGCCGTGTGCCCAGTCTCGACACAATGTCGAGACCAAAGTGTCGACTTCACGCCTTAGTGTCGACACAGGCTTGACACGCCCTGGGACACGCCCGTGTCCCAGGCCGTGTGCCTGCAGCCAGAACTCAAACTGGCCCAAATTATTCCCCTCTGCTCCTTTGAGTTTCGGGGCGTTACAGACACACCTAGCGACACTACCGTGTGGGTGGCCGTGTCCTGCTTTGGAAATTCATCAACTCCTGGTGACACAGTCCATGTTGACACGACCAGCTGACATGGCTAGAGACACGACCAGCGACAAAGATGTGTTGTAGGCCGTGTCCTGGTCGGGATGAACTCTAAACTTTCCTCTGGTGGTTGATTCTTTGGGAACAGGTGACACGCCCCATGACACGGCCGTGTGAGAGGCCGTGTTAGGTCATTTTTGGTGAAAATTGAGAAAACCTGCAAAAGAGCACAAAAACATTAGTGGCATAAAAAATACAAGAAGAAGGGACATATAAGCTAATCAGATAAGATTTGCACAATAAAAGACCTAAACAATACTCTAATTGCTTAAATACAAAACACACTATCATTTAACTACAAAACTAGTCCTTAGTTGTTCCAATACTAGAGGACTTATTGGTGCTATATAACTAACTATTGCTTTAGAATAAGTATCAAAAACTTGAAGACTGCTCCTGGAAAGTGTATCAAAAGAGTAAAGTAGTGAGGGAAGATCAACTGTGGGATTAAGAATAAAATAACCAACAATGAATATTTCTGGAATAGAAAAATATGGTGCTACTTCTTCTGTATAGACTGGAATCATTTTTTATTAGTTTCTGTAATAACTGTTGCTGCCGCTGTACTTGCTGCTGCTGGATGTTCTTCATGAAATGCAGGATCTTCTTCATTGAACATCTCCCCCTAACTGGTTTCAGAGATACCTGAACTCAGGCCCCCAGAAGAAGGGACAGTGGAGAAAGAAGCTAGTTGTGAAGAGAGTGTAGTGATTGAAGCAGCAAGTGGAGCAATGGCTTCAACTATAAGTGTCTTGAGTGTAGGGGTAATAAGCTAAAGAATTGTTGCTTCTATAGTAGAAGATAGCATGGAGAAATTTGGACAGATAGGGAATGATTGTGGAATGGATGGTGTTTGAAGATCAGTTGGAATTTTGGATGGAATGTTGTATGTTGAGATATCAGGGATGATAGTATCTTCCTGAATAGGAGAATGTTGTAGGGATGGTTGTGGAGATAGAGATGATAGTAGATCAAAATTGAGAGATTACAATAGTGGATCTATATATGGTGTGTCATCACTTGTGATGGTTGATGTGATGGTAGAGGAGATTAAGGAGGTGGAGATTCTGTTTCCTCAGGAATATTAATTGGTGATTGTGGTCTGGATGGTGAGACAGAAGGGATGGAAGTAGAGGATTGTAAAAGTGTAGAAACATCAAAAATGGGCATTGATGAAGGAAATATTGGATGATGTGGAGATGGAGGGGAGTTGATGAAGGAAATATGAGGAGCAGGAGCTTCTTTAGGGGTTTGTGAAGTGGCTATTGTAGCCCTGATGTCCTCTGAAGCTGTCCTGGAAGAGGAAGCCCTAGAGGGAATTGAGATAACCCTCTCCCATCTACCAAAGAGGACAGAGGTAAGCCTTTGAGAGGAATTTATAAAAATGGCCTTGGAGACCAGTAATTCTGGAACCTTTGCCTGTAAGAAGATTTCCAGAATTCTACCGAAGCTCATATCCTTCTTACTAATTTTCTTCTTAATCAAATCAAATACAATTTCTCCCCAGTTCACAGATTTTTGATTAACCAAGGTAGACATCAGAAGTAATTGGTGCCCTATAATGTAGTCATGGGCTGAGTGCTTGCCCAAGAGTACTTTCCCAACTACATCTGTTAAGAACTTATATTCGGCTGATAAGTTTTTTCTTCAGCAATTTGTTAGGGTTTCCCTGGGAATGAACCATTATCACTAACATATCATCAAACTCGGTGCTAGATAGTTCAATTTTATCTTCCCCGTTAATAAATCCAAAAACTTCAGTTGGAACATCAGGGATAAGAGAAACCTGGTGTCCAGAGATTGATGAAAAAATGGAGGTTTGATCTGGAAGGGTTGCTGCGAAAACCCATTCCTTGATTTCCTGCACTGGGAGTTTGATCCTCAAAGTCATGAACTATCTTAACTGTGGTGCTTCAAACAACTAAAGTATGTTCCTGAATGCTTGATCGGAATGGCAGAAGGAATCGATGTCAATGTCGAACCCTATATCAAATTTCAGGCCAGAAAGGGTCGCAGTCGAAATCGCCATGCCTGCAAAAACAAAAGATCAAGTGCATGAGAACTGAAAGGCGCAGGATGGAGTTTGATGAAAACCCTATTATAAGTTTTCAGAAGATGAAAAGACAAACTCCGTCCAATGAAACATTAAAAACTTAGAACTCAGTTCGATGAAAAATCTCATAATGAAATAAAATCGTCGATCATAGTTTGAAGAGGGGGAAAAATTTTTCCATTCTCCATACAACAAAAACATTTTCTAAAACAAGCTTCGTCAATCTTCGTTCGACGAAAAATTTTCTGAAATAGATTTGACGATCTCCGATCGACGAACATTTTCACAAGGGAAAGTTCGTCGATCTCCATTCGATGAACAATTTTCTGAAACAGATTCGCCGATCTCCATTGGACGAACGGTTTCAAAAAGGAAAGTTCGTCATCTCTGTTCGACGAACACTCCACGAAGAGTTCAGAGTTCGTCGAACTCCGTTCGAAGAAAAATGAATAGATCTAATGAAATGATGTCTAATCTCTATATATCTTGTTCTACTATAATGTACTGGATTTTGTGCAATAGAAATTGCACTGTTATTATCATAATAGATAGTTGAATTATTTAAGTTGAAACCATAATCCAAGAGCTGATTTTGAATCCACAAGATTTGTGAACAGCCACTACCTGCTACTATGTATTCAGCTTCAGCAGTTGATATTGACGTAAAAGTTTGCATTTTGCAAAACCTGAACACAAGCCTATCACCACGGAACTGACAAGTTCCTGGTGCGCTTTTCCTGTCAACTCCACATCCAGCAAAGTCAGCATCTAAAAATCTAGATAAATAAAATTATGACTCAGTAGGATACCAGAGTACTTGATTAGGACAACCCTTTATATATCTTAAAATCCATTTTAATAAAATAAGATGTGAATCTTTAGGGTTGACTTGAAATCTAGCACAAATGCAAGTAGCAAACATGATATCGAGCCTACTAGCTGTAAGATACAATAAGGACCCAACAATAGCCCTATATGTTTTCTGATCAAGTAGTTTCCCTGTTCATTAGAATCAACTACAACATTGGATGGCATGGGTGTTTTCTTGGCTGATGCATCAGTCATTCCAAATCTTTTAAATAGCTCTTTAGCATATTTGGACTGGGATATAAAGATACCATCAGAGATTTGCATCACTTGGAGACCAAGGAAGTAGGATAGTTCACCCATTCTACTCACTTCAAACTATAAATGCATCAGGTTAGAAAACCTTTTGCAAAGTTTGGAATCAGTAGAGCCAAATATTATATCTTCTACACAGATTTGGACTAGCAAATTTTTTTATTTATGATGTCTACTGAATAAGGTCCTATCTACAATGCCTGTAATAAACTTATGGTATAAAAGAAACCTAGCTAAGGTCTTATACCAAGCTCTTGGAGCTTGCATTAAACCATAAAAAACTTTATGCAACTTAAAAATATAAGATGGATGAGTTGAGGAGATAAAACCTGGAGGTTGTTCAACATAAACTTCCTCTTTTAATTCTCCATTGAGGAATGCACTCTTGACATCCATTTGATAGACCTTGAACTTCTGAAAGGCAGCATATGCAAGAAATATTCTGATGGCTTCAAGTCTTACAACAGGAGCAATTGTTTGATCATAGTCAATGGCTTTTTCCTGTGAATATCCTTGGGCAACCAATCTTGCTTTGTTCCTTATAATTGATCCTTGTGCATCCAGTTTGTTCCTGAAGACCCATTTATTTCCAATGACTGGGTAGTCTTTAGGTCTTGGAACTAAATCCCAAACTCTACACTTCTCAAATTGGTTGAGATGCTCTTGCATTGCAATAATCCAGCAGGGATCTTACTCTGCATCTTTTATGGATTAAGGCTCAAGTTGAGAAATGAAGCAAGCATGCATCAAATCTTGGTTGAGTTGATGTCTTGTTTGCACACTAGCTGATATATCTCCAATCACTTGAGATATCAAATGATCTCTAAGTGTGACAAGATCAGCAGGAGGAGTTGGTTGATCAATTGCTTGTGGAATAAATTCCTCTGGTGGAATTATAGTTAATGTTGTTGGTTCAGCTAGTTCAGCTGCTTCAGCACTTTATTCTTCACTTTCTTCATCAATCTGTGGAGAAGGATGAAGTGTAACCTCTTGGGTAAGGTTTAGATCATCCAACTGCTCACACAGATAGGGTACCTACAAAGTGTTTATGGTAGAAGAATCCTTCTCCTTGAAAAACATGTTAGCTTCATCAAAGGAATTATGTACAGATTCTTCCATTTTAAATGTTGACTTATTAAATACCCTATAAGCTTTGCAGATTTTCAAATATCCAAGGAAAATTCCCTCTGCAGCCTTGGCTTCAAACTTTCTTAAGTGCTTCTTATTATTATTGTGAATGTAACACTTGCGGCAAAACACTTTAAAATAATCTACTTTAGGTTTCTTCCCTTTAAGTAATTCATAGGGGGTCTTACCGTTTAGTTTATGATTTAAACTTCTGTTAAGAACATAATTTGCTGTGCTTACAACCTCTGCCCAAAAGGATAGGGGTAAATCCACATCTGCAAGCAATATCCAAGCAGATTCAATAAGGGTTCTATTTTTCCTTTTTGCTACCCCATTTTGTTTAGGAGTTCTAGAGCAGAAAAATAATGCTTGAAACCTTCCTTCTCATAGAATTCTTGCATGAGAAGAGATTCAAACTCGGTGTCATGATCACTTCCGATCAATGCAACCTGAGTAGAGTACTCAATCTGTATGCTCTTAAGAAAATTTGTAAGAACTTTAAAGTTATCTGACTTATTTATTAGAAAGAACACCCAAGTGAATCTAGAGAAGTCATCAACAATAACTAAAGTGTATGGCTTTCCTCCCAAATTTTCTACAGCTATAGGGCCAAAAAGGTCTATATGTAGCAAGTACAAAATCATGGGTGAATCACTTTTATTAATAGATTTAAAAGTATTTTTAGTTTATATGCTTAATTGACAAGCCCTGTAGAGTCCTTCCTTCTTATAAGAATCAGAAGGCAGTCCTCTTACAAGATTATCCCTAGATCGTTTAGCAATATTCCTAAAGTTTACATGACCTAGTCTCTTATGCCAAAAATCATTAGTAGAGCTAATTTGATTAAATAAACAGATTTCTGTACTAGCAGATTTGAAATTTACAACATAAATGTTTCCTTGTCTAATTCCATTTAAAACAGTTTTGTTTTTGTCAGAAGTAATAATGCAAGATGACTTATTCAGCCCTTCATAGAACTTATTGGTTTTACGATCTTCTTCAGCAAAGATAGACCCCGCATAACATCCTAACCATCTAAACTAATGTAAGTAGGTATCGATACTACTTTCTCCCTGAGTTAGATGCTGGAACTCATTTTCAATTGCTATGCGCTGTGCCGATGGCAAGTGCTTTGCCAAGAACAGTCTCGAAAACTCCTCTATCGAGACTTCTGTTAGTTGTCTGCCCACTAAATGGTGCATCTCAATTTCATCCTACCATAGCCGAGCCTCACCTTCCAGCAGGAAAGTGTCTAAGGTGACTTTATATTCCACCTGTTTTCTTATTGTCGTCAAGATCCTCTTGACTCTCACAAACCAAAACTCTGCCTCCGTTGGGGATCCTTCCCCCGTGAACGTAGGAGGATTAAAGCTCATGAACTGCTTCAGTTGTCGTTCAGCTACTCGTGGATCTACAACAGCCTCAACAGGTACTGGACTCACACCAACTTGTATGGGTACCACTACAGGCTGTGCCTGCCCAATAATTTGTGCTTGTATCATCTCAAACAATGCCTCAGCAACTAAGAGTACTGTCTACGCATACGGAGGAGGTGTAGGCACCTCAACTGGTGTCGTACTCTCATAAGAACATTGGTGCTCAGACTTCCCTGCACCACTTCGAGTCACTTATACGTGTAAAAGACACACTTTAGTGAATTTGTAAAAGCAACAACAACTTTATAGGAACGCACAGTTTCTACAAATAGGTGTATTTTCATTCATAAGTGGACATTCTTGAGTTCATTTATGTTATAACGGGTCGCACGTACATGTGCTCGCTACCCCTCAAAAGAAATCGACCACAAAATCGCAGGAGAAAGATCAAAATAAGCTGATACCAAATTGTAGCACATATGTTCGTCACATGAAATATAATAGAAGGTCCGGGCAGGGCCCCACACCATATTCTACAAACAGGCCACAAACTTACAGGTTAATATCAAGACAATTACACATACCCTAACTTAGAGCAATCTAGCGAAAGCTTTAGGGTTTATTATTCAACTCCTCAAAAACGAATGTCCACTATATAAAAATAACATTTATATATACCTCAGGAATGTATGCAGAAATACACAAAAGTGTTTGTCCTTAAGGCCTTATAGTTAAACTTCACAAGTTTGGATTACAAACATCAGCGCGCAGGCCGACCACACATGAAAACTGTAAAACGTTTCCACTCGGCCTTTGAGGTCCAACATAGCACAGTAGTAAGGGCTTCAGCCCGCTATTTCCTGCTCGGTCCAACACCTACACAGGGACATTCCACCACAAGGATGGTAAATAAAGCAACGGTCAACATTTAGCTGACCAATTAAAATGACACTACCCCATACCCTGGGCAACGATATAATCCGTGCAAGTAATGCAATCTCAATAGTGTTGGGTACATTACTATATCTTTCAAATAGATATCAAAAGAAAGTGCTCGACCACACATTTCAGTATATCACAAATGTCGGCTGCATGGCCCGACGCTCCGTGCACTCAGGGCACATTATCGTTGTACTGAATTTCCCAGGGTCCCACCATCATTTCAAAGGTCCTAGACCCAACAGTAAACTTTGAACATTCATGCTCCACGGCACATGGTTGGAGACTTTAGTCTTGATTACGTATAGCCCAAAACTCTCATTATATGATCCTAACAAATGCCATCAACTTAGACACTCAAGTTAGACAACCATAATGCGGATACAGTTCAGCCTTTGCCCATTGCTCAAACCTCCAGTTCAATATCTAGGCTGACTTGGGTCGGCTTCCCCTTGTCCGTTTGGCTCGCTGGCCTTTCAGAGCTCATATCTCACATAATGCATACTATCTCCTAGAGACAGGCTTTAAAATCAAAAGGGTATCTGACAGCTATCTCTAGCGATACTTACTATCGCTAGATAGTTACAACAGAACTCAAATTCTATACCAGACCCAGCCAAAACCCTACAGTAACCTGTAGTGCCAGAAGAACTGGATTTTCACAACACAAATAGCTCACCCAGAGCTATCTCCATCATGGATACTCACTATCGCCCGGTGTTGGAACCCCTATTTTGATTTGGGCTAGGTTCACTTCTTAGGTTGTGTTGAACCATGATGTATAGTTAGGGTCATTAGTTTTTCTTTCTAAGTTTTCGGCCAGTCCCCGAAGTGTCAAATTTCGTGGAACTGCCTGGTGCAAACTTCAGATTCAAGAATTAGAAGATTTTTAGTTGTCTGGAAATTAGTTCGACGTTTGTCGAACTCAGCCTGACGAACTTAGAGCTCAGATCGACGATATTCATCAGAAGGATATATTCTGTGGTCGTCATTTTCCCCCAAAATGGTTCTCAGCTCGAGTAATTCTGTTTGTTCAAGTTCTGTGGTCGACAATCTTTGAGTATAGAGCAGATTCTCAGGACGACATTTTTGGAGCACAGAATCAGTTGATTATATTCATTGTTTGCTTCGCAGACCTCAGGCTGACGAACATGATTTCTCAGCTCGACGTTCTCTGAGTACAGGTCGACGAAATCTGTTCTCTGGTCGACGAATTCTGTAAGTTGTCTATTCTTTGTTCTTTCCTTATATGTTCCCTCTCTATCATTATTTTAAGTCATAAATTCCCTGAGTAATCAATGCCTATATTCCCTATGAATATAGTCGTTCTTCGCAGCATTGATTATGGTATTCATCAGAGTTTTAATTGACATATTTCCCGGGATAGTTAGGGAAACGAATAATGATAGATATGCTAGCCGTTTTCATTCCCAGTTTTCCAGCAAGACTGTAACACCCCCATCCGTCGCATGGAATATAACAGAAGGTCCAGTTGGAACCCGACGCCATATACCACAAACAGTCGGAAGGGTTACATAAGAATATTCAAACTATTCAATTAAGACTACTCGTCCTACACAGAGCATTCTAGCGGAAGCTTTTAAAGTTGAAAGAACCCAAAACTTAAATCCAATAAAGCATGAATGTCCACAACCACACTACGGGAATGAAAACCAAATACACTGAAAGGGTACATGGCCTTATGGCCTTACAATAGTTCACTTGACAAAATAGTGTCTTACATACATCGGCTCGCAGGCCGGCCACACATGACAAAATAAAAACAACTATTCTTTACGGCCTTCGAGGGCCAGCACATCAATATGGGCTCCAGCCCGCTATCTAGCACTCGGCTCCGCAGCACCTGCAAGCAACATTCCACTACACGGTGGCAAACAAAGCAACGGTCAGCCAAAGCCGACTAAATTATAATGACCCCGCTCCTTACTCCGAGCGTCGGTGTTGTTTCCCTGCATATCATTAGCCCAATGAAATAATAAAGCACAATTATACTACGCCACAGGTGTAGGCTGTAAGACCCCCCTCCCCCTTACCAAGGAGGGCTACGGATCTTATGCCCAGAACCGCCGTCTTACGGTGGCACTAACTCACGAGTTAGTCGACACCGCAACACGCCGATTCTGCCGGCTAGTACGATCATAAACCTGTAGGCCAATATGAGAAATAAGAAGTAAAACTGTGTATAAAATGCCATCAGTCCACAAGTCACAGTACAATCATATAAAAGAAATGAATAGTACAATAGTCCACAGAGTAGTACAGAAGAAAGAGTAAAAAAGGGCTTATACCCAGTACATCAAATCTCTCTCTCACAAAATAGTAAATGCGGAAGCTAAACTAGAACATCAAGACTCGTCCACCTGAGGACGCACAGTAGTAGTGGTAGCCTGCTGAAGCGGTATCTGCTCCTCATGTCCTGCCTCCTCGAAGTGCTGGTGCTCCATCTCCACGGGCTCCTAAAAATAGTTGGTCACCGACCATTAGTCAAAAGACTAAGTCGTTTCCTCCACACCTCGCCCCGCAACTCCTAGGCACGAGCGATGAGGACGAAGCGGAGGACAACAAGGGGTAGCAAAATGGAAGCAGGTGACAATATCTATCTAAAGTGGTACTAAGTAATGAAATTCTACACTAGCAATGCTAAGTACAGTACAAGTAGTAAGCAAGTAAGTGCGGTGCAGTAAAGGAAAGTAAAGAAACAGCGTATGAACAAGTAAATAAACTAAGCTACCACTAAGCTATCATCACAAACATACCCTAACTTATATAAATGCCCATACAAATATATAAGTTAGGATTTCCAGGAAATTTAACTTATCATATAAAAGAGCCCATACTAATTTATATGATAAGGATCTATGAAGCGTATGACCTAGTATGAATGAATGATATGATGCAATTTTATGCGCAGGCAAGTGCAACTCACACACAACGACTCTGTGATCACAGACCTTTAGTTCCCACTTTTGAGAGCTAGCATCACTCTCGGGTACCACGCTGTGGCTACGGCAGCAGCGGAGCGGGCGTCTCCGCTTCTAGACCGGTATGCACACTACCAAGCCTTAGACCCCTCTCATACGCCTCTGTACACGTCCAAGGTGCACTCTAGAGTCTCGCGTACGTACTTTGCTGACAAACCCGTCAGTCTTGTTGGGTCGGATGTGTGTTATCGGGGGTCGTCCTCCAGACCGCAGTGTAAAACAACCCACTGGCCCCTCTAACTCCCACAACCGCATGGTGAACCGTACTGCCATCGGTGTGTGACGAACGGCCAGTACCGCATGCCCCGCCACGATATTTATGCACATGCAAGTAATTCATACCGAGCCTTCCGCTCGCAGGACCAAAACCCGTCCTGAATCCCTCAAACCCAAACCCGGGTGAGAACGCACATCAGTGCCTTTGTGTCAACTCCCTCAAACCCCAAACGGGTGAGCATATATCATGCATCTCTCCAGCCCCCACACGGGCGAGAAGGTACAACAATGTCCTAACCTATTAAACTACTCTTGCCTACGGTTTATTATACTTAGAGATTTAAGGTTAATCCCAGGACTGCCCCCGGTATTCCCTGTGAAGGGCTCTCAAGGGGCACTAGGAACTGTGTTGGGATTACGCCCAGCGTTCCCTTTCGCAAGGATATTTATTTTAGTTGATGGCTACCCATGTGTCTTCCAGCTCTCCTTATTGCTTTAGTATAACCCTAGTGACTTAAGTTATTACCGGGAACCGACGGTCTTCCGCCGATCCCCGCTCCAGTTGCTAGCTAAGACTTGCTCTTTTAAATCCCTCACTAAGACAACTCTACCCACCAGGGTTACTCATGTTGAACTCTATCTTATTTCTGCCGATAATCAATCCCCTGGTAATTCCCCTAAGGTAAGACCTATTTGTGTTATATGCAGACCATGACCTATTGTTTACCCTAGAAATGTGATCTTCCAAAACTTAAGGCATCTTGCCTCTAATTATTTATCCTAAGGTATTATGGACTAAGGGAACTACCCTAAGGATTCTCCTAATTTTTCTTGGCCAAATAATCATTTAATTAATTCTTTTAATTTAAATGCTAGGTCACTTTACACATGAAGTGGTTTGATTAAGCATCCACTGACCTAGGGAATTTTTCCTGAGATGTATATTGACAAGGTATTACTGCCTACAAAATTTCATAATTTTCCTTAAATTATTTATTATCATTTTCAATTTAATATCAATTCCACAAATAATCCATTTTCCAAATGAAGTATAAGCATTGTATACTCAAAAATTCCAGAAAAATTACAGAGCTTTTAGGACACTAAATTATGGTTATTGGCAGAGAATCATCAACATTTAATGCAAGATGGCCTATGGGATTCCAATATAAGTTATTTACCAAAATGCCATTGTACTAATTTAACACAAGTAATGCATCCATTAAATTCTGAGAAATTCATGATAAGCCAATAACAACATTTTATAATAGTAGAATAAATTCCAAATTTTTCAGAGGTGTAATTCAATCATTTCAAGATTTATCATGATAAGGGTAAAATGGGAAATTTAGGGTATCTACTCCAAAGTTCTTCAAAACAGAGAAATCATAATTTTCCTAAGTCAAATGTGATGTAATCTATGCCTTGGCAAAGTTGTTTGGATTTGTACTTGAGTAAATCCTATTTTCCAATTTTTAATTCCAAAATAGCTATAATGAAAATAAATTCCAATAAATGGAATTTTGATCCCAAAAATTCCCTCATTAATTTGGGGGGGTGAACTTTATCCTAATGAACCACTGTAATTAATTTCATAATTCTTGCATGCAACCATTGGGCTAAATTCACCAATTTGCATTTTTGCTATTTGCACACCAAGCCTTAACATAGGCTAGCACATGCAAGTGGATTCCCCAACATGCAGTGAACCCAAGGTGCTGAAAATTTTATCATGCACCAAGGGTGACCCCACTGACCCACCACCAAAATTTGGGGCCATGGGGAGGAGTAGAACTCCATATATGCCATTAATTTAAATTTTGATATTTTACCAAAAACTATAGGAAAATGTTTTCTAAAAATTCCTAAATTTTGGCAGGAGGTAAGTAAGCCCTAATCATGCATGTGCCCAAAAGTTGGGGCCATGGTGACTAATATTGAGACCAGGGCATCCAATATATTTTCTGCCCTAGTCTAGGACCAGTCCTAGGAAAAATGTCCTACAGGGCTGTACTCTACACCAAAATGTATGTTTAGGGTGGAATATTAAAGGTAAGACCCTAGGCTACAATTTTCATTAAGGGCCTAAGTTCTGGAAATGCCTGTAAGAGGCCTAAATTTAACATGCAAAAGTACTGAAAAAGTGTGACAGGAAATGTCACTGTTCATATTAAACTGATTTATATTAAAATCGGCGCACGAATCTTAAAGTAAGAATCGACGGGATCGGGTTATCGTCTACCTCCAGCCAACGGCTGAGATCGAGCCGACCTGGAACGATTTGCCGGCGGTTTCCGGCCAGCTGAGACGTCGCCACCTCCGGCCAATGGTGCCATCACCTTCACGGTGGTGGTGGCTATCATTTCCCGGCGATGGGGCGGCGGGAGACGGCGGCGACGGCGATCCCGAGCGGTTTCAGAAACTTAGAATTTTCTCGATTTTCTCACATGGCATCGGGCTCAATTGAGCCCGATCTCTCGCCTATTTGATCTAAGAAGCTAGTGCGGGTAGAGGTGAAGTGAAACGCACCATAATCGGGGCTTGGCTGCGGGTCAGGCGGCGGTTTGCCGTGGTGGTGGTGCGCCGGCGAGCTCCTCCCCGAAAGTTCAATTCTCCACCGTTCTCCATGAGTAAGTAGTCGAATTGCACTCCTCTCGGCCTTCTGAAGCTAATGGTGAGCTCTGTTTGGACTGGGGTGGCCTATAAGTGGAGATAACTCCAATGTTAGCTCGGTTTGAGCTTTGGAGGCTTCACCCAGCAGCCATGTGGCTCACAGCCCTGGTTTCCTGCTGGAATTCAAGAGGGGATGTCAGCCACCTGGTCTTGGGCAGCCTAAGTCAGCTGATGGGGTGGCCATGTGGCCACCATCTCCTTCATTCCTCTTTCTCTCTCCTCTTTCCCTAAAAATTCCAATTTTACCCCCTTGCATGTATTCTCTCTCCTGATTTAGAGGGGTAGGGCTGGTCTTGTTCACTTGGGCTGACTATGGGCCAATTTAGGTGGGCTTGGTCCAAGGGAAATGACTTGGCCTTCATTTCATTCCTTAGGTCAAATTGTTGACCAATTTGACTTTTGGGGTTGACTGGTCAACTATGGTGGGTGGACTGACCCCACTTGGTGGAAATGGGTCTAGTGGCACCACCCAACTTGTTTTGTTTGGGTCAAGGGGTGCCCCACTTAGGTTAATTGGGCCTATGAGTGTGGGTTTGACCAAATTAAGCCCAAGGTTGACCTTGGTCAACTGGGGTCAAAATGTTGACCCAGTGACATACCCTAGGGTCCACTTAGATTGTTTTTAGGGTTAGGGCAATGTGGTGGGGTCATGGTGTGGCTAGGGTCCCCACTTAGGCTAGTTTGACCTAGTTTGACTATGGTCTTATAGTGGGCCCACATGGCTACCACCCACTACCTAGGGTCAAACTTAGTTGGTCTCCTCAAATCTCACCCCATGCCTAACCCAATCTAAGTTGAGGGGTCTAGAAGTAACATGGGATGTTACAAATTCCAATAAACAAGAAAAAATATTTCGTCCCCGAAATTTAAGTTCGGGTCTACGGGGTTCTAATTGCAAGAACTATCAAGAATCTTTAAAAGCATAATTTAAATGTACCTGATGTGAATAGCTCCGGGTGTTGCTACAGCATCAGATCTCTCGGCTCCCAAGTGTGCTCTTCCCGTCCATGGTTGGACCACAGCACCTTCACAAGGGGAACCTTCTTCTTCCGCAACACTCGGATGGCTGTATCGTCAATCCGGATCGGCTCCAATCTCACTGACCTGTCAGGCTCTACCGGTCCGGCTGTAGTAGTGATGTGCTGCTCTGGCCGAAGGAGAGCTCTCCGTAAGGAAGAGACATGGAAGACGTCATGTAATGCACCCAACTCCGGTGGCAGCTGCAGTCGGTAAGCCAAGGGGCCGATCCGCTCCAGGATCAGGTATGGCCCCATGTATCGTGGACTGAGCTTCTTGTGCCTCCGCACCCGTGAAACACCGTGTACCGGACGTATCTTCAAGAATACCCTGTCTCCAACCTGGAACTCCACCTGCCGGTGCCGAGCATCATAATATTTTGCCTGCCTGCTCTGGGCCTCCAGTAGCCGATCCCTGATCAATCGAATCTGAGCCTCAGTGTCCTCTATATATTCGGATCCAGAGCCCTGGTGTCCACATCCTGTACCCATGATAGCGGTGTCCGGCATCTCCTCCCATAAAGAGCCTCATACGGAGCCATCCTGATGCTAGCCTGGTGGCTGTTATTATACGAGAACTCGATCAATGGCAGCAGCCTCTCCCAAGGCCTCCCCGTATCCAATATGCATAATCTGAGCAGGTCCTCCATGGTCCGGATGGTCCGCTCGGTCTGTCCGTCGGTCTGCGGGTGGAAGGCGGTACTAAAGGTAAGCCGAGATCCCAAGTGAGCATGCACGGCCCTCCACTCGCTCGAAGTGAACCGACCATCACGGTCCGAAACGATAGTCCTGGGGATACCATGATATCTGATGTACTGCTCCACAAATAGTCTCACCAGAACTGCAACTGGGGCATCCTTCCGAACTGGAATAAACCGCGCGACCTTTGTCAATCTGTCCACTATAACCCATATAGAATCATGTCCGGAGTGGGAGAGGAGGGGAACGAGGCAATCCGTGTACAAAGTCCATAGCAATGTCCTCGAACTTCCACTCTGGAACTGGCAGTGGCTGTAGTAAACCTCCCGGGCTCTTGCATTCCGCCTTCACACGCTGGCAGGTCTCGCAATGGGTCACAAAATCCGTGATCTCCCTCTTCATCCCGGGCCAATACATAGATCTCCGCAAATCTGCCCACATCTTGGTGATGCCGGGGTGCACTGAATATCTCGAGCAATGTGCCTCTCGGAGTATGTCCTCCGGATACTGCCTCCTGCTGGTATGTAGATGCGCCCCCGGAACCGAAGAAGATCATCCTGCAACGTGTAGTCCTCGACCTTGCCCCTCTCTAGGGCACTGAAAATCGGCTGTAACGCAGCATCCAGCCTCTGATGTGCTCGGATGCGCTCCTGCATATCATCGCAGCTGATCACGGAGCTCAAATACTCTCTATATACATCTGGCTCAGTCTCGGACACCACGGTAATGCGCATGTCCTCCATCATCTGAAGTAGCAGCTCCATGGACATCAATCGGGGCTCCGGTCCAGAAGTGCCGGCCCTCCTGCTCAAAGCATCCGCAACCGTGTTCGCTTTTCCCGGATGATAGTGGATCTTGTAATCATAATCACAGAGAAACTCCAGCCACCTCCTCTGTCTCAGGTTTAGGTCCTTCTGAGTATCGATATACTTGAGATTCTTGTGATCTGAAAAGATGTCACAATGAATCCCATATAAGTAATGCCTCCATATCTTCAGGGCGAAAACCACAGCCCCGAGCTCTAGATCATGTACTGGATAGTTATGCTCATGCTTCTTCAACTGTCTCGAAGCATAAGCGATAACGTGTCCATGCTGCATCAAGACTGCACCGATCCCCTGATAAGAGGCGTCCGTGTAAATCTGGAATCCTTCGCTCCCGGATGGAAGCGCAAGAATGAGGGATGAGATGAGTCGGTCCTTCAGCTCCTGAAAAGCCGTCTCACACCGCTCTGACCAAACAAAATCTGTGTCCTTCTTTGTCAAGGACGTGAGGGGGAGTGCTATCCTCGAGAATCCCTCCACGAACTTGCGGTAATAGCCTGCTAGTCCCAAGAAACTGCGGATGTCAGATGCGGTCTTCGGCCGCGGCCAATCCCTCACTGTCTCTATCTTGGCCGGGTCCACTGCTAACCCAGCCCCACTGATCGTGTGCCCCAGGAATGCCACCTCCTGCAACCAGAACTGGCACTTTGAAAATTTTGCGTACATCTGGGTCTCCCTCAGCCTCTGCAAGACCTGTGCCAAGTGCTCCGTATGCTCCTCCTGAGTCCGAGAATAAATAAGGATGTCGTCGATGAATACTATCACGAAGCGATCCAAGAAAGGCTCGAAAACACGGTTCATCAAACTCATGAATGCAGCAGGAGCATTCGTGAGCCCAAAAGGCATCACCGTGAATTCGTATAGTCCATAGCGCGAACTGAAAGCCGTCTTCGGTATGTCTTCTTCCCTGATACGGAGCTGATAATAGCCGGATCGCAAGTCTAACTTGGAGAACCAGAATGCTCCCTGTAGCTGGTCAAATAACTCATCTATCCGAGGCAGAGGATAGGTGTTGCGGACCGTCAACCGGTTCAGCTCCCGGTAATCTATACATAATCGCAGTGATCCGTCCTTCTTCTTCACAAATAGAACTGGCGCTCCCCATGGCGATGAACTAGGCCGTACAAATCCTGACTCGACTAGCTCCTGCAGTTGAGTTCTGAACTCTGCTAACTCTCTAGGAGCCATCCTGTAGGGAGCTCGGGACACCGGCTTCGCTCCCGGCACTAGCTGAATCCTGAAGTCCAAGTCTCTAGCAGGCGGTAGCCCGGGCAATTTCTTCGGAATACGTCGGAGAAATCCCGAACCACCGGAATATCCGAGATAGTCGCCTCTGTCCCCACCATCTCGAAGCAGACAATATAGACTTCTTCACCCTGCTCATGGGCCTTCACAGCCTGTATAGAAGATAATAGTAGGTGGCAGATAGGCTGGATACCTTCAACGATAACATGAGAGTCGCCATGTCTCAGCGTGATCCTCCTGGACGGGCAATCTATCTGGGCATGGTTCCGATGCAACCAGGCCATGCCCAAGATCAAATCAAAGTCCTGCAGCTTCAAGATAGTCGCGGGCGCCTCAAATGCCTTGCCGCCAATCTCGGCCTCCATATCACAATGTGCAGTGGTCCGCAGCTCCGATCCATCGGGTAGGCGTACCCTCATCTCTAGTCCAGGGAACCTCTCCACGCCTTCGAGTCCGTCGATGAAGGCCTTGGATACGAACGAGTGCGAAGCACCCGTGTCGAAAAGAGTATGAGCGGGCTTGCCGCTGATCATGACTATGCCTGAGGTTTGTTTATGTGAAGGTTAATTGTTATCCTATGGTTCCAGGTACTATATATATCATCGAAAAATTCAAGAAAACTCAAAATTAACTTCAAGTACCTGTGATGACCTCCTCGGGATTCCTCGGCTCTGTGAGGTCCAAGGCGTAAATCTGTTCCTGCTCGCGTCTCCTGCCATGATATCCCCGACCTCGGCCTCGTCCTCGGCCTCGTCCTCGGCCCTGCTGTACTGGGGCCACTGGAGGTGAAGGAGGAGGAGGGGGATGGAATCGGTGCGGGCACTCCGACCTGATGTGCCCAGGCTGGCGGCATCCGTAACAAACCACTTGTCGGTGGCCTCGGTCATCCTGCCTCCTTGGATCATGCATTTGTAGAGGCGGGGGAGCCAATGCTGGAGGAGGCCCCTGCTCCTGCCTGAAGTTGGGACGACGACGTCCCCCACCCCTCCGGTACCCGATGGTCCTGCCTCTCTGAGAGCCCTTACTGATCTCACCTGATGTCGATCCATCAAATGGTCTCTTCCCTCCGGCTCGCACCATCAGCTGGTCAGCCTCCAGCTTCTTCGCCATCTCGATGATCTGCCTGGATGTGCCATGTGAAATGAATAACAAAGCCTGCCTCAGATCATCCCTGAGGCCCCGGTAAAACCTCTTTGCATACCTCCTGTCGTCGGTGTCCTGAATCCCCGCGAACCTGGCCAAGTGGGAGAACTCTCTCTGGTACTCTATCACTGATCTAGTCCCCTGCTTGAGGTTCAAAAACCTCTCCTCCAAAGCATCCCTGTCCGTAGCAGAGACGAAGTGCTCCAGAACACATCGCCAAAACTCCTCCCAAGAAATCTCTGACAACTCAAAGTCCGCATAAGTAGTCTCCCGGACTGACTTCCACCATCTCTTCGCGTGGGCCTCTAGCACAGGAGGTGGCTAGAGGTACTGCCTGGCCGACTGGGCAGCTGATGCCCGCTAAGATCTCGTGTATGGCCTCCAGCCATTCTTCTGTCTTCACCGCATCCTCTGTCCCGCGGTACGTCGGTGGGGACAGGCTCTTGAATGCACTCAGCCAGCTCGACCCCGGATTTAGCTGTGGAGCCGGGACTTGCTGGGCTCTAAAGGCATCCAAAATCGCCGTCAGGGTCTGCCCCATCTCCGTATGTAGGAATGGAGTGGCAGCTGGAGGGGGAGGAGCCACATTTTGCGGCGCTGCGACCTGTGGAGGTTGCATAAAGGTAAGGTTAAGGCAAAATTGGACTATCAAATTATACTTTGTGGACCATTTCTGTGACTTTTGTACATGGGCACACCACTGCTTCCGCTGCATAGTTTGTCCGCAAACTAATGCTGGGGGGGGGTGGTCCCATGTGGTGGACTTCTTTCTCATATGATCGTTGTTCGATTGATACCAGTTTGTAAGACCCCCCTCCCCCTTACCAAGGAGGGCTACCGGATCTTATGCCCAGAACCGCCGTCTTACGGTGGCACTAACTCACGGGTTAGTCGACACCGCAACACGCCGATTCTGCCGGCTAGTACGATCATAAACCTGTAGGCCAATATGAGAAATAAGAAGTAAAACTGTGTATAAAATGCCATCAGTCCACAAGTCACAGTACAATCATATAAAAGAAATGAATAGTACAATAGTCCACAGAGTAGTACAAAAGAAAGAGTAAAAAGGGCTTATGCCCAGTACATCAAATCTCTCTCTCACAAAATAGTAAATGCGGAAGCTAAACTAGAACATCAAGACTCGTCCCACCTGAGGACGCACAGTAGTAGTGGTAGCCTGCTGAAGCGGTATCTGCTCCTCATGTCCTGCCTCCTCGACGTGCTGGTGCTCCATCTCCACGGGCTCCTAAAAATAGTTGGTCACCGACCATTAGTCAAAAGACTAAGTCGTTTCCTCCACACCTCGCCCCGCAACTCCTAGGCACCGAGCGGGAGGACGAAGCGGAGGACAACAAGGGGTAGCAAAATGGAAGCAGGTGACAATATCTATCTAAAGTGGTACTAAGTAATGAAATTCTACACTAGCAATGCTAAGTACAGTACAAGTAGTAAGCAAGTAAGTGCGGTGCAGTAAAGGAAAGTAAAGAAACAGCGGTATGAACAAGTAAATAAACTAAGCTACCACTAAGCTATCATCACAAACGTACCCTAACTTATATAAATGCCCATACAAATATATAAGTTAGGATTTCCAGGAAATTTAACTTATCATATAAAAGAGCCCATACTAATTTATATGATAAGGATCTATGAAGCGTATGACCTAGTATGAATGAATGATATGATGCAATTTTATGCGCAGGCAAGTGCAACTCACACACAAAGACTCTGTGATCACAGACCTTTAGTTCCCACTTTTTGAGAGCTAGCATCACTCTCGGGTACCACCGCTGTGGCTACGGCAGCAGCGGAGCGGGCGTCTCCGCTTCTAGACCGGTATGCACACTACCAAGCCTTAGACCCCTCTCATACGCCTCTGTACACGTCCAAGGTGCACTCTAGAGTCTCGCGTACGTACTTTGCTGACAAACCCGTCAGTCTTGTTGGGTCGGATGTGTGTTATCGGGGGTCGTCCTCCAGACCGCAGTGTAAAACAACCCACTGGCCCCTCTAACTCCCACAACCGCCTGGTGCACCGTACTGCCATCGGTGTGACGAACGTCCAGTACCGCATGCCCCACCACGATATTTATGCACATGCAAGTAATTCATACCGAGCCTTCCGCTCGCAGGACCAAAACCCGTCCTGAATCCCTCAAACCCAAACCCGGGTGAGAACGCACATCAGTGCCTTTGTGTCAACTCCCTCAAACCCCAAACGGGTGAGCATATATCATGCATCTCTCCAGCCCCCACACGGGCGAGAAGGTACAACAATGTCCTAACCTATTAAACTACTCTTGCCTACGGTTTATTATACTTAGAGATTTAAGGTTAATCCCAGGACTGCCCCCGGTATTCCCTGTGAAGGGCTCTCAAGGGGCACTTGGAACTGTGTTGGGATTACGCCCAGCGTTCCCTTTCGCAAGGATATTTATTTTAGTTGATGGCTACCCATGTGTCTTCCCAGCTCTCCTTATTGCTTTAGTATAACCCTAGTGACTTAAGTTATTACCGGGAACCGACGGTCTTCCGCCGATCCCCGCTCCAGTTGCTAGCTAAGACTTGCTCTTTTAAATCCCTCACTAAGACAACTCTACCCACCAGGGTTACTCATGTTGAACTCTATCTTATTTCTGCCGATAATCAATCCCCTGGTAATTCCCCTAAGGTAAAGACCTATTTGTGTTATATGCAAACCATGACCTATTGTTTACCCTATAAATGTGATCTTCCAAAACTTAAGGCATCTTGCCTCTAATTATTTATCCTAAGGTATTATGGACTAAGGGAACTACCCTAAGGATTCTCCTAATTTTTCTTGGCCAAATAATCATTTAATTAATTCTTTTAATTTAAATGCTAGGTCACTTTACACATGAAGTGGTTTGATTAAGCATCCACTGACCTAGGAAATTTTTCCTGAGATGTATATTGACAAGTTATTACTGCCTACAGAATTTCATAATTTTCCTTAAATTATTTATTATCATTTTCAATTTAATATCAATTCCACAAATAATCCATTTTCCAAATGAAGTATAAGCATTGTATACTCAAAAATTCCAGAAAATTTACAGAGCTTTTAGGACACTAAATTATGGTTATTGGCAGAGAATCATCAACATTTAATGCAAGATAGCCTATGGGATTCCAATATAAGGTATTTACCAAAATGCCATTGTACTAATTTAACACAAGTAATGCATCCATTAAATTCTGAGAAATTTATGATAAGCCAATAACAACATTTTATAATAGTAGAATAAATTCCAATTTTTCAGAGGTGTAATTCAATCATTTCAAGATTTATCATGATAAGGGTAAAATGGGAAATTTAGGGTATCTACTCCAAAGTTCTTCAAAACAGAGAAATCATAATTTTCCTAAGTCAAATGTGATGTAATCTATGCCTTGGCAAAGTTGTTTGGATTTGTACTTGAGTAAATCCTATTTTCCAATTTTTAATTCCAAAATAGCTATAATGAAAATAAATTCCAATAAATGGAATTTTGATCCCAAAAATTCCCTAATTAATTTGGGGGGGTGAACTTTATCCTAATGAACCACTGAAATTAATTTCATAATTCTTGCATGCAACCATTGGGCTAAATTCACCAATTTGCATTTTTGCTATTTGCACACCAAGCCTTAACATAGGCTAGCACATGCAAGTGGATTCCCCAACATGCAGTGAATCCAAGGTGCTGAAAATTTTATCATTCACCAAGGTGACCCCACTGACCCACCACCAAAATTTGGGGCCATGGGGAGAAGTAGAACTCCATATATGCCATTAATTTAAATTTTGATATTTTAACAAAAACTATAGGAAAATGTTTTCTAAAAATTCCTATATTTTGGCAGGAGGTACGTAAGCCCTAATCATGCATGTGCCCAAAAGTTGGGGCCATGGTGACTAATATTGAGACCAGGGCATCCAATATATTTTCTGCCCTAGTCTAGGACCAGTCCTAGGAAAAATGTCCTACAGGGCTGTACTCTACACCAAAATGTATGTTTAGGGTGGCATATTAAAGGTAAGACCCTAGGCTACAATTTTCATTAAGGGCCTAAGTTCTGGAAATGCCTCTAAGAGGCCTAAAGTTAACATGCAAAAGTACTGAAAAAGTGTGACAGGAAATGTCACTATTCATATATTAAACTGATTTATATTAAAATCGGCGCACGAATCTTAAAGTAAGAATCGACGGGATCGGGTTATCGTCTACCTCCAGCCAACGGCTGAGATCGAGCCGACCTGGAACGATTTTGCCGGCGGTTTCCGGCCAGCTGAGACGTCGCCACCTCCGGCCAATGGTGCCATCACCTTCACGGTGGTGGTGGCTATCATTTCCCGGCGATGGGGCGGCGGGATACGGCGAGACGGCGATCCCGAGCGGTTTCAGAAACTTAGAATTTTCTCGATTTTCTCACATGGCATCGGGCTCAATTGAGCCCGATCTCTCGCCTATTTGATCTAAGAAGCTAGTGCGGGTAGAGGTGAAGTGAAACGCACCATAATCGGGGCTTGGCTGCGGGTCAGGCGGCGGTTTGCCGTGGTGGTGGTGCGCCGACGAGATCCTCCCCGAAAGTTCAATTCTCCACCGTTCTCCATGAGTAAGTAGTCGAATTCCACTCCTCTCGGCCTTCTGAAGCTAATGGTGAGCTCTGTTTGGACTGGGGTGGCCTATAAGTGGAGATAACTCCAATGTTAGCTCGGTTTTGAGCTTTGGAGGTTTCACCCAGCAGCCATGTGGCTCACAGCCCTGGTTTCCTGCTGGAATTAAAGAGGGATGTCAGCCACCTGGTCTTGGGCAGCCTAAGTCAGCTGATGGGGTGGCCATGTGGCCACCATCTCCTTCATTCCTCTTTCTCTCTCCTCTTCCCTAAAAATTCCAATTTTACCCCCTTGCATGTATTCTCTCTCCTGATTTAGAGGGGTAGGGCTGGTCTTGTTCACTTGGGCTGACTATGGGCCAATTTAGGTGGGCTTGGTCCAAGGGGAAATGACTTGGCCTTCATTTCATTCCTTAGGTCAAATTGTTGACCAATTTGACTTTTGGGGTTGACTGGTCAACTATGGTGGGTGGACTGACCCCACTTGTGGAAATGGGTCTAGTGGCACCACCCAACTTGGTTTGGGTCAAGGGGTGCCCCACTTAGGTTAATTGGGCCTATGAGTGTGGGTTTGACCAAATTAAGCCCAAGGTTGACCTTGGTCAACTGGGGTCAAAATGTTGACCAGTGACATACCCTAGGGTCCACTTAGATTGTTTTTTTAGGGTTAGGGCAATGTGGTGGGGTCATGGTGTGGCTAGGGTCCCCACTTAGGCTAGTTTGACCTAGTTTGACTATGGTCTTATAGTGGGCCCCACATGGCTACCACCCACTACCTAGGGTCAAACTTAGTTGGTCTCCTCAAATCTCACCCCATGCCTAACCCAATCTAAGTTGAGGGGTCTAGAAATTATGTATGAAACATAGTAAACATGGATGTTACATAGGCTCACATGGCCAAACACCACGTGCACTCAGGGCACAGTAACAGTGAATCCGGTCAATTCCGTGGCTTCACCACCATCCCAAAGATGGCAACCAAGTGAGCATTTAGCCTTTCTGACCACTGTCTAAGGCTCTCGACTATGCCAACGGCCAATGCCCTTTTCGGGTCTCTCGCACTGAACCACATAGCCTAGGTCCGATTAAACTTGCCCGTTGCTCACGCCGCCTAGTCAATTTAAGTCCTACGCACGAGCCAAGCTTCTCTCAGATCCCAGCATTTCCAAACAATCACGTAACTCAGTTATGTTCAAGGCCGGTTCCCAGACCGTCAAGTTAGCAGAACAACGATTCCGCTCAGTTTTTCGGGTGCGCCTTGGAGGTAACCTCCAAGGATCCCTGCTGCAATCTACCGCGTAGAAACCCGTAAACCCAAAGCACGGAGTCTTCTCCGGCAAAACATATCAAATGCAACATCACTGATCCAGACAATACATGTTCGGGTAGGCTTCACACACAATTCCTATGTCCGTACTTTGATTACGGACTCTATATGCAACACAAGGGGGACTATTCACATCAACCCCAAGGAACACCACGCACTCACCGCACACTCGCGGGAGCGGGATTCCCTATGCAGAAAGGAAGAGCATTACATGCTCAAGTAGAGAATCATTACCCTTGTAGTCCGCTTTGGCGCCATGGAAAAAATACACGGATAGAAGTCTTTGCAACGACCTTTCCTCCACGGATCCGCTCTCAGATCTCAAAACGGTGCTCTGATGCTCTGCCGGCGGCCGGAATCCCTTCCTTCTTCCTCCTCTTTCCAACTCCTTGAGAGAGAGAATGGTTGGAGAGAAATTAAGGATTGACTTCCCTATTCCCGGCCTTAACAGAGCAGGAAACCATCTGGGGCGTTGGATATTATTTAAATAAAACGAACGGCTCTGATCCGCTCAAAAATCTCCAAACCTAGGCCGAAAACAGCTTGGCACACGGCCTTGTCCCATGCCGTGTGCCTCGATCCAGGCACGATTGTCGAACACAGAAAAGACATACGGGCAAAGACACGCTTGTGTCTCACCTGACATGCCCGTGTCGGGTCCTCAACGCGCCCGTGACCGGGGGCGTGTCACGCATAACCGCCATGCCAACCGACACGACCCAACTGAACACGGGTTCTGATACGGGTAGGCACACGCCCGTGTCAAATGACACGCCCGTGTCATGTAGCCGTGTTCCTGGCCATTTCCTTCTCGGGATGAAAATGGCCAAAAAATCACCCGCCAAACACGGCCTTGGACACGCCCGTGTCCTAGGCCATTTACCCCTATACAGGCACCAAAAATCCCTTTTTACGCGACCAACTCAAATACAATTTTCGGGGCGTTACAAATCTCCCCCACTTAAGGAATTTCGTCCCCAAATTAAATAAAGGTACACAAACCTAAATAATACCTAAGTCGAATAACTTGGGATATTCCTCCAACATAGCTTGCTCTTGCTCCCATGAAAGCTCCTCACGTCCGTAATTATCCCAACGGACTTTAACCATTCAGACTTCCTTGTTGCGGAGTCGTTTGACTGCAACATCTTCAATACATACTAGCTTGACACTTGTTGTCAACTCATAATCAACCGGTACTTGATTGTCCGTAATGATCTGCGAAGGCTCTTGCACCGCCTTACGCAACACCGACACGTGGAACACATCATGTAGCCCACTCAACTCAACCGACAGCTTCAATCTATATGCCGCCTCGCCAACACACTCCAGGATTTCAAATGGTCCAAGGTATCTCGGACTCAACTTATTCAAGCGTCGAACCCGTGAGACACACTTGAACGGCTTAATTTTTAAGTACACCCAGTCGCCAACATTGAACTCCACATTCCTATGTTTGGCGTTATAGTACTTTGACTGTCGATCCTGAGAGATCTTCAACCGTTCTTGAATTGTCCGTATCACTGAGGTGGCATCTTCCACTGCTTGATGTTTGTAAAGCTTTGATTCGCCCATCTCCAACCAAGACAACGGTGTGCGACACTTTCTCCCATACAAGGCATTGAAAGGCGCCATACCAATACTCGCCTGAAAGCTGTTATTATATGCAAACTCCACCATGTACAGGTGATCTTCCAACTGCTTTCCAAAATCTACGACGCACATGCGAAGCATGTCCTCCATCGTCCGGTTGATCCTCTCGGTTTGGCCATCCGTCTGCGGATGAAAGGCTGTACTGAACTTTAGCTTAGTACCCAACAGACTATGCACCAACCTCCATTCATTCGACGTGAAGCGTCCATCTCGATCACTAACAATACTGCGGGGCACACCATGCAATCCTACAATATTCTCCACGTATAGTTTGACTAACTTTTCCACCGGATCTTCCTTCCTGTTCGGAATAAAGTGCGACACCTTTGTCAACCTATCTACGACCACCCAAATGGCGTCGTTTCCCCACTGCGACTTCGGAAAGCCATGCACAAAATCCATAGATATGTCGTCGAATTTCCATTCTGGGATAGGTAGGGACTTCAAGAAACCTCCTGGCTTCTTGCATTCCGCCTTCACTAATGCACAAGTATGGCACTTGGCCACATAAAGTGCTGTATCCTTCTTCAATCCTAGCCACCAGAATTATTTCTTCATGTCTCTATACATCTTCGCGCTTCCCGGGTGAATTGAGTACTTGGTATGATGAGCCTCATACATCAACTCCTCCTGAAGATTATCCGCACTAGGAATGCATAGGCGACCGTCCTTCCTTAGCAACCCATCCTCAACAACAAACCGGGAATTTGACCCATCCAATGATTCATCCAAGATCTGCTTCATGCTGCTATCCTGAACCAAAGCCTGCCGAACTCTATCAGCTAGGTCACACTGTACCTCTGTCCAAAATAATTTCGCCTCGGCACTAGACTGCTTGTCGACACAAGATATCTCCAAAGCCTCCAACTCATGGACCAATCTCTCATCATGTACCGATAACCAGTTGGCTTGCGCCGGAGTCCTGCGACTCAACGTATCTGCCACCGCATTTACCGTCCCAGGCACATAATGTATCTTGAAGGTGTAGTCCCCTAAGAACTCCATCCACCTACGCTGCCTCATGTTCAGATCCTTTTAGTCCAACAGGTACTTCAAGCTCTTTTGATCAGTGTAAATATCGACCTTCACACCGTACAGGTAGTGCCTCCAAAGATTTAGAGCAAATATCACGACCGCTAATTCTAAGTCGTGAACCAGATAATTTCTCTCGTGAGCCTTCAATTGTCGTGAACCATAGGCTATCACTCTCCCATGCTGTAGCAGAGCACAGCCCAAACCACTACCCGAAGCATCACTATAGATCTCGAACCCTTCGGTTCCAATTGGCGAACATAAAATAGGTGTCGTGGTCAACCGCCTCTTCAACTCCTCAAAAGCCTGCTCGCACTCCGGAGACCACACAAACTTCTGATCCTTCCTTGTCAACGTCGTGAGTGGAAGTGTTATCCGCGAAAAGATCTCTACGAAGCGCCTATAGTAGCCGGCAAGCCCCAGAAAGCTCCGGACTTCCGCCACCGTAGTCAAAGTAGGCCACTCCCGTATTGCCACTATCTTCGTCGGATCCACAACTATCCCTTCTCCACTAACAACATGACCAAGGAACGCTATCGAGGATAACCAGAATTCACACTTGGAGAACTTAGCATACAACTGATTCCTCCTCAATGTCTCCAACACCAAGTGTAGATGATTGTAATGGTCCTCCTCACTCCGCGAGTACACCAGGATATCATCGATAAATACTATGACGAAACGATCCAGGTACTCTCTGAACGTCCTGTTCATCCGATCCATAAATACGGATGGCGCATTCGTCAACCCAAACGGCATGACCGTGAACTCGTAATGCCCAAACCGCGTACTGAATGTTATCTTTGGGATGTCGCTTTCCCTTATCCTCAACTGGTAGTATTCAGACTTCAAATCTAACTTCGAATACACCGTTGACCCAACCAACTGATCAAATAGATCGTCAATCCTGGGGATCAGATACTTATTCTTTTTCGTAAGCTTGTTCAATTCTCAATAGTCGATGCAAAGCCGCAAGCTCCCATCTTTCTTCTTAACGAAAAGAACCGGTGTGCTCCCAGGCGACGAACTTGGACGCACATAACCTTGCTATAGCAACTCTTGCAGTTGCACCTTCAACTCCGCCATCTCTCGCGGTGCTATCCGATATGGAGAGCGTGACACCGATTTGGCACCCGGTACCAGCTCAATGGTAAAATCAATCTCCCGCTGAGGAGGGGCTCCTGGGAGATCATCTGCGAACACATCAGGATACTCGGACATAACTGGAATACTATCAAGACTTGGCTTAGGCATCGAAGTCTGCACTAATGTGCCAAACAGCTCTGCCCCAGACCAAACTGCCTTGAACACCTGAAGGGCTGACATCAAAATCTTACCCGACCCCTTCATGCCCGCAAAAGTAGTCTCCCGATCAGTGTTCAGACCCAACTTAACTTCCTTACGGTTGCAATCAATGCATGCACCCTGCTCCGAGAGCCAATCCATACTAAAGATTACGTCGTACTCTACCAACGTCAAAAGCGACGCTCGCTAATCAAACTCCTGGTCTCCAATCCGAATCTTCACTACGCAGACCCTATCCGCGCGCATTGAGCACCCATTGGGCAACAACACATCAAATTTGTCCTTTGACATTGAGGACGGAACCCCGATGCACGATATGAATTTTTCGGACAAAAGGAACGCGATGCTCCCGTATCAAACAGGACTCTCGCCGGATACTCAAAGATCAACACAAAGCCTAGCACCAACAAAAGTAAGCTAACAAATGCGAAGGTAACAACTATAAAAGTTAAACCACTGTAATTTAACTCATACCTGTCACGACGTCCGCTTGCTTTATGGCCCCTTGCAGACCAAGGTTGTAGACTCAAGGCTGGGCTGGAGCATGATGGGACGCGGTTGACTCCACCGCCTTCCCTTTATCCTCATAAGTCGCTTCAGACTTCCTCTCAAACTTTGAACGTCCGCTCCAACACTCACGAGCAAAATGCCCCGTCTTCCCGCAGTTGTAGCAAGCTCTTGGGACTCGATTTGTAGTTTCCCCCGACGCATCGGCCAAAGGGGCTGAGTTCGAAGTCCTCCGCTTCTTGTTCCATCTGCGGAATCCTGACTTGGCATTTGGCACCTTGAACTCGGACTTCTTTCCTCCTGGGTCCTTCTTCCCTTGAACTTTCTTAATGACCTTCTCCAACGAACGGGCCAAATTGACCAAGGGTAGAAAGCCTTGCGCCTTAGGCCCCGAAAGTAGTATCTGTATGTCGCCGCGTAGACCCTCATAAAACCGGTTTATCTTCCGTTCTTCTTCCATAAATGTAGCACCAGCATAACGACCCAATAGTGTGAACTCATGGAGATACTCGTCCACGCTTCTGGATCCATGAGTCAACATAAGAAATTGGTTCTCCATCTCAAGCTTCTGAGCAGAGGGTACAAATCTGGCTAGGAACAATCTTGAAAATTCCTCCATAGGCACATCAGCAAGCTGCCTACCCACTAAGAGATGAAACTCCAACTCATCCCACCACAGCCTCGCTTCACCCACCAAAAGAAAAGTCGCTATGGTGGTCTTCTGCCACTCCTCAGTTAATGTGGCTGTCAAGACCCTCTTTATCGAAGAGGGCCAGTATTCAGCTTGAGCTGGCGTTCCAACCCCATCGAACCTCGGAGGATTAAACCCCATTACATGTTTAAGCTGCTTCTCTGTAGCTCTCCTCGGCTCTACCATATCAACTGCTGCACGCTCCACCACTCCCGGCTCTGCCGCCCTAACCGATTCTTTCTCATTCGCAGGAGGTGCGCGATGCATTTGCCCTACATGTTGGGCATTTATCATTGCAAATACTGTTTCAGCCACCATCCTGATGGTTTCCGCTGACGGAGGTGTTGTAGGCACGTCCCTTGGTACACTACTTTCCGCTGATTGCCGACGCTCTGACTGACCAACACCGCTCCTAGCTGCCTATAGTAGCAAAGACACACGATTAGACGACAAACAAATTGCTAAAAGCAATCATTGGAACACTCAGATTCCACAAAACAAGTGTATTTTTCATTCCTAAGTGGACATTCATGGGTTCGTTTTGATGTTATAACAATGACACAAACAAGTGCTCACCACCCCTTAAAAGAATTCTCCCATGAATTCATTTAAGCCTGATCGTAACCAGAAGTTTGATACTAAATTGTAACACCCTCATCCGTCTCATGGCATATAACTGAAGGTCCAGCTGGAACCCAACGCCATATACCACAGACAGTCGGAAGGGTTACATAAGAATATTCAAACTGTCCAATTAATACTACTCGTCCTCACAAAGCATTCTAGCAGAAGATTTTAAAGTTGATAGAACCCAAAAATTAAATCCAATAAAGCATGAATGTCCACAACCACACTACTGGAATGAAAACCAAATACACTGAAAGGGTACATGGCCTTATGGCCTTACAATAGTTCACTTGACAAAATAGTGTCTTACATACATCGGCTCGCAGGCCGGCCACACATGACAAAATAAAAACAACTATTCTTTACGGCCTTCGAGGGCCAGCACAGCAACATGCGCTCCAGCCCGCTATCTAGCACTCGGCTCCACAGCACCTACAAGCAACATTCCACCGCACGGTGGCAAACAAAGCAATGGTCAGCCAAAGCCGACCAAATTAAAACGACCCCGCCCCTTACTCGGGACGGCGGTGCTCTTTCCCTGCATATCATTTGCCCAATGAAATAATAAAGCACAATTATACTACGCCATAGGTGTAGGCTCACACGGACAAACACCCTGTGCACTCAGGGCACATTAACAGTGAATCCGGTCAATTCCGTGGCTTCACCACCATCCCAAAGATGGCAACCAAGTGAGCATTTAGCCTTTCTGACCACCGTCTAAGGATCTCGACTATGCTAACGGCCAGTCCCCTTTTCGGGTCTCTCACACCGAACCACATAGCCTAGGTCCGATTCCACTTGCCCGTTGCTCACGCCGCCTAGTCAATTTAAGTCCTACGTGCGGGCCAAGCTTCTCTCGGATCCAAACATTTCCAAATAATCACATAACCCAGTTATGTTCAAGGCTGGTTCACAGACCGCCAAGTTAGCAGAACATCGATTCCGCTCAGTTTTTCGGGTGCGCCTTGGAGCTAACCTCCAAGGATCCCTGCTGTAATCTACCACGTAGAAACCCGTAAACCCAAAGCACGGAGTCTTCTCCGGCAAAACATATCAAATGCAACATCACCGATCCAGACAATACACGTCCGGGTAGGCTTCACACACAATGCCTATGTCCGTACTTCGATTCCGAACTCTATATGCAACACAAGGGGGACTATTCACATCAACCCCAAGGAACACCACGCACTCACCGCACACTCGCGGGAGTGGGATTCCCTATGCAGAAAGGAAGAGCTTCACATGCTCAAGTAGAGAATCGTTACTCTTGTAGTCCTCTTTGGCTCCATGGAAAAACTAGACGGATAAAAGTCTTCGCAACGACCTTTCCTCCACGGATCCGCTCTTAGATCTCAAAACGGTGCTCCGATGCTCCGATGCTCCGCCGGCGGCCGGAATCCCTTCCTTCTTCCTCCTCTTTCCAACTCCTTGAGAGAGGGAATGGTTGGAGAGAAATGAAGGATTAACTCCCCTATTCCCGGCCTTAACAGAGCAGGAAACCATCTGGGTCGTTGGATCTTATTTAAAGAAAACGAACGGCTCATATCCACTTAAAAATCTCCAAACCTGGGCCGAACACGGCTTGGCACATGGCCGTGCCCCAGGCCGTGTGCCTCGATCCAGGCATGATCGTCGAACACAGAAAAGACACACATCCAAGACACGCCCGTGTCTCACCTGACACGCCCGTGTCGGGTCCTCGACACGCCTGTGACCGGGGGCGTGTCACGCATAACCGCCACGCCAACCTACACGACCCAACTGAACACGGGTTCCGATACGGGTAGGCACACGCCCGTATCAAATGACACGCCCGTGTCATGTATCCGTGTTCCTGGCCGTGTCCTTCTTGGGATGAAAATGGCCAAAAAATCACCAGCAAGACACAGCCTTGGACACGCCCGTGTCCTAGGCCGTGTACCCCTATACAGGCACCAAAAATCCCTTTTTACGCGATCGACTCAAATATAATTTTCGGGGCGTTACAAAGACACTAACTGCAGTTATTCAAATTTTGAAGGAAGATTGGTTGTCAAAGAGAATATACAGAGAGAATAATATTTCAAGAACAACATAGAGACTGAGAATAGGATGATAATTCTTTCAGAGTAGAGAAATTGCAGAGAGATATTCAAAGCAAGAGCAGAAACTTCGCAGCACCTCAAATTCAACATCTCTCACTTTGCTATCAAGAAGATAGAAGAAGAACAACACAAACTGATCAGGTGTCTTCTTCATCTTCTCCTTCCAGGAATATGCTGAGATAATATATATCCATCTATCTAAAGTTCCTGGATTTGCTTTACAAATGCTGAAGACCTACACACTCTTGAACAAAGCTTCTCAATCCTGAACCACTCTACATCTCAGGGGGAGCTTTGACAAGATCTGGAATACACACAAAGTCTTGTCAAAGTGTTTTTGATAAAAGAGAAGACTAACATCACTTTCTTTCACATCCCACTCTACAGGGTTTTAACTCCCTTCAAAAGGTAACCTGGTTCAGAAGTCACCTTCCAAAAGACTTGAGTTTGGTTTTTGGGTACCTGATCAAAAGATCAAAGGGTTGTAATATCTCCTTTCAAATATATATTGTGCTGGCAGTCACCTGATCAAAACCTATAGTGGATTTCTACCAGGGTGGTAGAAGAGTGGATGTACCCAGTTGGGGAACCACTATAAAATTCTTGTGTTGTCTGTGTGTTTGTTGTTTTCCCTTTGTCTTGTTTGTAGTAGCTTAGTGCTGTTTTTCTTTGATTTTGTTAACCACTTTTACTATTATTATATCACATGTTTTATCACTTAACTTTATAATTGTAAAAACTTGCAGAGGAATTTTTAATTAACTCTATTCACCCCCTCTAAAGTTAACCAGAGATTACACTCTCATTTCTATCAATTGGTATCAAAGAGAGGTTGGTCATTTTTATTTTAACAGGCTAACACATGGACTTACCAAGATACTAAGATAATCTCTGATTAAATCTTGTTCTTTTCACACTTTATATCATGGCGCAAAACAACAATTATGCTAGCACCAGACCTCCAGTTTGCAACTTAACCAAGTTTGCCATCTGGAAGGCAAGAATAAAACTCTATATGAACTCTATTGATGAAGACATATTCAATTCAATTTTGGTAGGACCACTAACTCCAGTGGCTTCCACCCCATCCACTTCAACAAATCTTAGTGTTGTTCCACCTCCAGATTGGACAGATGTACAAAGGAAATCTAAGATTGCATATGCTAAAGCCATGAACATTGTAGCTCAAACTATGTCTGATGATATATTTCAAAAGGTGGCTGAGTGTACTTCACCCAAAGCCATCTGTTATTCTCTAAATCAGATGGTGGCTGAATCTATTGATGAGAGAAAGGATAGGTGATCCAATCTCATCTCACAATATGAGAACTTCAAGAAGGATGAAGCTGAGTCAGTGAGTGATATGTATAACAGACTTAGCTCAATCATCAATGAGCTAAAGACCTTGGACAAGGACATCACTCTGACAAAAGTCAATGATAAAATCCTTATGTGCTTCCCTAGCACATGGGATTCAAGAATCTGGCCAATTAGAGAAGCCAGAGGCATGACAGAAATCTCAACTGAATCACTTCTTGGAAAGCTAAAATCCTATGAGCAATTAATGAAGACCAGAGAAGCAGCAGCTGAACAGAAGACTCTAACACCTATCAGGAAGGGGCACAACATTGCATTCATGGCTCCTGAAGAGTCAGAAGGGACTCTAGTCAATGAAGAGCTGATAAGGCTCTTTGCCAAAAGATTCTTCAAGATGGCAAAGAAGGACTTCAGAAGAAAGTCATCAAGGCAAGATGATAAGCCAATGTATGGCAAGACTCCATCTAAGGAAATTGTCTGTTCTGGATGCTAGAAGCCTGGACACTTCATCTCAGAATTTCCAGAAACTCAGAAGAAGGACACAAGAAGAGAAAAGGATTCCAGAAGAACCCATCATAGCTAGCCTTCCTCCAGCAAACACAAGAGGAAGGAGAAAGAGTTTGTTGTAGAAACCTGGAGTGATACTGAGGAAGAGTCATCATCATCCAGCTCCAGTGATGATGAAGAAGAAGAGAAGGCAAAGGAAGTCTGTCTAATGGCAATAGATAATTCCAGCAGTCAGTCAGAGGCTGAAGATTCAGAAGATGAAAGATCTCTATCTGCAGAGGACCAGGTAATAGCATCCTATGATTTTAATTCAGAAGAATTTAAAACTGAATTTAAAAATCTGTGCTTAGATCTAATAGTCTCTTAGAAGGAAATCAAACTTCCAAGAGAAAGATTAACTGAACAAGATTAGTACATTGCTGAAAATGCTAAACTAATAGATGAACTTACCTCAGCAAATGTACAAATTGCTTTCCTAAAAACTGAATTAAGCAAATCCAAGAAATTAGAAGAATCACTTAATGGTAGAAGTTTAAAACTGTTAGACATAAGTAGTACTCTAAATGCTACGGCAAATAACAGTAAACTAGGACTAGGTGTATCATCTAGTGAACCACTAATAATCCAGAAGAATCATTTGTCTAAACCTATAAATTTCATTTCAGATAAGGGTAAGAAGAATACTGAACAAGTAGACCAAGTAAATGAGTCTTAAAACAAATGGAACTCAAACAAAAATCTAAGAACAAGAAGAAAAATAACTACAAC